>CM037876.1:67783350-68383350 GCA_021292165.1 Shinisaurus crocodilurus | reverse complement strand
ATAGCAGACAATCATGAAAAGCCACAACAATTATGCAGAAAGAATATACTTTAATAGCAAGACCTCCAAATATGGAACCAATACTATGGAGTTGAAAGCTACAATGTCATCAGCAGAATTCTAGCGGCATTCTCACCGCAGGTGTCATTTAGCTGATGACAGATCCAAAGACAATGTTATTCAATAAACAGAATCAAGATATCAGCTTCCAGAGAGAGAGAGAGAGAGAGAGAGAGAGTCATGTTAGTCTGTTGCAGCAAAAAAAACACAAGGGTTTTTGTGGCACTTTAAAGAGTAACAGATTTATTATGACATATAAACTTTCATGGACTCGAGTCCACTTCATCAGATGCATGGTTTTCCCCAGCATATACACTCTCTCAACACACACATACACTCCACTGTCTCACACACTCCATGGGAGTGAAATTCTGAAATTCTTGGCATATAGATAGCAAATGGCTTTGAAGGTTATCAAATAAGTTCTACAGGTTATTTTTTTTTGGTCCACTTTTAGTCATAGAGCTTTTTGTTCTTAGCTGTACATCTTTCATCTTTTATTCATAGTTAAACATTTTCCATTGCTGAACGGGAGAAATTAGTTCTTGTTAGGCATCAGCTGAAGTGGCAGAAGGTCTTGACTGCTCTTTGAACTCTTCCTGAAATCCCCGGCTGACAGAAATATACTTAAAGTTGAAAAGAATGAAAATCAAAACCTCCATAAGCAAGGGCTCCCATGAATGATTTTCAAAGCCTGAATATACATTCATGACTTCTGGGTGAATTGATAAGATGCAGTGCTGAACCCAAAGGCAGCACTTTCACACATCTGTTACATCGTCCAGAGGCTTCATGGGCAGCACGTCCCACTTTTTCCCCATCCATGTAAGGTCGGGATGCCAGGATGTGAAATACTTCACTCTGGCCTACAGATGGCTTCAGTGATGGAGGATACTTGCCTCCGACTGGAGTCTGATTGGAACTTTGGCTGTCCTAGCCATTACCAATACATGCAGAGCCAATGCCAAGTGCATCAATACATTCTTCTCCGGCCCTTTTACACCTTCTGCATATGCCTCGTGCTCCTGGACCTGTTTCTCCTTGATCTGTGTTCACAGTTCCTCTTGTATTTCCCATTCCAGACGTTTCCCATTCCAAGCATCCTGATTCTTGAAACAACCTCTTTGTCCTGCAGATTCATCTTCAGCCTTCAGATTATTTTCCAAACTCTTGACTGGCATCTTAACCAGGTTGGTTCTATGTTTAGAGAATGACCAGCTGGCACCTGGTCATGCTTCTGTTTCTGTCCAGCCATGCTGGAGCCATGAACCTTAACCAGGATCTTACCAAGACTTCAGCTTCTTTAAACTGGTTCTGCAATAGCACCTGTATATGACACATGAAGCATATTAGCTAGTATTGCAGCAGAGGCACCAAGAGCAAGATCATTCAGTGTCTTTAAAAGTATGTGAACCGTTCCCATTTGCAAACAGTAATGTTAATAAGAATTCACATAATAACATTTCGGCTTATTGCTGAGAGTATAAACAATTCTGTCTTTTGGGAACATCTCCTTCTACTTACTCTGTAAACTTCAAGCAAGAGTCGTCTCTTTATTTTCCGAGAGTTTAACAGTGGTGTCTATTTCAATTAGCCCCTTCTAACAACAGGACTTTTCTTACGTCAGTCTTTATCCTGAGATAAATGAAAATATTCACACAAAGAGGTACAACAACTCACTGGATCAGGGGGAAAAAACTTAGTGCAGTGATGTCAATATGTAATTACAACAAGTGCCATCTAATGAAATCTAACATTGAAAGTGGAAAGATCAAGGGCAGAACACAGCTTTATCAATCCAAGCAAAGCAGAAGTAATGCACTTAGGGAGACAAAAGAACAGAGCTGCCGAGGAGACCTTGCTAAACACTGTGATTCAGACTGCTGCAATTGTATGGACAGGCGTAATAGCAACAGAATGGGAAGTGAGGGAGAAGAAATCATTGGTCAGCAGTTAGAGGGGATGAGACAGGAGAACAACAGTCCTGAAACAAATATAAAATCAGCATTGACAGGAAGTGTTTAGAACAAAAAAGAAAGAAAGGGAAAAGGACAAGCTGATGACAGTAATCCATAACCTGCATTTGTGTAGGTACTGTGACAAAGATTGAAGCTGATAAACACTACAGACAAAACGAAAGAAGAGAAATTAAATTCCCAAAGTATTGCAAAAAGATTGAGAAAAGCAATGGTGAATGACAGGCAATGACTTGATGAATGTGAAAGTGATAATTAAAATAGCAGTTGGAGAATGGGTGATGAGAGAGCGAGTGTATGGCATTTGGGAAAGGAGACAGGGTTAAGGTGGCAATTTATCTGGCAATATTATATGGCAGTAAACATAGTTTAGTTCTTTATGAGCCTTGGTAATGTCATACTGTCCACGATCAGCATGATTGTCACTAGATATGGACTGGGGGAAGGCAGCAATACATATCCAATCAGTTTTCTTATCCAGCATGATTTTCAAACTAATGGATTCTGGAAAGGTGAGGAATGAGGCCAGAACCCTCGATTCTTTCAGAAGCTGCCTCAGTGCTGTTGCTGAGTATATTTCTCATCCTGTCAAATACCTATAAATTCCTTATCTTCCCTTATGCTGAAAACTGAAGGAGTTGGAGATTTTTTTTTACTCATGGTTAGACACTACAAGGGACAAAAAGTCTTAAATTCATTCCTCTTGTGACATTCTCCCATACCCTACTCATTCAACTGATTCAGAGTATCACGGCTAACATCATAATTCTCTCTCTTCATTATGATGATATGATTCCTTCCCATAAGTCTCCCTTTCAGTCCCCACACAGTCTTCAAGTTCCTTCCTAGGGTGCTTCTAGACAGAGGGCTCCTAGCACTACTAATTAGAAGGCATTGTGCAGCAATCTTGTTCCCCCTTCCTTAATGGATTTTCCACAGTAAGAAAAGAGATGGAAGTGGTGAGTTACAACTTACGAGTGGAAGACATAATCGTCTGGACCCACACACACATAAAATTCTGTGAATGAGGCAGGGCTATCTTGCGATAAAAGCCTCATCTGGAAGCACCCCTAGTCTCAATCTGGAATGTTGAGTATTTCTTCTTCAGGAGTATTTCTTCATGAAGAGTATTATTATTTTCTGGTAACCACCTATATATTGCAGGGAAAGCAGACAGTACAATTCGCACATCACTGAAGGTGATAGTAGCAAAAAAAATAACCTTGTGTTCCCTCCCTGGTGGTCCCATGGAAAATATATTAGATATGTGTGTCTGATTCTGGTGCAGTCACGTTCGCCTGTAATTTCAGTTTGTACTCCTTCACTCACTTGCTCATGTTTCCCAAACACTGGTTCAAGGCAGAAACCTTTGATCCTGGGTCTGTCGACACTGAAATAAAGGTCACCGTGCAGATCCCTGTGGTATATCCTACAGAGAGAAACAAGTTACTGATGCATTTCATAAGAGTTTTCAGGTTCCTTTGAGACACCCTGGTAGTTCTGGGGTGTTAAAAATAAGTAATGAGGAACCAAACTTTTTAGGGCAGGGCCTGGGAACCCATAGCCCTCCAGACGTTATTGGATTCCAAGTCCCATTATCCTTGTGCATTGGCCATGTTGGCTGGGGCTGATGGGGGTTGGAGTTCAACAACATCTCGAGGGCTACAGGTTGCCCACTCCTGTTTTGAGTAAACTGCACAAGTTCATCTAACTTTACAGATAATGTGACTTAGGGTGCAATCCTATGCATGTTTAAACAGAAAAAAGTCCTACGACTCCCAGCATTCCCCAGCTAATGCTGGCTGAGGAATGCTGGGAGTTGTAGGACTTTTTTTCTGTCTAAACATGCATAGGATTGCGCCCTTACAGAGTGGATTTTTTTTTTTAAAAAATAATCCTATCATAAGTACTTTTTTAAAGGGATGAAAGTGGAGACAAATGACTTACCGTATTTAGTAATTCTGTTGTATTTGTCTTATAAAAGACCTCCCCCATGTGTACCTAAGGCAATTACCTCTAAACTGAAAATATGATTATACAGATAAAGAGAAGTCATTAAACTATCAGTTATCTGACATGTTGTCTAGTGGGAATATTTATACTTTACTTCACACATCTGCTCAGGCAGTAATACAATTTGCTCAGCCTCACAAATGTGCACATTTTACAACACCGATTCCTAAACTTTTAACTGAGAGCATTTCTTCCTCTTCTCTCCCCCCACCACCCCAATTTTGGATTTTCTGAAGAATCCAGCTACCCCTTCCGACATTTGAATTATGCTATTTCACCAGCCTGGCAACCCACTGCTGCCAATAACTGGCCTATTGTATGCCTAACTATGCATAAAAACTAGTCTGCTGTTAGCTTCTTCTTCTTCTTTTTTTTTTTTAATACAGTAATACCTTGGATTACAAGTAACTTGGTTTGAGAGCGTTTTGCAAGACAAGCAGATTTTTAAATATTTATTTAATATATTTTTTACTTGATATACAAGCGACGTCTTGCAAGACAAGTACTGTAGTACAGCTTAAATTAAAAATCTCTGTACAAATTTCTTTAGGGGGATTTCGTTTTGATATAAGAGTGTTTTGGATTACAAGCACGTTTCCGGAACGCATTATGCTCTCAATCCAAGGCATGACTGTAAAGGAAAAATGAGCGTCAGGTGTGTGATTTGGGGTAGAGTGTTTTGGATTACAAGCACGTTTCCGGAACGCATTATGCTCTCAATCCAAGGCATGACTGTAAAGGAAAAATGAGCGTCAGGTGTGTGATTTGGGGTAGAGAACTAGTGGGAGAAGGGTGTGTTTAACCCTTTCCCTGCCTGTCACTTCTCTACTCCAAATTGCTCTCCCAAAGCTGCTTTTGACCAGGCATCTCCTTGCCTCCTTGGGAAATCCAGCGCCTAAAGCTTGGTGGTATAGTGAAGAGCAGGTGGTCTGAGAAACGCTTATGGATTAGGGCATGGTTGAGGAACCTTTTTTCTCTCAAAGCCGCGTTACTTTGGGGATAATCTGTTGGGACCTGCAGAGCCAAAACAGGGCAGGTAGCCCCTTTTCTCTTCCTCTCCCCACTCTCTAACACCCTCTTCTCCCTCTCCCTTTGTCCTCTTCTTTCTCCCTACCCAATGGGCTGCTGGGGAGGGTCAGATCTCTCTTGCAAGAGGTCTGAACTGATTGCTTGCAAAGGACCTTTGAAATTAGGCACAAGGCCACATGAAATTAGATCTAGAAATATACATCAATACACCACTGTACCCTATTGTTGGCAAGCTGCATTACTAACCAATTGATTTCAGTGGGTCTGCTCTAAGTATGACTAAGTCTGGATCCAGACCCAATATTTTCAACAGCATACCTTTTAGCATAATATTCTATATAATGTTTACCTAGTGGGGGAAAATATGCAGGCTTTGAAGGTATTGACGTTGCATCTCATTTAGTTGGTCTTGAAGGGTCATAAAAAATAACCAAGACGTTAATCATATGTTCAAGGTCCTACTGAGATTAGCCTAAAAGTCTTTTATATTTGGAGGCAGTGATACCACTCCGATATCTTTCAAAGCCTCAATGATTCAGATTGTGATTCAGAGAAACTGCCTGGCAACCCTGCAGAAGAACTGAATGAGACTCTCAACAATTCACCCTGTGTTAGATCAGTATTCAATGCATAGTTATTTGTTACTATATTTACATAGCTGTCCCATAACACAAGCTCTCTGGGTGGCTCACAAACAAGTATAACACTAAAATAAAATATAAAAGCAATAAAAACTGTTACAACTAAACCACAATTAAAAATGGATTTTAAGTTGAAAGGGCCGGACTAAGGGTTGTATCCAGTTGTGTCATTCTGCTGATGCAAGCAGCTCTATCAGCAGCAGAACTGAGAGTGGGCAGTCCCGTCCCCCCCGTGCAGCCCCATGTGTGCCCTCAAAATCTGCTCTGGAGGCTGTGAAACCCTCCGAAGCAGATTTTCAGATGGCACAGGGAGCTGCAGGGGGGGGGGATAAGAGAGAGGGAGGAACTCCCGTTATGGTGCTCATGGATGCCTGCTAAAGCGACATTGGATTTAACCCTGAAAGACTCAAATTATTTTATAGGTCTGAGTGAATTTATTTTTATTTATTTCTTATATTTATTAATCGCCCATCTGGCCGGCCACCCGGCCACCCTGGGTGATGTACAATTAAAATAATACAATAAAACAATACAATAAAATAAAATATGATAATTAAACAGTATAAAAAATTCTTTTAAAATCCTAACCCACCCCATATTCCCACCTGAACAGCCATGTTTTTAATGCACGACGGAAGCTCCTCACGGAGGGGGCATGGCGCAGGTCACTAGGGAGGGAGTTCCATAACGTGGGGGCTGCCACAGAGAAGGCCCTCTTCCTAGTCCCCACCAGCCTGGCTGCTCTGGCTGATGGGAGAAGGCTGTCCGTGGCAGATCTTGTTGAGCGGCCTACTTGATGTTGCTGGAGGCGCTCCTTGAGATAAACTGGACCGGAGCCGTATAGAGTTTTAAAGGTCAAGACCAACACCTTGAATTCGGCTCGGCAAGCAACTGGTAGCCAGTGCAACTCCTTAAGCACTGGTGTGATGTGATCACGCCGGCGGCTGCCCTTAATCAGGCGAGCCACTGCATTCTGTACAAGCTGAAGCTTCCGAACCGTCTTCCAGGGTAACCCCACGTAGAGCGCATTACACTAGTCTGGGCGAGAGGAGACCAAGGCATGAACCACTGATGGGAGCAGATGATTAGGAAGGTAGGGGCGCAGCTGCCATATCAGATGGAGTTGATACAGTGCTGCCTGGCTCACAGCTGACACCTGAGCCTCCATGGACAGCTGGGAGTCTAGAATGACCCCCAAGCTGCGGACCTGGTCCTTCAGGGGGAGATGTACCCCATTCAGCACCAGGTCAACATCCCCTAACCTTCCCTTGTCTCCCACCAGAAGTACCTCGGTCTTGTCAGGGTTCAGTTTCAACATGTTCCTTCCCATCCAGCCACCCACTGCCTCCAGGCACTTGGACAGGGTCTCAACGAATGAAAAAGTACTCACCTGGTGCTGAAAATATCATAAAGATGGCACCTATCTGAGAAGGCTTTTCCATAACCAAGGTGCCACCACCAAAAAGGCCCTCTCCCTAGAGGTCCCCCACTTCACTGCATGTGGCAGGGGCACTTGATGCAGGGCCCCTGAAGATTTTAAAGTACAGGTAGGTACATACATATGGGAGAAGGTGGCCTTTCAGGTAATTTGGTCCCAAGCCATTTGGGGCTTTAAAGGTTAAAAACCAGCACTTTAAATTAGGCCCAGAAATAGACACACCGGAGAATTCACACACGCACGCACGCACGCACGCTCGCACGCACGCTCACACGCTCGCACGCACGCACGCACGCACGCACACACGCATTCACACTCCAAAGATCTCCTAGGAAAGCACTGACATAAGGTTGTTGCATCCTACTAATCATAAACTGATAGTCAGATTATGGTGGCAATTTAAAATATTCTGGTCTTCTCTTCTTCCCTCTGAAAGCCTTTCAGGATACAGGTCTGTTCATAATAATAATATTCGTATTGTTACACTGTGTCTAATAACAAAAATTCCCTTTAGAACTTCTTGGGCATCAGATGTGGTTTACAAAAGGGTATGTGAAGTTCATCTGGCATTGTGGACATTCAGAGGGCTTATTCAATCCTATGATGTGGGACTGACCAGCCTTGGCAAGAGTTTGTACATGTATCAGCTTAATCTTATGAATATGCAGTTGCCAAGAAAGACACATGTGATAGGATATGTTCCAGTGAAGTGGGACAATGGTGATGGTCATGCTAAATGGATAAAAAGGGCTGTTTTCATTATAAAAAGCCCATCCTGTGTAACAGAAAACCCACATCACTGGATTTCCTTGCTGCATCGAACATATAGGCTTGGTCTGCATGTCATCAACAACCCATAGTTAACAAATTGTGGGTTGTTAGAAATGCAGTGGGAGTGAGCCCGTATCCAGGTTTCCATGTACCTGCCTGCTCCCACTGTGATAAACAATTCAGGGATGTCCTGTCTCTGGGTTTGTTGTGATGAACATTTAGCTCTGGCTTGTTGTGGGATGAACAAGCCAGAGTTTGAACCCATGGGTTTGAACTCTGGGTTGTTCATCCCACAACAACCTAGAGCTCCAGCTTTGGATGTCATAATAAATAACCCAGGGACAGGACATCCCTAGGCTGTTTATCGCAGCAGGAGTGGGCAGGTGGCTGGCAACCAGAACGCATGCGTGCTCCTTCTTGTTCACGGCTACCCATGGCTCAAACAGCCCATGGGTAGTTATGACATGTGAACCGGGTCATAAAATAGAGAGAAAGGCAACAAGAACATATTTACTATGCCATTTGGGTTGTGCCCATGACAACTTTGCTTAATTTGGGCCTGACTGGCCAATACATCAACTCAACAGAAAACAAAGAAACATAGATTTAAATAAATCAATACACAATCGGAAAAGGTCTATTTGTCCTTCAGAAGACACTACAGCATGAACCACAGCGTCTAAGGCTACATTTCTGGACTACATATAGCACATTTTTGCTGTGCATGTGCAGTTGTACTAGAAAGAAGAAGATTAAAGTTAACACACACACACACACACACACACACACACACACACACACATTCTGATAGGGTTTTCCCCATATATATATATATATATATACGGTATATATATATGGTTAATTAACAGAACCTCTAGTAGTAGGACCTGAACAGGACAACCGAAACCCTAATTAGGCAGCCTTGGAGATGTATGTGAAGGAGTATGCGTGTGTGATATGGGCTTATTCAAGCATTTTTTAAAAAGGGTAACTGGACTTTTTACCTGCCCATGACAGCATATTATTTTGATGCTGCTGCTGCTGCCAAATTTTGTAATTAATTGGCTCACTGGTCAAATCCCGTCCATCCGTAATGTTCACCTCCGTAATGAGTCTGAATCAGTGTTTTACGAATTTGCTATTATGTCTAGAATTGATTGTGAGTTTCAGAGCATATGTAGACTGCATCTAAACAACACCATTTCTGTGCATGTGCTGAGTTGGTTGGATTAACTGTTTTCTTGTGTAAGGTAAAATGTGATCGTGTCATTTCAACCACAACCAATTATATTCAAATAAACAGCCAGGTAAGTGTATACGCACCTCTTTTCTCCGTTTTCCGACTCCCATCCATAATCGGCGACAAACAGCAAGTAAACAATAGATAGAAAGGCCACATGAGAACAACCAATCCAGAAGGGGGTACATAACATGGTGACACATGTTCACCAGTGTTCTCCAACCTTGGGTCCCCAGATGTTCTTGGCCTACAACTCCCAGCATGCCCCAGCCAGCATGCTGGGAGTTGTAGGCCAAAAACATCTGGGGACCCAAGGTTGGAGAACACTGCACTACACTATGTGTTTCCAAACTACAGCTCCCAAGATGCACATTTATATCGCACATGTACAGAAACTCGTATACATGGAACAAGAATTCATATTAAAGGAGAACTCTCTTCTGAGCTAACATGGGTGAATTCGTTATTTCCCAAGGAAATAATGAATTCACCTGGGGCAAGTTCACCCATCACTATCAGAATTACATTTGCCAATGTATTTTGTACAAATAAATGCTACAGACTGTGAAACATATTGTGGATGGGTTGACCTTAATCTCAATGACATTTTAGGGGACCCTTACAGCCCAGTGCCTCTGATTGCAAAGAGATTCAGGATCCCTTTAAACTCTGTGATCTTTTTTACTCTGATGGTGCTTCTAGGTGAGGCTTTTATTATAGGGCCATAGTTTTAAGGGTGAGTTGAATGAATAGAACTCACCCATTATAACAAAACAAACAAACAAACAAACAAAACCCTACGGAGGCAGTAGGCTGTATGGCTTATACTTGGAAACTGGCTCAATGGATTGATCTGAGACTTGGCAGTGGAAGAGAGGTTGGTTAGAGGATGGACAGTGCCATTTTTTCGGTACAAAGGGTAAGAAAGAGCACAATGCAGGTGCCAGGCAAGCCTCTCTGGGAAACGCATTCCACAACCAGGCCTTCTCAGGGTGCCACAACAGAGAAGGCCTTCTTCTTAGTAGCCACCCCCCTCACTTCCTTTGCCAGGAGGCTTCTGGAGCAGACTGCTGAGAATGATGTTAGGGTCTGGGCAGGTATATGAGAGGAGATGATTCTTCAGGTAACCTGGCTCCAAGCCATTTAGAGCCTTTGAATGTTAAAGCAGCACTTTGAATTGGGCCCGGACATGGACTGACAGCCAGTGCAGATGGAAAAGTACTGGCATAATATGATCACGTTGGCCAGTCCCTGTTAACAATCTCACTGCCCTATTTTGCACCAGCTGAAGTTTCCAGACCATTTTCAAAGGCAGCCCCACATATAATGCATTGCAGTAATCAGATGGGAGGTTACCAGAGCATGGATAACTGTAGCTAGGCTATCTCTGTCTAGATAAGGATGTAGCTGGTATATCAGCCTAGGCTGACAGAAGGTGCTCCATGCCACTGAGTTCACCTTTGCCTCTGTGCTGGATCCAAGAGCACCTCCAAACTACAAACCTGATCCTTTTGTAGTCCTCCTGTTTTTCCCCACTGCTTCTTCCATCTTTTTTCTTTCCCCAGAAAACCCATTAAGGAGGGAAATATGGAATAGCTGCACAGTGCCTTCTAATGGGTTGTGCTAGGACTAGGAGCCCTCCATCTGGAAGCACCCTAAAATTTCTGTAAGTCGAACTATCAGTGTGGGTGCTCAGAAGCAAGCCTCTTAAGACCTGAAAAAAGCCAGTTGATAGCTGGCAACGTTCTGGTGATGAGTTTCAACGGGAGCTACGATGGCCGAAGAATGCATAGGTGATGGGCAGAGAGTACTTATCTTTCTTCCCCCCGCTCCCTCACTAGGCAAGATGAGGGAAGTGAGGTCTGTGTGTGTAGCAGGAGATCAGTCTGTGCTGGAAATGGGTGTGAAAAGCAGGCAGAGAGATGCCTATGCTCTCTGCAGGACATTTTATGGTGCTATGGGCTCTCCCAGAAGACTGATGGGTAACAGGAATCTGTTGGAGTGCTAAAACTGTAAACTCTCAATTTATGCTCAGACTGTACATGTGTAAATGAACCTTATATTACAGAAACACCGTAAGTCTTCAGTGTCCTCCTTCTAAGGAAACTGAATCCTGAGTAAGTGTTGGAACCCCTGAAACTTCTCACTGCTCAGAAGTGGGGTGCACATAACATGATGTCTATATAAAATAATTTCAGAAATTCAAAAGTTCAAAATGATAATCTTTTCCTAACAAAGTAAAAATTCACAATTTGTACTGATTGTTACAGGACATTCACATATGTTCCTAGAGGGATATTTCTTACCTTAGTGCAGCGTTTGTATCATTCTTTTATTAATCCCAGGGCTTCACTTTGAGCAACCTTTCCTTGAAGAGAGTGATGGCGTATTATATTTCTGGAAACACTAACCTAGCCATAAGGCCATTATGAAGAAGCATAATACCTGGTGACAAGTTATGTTTACCTGAGTACAGTTTACAGGATTAGTAAATGCATGCTATAGGCATATTTCTGCTTCCAGGATTTTTATATAAAATGCCCATACATGTCTGTGACAGACAGATGATGACTCGATTTTATTCTTTGTATTTCACACAGCCCATCACTTAATTTTTTTGTCTCTGGTTGATTAATTGAATATCTTCTTCAATTTATCATCATTATGCGTGCTTGCCCTCTAGTTTCACAAACTGCTGAATGTCCTCTAAAACAGACAACAGTTCAACATCCCCTATTCTAGCCTGGATATAGACACTGGAAAATGTGCTATATCTCTTGGCAACAGTTTCTCACATGGGCAATGCTTCAAGCCATTTTCATATTAAGCTCTAGTACTCTGGAATCCTATTTTTTTATGCATTATGCATCTCACTCCTCCCCTGGAACACTTCCTAATGGGTACATGTTGTGCTCATTTTGTGGTCTCCTGTGCTCCATTTTCTGCATTACAAGAAATTTCATCGGGGAGCTGGGATTGGCTGCAGCCCTCTGAAATAATGTGTGGCGCAGCCCTTGGTGCCCCTTCAACTTGTAGCCCTGCACTCAGCCTCCAGTCGAAGCTTATTTGTATTTGTATATCCTTGGCAAATGATTTACATAAAGCAACATCATTGTATTATATGTTTGTTATTAACTTTCAGTGAGGCTGGCTTGCCAAATTCCCATTGACATCTAACAAGATTTGTCCGACTTAAGTAAGCTTTGAGTCAGTCTTGCAGCAGAGGTGGTTTCAAATGCATTTTCCAACCCCATTGTCTGCCTCAGTTAGTCAATGCCAAAAATCTCACTTTGGTTTCACTGCGAAGGGAGAGGGTACATAATGAGGTATTTAAAATTTCATTTATCTGAATTGTCACAGCTTGAGAACCAAGGTAAAAGTCAGAAGAGCCTGCAAGTGTCATCAAAGAGACCACACAGTGTGTGTGTAAGAGCCTGTTTCATGTCAATCTCTTTCATCTTCAAAAATCTTATAGTACCTGTCTGCAGATCCTAGCATATAAAAATACAGAGTACAGTGGAGAGCTTGGAGTGATAACTCAGAACAAAGAAGGATTGAAGTCAGGACTACTTATGAGGTTTCTTTGTAAGTGTCACAAACTTACGAAGTGGAATGTTAACTTCTCTGTGTCTTGAGTTGCTTTATCTGTAGAATAGTGGGACAGCACCACCAGCCCCCAACCCCAGAAGGAAAACACAAGATGCCTGCTATAACTAACACCACTACAAGGGTTTAACTAAGGCCACAACTTTATTAAGAATTGCACTGTAGAAAGTAATGGATACAGTGTTAGAAGTGAAACGCCCATCCGTGCAGGGCAAGTGATTCTTCCAAGAGCAGCCATTGTTCCTGGTCAATGGATTCCTCCAAGCACATAAGACTTTGCTTGAAGTCTCCAATTCCCCCCGCCCCATCCTTGAAGGGCTGCCGAAAGGACTGTGCCCGGCAGCTATCAAACAGGTGAGCCCTAAACGGTTGAGCTATCTGGAGTACTGAGGGATTAATGAAGGCCTGATTGGCCTGTACCAGCACAGATCTCTGCAGTAGATAATTTTCTCGGAAGTGTATAAGGCAGCCTTTTCCAACTTGGTGCCCTCCAGATGTTTTGGACTACAGCTTCCAGCATTCCTATTAGCAATGCTGACTGGGGCTGATGGGAGTTCAAGTCCAAAACATCTGGAAGTCCAAAACACCTGGTTGGGGAAGGCTAGTATAAGGACATGTAGCTTTGGCCTTAAATGTACCACAGGCATAGGCTCACAAGTACCTTTCTGTTGCCTTTGTTCAGTATTTCTAGTTTTAAGCCCAGGTGCATCCTCTTACCTGAGCTGGTCATTCACATCTGCAACCAAAATATTATTCTGCAGTGAAGTTTCAGTGTGCTTCTAAAAACTCCTGCTGTATCTGGAAAAGAGGCAGTTTTTTCTCCGCATTAACAGTGGCAAGGTAAACCACTAGAAGTTGAAAGTTTGCACTACAGTGGAATAAACGCAAGTTTAAATATAAATACTTGTATAAACACATGCTTTCACCATACAAGTGCAAAGTGGCCATGATAAAGCCACTGTGGAGTTTCAAGAAATAATGTTGAGATCAGGTCTTAGGGCATTTTGAATGATGACACCAAAATCATGTTTGCATTTCTTACATCAATAAGACAAATATAAAACCGACATTGCTGTGAACACACATTTGATTTAAAGTTCAATATCTTCCATTCTCTAGTCTGATATTTTTTTTAACCATACGCACAAATAATGTGAGAGGGTTAAAGGGACTCTTAGCTTTATCTGTAAACACCCTTAATCGTTACAGATCTGATAAGATTATGGTTGAGTCAGGCATTAATGTTGGGCAAGATGATCCAGTACTAGAGAGAAGTTAAGGATCCTCATTCGTAGGTTGTGGGACATATAGTAAGAAGCTGGTCAGGGCAGTTCCTGAGTAGCTTGCAGTTCTCCCATGATGCAACTGGTAATGGCAAAGTGTTGACTGAGTTCGATTATCAGCTGTAATTTCTGGTGCAGAACATCCAGTAAAGCAAAATGTACCAATGTTTTAAAATACTAAGAGTGCAATCCTATGCAACTTTAGAGAGGAAAAAGGCCTACAACTCCCAGCATGCCCCAGGCCTTTTTTCTGTCTAAACTTGCATAGGATTGTGCCTTATGGGCAGTTCTATGCATATTTAGAAATAAAAAAGTCCTACAACTGCCAGCATGCCCCTTTTCTGTCTAAACACGCATAATACTGCACCCCAAGAGTGCTTCCAGACAGGGGGTTCCTTGCGCTACCAATCAGAAGGCATTGTGCAGCTATTCCATACTTTCTTCCTTAATGGATTTTCTTCAGTAAGAAAAAAGATGTAGTGGGAAAACACCGGAGAGTTATGGGGTGTGGCCTTCTGTGGAACTGCAGAGGGCCAGATTTGCCTCTAACCCTAACCCTGATTTAGACAAAGTAAGCATATTTTCCTACTAAGAGCCATCTAAGTTCATTTGTATTACATTTATTGTTGTTAGCTCTTTTTCACCTATCAGCCCAATGTAATTTATGAAACTTCAAGACAAGGCTTTTATTGTGCCATCACCTTGTCTTATTCACAGCATTTTATGAGGCATCCTCATCTTCCACTCGAAACCTTCAGGCTGAAAGGGGTTCTGCTGCATCCCCTGGTCTAAATCCACTGATTAATTTCTGCTTGGCTCCACAATGGAAAGCAGCCAGTTCCACATGGGAAACTAAATCCTATCCTGTAGTTTCCCTGACAGGGCTTCTTAAAAATGAACTTGGAATTGTCAAATCACATATGAATGCTGAAAGACAATGTTTTTGAAATATGATATTCTGGACAGCTTATAGGGTAAACCACTGTGGCTCATAGATCTTCCAAGGTTCCCATTACAATGACCGAATCACTTTTATCATGTGCCTTCTCTTTTATTTACTTACTTGAAATCCCTGCTGGTGATAAAAGTATGATCCTGAGGCCTCTCCAACCTCCTTCCCTCCCCATCCAAAACGCTCCAGCTAGATGGTCAAAAAAGCCTGACTGGCAAAAACAATGCAGGGCGGGAGGATGGGGAGGTGGAGATCACCTCCACCAGTCCTCCAGCTCTGCATAGGATGACCATAAGCGTCCGAGTTTGGGGGCTTATGATCATCAAGGGCACAGCCCATAGGACTGCAGCTCTTAGGCTACAATATGCAGGTAACTTTTGTATTTTTGGGTGCACTCTCTTTGTCTTCAACCCTACCACTGGAATGCAGCCCCCAAGAGCTTCTCCAAAATTGAATTTGGTCCTTGGGCTGAAAGAAGTTCCCCAGCTCTGTTGTACTGATCAGACCACGTCCACTGAGCCCAAGTAGTGTCTCTTTTAGCCATGGCTCTCCAGGATCCCTGTGGCAGAGTGTCTTTCCTATCACCTGTTTTTGTTAAGTTGGTGATGCCTGAGATTGAGCCTGTAACTTTCTGCGTGTGAGGTGTCTGATGTACCAAAGAGTTATGGCTGCCCTGTGATTGCTCCATGTGTGTAATGTAACTGTTGTATAGATTGTAGGAGGGAAAGGAAAATGTTAACCTTTTTAACAGAGGCCGCGGAGTAGCACAATAACTCCACAATAACTCCACAAAGCCATGCAGTAAAGGTTGCACTTTTAAAATTAATTATTATATTTAGCACTGGAACACAAATATTTACCATTTTAGATTTCCAAAGAGAAATGAGAAGAGAGATCACATTAGAATTTTGCCTCTGTATTTGAAGTCCTAACATTATGCTGAGAAGAAAAACACTCACATTTGTTCATTTCCCCCCACATGATCTTTTCAACATTTCCTAACTATGCAAAGCTCTTTGGACTTCATATCTGATGTCTGCATCAAATCACTATCAAGTTGTGTAGTGCCGGCTCCAGGTTTTTGACAGCCTTTGGACAAGACACCCTCAATGGGCCCCCTCCCTCAGTGAGTCTACCTTCTCACCACCATTGTCACCGGCTGCTATTGCTCCTCATCCTCATCACTGCTACCATTTGCTTGCTCGACAGGCAAAGAGCTAGTGAGCAAGTAGGCAGTGGCATCTACTGCTCCTCTTTCTCACTGCCATCGTTGTCTGGGCCAGAGCAAGAGTCAGGTGGAAAGGAGGTTGCAAATGGTGAAGAGGAAGAGCAACTCCAGGGGCCCCTTGTCAACAGGCCCTTGGCAGGTACCCAACCATGCTTACCCTTGACGCCAACCCTGAAGTTGTGGGGATTTATAGCAAACTGGGGAAATTAGCAAAGGTAACCAACATGAGTTAATCAGTTTCCTTGTGCATGTGAAACTGTCACATTGGTTCCCTATCTTTTTGTCACGACTCCTGACCCTCTGACCTTACAGTGCATGGTGGAGGATTCTGATGAGGTTGAGGCTCAGGCTGCTTCTTCAAGGGAAAAGACACACATCAGTACCTTATTCAGGGCCCTCCCAGAAAGACAACACAGCCCTACCATCATCCTCGGACTCAGATGATCAGTCATCTCTCCTACCTGTGGCTTACGCTGGCTCAGCTTGTCTGAGCGTGGAAAGCTAAGCAGGGTCAAGCCTGGTTATTACTTGGATGGGAGACCCCTCCTTTAGTTTCCTGCATTGAGCAGGGGGTTGGACTCGATAGCCTTGTAGGCTCCTTCCAACTCTATGATCTATGAAATCTATGAAATCTACCAGGACTCAATCTTGCCTAGACATTACCTGCCTTGACTAGACTCCATCAGATACTACCTACATCCCCGTGAACTTCACATGCCCACAGAATAGGACACTTTGTAGGATGCCATATTATTGTCATCTCCACTGTAGCATCTCCATGCCACCTCATGTAGGTAGTGTAAGACTGCTTTCACCATCTGAGATTTCAGGTTTTTTTTTTTTTTTTTTAAAGTGCCCAGTCTAAAATGCTTTGGTCCATTTTCTGTTTTCTGAAATAGAATGGAGCTTTATGTGCATAAAGAATCATCATGATACAACTGACTGTGAGATGGAACTATCCAAAATAACTGTAACAGGATCTGAATATTTGATGAAAACCACCTCTTCCAACAACGGCATACTATTTAAGAGTGTTTTTGTGCATTTCTGCCCTTATCTTTAGGGCAAAGAAGGACAAACTAATGGACATGTTTCTGTCTCATTTTTTTTAACATTCTTGCTTCTGGGGTTTTGCTTCCTTACCTGCAACTTACATCATTAAATATTCCGTTAAGGAATCATTTCTACTGTTTCCATATTTTATTCTTCTACGTTTTTTCTTCCTTATGAAAGAGGCTTAGAATGGCTGGAGGTCAGAGCTCTTAAAATATTTTGAACATTAGTTTCATCTGCCAAGCCTTTACTCTAATTCTGTCACTCTCTCTCAACCAACATTTTATGTGAAGAAAAAAGAAAATGTGACAAACCTTTATTATCACCATCATGATTGAATTATCAAAGCTGGTGGGGTATCTACTGCTTGTCTCCCTTACGACCTACAATCCCAGGCTTGTCATTTGGGTCATCTGTTCCTCATTATCATTTTTTATTTCCCATAGTATGAAAATATTACTTTTGAGGTCACTTTTCAATGGCAGAAGCAAATTGATGGTAAACAAAGTGCCATATTTTGAAGTTGACCGCAGCAACTTCAGAAATTCTTTCAAAGAAGTGCAATTTGTTCAAAGGGAAATGGCTTTTTTAAAGGTTAAGAAGTATTTTGATTTTTACACTGCTTTATGGTATCATGCTTTTATGTTCCACTGCAAATGACTTCTTATGGTTTCCCTGTATCATGTGAAATCTCATATTTGGCTTTGTGCTTAATATTATCATTCTGTTTCAGTGTTCTTTTGTCATAGTCTATTGGTTAGAAAAAATAATATATTTTATTGTAATCCTTATCTTCATGACTGAACTTGTCCTCTTAACTATACTATCTAAGCTTCTGCCAGGAACTGCTGACCATTGCATCATGTGGTGAGCCAGGCCACTACAGCTTCTCAGTGAATTCATAGATTCATAGATCATAGAGTTGGAAGGGGCCTACAAGGTCATCGAGTCCAACCCCCTGCTCAATGCAGGAAACTGCATTCCCATCCAAGTAATAACCGTGCCTGACCCTGCTTTGCTTTCCACGCTCACACAAGCTGAGCCAGCGTGAGCCACGGGCCTGTATAACCTCCTGGACAGACTCCACCCAGTCTAGCCATTGGCTCCTCCTGGGCAGGAAGGAATATAAAAGGGCTTCCTATGTCAGTGGAACTTTGCTTGAGCAACAAGGTCTACCCGATCCAGAGCTAGCTTGTCTTGTGTCTCTGGTCTTGGGGCGGATCCACATTACACTGGATATTGTCAAGTTAGCAGAACGGTGCTGCTATATTCACATTCCATAGTCACTACTCACAGGGCACACTCTCGTTAAATGCACTGCACTAATCCTGGTTTGCCACCCCACACCTAACTCCGTAGTGGTAGAACTGGGCATTGCCTTGAACAGGGTGTTTTTTAAAAAAAATTTCATTTTGCTCCGTCATTTCTGCACAGGTGTGAACAAGCTCAGGAGCGATCTTTAAAAAGAGAAAGGAAAAAACTCTTCCAGCCCCTCACAAAAAAGAAGGATGCTGCTGCTGCTGCTGCTGCCGCCGCCACCCTCCCACAGGATGAAGCCAGCAGGATCAGCGCACCCCTCCCTTCCACCCAAATGCAATTTCCCGAAGCAGTGTTCCTCCCATTCTGAGTTTCCCGAGCACAAGGCTCCTGCTACATCAGTGTGATTCACTTGGGAGTAAGGGCATTGGAGAGAATGTGATTTACTTCTGAGCAGATGTGCCTTCTGGCTAATTTACAGCTCCCTGTTGTAAGGGGGTGAACGCAGCTGTTAAAAAAAAGGGGGGGAAGCCTCCTGCAACTGTCCCCTCTCAAACTCCATGGCAGTTATACTGGGGGCACTGCCTTTCACATGCAGGGGAAACAGCCATTTAAAAAGAAGGGATTTTTTTGTTTGTTTCTGGTCTGCCATCTATGCAGAGGTGCACATGTACAGGAGCGAAATTGTTTTTTTTAAAAAAAAGCAGCACTGAAACGCAATTTTCTGAAGCAGCCTGCTCGGAGGTGCAGAGGTGTGCAGGAACATTTACAAACAAACAAACAAACAAACAAATTAACAAGCTTCTGGGGTGGAAGGCGAACCGCTGCACAACAACAAATGGCAGATACCTCTCTTCCCCACCAGTCTGGGAGACACACATAATAACACCACATTTCCCCTGCCCCCCGAAAACTATTGGCTAACCCCAGTGGCCACACCTCAGATGGGCGACGACAGTGCCAGTTTAACACACACTAGACGCATACTGCGACAGTGAACCGCAATAACGAACCCCCCCCCCCCCGTGATAAACCTAGTTCAGAAAATTCCGGAAGAAACAAAGAACAATTACGCAGGACTAGCTTAACCGGCACTGAAAAGTGTGTGCATCATGTGCCCCGCAAGTCACAGCAGTGATACAGTACTGCAATAAACCTTAGGTGTGGATCCGGCCTTGCCCTGTGATCTCAATTGCTCTTTGGTCCTGAATCCTGGCTTGTTTTCTGGCATTCTGGATTGTCCTCTGATGATCCTGATTGCTCTTTGGTCTGGACTCCTGGCTCCTGACTTGGTCCAGACTGCTGACAGCACCTGAGATTCAATCAAATACTATGGGGTTAAATCCAATGTTACAATAGCGGAAAAATTACAAGAGTAGCTGTTGTTCTGCTACTGTTTGCACAACGACCAGTAGAACAACTAGCACAAACAACATCTAGCCCAGGGGTGGGAAACCTAACTTGGGCCGTGGAGTGTATTGGATCCCCCGGACCAAGTCAGCAGCCTGGATGATGTCAAGGGGGTAGGGGGTCCTGCCCTCACCCGTGACATCATCCAGTTCTTCTCACTCCCTTTCTTGCTTCCCGCCCCCTCCATGCAGAGAGAGGCATGGAATACTGTGCCCCTCCCTGCACAGAGAAAGCAATTTGCAGAACAGGTAGTGCAATGCCTAGTGCAAGCAGAATTAAAACATTGGATTAGACAGCTTTGGGCTAGCAGAATGATCCCGCTGGATTCAACCCTATCTAAACACCTGAATTCTCATTTGAAGATATGAGATGGAATTAAGGTCAGGATTTGCCATGGGAAAGAGGAGGAATCGGAGGTGTTGAACATAGCTGTACCATGGGGCGGGCATACAAAGTAGTCTCTTTTCCCTGCCACAGTTCAATGGCTGGAGAAGTTGAACTTGGTTTGTGTCTCCCTGATAGAGCTATTCAAGGTCAAACAGAAAGTGGCAACCGCATTGAAGAAAAAGCTGGCATTGAATTAACAGGGTTCTTTTGCTCTCCTCCAAAATGTTCATTTAGTTACACAAATTTGCTCTGGACTTTTCCTCTCCCATAAGCAGTACCAGTTCTCAGTAAATGGAAGCCTTAATTCACGTGGCATCCAGTCCTTGCTATGCATTCTGAAATAAAGATCCTGCATGACACCATCAGATGTCATATTGTACCAAAGGCTGTTGATGGGACATGCTAGAAATAGAAGGCATGGTTGGGAGCAAAATGTTCTATCTGATGCCTTTTTCAGTCGGTATAAGGGGAGAAAGCCCTGGAATAGGATCTAGCTAACCTATTTAAAACACAAGGTTGCAGCTGTCTCTGTCTGTTAGCTTCAAAAAAAATGTAAGACTTATACTTCTATTTTGCAATACTAACAGAGCAATCCTATGGCCCCTACACAGCATCTAGAGGGCCACAGGGTTTTTCGGATTGCCAGATCCGTGATTGGAAAAGAGCTCTGACCTCGGCGCTGGGGATCCGTGCTAGGATCTCCTTCCCACCCCCCACCCCCCTCTGCAGCTGGCACGGAAAGAACTACGCGGAAAGAACTACGCCAGCTCTGTTAGTCTCTGAGGTCATGAAACAGCAATCTCGGAGAAAGGGTAAAGAGGGCGGGAAGGGGGCAGGGAGGGGGTGAGACCGGGTCTGCCAGGATATGACGTAGCCTGGTGGCGCTCCAGCCTCCTTCCCTCCCATCCGAAGTGCTGCAGCTAGATAGCTGAAATTGGCCGTCTAGCTGATTTGCATAGTGGGAGGCGCGGGAGGGTAAAGATCACCTCCGTGCTCCTCCCATCCTGCATAGGATGCCTGTAATCCTCTAAGTTTGGAGGCTTACAGTCATCCCCATTGGATTGCGCCCTAAATGGCTTAAGTCTAATAGACCTTAGAAACTGTCTTTCCCCCTTATATTCTTCCATTGCCCTTTAGGATTGACTGGGCCTTCTTAGTATATGTGAATGTCTGAAACTGCCTTGTTCTGAGTCAGACCATTATGTCAGTGTTGTCTATGCTGAGTGACAGCAGTGTGGTGTGGTGTGGTTTGCGTGTTGGGCTAAGATTGGGGAGATCCGGGTTCTAGTCCCCACTCTGCCATGATGCTCACTCACTGGGTGACTCTGGGCCAGTCACTGACTCTCAGCCTAACCTACCTCAGAGGGTTGTCATGAGGATAAAATGGAGAGGATCATGTACACAGTCTGTTGTGCCTCCATTTGTGATGGAGAAGGAGGGAGGACACGGGGCAGCTGAGCCAGAGTGTGTTTGGGGAGGGGCCAGGCACGTGTCATCTGCAGCCTGGCCCAGCTGTGCTGCCTTGCCAATCAGCGCTGGCTTAAAAGACAGGCCCCAAACACACTTCAGATGCCGGAAGCAATTGTTGTTGCCATCCGCCGTAGCCAGACGCTCTTGCCAGCTCCCGGACTGAGACTTGTGAATTTTGACTCCAGAACGACCTTGACGATTCTTCCGCCTGCTCCTAAACTGGTTTGTGTTTGCTTGGTTTTGGATACATATTGTGGCTTCTAACCTTGGACTGCAGTAACGACTACGGCTTATCTCTGGACCGGACTAATTCATGACACAGTCTTGGGCTTCTTGGAGGAAAGGCAGGATATAAATGGAACAAAGAAACAATACATTTCACAGGGGTCTTTCCCATCCCTACCTGGAGATGCCAGGGACTGAACCTGAGACTTTCTGCATGCAAAGCATGCACTCTGCACTGAACTATGGCCCATCCCTATGAACGTACTTTGTTTAGACTGCTGCAAACATAGTGTTCTTTCCTAGACATTTGACAAACTCCATTAACTTGATGCAGGTCTGCAGGATCCAGTGCACATAGAGTGCTCTTTCTCCTGTGAGGTCTGCCCATTTCATTTTGATGGAAGAAAAAAAGCCATGTGTGTGTGAATTGATGTGTATGCCTGGGGATGTGCTCTCTATTGAAATGGACATGGGAGCCAGCACATGTGGAACTTTTGTGTTCCAGATCCAGAAAGATGCAGCAGTAGGTTGCCCATGCTCTTCAGCAGGCACATCTAGAAACTAAATAATCTGACCATTTATTTAGGAAGGATGGGGTGACTAGAACTCCAGGGGAGTTGTATTCAGTCACCAAATCACCCAAACAGTTGATCAGCATTGACCAAAGTTGACGTTTCCAATCATCTGTTTGGTACTGCATACATGATTCCAAATTCAGTGCTGAAACTGTAAATGAAGTTCCAAGTGCCTGGATTTGGAGACCCCTTACATTTGTTAGCAGAAGGCTAGTACTGCTGAGAAAATCCATCAGCCTGGCATACAGCACAACTATATTTTAGAAATCTTTCCTTTTAACAACCGATTGCAGACCTCATCACAAGCATGATTTTGGCCGAAAAACAGGAACAGGAAGTTAGAGGGGACATTTCTTGGATCAGAGAGAGAGAGAGAGAGAGAGATGGAGAAACAACAAGCTCTAACCAACTAACAAGGCAGCTTATAGCCCCACCTACTGTCGGAGCAGACCAAATACACGCTTAGTATAGATCTAGCTCTATTTACATGTCATTGTTTCTCCAACATTTTTAACACACATTGAATATGATATGTAGATGATTGGACTGTGGCATATCATATGGTCTCTATTGGACAAGACTGAGGGCCAATCTAGATAGATGTTTTTTAAACATCTCCATTGGAATCAATGGAGATCTGTTTTCTCTCCCCCTCCCCCTGTGGGGGTGGGGTGGAATTTCAGGATGAAAATGGGAGGAGGGAAAGCTTAAATCCCCCCTTCTAAATTGGCATGGTCCTGATCCAAATCTCCAAATTAGTGCCACAGTGCCACACGTTTAAAGAATGTTTAGTTTGGCCCTGAATGTTCTGACACATTCAATGTTCTGAGTGGATTTTGGTGGTCAGGATTAAGCTAATAGGATTGTTACCATTTAGGTTGATTATATATGCTAAATTTACTGATTTCATGTACACCTATTATTATATTGCATTGTATTGTGCTTTTATTGTATGTAGGACAAGATACAAATTGATTGAAACTTAAACTATAGAAAGTTTCTATTGTCTGCCCTGAGATGCTGTAATGGAGTGAATTACAAATATATTTTGAATTTTCCTTTTTTATATACCCACTTGTTGCTCCAGGACAGCAACGGAATGGACTACAAATTTTAAATAAATGAATGGCTGAAGAGTACTGGCATAGTCTGTTCATAAGAGAAAACAAAAGGAATATTGACTAGATAAAATGAAATTAAATTGAAAGGAATGAAACACATTAGCACACTGCTTTGTAATTGATATTTTATTGATTTGGTCAAGCCCTTTATTGACTTCACACTTACAGTGCAATCTAATGCATGTCTACTCAGAAGTAAGTCCCATTGAATTCAATGGGGCTTACTTCCAGTTAATTGCATATAGGACTGCAACCTGTGTGTCCAAATCCAGAGCTTTCTGTGTGCTCTGATGCATGCAAATGTCCCAGTCTCAATATTTATTTTTGAATCTCTTAAAACTAATTTCGTTGAAGTACTGACCTTGTTTTGCCCTTTCCTCATCTATAAATCTCTTAGGTCAATTCTCTTTACGAATAGCATAATTTGATAAGACAACTAGATACACTAATTAATAACCCTAACAAATAACTTCAGTAACATTTTTCTGTCTACCTTTTGCGGGGGCGAGGGGTGCTAGAAGTATAAATCAGTAATTAATGCTGTGATGAATTCTTCTAGTGTTAACTTTAAGGAATTATCCCTGTCATTTCTTCAATGTTTGCAAAGATAAATCAAATATTTGACTTTCGATTCTCATATGCTATAATTCTTCCAAAGCAAACTGGATTCTTGTTTACTGAGTGTCAAACAGAGATGATAGTCAATGATCTAAGCTTTTTTTTTTTCAGGGGGAGGGGGTTATCAAAGCAACAAGGGAACAAGACAGATTGAGCCTGAAGCAAAATCTTTCAACTCTTGCCTGTACATAAGTCAGTTCATGGAGATCATCCTATACGACAAACTATTTTATTGGCAAACTGTCTATGCCATCCTGATTGGTCATTTTAAAAAGCCTTTTCTGGAAAGATCAGTTTCACTATTCAGCTCCCTAGTTTTCTCCTATCCACACTAAATGATATAGGTTTTGATCTAATCAATAGAGCTACTCTGGAGTAATTAATTTAAGGATTGGCACCATGGCTTTACGGCACTTACCATCATCATCATCAGGCGATCACTCGTGACCGAGTAAGATTGTCTTCCAGGATAAAAGGAGGAAATTCTAAAGGAAGATTGTGTAGACTCTAGCAATGGGTCCGTAAGTGACTGTGGAGGCCAATTCTAGATCCACACAGCTTCCCACAGTGAGGACACAGGTTACCAGATGGAAGATGGTCCTGTGAAGGATTCGTTTGACGTGCTTTTCGCTTAGCACGTTTCTCCCTTTCACCTTGCACTCGGGCTTCTTCAAAGTCCATGGAACCTTTGTGAACGGCCAACCTCCATTTAGATCGTTCATGGGCCAGAGCTTCCCAGTTTTCGATGCTTATATTGCATTTTTTTTTTTAGATTAGCCTTATGAACATCTTTAAACCTCTTATATTGACCACCGATATTCCGCTTTCCATCCTTGAGTTGGGAATAAAATAACTGCTTTGGGAGACGGCAGTCAGGCATTCGAACATGACCGGTCCACTGAAGTTGGTGTTGAAGGATCATTTTTTCAACGCTAGTAGTCTTTGCTTCTTCCAGTACACTGACATTTGTTCGCCTATCTTCCCAAGTAATTCGCAGGATTTTCCAGAGCCAACGTTGATTAAATCTTTAAAGGAGGTGGAAGTGACGTTTATAGATAGTCCATGTTTCACAGGCATACAATAAAGTTGGCAATACAATGGCTTCATAAACCAGTGTTTTGGTCTTCTTACAAATATCCCGATCCTCAAACACTCTATGTTTCATTCGAGAAAACGCGGCACTTGCGGAGCTCAAACGATGCTGGATTTCACTGTCGATGTTAGCTGTAACAGAAAGATAGCTGCCAAGATAGAGAAAATGATCGACATTTATTTATTTATTTATTATTTATTTCATTTCATTTATATACTGCCCCACAGCCGAAGCTCTCTGGGCGGTTCACAATACTTTATGCATAAAAACAATAAAAACATACAAAATAGTTTAAGAATTAAAAAACCAAATTTAAAAACACAGTTTAAAATAACAGTACAAAAACCAATAAAACTGAGCCTACAGGTGGCAATCCCTCCCGTGCTATTCCAAGTCCTAACTAAATGCCTTGGCATAGAGGGAGGTCTTAACCTGGCGCCGAAAAGATAGTAAGGTTGGCGCCAGGCGGGTCTCAGTGGGGAGCTGATTCCATAATTGGGGGGGCTACCACCGAGAAGGCCCTCCTCCAGACAATACATTTTCCAGTATTGTCCCGCCAAGCTGGATAGATGGCATCACCAAAGGGTTAGCTTGCACTTGCTGATGAAGCACTTTGGTTTTTTTGATGTTAAGTGAGAGACCAAGTTTTTTGTATGCTTCTGCAAAAGCATTTAGGATAGTTTGGAGATCATCCTCTGAATGTGCGGAGACCACATTATCATCAGCATACTGAAGTTCCACAATGGAGGTTGTAATTACCTTACATTTTGCTTTCAGCCTGCTGAGATTAAAAAGCTTTCCATCAGTTCAATATATAATTCCCACACCAGTATACCATATACCATTACCATATACTTTAGTTTGCCATGGTGTTTCTCTTCTCTTTGATCTAGGAAAATAGGTGGACTGTTTCAGTAACTGAGGACTTGATCTTCAGCACTCTTATGGGAATAACCAGTGGAATGTACTTTTACATCATGACCATGATCCAGAGCATCATATATTCACATGGCACCCATTGCCATGTGAATAGCAGATAGTGAGATCACAGGGCTCTTTCCCATACAATTGTCAACCATAGCCAAGACCCATTGTGTGAGCAGATTAGAATGAGATTAGAACTGGGGTGTAAACACGTGCATGTCAACAGAGATATAAATGCATAATAGATCAGGGTTGTGAGGGGGGGGGAATCTGTGTTCAAGATGCTCCAGATTATGTATGCCAAATTATGTAGATTAAATTAATGCAGATTAGGAGCATGATCCACTTCCCCATGGGGTACAGCTATGCACATGAGAAGGGATCAGCATAAGACTTAATGAAGTCCTCTTTTCCTCCCTCCTCTCCCACTTCCCAGCTGGCCCTTAGCCATGGATGTGTGCATTGAAGTATGATGGCCATTACTTTCCAATCATGCATACCTTTCAGTATGTACATTGGGGTGTACATACCCCTGGTGTGCTCCAGATGTTTGGGACTACTACTCCCATAAGCCCTAGTCAGTATGGTCACTGGTCAAGGATTATGGAAGTTGTAGTCCAAAACGTCTGGAGGGCATCTCACCAGGTTGTAGTCCAAAACGTCTGGAGGGCATCTACCCCTGACTTACATATACAGTCATCCTCTTCTTCCCTGGAAGATACTTATGCTCTGGTATGCAGTCAAGGAAGGGAGGGAGAAAGCAAGTTCTACTGAGCTTTATGCTGATCCACTTCAACATCAGGGTGTGTGTGGATAGTTCCTTCCTTTTCTTGAACAGTAGCCCCCACAGGACGTATGACAAACTGTTTTTGAAACTGAAGGGGGTGCCATGATATGGCATGGGGGGGAGGGTCAGCTGTTCAAAGGAAAAGTCAATAATTCCACTAGAATGGAATTGTAATGTAACCTCCTGCCGCCCCCCGCCCCCCGTTAAATGAGTCTAAGTAGCACGTTTGATCCAAGCCATGGAGTTAGACAAGAAACTGCAAGATTTCTCACAAGACAAGTTACTGATTTATTTTTATAATTTGACCTTTTATGCACTGAGAAGTATTGATAGATCTAAGCTGTCTGTGAATTTTATACAAACAACATGACTATACTTGTTGAGTTATACATATACTAATGCATGTAACACTATTATTTCTGTGTGTGGTGGTGGCGTGGTGGTGATTGTTACTTCCTACCAAGAGAAAACAAATGAATGAATTATCATTGCTGATACTGGAACAGAGCATGATCCAAAAGGTAATCACTGTTTAAAAATACCAGTGATTTCATTGGGAAATTTGAAATACCTGTTTAGCTTTCTCTCACTGAAATGAATGGGATTTTAATTTTGGCTAAATTCAACCCAGTATTATTTTAAAAGTCATATATGACATGTGTTCCAGTACAGTATTAGGAAAACCATATTGGAGACACAGCAGTAATGTTACGGGCTGTCAACACCAGAAGTACAACAGCCACTTAAAATGTCTGCCTGAAGTACATTAGCAATGTTTTGGAATTATATTTATAAACAGAAATTGGTAATTAGGTTTGACTTGGACATGTAGTCTCCTTCATTGATTAAACAGCATTTATACGGTTTAGAACTATGCTCCTAAATTTAGACTAGTCAATTTAAAGTTACTATTGATTGAATAGCATTTTTCCACCCAGCCTTTTGGCTTCATGATAGATAAACAAGTAATATACATATGAAGAGGGTTTGGCTGTGATCCAGAGATGCTTGAAGTATGAATACCTGCACATTGGGACTTTGAAATGTTTGTTAGATCATGACATTAATTTACATTAATTAAGGGTGCAATCCTATTCCCACTTATTACCTGGGAATAAACTCTATTGAACACAGTGGGACTACTTTGGAGTTAACATAGGAAGCTGCCTTAGAACAGAACAGACTATGGCAGTATTCAGATTATCACATCTCAGCTTAATAAGCCAAGATATGAACAAGCCGTTTGCTCATATGCACTGCCCTTTCTCTCCTCTCCTCTCTTCATGGCGTGAGCAAACAAACCAGGAAACTCCTAATTAACCACACTTTCGTGTTTTATCCAAACTGGGAAATGATGGTTACCAGTTTTGGAACAAGCTAGGATATTGAAACATGGTTTGAAGTTGGTTTAATATTCTAGCTTTTTCTGAAGCTGATGAAACACGAAAATATGGTTCATTGGGGGCTTCCTGGTTTTGAATGCTTGTGCTGTGAAGGGGCAACTGAAGATGAGCAAACGACTCATTCATATCTTGGGCTTATTCAGCTGAGATAATGACGATCTGAACTGGGCCATTGTGTCCATTTAGCCCAGTATTGTCTACTCTGGCAGGCAGCTGCCCTGCAGAGTCATTTTCCTATTACTTGCTACCTGATCCTTTTATCTGGAGATGGAACCTGGGATCTTCGCCATGTAAAACATGTGCTCTGCTACTGAGTTACAGTATCTCCTGCATGTGTGGAATAACTGTTCCCTTATAGAGCAATCCAGAGTGGGGCCAGGGGGAAGCAGTGAAGTAGATCTACCACTTTATCCTCAGCCCTGCTGGTTCATGCAGGCCGGGGTGGAAGATGGTAGGGGACCAGTTTTGCTGGGTTGTACAGCCTGGTGGGTCTTTGTCTTTACAATTGACAGCAATGGGAGGGGGATTAGCTGTACCAGCTCTAAGACTCACATAGCTGATGGACCTGGATGGGGCTTGTCTGGGGGAACAGAGTGGCACTGGATCCAAAGCCGGCTCCTTCCCATCCCACCCACGAAACTCCCCATTTGGGGGCTTTGCACCTGCTACTGCAATGGCAGCTTTCTGCTTGCCTGGACATAGCATGATAGGCCTCCGTTGTGGTGAAGCCCACCCAGTAGAGTGGCCACTTATGAATCACTAAAAAGGGGGGAATGCATCACCAAAATAAAGGACAAAAGAGAACAGTGATTTGCATAATATTTACATATGTTAATTTATATACATAGATGCAAATTTAGAAATGATCATTATATGACCATAGTGTGGAAAGCTGTCACCAGGTAGCCTATGTGCTTGCGTGCTCAGAGTCCTGTTCAGGCGCTAACTCTTGATAGGCAACAGTTCCTATAGTTCGTTATCTTTAAACTGGAATTGGATAGGACAGCCCTTCAAACAGAGGACGGTCCTCTGGCAGTCCTTCAAATCGAGGTCTATCCTCTCAAGAGAACACCTGGCCACCGGTGGAGGCCTGTGAAGAGGCACCAACATGCAGTCCTACCTCCTCCAGCTATCAGCATCAGAGGTTAGGAGTGGACTGCACTCTTAGATGTGAACAGCATCTCATCAATTCCCCCTACATTTTCTTGGCATATTTGTGTTATGTATGATTATGTGCTCGGGAAACGCGGGGCATTGAATTACACAGATCAGTCTGGCTCTTGGTGTAGATGTTTGGGGTGGGAGGGTTTGGTCAAGCATTATTATATACATTTCCAGCAATTACATGCTGGGAAAGGCAGAGGACTCCCTGTTAAGTAATACCAGCAGACCTCAGTTGCTAGTAAGTCTCTCACCAAATGCCATGTACTTTCTTCTGCAAATAGTGTTTATTATATTTTACAAGCACTAAACCCTCAGAAACATTTTATTAAACATTTCACAAGGGCTCTCTGAATAAACTGACTTGTGAGCATCAGGAAAATTAGTTTTATTAGAAAAATGAGGGTTTGGTTACTGCTTCCTGGTTGAACTTTTCATATACAAACTCTGTGGAGTTTTAACATTGAGAATATGGATATTATCCCCAAATGACAATGATGCTTAATAAGCAGTATGATAAATCTTTATCCCTAGGATGCCACACACCCTTTGTCAAATAACAATTCAAGTGAGCATTGGAAATCTGAGCAACTGTGGAAAGATCCGGCATTGCCCAGGAGATCTGCAGAATCTGCAGAGCAGAAAATGGCTTTGTAAAAGAAGAGGCCTCTGCATTTTGAAGGATATGCACATTAGACTCCTAACTGGTGAATTAAAACATAACAATAAGGTGAAGCTTGCAAGAAGTTGCAGATTTATGATACAGGTGCATTTTAAAAGAAAAGCCAGGTGCAAATGTTTAAACAGATAAATTAATACGAACAATGTGACATGCCTCACTGGGATAGAGGATTTTAAAATTTCCTTCCAAAGGGTTTCTTGGAAGCCCCCCCCCCCCCCGCACGGGAGGATCAGTAATGGCAGTCATTTCCCTGAAAGAAACCTTGTTTACCCACTATCAGTCTTCCTCTGTAAGGGACATCTGCAAGGGAGCATTAGGTGTCAGTTCACACAAGGCAACAGGGAAGCCCAGCAGGCCTGTTCGGGGTCCTGCATGCTTGAGCTGGATTGAAATGCTTCCCCCCAAATTTCACAGCCTTATTTGCAGGCCATGGAATTGGGAGTGGGCATTTTGGAGATTTGGCCAAGTGTCATACTTTATGGAGGACAGTCCTCGCTTTGAAGGGCCGTCCAGTCCAAATCAAGTTTAAAGGTGAAGAACTATAAGAAAGGAGAGATGGGGCCTTGAAGATGCCCAATGCCCATCAATAGTTAGTACCTGGACAACAGACTGAGCAGGCACACCACACAGGGTACCTGGTCACAGTCTTGGCCATGATAATGAGATGTATTGTCTTTCTGTTTAAATTATAGTCATTATTTCTACATTTGCATCTATAAATATAAATCAGCAGATGCAAATTATATGCAGAAGTGTGCCTTCTTTTGTCCTCTCTTTTGGTGATACATATCCACTTTTTTGGCAATGTGTAAATGGCCTCCCTAGTTGGGTGTGGGGTATGTGATGGGTGGGACTCACTCCTCCCTTGCAGCCACCATCTTTTCCCCAGAATGCCCATCAGAGTTCCACCCCCTTTGACATTTTGAAAGAAGAGCAAAAGTTTTATCCCCTCTTTTGCCCCCCTTGCTCTCCAAATTTGGGTCAACGTTTTGACCGTTCAAAAGTTTGGCCCTCCTTTAGCATGCATCCTATAAAATATATCCCACAATGCTCTGCAACATGTAGAGGTTCCGTAGCAGAGATGTTGATACAGAGTAGATTCCCTGATAGCTTGAAAAACCCAACAGTGGGTGAATGCATTTATGGCTTGTGACTTTTGAGCGTGCCATTGCAAACAGTTCATTTTCTGAAGTTCCTCTTGTTTTTGTTGCCCCAAACTGAAAATAAGAATCAGTGCATACACTTCTTGGTTTATTATGATAAAGAACAAGTTGTTCAATAGTATAGTGGCCTTCGTAGTGGAAACAAGCACAAGTCAAAAAATAGGCAAAAAAATATAGGCATCATATAGCAACTTATACTTTACCCCATTTGGGTAGGCTGCAAATGCACTTGCAGAATGCTGTCCTTCAAGAAATATACAACATGCTGGAACTGAATGTAGTTCAAAGGTAATCACCATTTCATTTGATGAAGAGAACATTTTGTACCAACAGCTACAAAAATGTCTCCACATCATCCCCCCCCCCCAAAGAGATGTGTCTGTCACTTTTGACAGGAACAAACCACAGAGCCATAGAATCTAAACAGGACAGCAATTTATTTGCCCTAGGGTCAGTAGAAATGAATATGAGATTGTTCATATATTTAATACTTTACAGAAAAGTGAACTGGGCAGCCCTGTTGGGGAATACAATCATGGATCCCCCCCCCACCCCCCGCATCTCATCTAGTTACCTCTTTACCATCAACAAACCTTCTCTAAATCAGGGCAAATGAATATAATGGAGAACTACCAGCGCTCGACATTCATCTTGTACTGTACTGTACTTAATGATCTCTATTGACCTGTCCATGGCCATTGGATGGGAAATGGGTCACCTCAGACTTGAACTTCCGGTTGCCTTAGCCTGATATTCGGTCTACTGTCTCCAGGTGCAAAAATGAAACTTCCAGATAACTACTTGGATAGACGAGGGTGGGGAGGGGAAAGAAAGGGGAAGTGCCATTCATAGGCACTCCTGTTATCGCATCAGATTTCCTCTTCTGAATGGAACTCCTCATCATGCTTTATTGGAGGTAATGCCATGCCAGAGACTTCCCTGAGTTTGGGGAGCAATGCTTGAGGCGAAACAGGGTAAAAAGCCCCATGCTTAGAAGTGCACATGTAAAAGCTCCTCACAATGACTCTTGGATTCTGGCTGTTATTACTGGCAGCATAGGTTTAGCTTTCCATATTTTTTGTTGGTTGGATAATGGTATGACTAAGAGCTAGAAGTATCCAGTTCACCTTAGCCATGAAGTCATTGTTTGGCAAGCCGCAGGGCCCACCCGCCAGGGGCAGTGCTAGGTATCGAAAGGTGTCCTGTGGCTAGGCTCAGGCCCACAGGACAAAAAAAAGAAGAAGCACAAGTTTGCACATGCTAATTTACATATGCTCTAAAGTGTGTTTGTGTGTGTGTCTTTAAAAGAGCCTGTCTCCTAAGGGCACCCCTATTTGTAAAAAGGGATGCATGGAAAGGGGAGAGGAGGGCATTTGATTTCAGAAAAAAAAACACCTCAGGCGGAAAGATTCGGGGGGGCAGCAGGAGGTGAAGCACATGTGGGCAAAAAGCCAGCTAATGCAGGGGGATCCGCTGCAACAGAGATCATCGGGGGCCCTGTACCTTTATTTCAGCACGTGCCCAGGGACAGCAGGGTGGTGGGGCAGATGGCCTCCCAGAGATTCGGGGTTCCAAAAGGAAGATTTGGGGCTCCATCCCTAGTGGGCCTGCCCCCTAACACTGCCTCTGCACCTTCACACCTGCCTTTTCATCTGGCCACAAGTTTTTGGCAGCAGTGGCTACGTCTGGGAAATCACTCGCCAAGTTACATTTCTCACAATTCACTATGTCAGGTGCTCCATGGTGTTGTGAGACATTCAACATGATACATGACTTGTCAGATACTGCTGCTGTCATCAGGTAAGCCCATGGCTGGGGGATGGGCACTGTGGGGTGGTCCCCCGCTATGGCCACCTTGCCAGGCCACTCCCTTGAACCTGGAGCCTGGCAAGCCAGTATCCCTCAGTCTCAACCTTTGTTCTAGAATATGGATGGATATCATAATACTGATGTACCTTTATTCAGTTGTTGGTTATAAAGATTGATACAGTTGTTTGTGAAGGACTTTGAGAATTTAATTTATATAGCACTGTTCTGATGCAGAGCTAAGTGTGAGAGTGAAACACTTAAATCTTTGTTGAATTGTGGCTAAATATTATTATTAATCTGATCCATGAGATGCTTAATTATCCTTCCTTGTATAGGGCATTATGACTTACAGGGGTGGTGGAAAGGGTTTGGATTTGATAACTTCTAGGTCCTTTCTACCTCTATGATTTTTTGCATGGCTATATGTGATCATTTTTAACACAGGGAAATCCATTTGGAGATTATTATTCTATGCAGAAATTGTGAATGGAACCCACACTCACCTGGTGAGATCACAGTTTAACACAAAAATAGTGGGGAAACCATAAGGAACCATTTTCTAGGTGACCATTTACTTATACCATTAAAAAAAAAAAGTGTTGAAAAATCACCTTGGTTGTGACTTTCACAATCCCAAAATAGTACTGAAAAGTTGACCTATGAAAAGACTGAAAGTTGTAAAAAAAACAGCTTGATCCTTCAAAGTTCAATCTTCTTTTTATCCCAACTCATTAACATTACAAGGATAAACATTTACCAGATGAAAAAGAGAGATTATTTGGTTAATAGGAGGCGCCATGCCATGTAGGCTGTTACACACAGGACAGAAAGGCTGGTGTTTGTAATCCAGCATCCCCTGCCAGGATTCCAGATGGCAATCTCACAGCAGACTCAGATCACTGCTGTGAATGTAACAACAGTCACAGTCACAGAGAGCTTTAGATAGTAATCAGGATTCCAGCACTTACTACAGTACATGGATTGATAATCAGCTAGGACAGTGATGGTGAACCTATGGCACGGGTGCCACAGCTGGCACGCAGGGACCTCTCTGTGGGCACTCGAGCCATTGGTCACCAGATCGCGAAAAGACCGTCCCCTTCTGCAAAACACTAATGATTTTGTTCTTTCTCACAGTGTGGAACACAATGATTTTATTCTAGAATTCCTGTTACAGAATTCTTTACTACATTGTTATCACATTTAAAAGATTTTGAAGAATGATGCACAGAGCATGGCTTGGATGTAAAGCCCTAACAGTTGACCTGGGTGCTGCATGTGTTGCTCTCAAACTAACGGAGTATGCACCAAAGTCTGACAAATTATCAGCATGCATGCAATAGCAAAAATCACATTAATTCTTCTTCGTGGTCTCTGTGCTTCACACACATATGGGTTCTCTGTGCCTGCGCTGAGATCGATCGGAACTTCTTTAGCTGAGCTGAACTGGGCGGGAGCCCCTCCCCCTCGCGCGTGCTCCTTAGCGCGGCTCCCGCCCGTCTCCTCAGTTCCTCTTCGACCGCCTTTGCGACCAGTCGATAGGTTCTTCTTCTCTTCACTTTCGAGTTTTCAAGCTGAGTTTGTTAGTCTTTCTATTAATCTAAAAAACTTTGTTCTCTTCATAAACTTTCTATTTCTTGATTCTCTTTCGTCCTATACTTTCATTTTTCAAAAAAAAAAAAAAATCTTCAAAAAAATCCTACCTAAAACCTTCTCTCCCCCGTTCTTGTCCTAGTTACTGTATTATTCTCTATTTTTCTTCCTAATCTAATCTCTAACTATGCCTCTCAAGGCACCATTTAGAAAATGTCAGCGGTGTGGGACTAAAATCCCCCCCGCTGACAATCACTTACTCTGCCTGCTGTGTCTCGGACAGGGACACGTCGTGGAGTCCTGCAAGCATTGTCAGGCCTTCACTAAGCAGGCCAGAAAAGCCCGCCAAACGAAATTGAGGGCCCTTTTGTGGGAGCAATCCCTGTCAGCAAAAGGCCCCACTCCAGAGGAACGGCCTGGGGGATCCCAGCCTGCCAAGAAGCCGTTAACGGACACGCTAACGGCAAAGAAACTGGCAAAGAAGGCTCGTAAGGATAAGGCGAAACGCCTTAAGGAGAAAATGGCGGTTGAGCCTGAGGAAATGGCGGGCCCGTCGACTTCGTCCACTGTGGTGGTATCGAAGCGAACGGTGGCGATGTTTGAGGCTCTGACTGGTGCTCGAGATCGAGCTTCGGGACCGATTGCCCACCAGTCCGCCCCGGCCCCGACTACGTCTCCTCGGGGCCGAGAGATCGCAAAAGAGCCGATGACTGCGGCAGCTTCCCTGTCGGAGGGAGAGCTTGTGGCTTCGCCAGCCCAGCTCGAGGAGCAGACGACATCGGACAGACCCCGTTTGGGCTCGAGGGGTCCTCCACCGCTGCTGTCTCCGTCGGTTGGGTACGCAGAGGAGCATCAAGAGCACCGCCGCCGATCACGATCCCCGCATTATCGGGCTCGTGACTCGGTCTCCATGACTTCGAGCCATCGATCTCGTCTCTCCCGATACCGAGATGAGAGGTCAAGGTCTCGCTCCTACTACTCGGGATCGAGTTCTAGGAGTTACTACTCGAGGTCGAGACGCTCACCGAGACGCGAGAGGTCTGAACGTCACTGCTACCACAGGCGTTCAGTTTCTCCGGACAGGCACCGGAGTCGGAGGCATTCTCCTTCACCTCGACGAGATGTGGCTGTGTCTCGTGCCCCGGCTGAAGTGGTGAGAGAGCCGACTGCGTCGACATCGATGGCTCAACCACAGACTCTCGTACGTCTACCGGTTGCGACTGATGTTGTTGGCCACTCCTCGTCGGGATCGGCATACCTGTCGGATTCGGACTCGGCGGCTTCCTCCTCCCACTCCACTTCGCCGGACGCGCAGGTGGAGTCTAAGGATGCGGTCTCCCCGTCGGAGGACATGGGGAGTTTCGCTGAGCATGTCAGCCGGCTGGTGACTGCTCTGGGAGTCGAGGCGAAGTCTTCGAAAGGAAAGGCCAAGGATGACATTTATGCTGTCCTTAGGACGACACAGTCGAACCAGCTGCTCCTTCCATTCCTGCCGACACTGTTGGAGACGGTGCAGGAGACCTGGAAGACTCCGGCCTCAACTAAACCGACGGCCAAACGCCTGGAGTCAATGTACAAAATCCAGGAGGAAGGAGCGAAATTCCTGTTTTCTCATCCGACCCCGAACTCGCTAATAGTCAAATCGGCGCAGTCTCGTGGGGGGAAACAGCATACCACTCCGGCAGATAAAGAGGGTAAGACACTAGATTCCTACGGCCGTAGGATCTACTCATCGTCTTCCCTCGGACTCAAGATATCTAACTACGAGGCGTTGTTGGCTAGATATCAAATGTACATCACGGAGAAGCTGGGAGACCTCTGTGATTATCTGCCGGACGACAAGAGGGACCTGGCAGCTCAATTGGTCAAAGAAGCGACTAGCATCGGTGCCCTGCAGATGAATACAGCAAGGCACCAAGTCGACAGCCACGCCAGGTCGATGGTCGGTTCCGTGGCTTTGCGGAGGCACGCATGGCTTCGCTCTACCGCCCTGACTCCCGACGATAGGGCGAAGATCCAGGACCTCCCTTTTGACGGCGAGGGGTTGTTTAATTCCTCCACGGACGACTCCCTCGACTCTGCCCAGAAAGCTCTGACGACAGCGAAAAAGATGGGGCTTATCCGCCAACAACCGTCCCAGAGTTTTCGTCCACGACGTTGGTCTCGATTCCCGTTCCCAGCCAGACAGTACCAACAGCCAGGCCAGTACAGGAGCGGGAACCGAAGGCCCGGAGCACCGCAGCCTCAGGCGCCGCAACGACCATTCCAGCAGCGGTCCAGAGGCACCAGGAGGGGAGGCGACGCCGGCCAGCGTCGTCTTTGACTGCCTCGCCGTCCCAACCGTGCTGTCATTGACTCACCACCTCGACACCTCTGCACTACCTCAGACTACTCTCTTCGGCTCTCGACTTTGCCACCACCTCCAATCGTGGAGGACCATCACGACGGATCAATGGGTACTGCGCATCGTGGAACACGGTTACAGGATCGAGTTCGGAGTTCTCCCCCCATTTCTCGGGATCAAGACCACCCGTCCAACTCGGGTGCTGATGGAGGAAGTTTCTACCCTCCTTCGAAAAGGAGCGATACAGCCAGTCCTCACAGAAGACTCTCAGGACGGGCTATACTCCAGGTACTTCATCGTGAAGAAAAAAGGAGGAGGACTCAGACCGATCCTGGACCTTTGGACTGTAAATCTTTTTATCCCACCGAAAAGATTCCGCATGGTCACGCTCCAATCGATCCTCCCGCTACTCCGAAGGAGCGATTGGTTTGCATCCATCGACCTCAAGGATGCATACTTCCACATCGCCATCCACGAGGACAGCCGGAAATACCTTCGGTTCCGAGTGGGGGACGACTCCTACCAGTTCGTCGTTCTTCCATTCGGACTTTCCACCGCGCCGAGGGTATTCACGAAGTGTGTGGCGGTGGTGTGCGCAAGTCTAAGGGCAAGAGGCATCACCATCTTCCCCTACCTCGACGATTGGTTGCTGGTGGCATCCTCGAGGGTCGAGCTCCAGAGGGCTCTCAATCACACTCTCGATCTCATGCTCGAATTGGGTCTTTGTCTGAACGCGGAGAAGTCGGTCTTACAGCCGACAAGAGAGATCCAATACATAGGGGCAAGGCTAAGCGCGTTCGATGGTCGGGCATATCTCCCGAACGACAGGGCGTTCAAACTGATCTCCCTTGCAAGCAAAGTGTCCAAACAATCGGTGACATCAGCTCATGTCGTACAAAGACTTCTGGGGCACATGGCCTCGACCATCGCAGTCGTACGCTACGCGAGGCTTCGCATGCGACCTCTTCAGACCTGGTTTGTTCGAGCCTTCGAACCAGAAAAAGACAGACCTTCTCTTCGTCTACAACTCCCACGAGCCGTAAGAGAGTCTTTGAGGTGGTGGCAGCAGGAATCAAATCTACTCGACGGGGTACCATTTCAACCGCCGGTACCGAGCAGGATACTGACGACGGACGCATCCTTACTAGGATGGGGGCCCCACTCCGACGACCACGTCGTACAGGGCACATGGTCTCCGATGGAGGCCTCCAAGCATATCAATTGGCTGGAGCTGATGGCTGTTTGGAGGGCGCTCCGAGGAATGGAACATTATCTCACCGGACATCACATACAGATCGTGACGGACAACACCACAGTGGTGGCTTATATCAACAAGCAAGGAGGCACCAAATCCATGCGCCTCACACGACTGACTATGCGACTCTACGAATGGGCCCTCCTTCGTCAGATGTCATTTGTGGCGATCCATATCGCTGGAAAGACGAACGTACTGGCGGACGCACTGAGCAGAGTGTCTCTGCACTCACACGAGTGGGAACTGAACAGGCAAGTGTTGACTTCCCTATTTCAACAGTGGGGTCGACCGGACATGGACTTATTTGCAACCAGCGAAAACGCAGCATGTCCACTGTTCTGCAGCAGGGTAGGGTCGGACCCGAAGTCGATAACCGACGCGTTCCTGTTGGAATGGAGCAACGGGTTTTACTACCTATTTCCGACATAAAGTGTTTAAAATGTGTTAAGCACGTTTAGTTTTCTTGTTTATCTTGCTTATCCTAGTACAGATTGACTTTTACTTTTACTAATCCGACACCTGTAGAAGCAGGGAAAGGAAGGACCCGGGGTAAAGCTTGCCCCATACAATTTCAGTCTGGCATATAATCATATTACAAGTTGAGAATCCCTTATCCAAAAATACATGTGCCTAATTATTTAAAAAGTTTGTATAAATTCCCTTCAGGCTATGTGTACAATGTAGTACTGTAATATTTTTTTGAGTTTTTTTTTTTTTCAACAAAAAACTTTGTATCATTGAAAGCTCTGTTATTGTGTTTTTCTTTTAAGACAAAAGATGTTAATTAGTTCGGACAACTGTATGAGTTGTTTTTCTAAAACTAAAACCTCGGTAGTCAGGTTTAATTGCAGTGTTGGCACTTTGAAATAAATAAGTTGGTTTTGTGTTGCAGTTTGGGCACTCGGGCTCAAAAAGGTTCGCCATCACTGAGCTAGGACAAAGTCAGGCACACAGTATTTGTGTGTGATCTGCAGACTAATCAGTTTCTGAGCATTCTTCACAAAATGAAGTTTACATTTTGTAAAGTGGAGGGGGTGAGGGAGGAGGAATGTGACAAAAAGCTGGTGTCTGTATGCCCTAAAGCAGCCGTCCCCAACTTGGTACCCTCTAGATGTGTCGGATTGCAATCCCCATCATCCCCAGCCAACATGGCCCATCTGTGCTACTTTCAAACTGTGGAACTTGCTCCCTCAAGAACTATGATTGGCACCTGCTCTCTCGGCTTGCAGAAAGGGTGTGGAGAATGGAGATGCATCTTTCCAGCCTTTTAATTTAGGCAGCTGTGTTCATGCTTTATTTTACTGTTTTTAATGTTCTTGTTTTGCATTGTTTTAAGGTTTTGTTTTGTTTTTTAATTGTTGAGGACTGCCTCGGTGGCCTTTGATCAGGAATGATTGGAATTGTAGCCCAAAACAATGGAAGGGTACAAGGTTGGGGAAGGTTGCTCTAAAGTCTCAGGAATTAAAAGCCAAATAGAAAAATTCCCTCAGCCTTAGGTGCAATCCTATGGCCATTAGACAGAGTCTAGGTAGCCATATGATAATTTGAAATCCCAGCTCCAAACTTGGAAACTTGCTCTGAGGTCGCAGCTGGGACCCTGAACTCGGAGCACCCTCCCTCTGCCCTCTTAGCAGTGTGGAAAGAACTGTGCTGGCTGCAGCTCCGAGGTCGGAATAGCAACCTCAGAGATGGAGTTTTGTGGGTGGGGAGGGAGGAAGACAAGCTCCACCAGCATATGCAGCATCCTGGTGTCGCCTCAGCCTCCTCACGCTCCTGGGCAAAATACTTTGACGGCCAAAATTGGCCGTCTAAGTGTTTTGCAAGGTGGGAGAAGCACAGAGGTGACCTTCGCCTCTGTGCTCCTTCTGCCCTCCATAGGATGCCCTGTAATGGGCAGCCTCATTAGATTCTGCTGTTATTTATTTCTATATCAAATTATTTTGATTTTATTATTTTAAACCAATACTTTGATTTGGGTGGACAGCTTGTTAGAGTCCACAGATGAGGAGAGACTCAACATATATCCCCAAAGGTACAGAAACACCAGTAGTGAATGGTTGGTGACTTAATTTGTTTCGGAGGGATATATGACAATTCTGTATATATTCAATATAGTAAAAGTATGAAATCCAAATTGAATAATAATAATAAGCTGGGCTGAGCAAATAACCAGATGACTCCAAAATCCCCAGGGAACTTCACAACCATAAAATGATTTTTACACTTCTCCATGCTAGGTCCTTATGTCAATCTGTTTTGAGAGTTCTTCATTGTAAGCAGAGCTGGAGGAAACTTCGCTGTTGAGTTCAATACTGTGTTGTTGTTTTTCAAATGTTCACACAGTGAGGGACCACTGAAGTTAATTACTTATGTTTTTCTCCACAGCTACATCCAAAGTTCTTCTTAATGTTGCATGAAATCATCTTGCATACATAGTTTACAGCTCCAACAATGAAAGGAAGTGAAAGAAACCTTTGCAGTCCCCAAAAGCTGTACTAGAGCCAGGCATTCTGGAACCAGCTTCTGACCATCAAAAGCTTGGATGGAGTTGGCTGGTCTTTCCTGACAAGTTCGTACTATGAGCACACATGATATACTGCACCCTATCCATGTCTTCAGGCTGCAACAACTGGAACTCTTCCAAGAAAGCATGGTAATAAGAGTTCCTCAACACTTCTGACATGGATATACTACCAGAATTGGAGTCTAAATGGGAGAAGGTGAGAGTGATTTTGTCTGCAGAGTGATGAGCAAACATGTCATCGTGACCCACCAAATGCTCAAGTACCTTCAAAAATCATGATGGGCAGGTCCAAAGGCAAAGGGGTGAGGCCAAAGGCAAAAGGGTTGGGGGCAAAAATACCACAACACATGTAGCTTAAAGCTACATATCAGCATGTTGTAGCTTAAAGCTCTTACTGCCGCCAGTATGTAACCCTTAAGAGAGACATTTCAACTTTTTAGAGTGGGGGAAAACTGAGCAAAGGTTGAGAAAACAACCAAATGATTGGTGGCTGGGGGAAAGACTGGTGTAGCCATCTGAGGAACCCTGGAAGGCTAGACTGGGACCCAAGGAGGGTCAGATCTGGCCCCCTGGCCTGCAGTACCCCACTCCACCTCTGACCTACACTCTAGTTGCTGCCCTTAGGTTGTCATTGCCCAACGGCCAATTTGGGCTCCTGTCCACTGGAGAGGATGTCTAGGAATAATCATGTCAGTAGCGCTAGTCATTTCCATATTCTAGAGATGGGCCAAGGTACAGTATATATGAGCTGAGCATATATGAGCTGAGTATATTGCAGCTTGAGATTGATAGGCAAATGGTCAAGGAGCACCTGATTACTCTGAATGAGTTTAAATCTCCAGGGCCTGGAGATGAGCTGCATCCTAGAGTAATAAAGGAACTGGCAGAAGAACTCTCAGAACCACTGTCTATTATCTTTGAGAAATCATGGAGGACAGGTGAAGTGCCAGATGACTGGAGGAGGGCAAATGTTGTTCCCATCTTCAAAAAGGGCAAGAAGGAGGAACCTGGGAACTATAGGCCAGTCAGTCTGACATCAATCCCTGGGAAAATTTTGGAGCAGATTATAAAGAAGTCAGTCTGCAAGCACCTTGAAAGCAATGCAGTGATTACTACAAGCCAGCATGGATTTGTCAAGAACAAATCCTGCCAGACTAATCTGATCTCATTTTTTGACCGGGTAACCTCCCTTGTGGACTGTGGGATGCTGTGGACATAATATACCTGGACTTCAGCAAAGCTTTCGACAAAGTGCCTAACGATATCCTGATTAGCAAGCTAGCTAAAAGTGGGCTAGATGGAACAACTATCAGGTGGATCCACAATTGGCTACAGAATCGGACTGAAAGGGTGCTTATCAATGGTTCCTTCTCAAATTGGGGAGAGGTAATGAGCGGGGTACCACAGGGCTCAGTCCTGGGCCCGGTGCTCTTCAACATTTTTATTAATGACTTGGATGAGGAGGTGCAGGGAATGCTTATCAAATTTGCAGATGACACAAAGTTGGGTGGAACAGCTAATACTCCGGAAGAAAGAAACAAAATTCAAGGAGATCTCGATAGGCTGGAGCGCTGGGCCGAAAACAACAGAATGAAATTTAACAAGGATAAATGCCAAGTGCTGCACCTAGGGAAAGGAAACCAAATGCAGAGTTACAGAATGGGGGACACTTGGCTCAACAATACCACAAGTGAGAAGGATCTTGGAATTGTTGTAGATCACAAACTGAATATGAGCCAGCAATGTGATGTGGCTGCAAAGAAGGCAAATGCTATTTTGGGCTGCATTAATAGATGTATTGCTTCCAAATCACGTGAAGTGATAATTCCCCTTTACTCGGCACTGGTTAGGCTTCATCTTGAGTATTGCGTCTAGTTCTGGGCACCACACTTTCAGAAGGACGTAGACAAACTGGAGAGGGTTCAGAGGAGGGCAACAAGGATGATAAAGGGACTGGAAACAAGGCCCTATGAGGAGAGACTGAAAGAACTGGGCATGTTTAGCCTTCAGAAGAGGAGACTGAGGGGAGATATGATTACACTCTTCCAGTACTTGAAGGGTTGTCACACAGAGGAGGGGCAGAATCTCTTCTCGATCATCCCAGTTTGCAGGACACGGAATAATGGGCTCAAATTACAGGAACCCAGATTCCACCTAAATATCAGGAAAAATTTCCTGACGGTCAGAGCAATAAGACAATGGAACCTACTACCTAGGGAGGTGGTGAGCTCTCCCACTCTGGAGGCATTCAAGGTGCGGCTGGACATCTGTCAGGGATGCTTTGACCTGGATTCCTGCATTGAGCAGGGGGTTGGACTCGATGGCCTTGTAGGCCCCTTCCAACTCTACTTTTCTATGATTCTATGATTCTATGAGAACTCCCAAGGACATTTTGGAAATCAATTGCATCCACCAGCCTTTTGGGGTGTTTCATTACAACTAGTCGCCTGCCCCTGCAGGGTTTAAGAGCAGCTGAGATGTGAAACATCACCAGGAATGGTCCAGCCATGACAACAGCAAAATAATTAGGCCGCTTTTCACCTTATCCTGTGCTGAACTGAAAAACAAATCAAGTGTATGATCTATTACGTGTGTGGCAATATATCTATATCTATATCTATATCTATATCTATATCTATACCTATCTTGACACAAACCCATATCTGTGGGTCACAGAGGCTGTGAAATCCTAAGCTGCTCCTGTTAGAGGGGCCTCAGCTTGGTTGTTGGGATCTCTCCAAAAAACCTAGTCAACTACAACCCAGTTTGAGACCATCTCTGCCAGCTCAGTCCAGGAGTCTGCTGCTAAGCAGCAGAGTAGGCAGAACAGTATAATAGCAGAATGTGTCCTTGGGACCCAACATTATAACTGAAATTGGACATTTTGAAGGAAAAAAACCCAGATATATTGTCCCTTTTGGGTGTGTGTGTGTGGGGGGGGGAGGCAAGGGGCTTTACATGTCATTCATGAGATGTTTGAACACCTGGTTTTTATACACCCAAACAATATATTGTAATTTGTTCCCAACTTTTAATATTATTAAGTTTATATTTCACTTTTCTTCTAAGGAACTCAAGGTGTTGTACATGGTTCTCTCCCACCCCCAATTTTATCCTCAGAGCAACCCTGTGAGGCAGATAGATGATGACTGGCTCAAGGTCACCCAGGGAGCTTCATGGCTGAGTGGAAATTTGAATCTGGGTCTCCCCTGTCCTAGTCTGACATTCTAATCCAGTTTTTTTCAACCCTCCAAGTTTTTTGGACTACAATTCCCATCATTCCAGACTGGCTGGGGCTGATGGGAGTTGAAGTCCAAAACATTTGGAGGGCACCAGGTTGGGGAAAGCTGTTCTAACTACTACATCACCCTGGCTGTCTAGATCAGAATCAATATTGCTCCAGGAAAATGGGAAAGAAAGAAAGTGGAAAATGGACAGACAGAATTTCAGATCTGGCAGCTAGCTCCAAGTTGGTGTATATGTTGCTTTGGTATGTAAAGTGGAACCCCCATAAATTTCCCACCCCAAGCTGCATCATGAAGCGAAATCCACCACATGGTTTCAAGAACTGAACCAGTTTCCATGACCTACCAAGAGCCAGCACTGGGGACAAGGAAATTCCCTACAGGCACTTATTAATGCAATGGGTACTATTGGACAATGTAGCAGGATGGGATAATGGAGCAGCTCAACACTATGCAGCACTTGTGTTTGCTGCAAGTACAACAGTGTTTCCTGCAGTAAAGCCATAATGTGTGAACGATGAATTCACATCTCTTAACACCCTTGTATGTGCACCTTTGTATGTGTGTCCCTAAACACTGTTGTATGTGTAACCCAGTCAGGGCTCCTGAGCACATGTACATGGGCATTTAAGAATAAGTGTCTCTTGTACATACTTCAGCTGTTTCCTACAGGAAGCACAATGGCCATGCAAAGTGTGGAGTTGCTCTAAGCCAGGGCTCTCCAACCGTGGGCCCCCAGATGTTGCTGGCCTAGAGCTCCCAGCATACCCAGCCAGCATGGCTAATGACAAGGGATTCTGGGAGCTGTAGTTCACCAATATCTGGGGACCCAAGGTTGGAGAGCCCTGCTCTAAGCTGCTTAAGTAGCAAGTGTTAGATGGCTCTGGCTCTCTAGCATAGCTGGTTTCGTTTCAGTGGAATAAGCCATTGTTTACACTGCAGCAGCACCTGAAAAGAACTGTAAGTTAGAGTATGGTGTGTAAAAAAGCTAGTACATATTTTAATTTTATAGAAGGAAGCGACACTTAGTGTGGAGAGAGGGAGAAGTTTTAACACCAGTTTTGTTTTAATAATATTATGCCTTGATATTTAGGGTTTTCAAAATGATTATGTCTTCATAAGGAATGCTAAATTCAGCCGAACCACAATGGCAGGTGCAATTTTGCATTACAATAGAATGAGTAGAGAAATTTCTTCCACTATGGTCATCAGTAATGCTGCCGCAATTACCATCAGTGCCATTACCGTAGTTCTGGAATATCTTCAGGGTACGTGATTAGTAGTTATAGAGGCCATTAAAAGCAGCTATTGATTCTGTTCATTATTTTTTTTTTGGCAAAGGATTTAAATCCAAATACAGCACATGTAGCTGCAGTTTTGCATTTCCCAGTAAATGCACCTCCCTCTCAATTTTCAAAGGTGCACAGAATAGTAATTCATTTCTCCCCTAGCTTCATATTTAGCGGTGCTGTAAAAAGGGGAGGCTTGTTCAAAGTAAACATACCTCCTGAGAAGAGAGTAACACAGCATGCACAGTTTGAACCTTCTTCTCCTCTATCACTCTTTTTATTTTCTTCTCTTATTGACACTAGGTTTTATTTTGCTTTCTTACTCTTAACTACCCAAACAGCCTTCTACAATGACTTTAGGGTAGCCACGTGTCCTCTTTTACAGATGACAGTCCTCTATTTGACCGCATGCTCTATTTGAAGGGCTGTCCTCCTGTCCAAGTCTGGTTTAAAGAAAAAGAACCACAAGAACTCTTGCCCATCAACAGTTAGCCCCTGGACAACAGGTAGGCACACAAGTCACCTGGTCACAGTCTTATACACTATGGTGAGATATACTATATTTCTATTTAAATTATAATAATGATGACTAAATTTGCATATACACATATAAATAAGCAAACACAAATTGTATGCAAATCAGTATCCTCTTTTTTCTCTTTTTTTGGTGATGCATTTCCTTTTTTGGGGTGATTCATAAGTGGCCATCCTAAATATTTCTGTTCTCAATAAAAGGATGTGGCTCACGTAATGTGGTCTGTGCTTAGTTACAGCAATCTCTGTTGTGATGTTTTTGTTTGCACTTTCCCCCCTCCTTAATGTTAATGGCAAGTCTCTGAGTGGGCATTGCACTATTTTTGTGATCTGTGTATACAATGTAGCACAAGTAAAAGTGCTATGTAGATATTAAGCAGCAGTAGGAAGAGGTCAGGACAAAGGCATGATATGCATATTGTGGGAATGGGAGAATGTATAGCTGGAGTTTCAATTTTCTCAGAGCAATTCCCACTACTAAAGATATAAACTGCAATATAGTTTTAGAAGTGGCTTGTCTCTTCAGCAGTGGGAAACTGATGAATTAACTTTTAGTTATGTGTATGCTTCTCTCTGCAAACACATATCACACCCCCTTGGGTCCTGGCTTAGGTTTTCATAGATTCATAGATCATAGAGTTGGAAGGGGCCTACAAGGCCATCAAGTCCAACCCCCTGCTCAATGCAGGAAACTAGAAGAGGGGTCTCCCATCCAAGTAATAACCAGGCCTGACCCTGCTTAGCTTTCCACGCTCAGACAAGCTGAGCCAGCGTGAGCCACAGTGCTTCTGACTTGCTAAAATTTGGTTAATTATAGGGAGGGTTTGCTGTGTGTGAGATTCTCCATCAGGGCAGGGTGTTGAATTCCACAATAATGAATTTCCATCTTGCCTGGAAGCTGTACCATCTAATAATCTGCAGGTCTTTAAGAGCAAGTCATACTAGGATTTGATTCAACTGGTTTTGGTAGATCCAATCCATAAAGCAGGAAGACGATGGAAGCTATATCCAAAGATATCCATCACTGGTGATGATAGTATAAAGGTTTTATTTAATATCTAAGTGGGATTTCTGCTTGTTGTAGTGGACTGTATTGATTCCTGAAGTCTTCTCTTCCAACTGTATTGTTCAGTTATAAAATGATAGTAAGAGATCTGTTCTCCAAAGCATCTGCTGCCTTACATAAGCATTTCAGTAACAGATCAAATATATAAGAGCTTATTTTGCATTGTCTGCAAAACACCATATTCTTAAACCAACACAATTATGCTGACATTATTAAATATCTCCTATACGAGTACTATGAAACTGCATAGATTTCCAACATAGAAAGCATTTTAAATTGGGCTTCAATTATCTCTAAGCGTAGGGAACATTTTTATCATTAAAAAAGAAGATCGCCTTCATTAAGAGGGCATTCAACTAAGCACATGATCACAGTTCAAACTCAGCTAGAAGGATAAAATGAACCAGATCATTGGGGGGGAAACCAGAACTGAGGTTTTGACAGCGCATGAAGATGGATCAGTTCCATATCAATATTAGCAATACTGTTCACGGAGTCAGTTTTCCACAATCAAAGTTAATAAAAAGTTACCTTCCTTTAAATTCCACATGTAATCTTCTGACAATTTTGGTGTAACACAACAGCAGTAAATAGCATAGAAAGCTGCCAAATGAACACACCCTTTGCATGCTTTATAGTGGGTTGCAGCAAGTTGTACTTGGGCTATTTCCAACTGATAATTCTTGCTGGCTAGTTCAAGTCTTCTTGTTCTAGCTTTGCATGGCTATGGTTGGGGTTAGGAAAAGCCATCCTTGCCATTTTTTTTTTTAAAGTGCTGCACCAGAGATTAGTGGAGAGAAAATGATGATGATGATGATGATGATGATGATGATGATGATGATGATGATGATGATGGGGCAAGTGGTTATACAGGCTCCCATCCTCTTGCACCGATATTGGCACAAAATTCGCTGCAGAAGTTGCAGTACCTCCTCTGCTCTCTTCCCTATCAAACTCTTTGCTCTCCCTTCTAGTTCCTAGAAGTAGCTTAGAAATGTATGCAGGTGCCAGGGGCAGTGCCTTGGAGCAGCGTGTATCTGAGGCCTACATAAATTTGATGAGCCTGCGAGTTGCATTAATACATCCGGGCCAGTCAGTACAAGACATGAGCAACCTGCTCCCCTATGTGGTGATGCAGCAAAGTTTTAAGGATTGAACTGTTAACCCATGCCCCCCCCCCAGGTTTCATACTGGGTTGCCATCTTTTTCCTGGCAGGTTTCCCATAACATTAACAGCTGCTTGGCAATCATGTATATATGTACATATTTATTCAGGGCTGGCGCTACCGCTAGGCAAACTAGGCGGTTGCCTAGGGCGCGTAGCTGAAGAGGGCACAGAAACGCTGCGCTCCTCTTCGCTGCCGGTGCGCTCCTGCCCCGCCCGGCCGCCTCGCCGACAAAGGCACCACCAGGTCAGTGCGGGGGGGATTGCGCCCGGAGGTAGTGGTGGGGCCGAGTCTGGGCGCCGCTGCCGCAGCCGCTGCCCCCGCCCCCCGCAGCCCCCCCACTGCCGCTGCCACCCCCCGCAGCCACCGGCCCCCCCGCCGCCCCCCACCACCTACCTTCTCCACGCCGCTTCCGGAGCCCCGCCCGCGCTCTGTTTTGGCGGGTGGAACCAGGGCAACAGGGTTTAAACAGCCCTGTTGCCCTGGTTTCCCCGGCCAAAAACAGAGTGCGGGGGGCCCGTCGCGTCACTTCCTCCTCGGAGGAGGCGGCAGCCAGGGCGGGGGGAAGGTAGGTGGCGGGGGCTGCGGTGGGGCGGTGGGGGCGGTCCGGCGGCTGCAGGGGTGGTGGTTTGCAGAGCAGGGCTGCTTTGCTCCGGAGCCCCCCCCCACGGCACGAGAGGGGGCGCGCTAAATATAATTTTGCCTAGGGCGCCAAACTGCCCTGCACCGGTCCTGTATTTATTTATTTAAGTCAGGCTTCCCCAACCTGGTGCACTGCTCTCCAGATGTTTTGGACTACAACTCCCAGGATTCCAGACCATTGGCCATGCAGGCTTGGGCTGATGGGAATCAAAGTGCAAAATATCTGGAGGGCACCAGGTTGGTAAAGGGCTGATTTTCGGTATTTGTACACTGCCTTTCAATACAAATATATCCCAGAGCAGTTGACAATAAGAATGTACAATAAAACACAATTACCTAATTAAAATGCCACCAAAGCCCACAATTTAAACAAAAGCACTTTCCAAATCCACCAAACTTCAAAACCGATTCAGAAACTGACAACTCAGCTGCAGTGTTTAAAATATAGCTTCTTTCCCCATTAGATCAGGGTTGGGAAACACTCAGCCCATGGGCTGCACATGCACTCCCGGCCACCCCTGTTGTGGCCTCTGCCGTCCCCACACCACCCCTGTTGCCTTTCTCCCCAAAGACCTAATTTGAATATATAGTGTGGAAAAGGACTGCAACTGTCCTTTTGGCGGGTTCGGGCACTCAGGGGTTAACCTGGAACTAGCTTAGCCTTCTGTCAGCGGTATGCGGCTCTCTGGCAGAAGCCGCGACCAATTATAACGCAGGAGGAGTGAGGAGACCGAGTTTGAATGGACGCTACTACACTGTTTACAGGTAAACAGAATTTAATGGAGTGTATCAGAACATATACAAAAGCAACACGCTAGGCACATGCCAGCAATTGATCTAGTAGCGAGCCGTAAAAGCAATACAGACAGCAGTTACCTGGAATGACCTGATTCCTAGAAAGCCGCTTTGACTCTTAAAGGGCTAGTCTGAGGTAGCGTTGTTCACCGGGAGCTCTCCGAGGCTGGAGGCTGAGGTCTGACTGGAGCCCTGGACCTTCGTGCAGCTTGCTGCCCACGACCAACAACCTTTCCCGCCACTGGCCCTGGGTTTTATACCTTGCATTGGGCTCCCTCCTTCTTGTTGTACCCCCTCCCAGCACGGCTGGTTTTTCTTGCTTGCCCAGTGCTCAAGAGTACTTACTGCTCTTTCCTTCTACCAAGCACCTGGGCGCCCTGGTTGAGGTGGGGGATACTTCACAGCTCATTTGGCTGCCAGACAGGGGAGTTGCCGGGGGGGCATGTTGATGACTCTTATTGTGGCTTTTTGTGGAGTGCAGGGTGGCGGCTACACATACCCCAGGGCAGGGTGTCTGATGCTGTCTTGTGGTATGTGTGCGTGTGTGCGTGTGTGTGGGCTCTGGCTTTCTCTTCACATATAGTTTTAATGACTTGGTTCTCTAAAGCTTGGTGGCCCTCAAATTTATAGATCTGGTTTCCTGTATCTTTTTATACTGAGTCTATTTTCCTACTTTGTTCCTTTATGTAAAATAGAATATGATTCATTTACCCCTAAGCCTGCAATTTGGGATTGCCCTGATCAGCTCAGTCATGTCCTTTTTGAAAGCTTTTCTCACTTTCTCTTCAGCATGCTTATTGATTTTTATGTTGCAAGCCAATCCCCAAGCATTGTCACTTTTTCTTCATTGCACATAAAATGTTTAAGGCTTCTTCCCGGAAGCACAAGGCATCTATATTTGAAGTCTGAATTGTATCTCAAGTGAACAATAATTCTCTGCGGTTAGCACTGCACCGGATAAAAAAGTCAGTTTCAATTTGGGGGGAAATGTGCATCCACAATCAGAGTATCACCACGTTCATTTTGCCATTCAAAGTAGTTTCTTTATCTTCTCTAGAGTAACAAATCTTTTCAGGTTAAGGGGAGCGTGTGGCTGACAGCAACACATGCAATGTATTTTTCTTAGCCGTTCCCTCCCCCCACTCCTTTGAGGTAATGATGGTGCACAAAGTTGCCAAGAATGCCCCTTGATTTCTGATAAGAAATGTTCATTCTTTCTGCTAGTGGATTGTGCTACACATTTAAGGATAGAATGGATGTCAATTTTTACAATAGTACCGGAACACAGATTTATGAAAGAGCCTCTGGTGTACTCTTAGAGTTTTATAGTTACAAAGTCCTTATGTAGCTCTGAAAATTGTCTCACTTTTCTGACTAATCATTGAGGGAAGGGAATAATGGGAAAAAGCTGCACTTGGGCAATCAGCAAAACAGAGAGATGTGAAGCTTTATTGACTGCATGTGCACATCACACTAACCTATGGTTTATTCAAACCATGCTTTGAATAAACCACACTAACCTATGGTTTATTCAAACCACCCTACCCACAGTTTGTCTGGCAGATGATCAATCCCTCGGTTGTTTTTCCTCCTTTGCCTGCTCCCTCCTCTTATCCCGAATGCCTTTGCAGTGCTGTAGTACTGGCAGGACTTCACCATGTCAGCTACCTGCTTTCCATTGGTCTGTTCTACACACGGGGTATGGAGGATTCATCAGCTCTTCCTGACACTGCTTGTAGCTTGCTGATGAAAATCTCCCTTCCCTCATCCCCAGTCAAAGTGCTGGGAAACTTTCTTTCAGAGAATGTTAACCCTTTCTCACTGTGGTAGAGTTCTTGACCTCCAGGTAACATAACAAGAGCCATGCTGGATCAGACCAAGGGTCTATCTAGTCCAGCATTCTGTTCACACAGTGGCCATCCACTGCCTGCTAGATCCCACAAGCAGGACATGAGTGTGAGCACTTTGCGAGAGGGGAAAATATGTTTTTTGGATAACCTCTTGACCTCAAGGGGTGGGGTGGAGATAGCTTGGTACATGCCATTTGGCAATGAGGCACCCCACTCAATATCCTTGAAAACTCCCCCAGCACTGTCACAAGCAGCACTGACCTTCAGGTGGGGAAGGGGAGCAGATCTGCCTGGCTGACATTGCCAGGAATACTTTGCCATTAGTGTTAGTTCGGGCAAGGGCAAGCAAGAACACAGCTCCGTGTGGATTGACTGTCCATCCCCCTGCTCTTGTCTGCCACCCCTATAGCCTGGTGAAACAACCTATGGTTGTGAGTTCACATGTAATGACAATTCATGGTTTAAATAACCCAGAGTTCACAACCCAACAACAAACCATGGGTTCACTTTCTGGGTTGTTCATGGTGAACAATCCATGGTTAACAAACCATGGTTAGCATGTCCACATTCACACATCACGACAACACAGAATTCAACAATCCATAGCATAGGTTAGTGTTATGTGTGAACCAGGTCATTATTTAGCAGCTGAACGATGTTAGCCCGACAGAAAATACAAGCATGAGGACAGTGCAGGGACGGAAGATGTAATCACATTTGTTATTGGAGACAGTATATGGCCACAGTGTGATGTAGGACTTGTCAGACTCTGTTTCAGGATGGGAAACTTTAGAAATCTCTCTCGGTCTTCATTACAGCCACATCTTCATTACAGGTTATTTTTGTTGTTGTTGCAATTTTAGGTTCATAAATCTGATCAGATGGAGGCCAAAGTGAATCCACACAGTCAGTGAAAAGGGAGTGTCAGTTTGTGAAAAAGGCACCAGCAAAGTGAATCAGCATAATAAGGCTGACTTCAAAATAAAAAGCATCTAGCTACTAACCAACAGAGAGTGCAAAGAGGGAATGCAGATGTGCGTTATTCTTTGTATTTCCATCCTTTGGTTAGCCTGGATCAGTGCTGGGGAACATGTAGCTCTCCAGATGTTTTTGGACTCCAACTTCCATCAGTCCTAGCCAGCAGAGCCAATGGTGAGGGATGATGGGAGTTGCAGTCCAACCAAATCTGGGGGGCCGCACATTCCACATCCTTGGCTTGGATGGTTGTAGATGGAGTTTGGCACATTCACACATCCCTACATGCAAGGAGGTTAGGGATTATGGAAACAACATGACAGGGGGAGCTGGGAGGGTGGCAAAAGTTAGTCATACCATAAGGGGCAATGGGTGTAGAAGCTTTGAGGCCCCAGATAGATGGGTATGTAGTGTAGAATGGAGGGGGGGGAGGCCATTGTCCATTTGATTATGACAATCCATATGCTTTAAGTAGAACTGACAGTGGGATATCTGTTGGCAAAGAACTGAACAAAACGGAGAGGCAGGCCTCTGTTACTTTGAGTGGGTGATAATATGAACATATGAACTTTCTGTAATGTTTATATCTCATTTTCTTAGAAGTATCTCTTCTACTAAATAGCAAGGCAAAAAGAAAACATCAGGAAAAAAAGTGTTCCTGGAGGCATCAGCACCTGACACGTACTGCAAAATCAATACATGCTCCCTGTAATCATGAGACATTTAAGTAGAGTAGAAAATGGTTTTGAGCTTCTTAGCAACATTCCTCTCACAAAAGTGCTGCTATTTGTAAACGATTGTGCCACACCATTCAGAAGGGTCTGATCTGTGCTTTAATTTGAGCTCCCTTTCTCAGAGAGAGTGGGGATAAAAGCATTCATGGTGACTTACCGTTCCAACATACTTGATAACAGAGTTGAGCCGCTTGAGCAACATCATTTCTCTATCTCAGTGTTCTCCAACCTTGGGTCCCCTGGTGTTTTTGGCCTACAACTCCCAGCATGCCCCAGCTATGCTGGGACTTGTAGGTCAAAAACATCTGGGGACCCAAGGTTGGAGAACACTGCTCTATCTCCATCACATCCCTTCCCGGTAGAATCTTTATGTCTTTCCCAGGTTGCATCCTGTATCTTGGGAAACAGTGTTTCCTGTCCATTATGTTATACGCCTAGCAGAGAGCAATACTACCAGTGTGAGGCTGTGATCCTAAATTCACTTACTTGGATGCGAGTTCAACCACAAGTAAATATGGAGCACGACGTGGCAAAAGTTAGACATTTTAAATCTGAATGATTTCAGTTGAAGATACTTCAGCACATGCTTACGTGTTATTTTGGCAGAGGGATTAGGCAGTTGTGACACTAGGGGCTCACTTTGCCCTTCAGAGCTATTGATTCAGGAGTTTCATAAATGTAGACAGGATGTGATGTTGGGCTTGCACTAACTTAATGTGATTTAAATAATAACATTATAAAAACTAGGTATTTGTTTCATAGTTTTATCAAAGAGAGGAACTGTCAAAGAATGAACTAGAAAATTATCTAATAATTTTAGATAATAAGATATTTCTCCCTCTGTAAGCTCCCAGGACTGACAACTTCTGGTGGCTTTCTTTCTCTCCCCACCCCCTTCAGCCACTCTCTGCTTGTGGCAAACAGGTTGACCGGGTTCACATGACACGGAGGGGGAAATAAGGCACAGTGGCATATTTCCCTTGCTGTGCGTGCCATTTGTGTGCCGGGGAGGATTTGCATAATTACCTTCGCCAGCGTGACTTGCCATGTCATGTGAACCTGGGGAGGGTGTCCAGTTGCCATGGTTAATAAGTCACCCATAGTGGCTTGTTGCCATGTTTAACAAGCCAGCCCAGAACTCATGGGCTGCTTTAGGGTTTTGGGGTGGCTTATTAACCATGGCAACAAGCCACCCTCACTGGGTTCACATGATATAGGAAGCTGCGCTGGTAAGGATAACTATGCAAATCCCCCAGGCACGAAACCAGCATGTGCGGCAGTGGAAACAAGCCACCATGGCTTATTTCCCCCTCTGTGATTGTGTGAGCAGCCCCAACCTGTCTGGTGGCTTTCATTGGCACAAAATATGTAGACTCTGCTGCTGGCGAATGGGACAGACAACCCACTTACAATGAACCAGTGACTAGGTAAACTTACCTTGAGGCAAGAAATTATGAAAGATGCAGGGGCAGGGGGGCGGGAATGAGCCTACTTTACACCTACAACGGAGCGTATATTCCTCCTGGGCCGTATCATTTTCTGCTACAGATGGAGATTGTGTGATTGAATATTCCCCCATATACAAACTTTATCCATACAGAACTGGATGTCAGAAACAAGCTCTTTAGGATTGTCATCTCCTAGTAATTCTAATTCCAATAGCGTGCATTACTTCCCCCCCCCCAGGAAGAAGCATTCAGTTATGCAACACCACCACTACCCCAATCTAAAGTAATACAGTCCAGGAACTGTTTTGCCACATGATCTGCTATTTCTGTTTCTGTACATGAGCAGGGTTCTTTCAATTAACTTTCAATTCTGAAACCTTCCACTTCATTTTCTGCACATTTTCATCTCCCCCCCTTCTACTATGTCCAATGAAATACTCAAATAATACTCTCTCCCTCCCCAAAAAGTTTGGACCATAGGATATCAACAACCCAAAGGTCAATTTCTTTGAGCCTATTTTCCACATATCGGCATGTATCTGCTCTAAACCCTCCATGATTGCTTTGTTTACCACATGAGCCATTGCTCAAGATAAATTACATGCATTGTCTGAGAGATCCTGTCGTCATATCAGTCGCTTTTCTGCAAAGCCAGAAATGTGTATTAACCTTTACACTATTATTCCTTGTGTTCAAAATGGCTTTTGTAAGATGCAGGACCCCAAGGAGGATGGGAACAGTTTGAAACAAGAATAGTGTACCACAGGGGATGCACTAATCAAGCACTTTACTTGGTCATTGACTCATTGTGTTACCCCATACAAAAGCGTTTTTCATTCTTCTTTTCTCTCAAGAATACAGGTAAGCGCCAGGAATACTCCTGTAAAGAGACTCAGAGTCTTCTCATTTTAAGAGACAATAGATCTTGAAGAATCTCATTGTCTTTTTCTGCAGACAAAATGCACATTCAGACACTGAGAACTATAAACAAAGTCTATAAACAATCATCTTTATACTCACAGAAGATTAACAGAAGATTTTTTAAAAAAATGTACTTGGCTTTCAGTGCACCTATCTATACATTTTATCCAAAGTAACTATGGATAAGACATCAAGGCAACTAATAGATTTGTCCCATTGAAGTCCAGATGACTAATGGCCATATTCTATAAAATTCACTGTATCAGGAAGAAAGAACACTCATAGTTCAGCGGGCATGATATAAAGCAATGGTTTGGGGCTATTCTTCCACTGAGGCTTCAAACTACTGTGGGAGCTAATGCAGTGTTATTCTCTTGGAATTACTTGTCTTTCTTTCTTTTTTAAAAAATCCCCAGATTAGACAAGGAGTACAAAGCAACCTTTAGAATGGATTCTTCATGTATATCTTAATTACCATTTTTAACACTGATATTTATACTATTTAACTTCATACATATTTCAATAGCAAGGCAGCAAAACAATATCAATTACAACCAGCAGTAAAATGCATTACAATTATGATTATATACATCTATATCTATGTCTATATAGATATAGATATATATCTGAAAGAGACATACTCCCTGATCTTAAACCTATCAACTAGCACATCTACCGGCTGAAAAAAATCCAATTATTGGTGTAAAAACCCAACAGGTGCAGGCACTGTAGTCAAGCAGCTATCCTTTCTTTATTTTTATGTATGCATGCATGCATGCATGCATGTCAGGGATGGGGACTCGAACTCGAGGACTCATGAGTCGGACTGAGTCCCCTCTCTGACTCGACTCGGACTCGAGTCCCAATATTTTTAATGGGACTCGAGACTCGACTCGGGACTCGAGACCAAGGACTCTTCAACATCCCTGGGCTGTGCCAGAAGGAGTGGAGAGGAGCATGATTGCCGTCGAAGAGCGCATGGAAGCGAGGTGTGCCGCTGCTCGGCCACTATGGACGGCTACCAGGAGTGCAGCCCCAACAGTGTGTCAAGATTTATTTTGATCGATGTGTTGCGTACTTGGGAGAGGCAGAAGAAGGATCTGAGATTACTCTGTGTGGCTGCTCTGAGTGTGTTTCTGGTTCCAGCAAGTTCATCACCAGTGGAGCGGGTGTTCAGTGAGGGTGGAATTGTGATGAGATCTCACCGTTCCAGAATGGGGGCCAAACATTTAGAAAAAATCATGTTCCTCAAATGCAACATAAGTTTTAGGAAGTACAGCAAGTTTATTTTTTAAAATCATTTTCCTAAAATGCAACCTTTCAGACATTTTGGGTTTGGCTGCCTCTGCCTGCCTGTCTGGGGTTCCCAGCCTCCTCTGCCTGCCTGGTCTCTTCTTGACCAGTTCAACAGTTGAATTGTCCAAGACAAACGCCTCTGCCTGCCTGGTTATTTTGGGTTTTTCTGCCTGGTCTGTTCTTGCCAAAATCAGTTGCAACTTGCAGAGTTTTGAAATAAAAAGGCACACTTGTGCCTAGAATTTATTTAAACCACACATCTGAAGTAGCCTTATTTTGTTGGGAAAACCCCCCATTGATTTTAATAGGGACTCGTGGAGTCTGCTTTGGGAGTGACTTGTGACTCGTGACTCGGGAGTCACCATTTTGGACCAAGGACTCGGACTCGGACTCGAGACTCGGGTCCAAAGACTCGTGACTCGACTCGTGACTCGAGACCAAGGACTCTTCAACATCCCTGATGCATGTATGTATTACATTTCTATACTGCCCAATAGCTGAAGCTCTTTGGGCAGTTCACAACAATTAAAACCATAAAATACAACACCATAACATATAATACAAAAGTTTGAAACTGCAATATAAAATAAAAACCAAAAGCAAAATGAAACCTAGCAGCAGTGCAAAGATTTAAAATACAATTAAAGATTTAAAACAACAGAAACTTTAAGAATTAAGGACATATCTACACATGCTCAGTAGAGAACTGAAGTGTGGGGCACCCAGCATTATGGGCAGTGACAGTGAGTGAGGAGTAAAAAGGAAAAGAGACCCTACTCTCTGTGCAGTTAGGAGTTGGTGGCTAAAGGAGAAGGTGGGCATAGCTAATTCCTTTCTGCAATGCCCTGAACTCCTAGGAGCAGGTGGGTAATTAGCCTCTTCTCAACTTTAAAAGTCAATGGGCAGGTTCACACGTCATGCCAACCCACTCTGTGCAACAACAACAACAACAACAAAAACACCAACACCCTACTGGGACCCCTTCTGGGTCAATGTCCATGGTTGGCACCTACTGCATTTTGACAACAGATACCTCCCAGGACATTACTCATGCGAGGCTTCCCATTTTTACACCTCTGGAATTGCACAATTCTGGCTAATTTTTTTAAATTAATTTTTTTTAAAATTAACAAAACTATTTATGCACATGGGGGGGATAATTAAATAAAAAAGGGGTGGCAAACCACTGAAATAGATAGATAGATAGGTAGATAGATAGATAGATATAGATAGATAGATAGATAGATAGATAGATAAATAAGGGGTGGCAAAGTGCTTGGGCACTTCAGAGGGGCTGTCAGTTGATGTCAAAATGGAGATCATGGAAAGTGATCCCCAGAAAGAAAAAAGGGATGGGGGAGAAAGGCAGCTGTGAGCCACACACACACACACACACACACACAATTTTATTATATAAGAGACTGGTAGAAGTTATTTGCCTCTGGATGGATATCTTTGCTGTGAATCCCTCTAGAAACCCTGTATTAAAATCTTTGGTTTAGAATACATAGAAAGCAAATTGAGAAGAGATAATAGTGGTTACACAAACATTTCCACATATGGGAAACTTTAGGGTTCGTTTGCTTGACAGACAGGGCTTCTGGTAAGGTAGCAACCAACATTTGCTCAGCCCATGCCAACTTTTAACTCACTGTTAGCAACTCCGCTGTGTCACTGGCTCCCAAACAAGCTGAGCAGAGCCAAGATCAGCTTTTGGCACTGGATCACATCTGTTTGAAAAGCTTCTAAGTTCAGCACATGCCATTGGCAGTCACATAACCAGCTTGGGCCATGGCAACACAGCTAAAAGCCAGCTATGCCTGCCACGGGCTCTTAGAGTTGCCTGGCAGAGTTGCATGAATAGAAGCATTGTCTAAATCAGCCTTTTTCAACATGTTGCCCTCCAGATGTGTTGGACTACAACTCCTATCATCCCCAGCCAGCATGGCCAATAGCACCAGGTTGGGGAAGACTGGTCTAAATCAATTTAAGGCATTTCCACAATAAAAACTTACATTAATTTAACTTAATTGGTTTTAAGGCTCTGTTAACTATGAACCCGCTGAACTAGTATCGCTTCCAAACATATGCCAAAGTTTTGTGCCTGTTTTGTGTCACCACCCACAGCTGCGTACTGATACATTAAAAAACCCAGCATTCTCATATCACCTCCAAACCTGTGCCAAAGTTTTGTGCCACAAATCCTGAATTTTGTGCCTCTACCAAAAGTGTGAAAATGACATACCGTACCCTTTGGTGGGGCCTGGGGAATGCTAAAATGTCCAGATTCTTGTATCACCTCCCGACCTACGCCAAAGTTTTTTGTTAGTTTTGTGCCACAATGCCTGAGTTTGCTGCCACCACCCACAACTGTGTACTGATGCATCAAATACGGGAGTTACGTAGCACAGAGGAAAAAAATCCGCATTTTCATATAATCTCTGAATGTGTGTCAAGGTTTTGTGCTGTCAAAATCAAACTGGAGGCTTTGATTCTGAAAAAAGAGAGCATTTATTTATTTATTTATTTATTTATTTAATTAATTATATTTATACCCCGCCTTTTTTCCTGAAAGGAACCCAAGGCGGCTTACATAATCCTCCTCCCCCTCCGCTCCATTTTATCCTCACAACAACCCTGTGAGGTAGGTTAGGCTGAAAGTCAGTGACTAGTGAGTTTCAAAGTCACCCAGTGAGTTTCATGGTCGAGCAGGGACTAGAACCCGGATCTCTCGAGGCCCAGTCCAACACTCTAACATGGAATACTTGCTGCAGGTCTACCTGTCGAACTGTCTTTTCAGAATCTGAGCCTCCAGTTCCACTTATAGCATCTAATGAAGTGGGTTGTAACCCACAAAAGCTCATGCTAATTTATTAAAATATCTGAACAACGGGCAGCACAATCCAATGTGACTGCCCATAACTCTCTGAAGTCGGAGGATTGCAGGCATCCAGTGGAAGGTGGAAGGAGCGCAGTGATGAAGGTTGCCTCTGCTCCTCCCTCCCTGCAAAAGACTTAAGATGGCTCATTTCTGCCCTCTAATTCTTTCCTCCTGGAGCGTGAGGAAGAGAGGCTGACGTGCTGCCAGGATACTACGTATCATGGGGGACTGGGGAGCCTGTCTCCTTCCCTCCCTGTCCCCCCCGTAATGCCCAGAAACCTCTGGCGCTGAGGTTGGTCTTGACACCTTGGAGCTGCAGCTGGCGTGGTTCTTTCCACATTGGCTGCAAGGGTGGAGGGAGGGCGCTCTGAGGTTGGAGTCCTAGCTCTGACCTCGGAGCATGTTTCTGAGGTCAGAGCTGTTCCTCTGACCTCTCCTATGACTCTGTCTAGTGGCCATAGGATTGCCCCCTAAAACAGTTGGAATAAGGTGAAACTCTCCCTTTATTCATGAGGATAAAGCCCCATTGAACTCAGCAAGACTTAAGTAAATAGTAGTGGCCCCAAACTTGGGATTTGGGGCACAAAACAGCACAACACTTTGACACATATTCAGAGGCGATATGAGAATGTGTTACCTCCCACATTTCATTCATCAGCACACACTTGGCGACACCAAACTCTGGATTTGTGGCATAAAGCTTTGGCATAGGTTCAGACAGAGGTGTTCTGTTTCTAGTTTGGGGAGTTTGTCGTTAACAGAGCCTGGTTTTAATTCTCAAGGATCCTGGGCATAGTAGCTCCCTGCGGTGGTTGAACAGAATTTTCAGTTATGTCAGATAAATTTCTTTGAAACCAGTTTAGGGTGGCTACATTGATAGGGTCTTTGAAAATAATTAAGTAGCTTGCCAGGTTTATTCAGATTGACCTTGAGTCTTTCTCCTTTGCATAGGTAATTCAAAATCCTGATATTTTATAACATTCATGCTAAAAATTATGTAGTACAACATACTTCCCAACATGAATAGACTAAGAAAATGGATTGTTATCTGCATTTTAAATGGCTCTTTGGTAGTTTTTCTGTTGCATGATTGCTTTTGAGCATATGGAGAGATAAGCTTCTATTATAAATCATTTGTAATATTTCAAATATCTATATTATACATTTAAAATATTTACATTATCTTAGTCATTTTCCCTTCCTTTCTTTTACAGCATAGCTGGAGGTCATTTTAATAACCCTTTCCTATCAAATAATTAATATTTTCTATATGGCTAAGAAAAAATATCTGTAGCTGAACTTTGAAGTGGAAAAAGAATTTATAGAAAATAAGAATTAACACTACAAAACTATGTCCACCTACTTGGGTTAAAGCCTGATGAATGCAGAGGGCCTTGCTGCAATGCATAGGAGAGGGCTGTAGGAAATTCAATATCATTGTATTTGTACAAATCTCATTGAAATGAATGAAAGCTTTAACAGTGCTCATGCACAGTTCCAATTGTCCCATATAGCTTTCAAGTGGATTGTGCCCTCCCAATTTAATTGTAATAAATATGAATGACTATCTGCTGAGTACTGAAGGATCTTGGATGGAGTACATAGATATAGAAGTCTCCTAGGAAGGCTGGCTTTCATTTAACAAACACTGATAGACCTGACAGTTCTGGCTGTATTTATGGCTATCGTTCACATTGTTCCATTTTCCTATCATTCTGCTTCTATAAAACTTTCTTAATCAGCTTAAACTGGACAAGTACCTTACCTGCCATAAATATGGTGAAGCGGTTAGTTAAACGGAACATATTTCAGACTTTCCTGTGCATCCCGAAGGTCCTCTCTCAGAGAGAGAATAAAAATGGATGACACTTCCAATATATTGTTGATATTGGTCAGGTACCGAGAGACTAATAAAGGGGCTGTGTAAAAACCCCACAGGTCTTAAGGATAAGGAAGGATGCATGCTATTTGCAACAGGGGTATTGCTAGGTACTTCAGAGATTCAGGGCATGGGCCCATAAGACTGCCTTGAGAATCATTCGATATAGCAACATTTTGCAGAAGGGTTAAAAGCTGAAGAATGCTAGTATGCTAATTTATATGTATAGATGCAAATGTAAAAATACTTACTATAATGTATTCAAATTATACATTAGAAGGCAAGTGAGTTATTTTCCCTTTCAAATCATCCCAAATTATTTAATTAATTTGCCCTCAGATTACCCCCAGATCAGTAGTTTTTCTTCAACTAATTTACCCCTAATTAATTTCCCACACAGAACCTACTCCAAATCAAATTCCCTTTCAAATAATTACCGTGGTGCAGCTAGGTAATTTTAGACCCTGGACTTAGGGTGCAATCCTTTGCATGTTGAGAGACAAAAAAAAAGTCCTAGGACTCCCAGCATGCCCCTGCCATGCTGGTATTGTGGAACTTGTTTTGTCTAAACATACATAGGGTTGCACCCTTAATGGTCTTATGAGGGGCCCTTTAGACGGCCATGCGTATTACTACTTATGACTCAGAAATACTCTGAGCACATGCAATTTCACATTTTAAACTCATTTTAAATCACAGCACCATGACTACAGGAATAAAATGGAGTTTGCCAGCTCAGGTGTTGACCTGTTTGCCACTTGCCCCCAACCCCGGCTTCTCTCTGAGTGGTCATGTGGGGTACAGGGCCCTGGACTTTGGCCCCAAGGTCTATTCCTAGCTGCACCACCAACTAATTACCCCACTGATCCAAATTACCTCTAGGTTTAAGCTGAAAGAAAGTATGATATATGTTGGGTGGCTGTCAGTGAAATTAAATACCTATCTTTTTTTAAAAGGGATGTGTGTGTGAGAGAGAGAGGGGGGCAGTTCGTACGACCCAGGCGGCGAGTGGGGGAGGCACCAGGGGGCCTTCCGCGGGGTCCGGTGGGGCGCCGCAGACAACCTGCGCCCCGTGCGCGTGGGCGGACCCTGGTGGAGCCGGCAGTCCCCGCACCTCAGTGTGGGCCTCCCGGTGCTAGGGGCAGCAGCTCGGGATGCCCAGAGGGGCCGTTTGCCCCTACAGGCCAGAGCGGCCACAGTTCCAGCTGCTTTGGGCTGCCGCCTCTGTGCGGCCCCCGCAGGACGGCTGCCTGCTGTTCGCATGGCAGGGTGGCCATGCACGGTAGGGGCTTACCCCTCTACCGCCCATGGTCACTTTGCGTGCTTCGCACGCATGGCCGTCCCGCAGGGGCGCCCCCAGCTGGCGTTCACACAACACGGGAACTGCGGGGGGCTTCTGCTCCCCCGCGGTTTCTGTGTCGTACGAACTGGCCCAGAGAGAGAGAGAGAGATCTTCTTTTGTCAGGTGGGTGGGATATTAAATTGCTTTTCTAAAATCTCTCTCTCTCTCTCTCTCTCTCTCTCACACACACACACACACACACTAAACCAGTGGCACAAAACTTAGACATCAACGATGTTACCTAAAAGCAGATATGAGGACAAACTTGCTTTTACCCACCCAGGGCTCCAAAATCACAGCTTCCCAAATTTGCCTTTAATTTTTTTAAATTAAGGTTAAGGCTTCTTTAGGTGAATTTGCATTTCTCCCATAGGAATGTTGTTCAAACACAAAGAGCATTGTCACTGAAGGTCCCAGTATACTACGTTTGAGACACACCGTAATTTGTGCTGGAGAGAAAATCTGGGACAAGAAGCAAGAAGACTGATACGAAATTGGAGGAGGCTAACAAGCAGCACTGGGGACAAGTAGTGAAGAAAGGGGCAGCAATCAGGAAGGGTGACCACAGCACAAGGAAAAGAGGGCTCCTATACTTTTAACAGTTGTGTACAGAGAGGAATTGCTGTACATCAGCCTTCCCCAACCTGGTGCTGTCCAGTTGCTTTACACCTCAACACCCATCATCCTCAACCAGCATGGCAAAGGTCAGGAATACTAGAGGTTGTAATCCAAAACAACCATAACCCGTATTTGTATGGAAGGGGATTTATGATTTACTGGGTTTAAGTCTTGCTTTGATTCCCCGTTCGTTGCTGTTCTGCAGCCTCTGCATCAGCAGTGACAATGCAGTTGTAGAAATATTAATTATTGGTCACCCATACAGTAAGAGGAGCGGGATAACAGTGCAAGTTATGAAACCATTTGAGCTAAGCGAAAGATGCCTATTTCTGTTTTTGCATGCCTGCCTCTGTGCACCAGTGCATGTTAAGACAGAGGAAGTATAGTATTACATGGATCAGAGAGGAGTAAAGACCCAGATTATGTAGGCTCTCATGTCCTTTAATAGAGTTTTGTAGTAATCGCTCATGGAGGTATGATCTTGTGCAAATAATAAGGTACTTGCTCTATCTTAGGTTTTAATCCAGCTTTATTAAAATGAATGGAAGTATGAGCTTCAAGTTATGTGTTAGGAATATGATAAGGTATTCCCCCCAAAAAACCCTCAAAGGAAATGATTCCACTTAATATATTAATGTAGAAAGCCAAATAAAGAGAAGACCTGAAATATAAGTGACAATACAATTAATTAGAAATCACCTGTACTGAAATCCCAAGTCATTACAAACTCTCCCCTAATTTTAACTGCATTCTTGACAAAATGACTCACCATTCTTAGCTGTTTAGAACATAGCAAGAAAGCCAGATTTTGTGCTGCTTTTAAACATTTTTGTATTAAAGAAAGAGCACAATCTACAATTCAATAGATCATGCAGATTGTCCATTATCATTATCAACACAGCCTTTCGCTCCTATCAATAACAGTAAAAGCTCCAGCTAAAAGTTTGAAAACTCACAGTGCATAAACTGTTTTATAAAGGTTATGGAATTTGTCAGGGTAACCTTCATATCTATGCCTCTTCAGTTTGGAAAGCCAGAGAAACCAGTTTGGGAAGCCTATGTTCATTGACTGTTGCAATGTCATTATTTGCTTGTTCCCAATTGTAAAAAATTGTTTACAATTTTTTTCCTGATCTGGTTGTATTTTACTGGTAATTAAATATAGGATATCTAGCTTTAGGTCATTTTCACAGAGGATATTTGTAATTACTAACATTTGCAGTATCCTCTGTACTCAGTATTAATTTTCTAGAGTTGAATTGCTCTGTATTGCTGAAGTCATTTTAGCATAAACAAAGCTTATGTTTGGATATTAATCTGTTTTTTAAAATTCTTAACAGCTCTGCTAGGAAGGAATACCCCTTCCCTGTTCCTCTTCACCTATTAATTTGACAAGTCTGTCTGTGTTCCTGGACCATGTCATCAAAGATAAATATGTTGGACACAATGCTTTCCACCAATGCTCTGAGGTTTGAGGTTCTTTAATGAGCATTTGCACAATGCCTATTGCATTGTGGCACACACAAAGGAAAGCTCTGATGGAAGACTGCTAATCAAATGAGACCTCCCCTGATACTGGAGAGAATGGAGATGAGATGATGGTGGAGAGTTCTGTTCTCTGTATTGCTAACTGACATTTTCTGAAAGAACACAAGGAACACTGTGGTGCCAATAAAATATGGTGTGATCATTTTTAGATCATTTTTAGATTTCTCTTGTCCAATGTAAAGTCATTTTTCATAATGTCTGATTTACCGGAGCCAACAATTAAGTTTTTGAACAGAGACAATTGCGGATCTGAACTATGTACAGGGAGTCGGTCTTTGATCACAATCCTATTCAGTCTGGTGTGTCCTATCTAGCCGATAGAACTCATTGTACAGATTCCACCTGTTTTCCTTTTCTTCTTAGTTTCTGGCTGGGATCAAATCTACATGTTAAGTTTTTGTTCCATTTCAACTGTAACCTCTTTTTTTTTTTATTGGTATAAAACTCTGCAATAGTAACATACTATTATTGAAAGAAATTGTGTGGGCACTGTTACACTAAAACAAGGCCTAAGGTTAGTGCTTAGAACATCTACCTGTGATGTCAGACCACTTGGGTCCTGGTATAAAGCCATTATACTGAACTATATATTTTTGATATTCCCTCTGCTCTTAAGTCGAAAGAGGAATAAATGATTACAAAAGGTGCAGGCAGCCAAGGGTGGTATCTTCAAAGGAGCTGTCCTCTGTGAAAAGCAAGCAGGGGTTGTCCCACAAAGGAATAATAGGTATAGTAAGTGTCTCTGAAAAGATGAGATTTTTGCTATAGAGGAATTCAGCTGTGAATTGACCAAAGTCAGAATGTGCATAAATTATAGACGAACTTTGAAGTTGGGTTATTTCATCATTCAAAGAGGTAAGTTCTAAAGTACAACTGACAGGCTTTCTGGAGGGGCACGCTAGTCTAAACGAAAAAGAAAAGTTACAAAAGATTCAGCTCACAAAGTCTGAAGCTAGTAAGAACAAGACCTGTCTTCTTCAATGGAAGTAATTAGATTTACGCTGATTCAGGGCCAGGGTAAATCTATGATTGGATCTCCCATGGGTTTTTCAAAATGGTAAATGCAGCTATGAGAGGGACATTCAAATTGCACCCACCACCACCACTATTCTCCTGATTTGAAGTTAACCATTCCCAGAGTTGCTGTTTGCCCAATGGGGATGTACAAACAAGTACGGGTAGGTCCAAAATAGCCTAGGGCATTATTGGTAAAAAACAGTACCTTGAATTATGTCTGGAAACTATAGGGACTTAGTGCAAACACTAGGGTACAATCTTCCAGCCCCATACCATCTAGTGTTAAATTTACCAAGACATAAATGCGGGTCACTGGGCCAGAATTGGACAGTAAGGGCAGGGCCGGTCCTATCATTAGGCAGGGTGAGGAAGCCATGTCAGGCAGCAGATGCTGAGGAATGGAGAGCAGACACAGCTCTGAGTATCACGTGGTCTGCCCTGTGCCCCTACGTTAGCCTGCTGTACTCAGGTGTGGTGGAGGATGCTATCCCATCACTACTGTTGATGTAAGACTCAACTATCAGTTCAGTTGACTTCTGTACATTGAAAGGGAGAGCACTATTTTGTCCTTAGCCTCAGGTAGCAAAATATTTTAGGCTGGCACTGAGTAAGGGACACATTCTTCTTACTGGAATTGGTTGAAAAGTGTTTCTAGCCACCCCCAGGTAGAGTACAAGATCCAGAAATATTTCATACTTCTGTTAATAACTAAGGGAGAATGAACATTATGTACAATAAATTCCCCTCCCTTTTCCAGTAGTTTTTCAGCACCCCTTGGAAGATATTTGCTTATGTGTTTTAATTGCCCTCATGATATTATCATGTAACCCAATCTGATTGGTTGTGTCCAGTCTCATGATTTAATTTTATTGCGTCCAGTGACATCATAATGCCCAGCAGATATACCATCTTCCCACTGACGGTGTGATCCATGATTGGGGGTAGGGTAGGGAAATCACTCAGGAAGGAGGAAGAAAAACCAAAGGAGTATCAAAAATAGCAAAATATTCATACAATCTAATGTTCACCCACAAAGTGGGGAAAATGTCTACCCTATTGGAGCTTCTACTTTTGACCCCCAAATGAAAAAGGATGAATATGTATGTATGCATGCATTTTAAGCATTTATAAACCATGCCTTCATTCAGAACTGGATTCCAGGCTAGTATACATTTAAAACATTTAAATATTCAATACAATAACACCATATACAGGCCTGTGGCTTATGCTGGCTCAGCTCGTCTGAGTGTGGAAAGCTAAGCAGGGTCAGGCAGGCTTGGTTATTACTTGGATGGGAGACCCCTCCTCTAGTTTCCTGCACTGAGCAGGGGGTTGGACTCGATAGCCTTGTAGGCTCCTTCCAACTCTATGATCTATGAAATCTATAACATAAACATTTAACACAATACAATAAAATTGACAGGTATAAAACTATTCGACCAGCTAAAAATACAATTCATTTAAAGTGACTGAGCAAATAAACTGGTGTTAGTCTGGTGCTGGAAAGGATGCAATGGTAGTGCATATAATACACTTCTCCTATAGATAGAACACAGAGAAGGGCCTCCTCTGAATACTGAGCATAGCACCAGTATGGTTAAGTCAATGTGCATTTCTATATGTAAATGTATTTATTTATTATTGAAAACATTTCTAGATAGCTTACTTTACTTGTGTGTGCAAAATGAAGCCAGAGACATATAGACCCATGCCACACACCTTATCATTGCAATTGTGTTTCACTTTGCAGGGTTTATATATTGTTGTGGTGTTGAGATTGGATGCCAAGTGACACCATATCCTATGCTCTGACATGGGTGGGGTGTCATCCATGCAAGGCAGCTATTTTTAAAATTGCCCCTCTTTCCATTGAAGTCAATGGGAGTGAAATTCTTTGTGCCAGCCAGATTTGGGGCTGATGTAAAGTTGCACGATCAGTGGGGAAGTGGTCATGTATTGACGGGGGATGTACTTCTCCCCTGTGTGGCTCATACCTATGACTCTGCCCCCTCTCATATATTCCACTGGTATTTGAGGTGATCCGCTGACATACCTAACTGGCACAATTTCAGCACCTCGTTGCCTACAGCAGTCATAAAGGATAAATAAGCTTGGTACAAAGAAGTATAGAAAAGTGATGCTTCCGCGCTACAAAGAAAAGCAAAATGCGTAGAGGTGAAAGATAAAATACTTGTGTATATATTAAAACATTGCTTTATGTTAATACAAAGGGCAGTATCCAATGGGGCACTTCACCTCTGCCAATTCTGTTGCACCTCCGCCAATTCAGTTCCACAAGCAGCCCCTCCAATTACGTTGTGCAAGTGGGACTCACAGCTTGCACAGTGGAGATTTCACACTTCCTAGAGGAAGCATTTAAATGAGCAAAAATGCTTATTTCTAGATTGGGACAGATTGGTGGAACTCCCTTATGTGAGCCCTGATGAGCTGCCCCATTCTAGAAACAAGTGGAATGAGAAACAATGGCTGAGAGGAGGGAGATGAGAGGGAGCGCAGGGCCATTCCACCAGCCCTGCCAGGAGTGTTCATTAATATTCCCCCTTCTTCCCTCCCCATTCCTTTTTCCTGTGTGTTGTGTCTTTTTAGATTGTAAGCCTGCGGGCAGGGACTGTCTTGTTAATTGCTGTAAACTGCCCAGAGAGCTTCGGCTATTGGGCGATATAAAAATGAAATAAATAAATAAATAAATATCTGAATGGCAGCAGCATATCTGGCATTCCACCAGCATAGTGGGGGTTTCCACTGAATTCTATAGCCACTCAGACGACAGATCTCATGTATAGGAATAGGAGTGAGTCCTGGATACCTGGCTGAAATGAGCTGTGCTTACATTGGTCTACTTTCTTCATACAGCTAGATTTTAGTGATTCAAGCCAAGTTAGCCTTCTCTTCCATTGTCAAATGATGGAAATGTTTTATATTATGGACTGACCTGGCATTAACAATCACCAAAGTTGCTTGGGGGAAAATAGGAGGTAGGGAACCACCTTCCTTGGGATGGAAGAGATACTTGATGAAGGTCAGGATCCTTACATCTTGCTGCTCATATCTGCACACCCTGTCTTTTCCCACTGCCATAGGTCTCCTACCCAAACAGCACTCTGATTTATGCCCGAAAGCTTCTACCATCATCATAGTCCATTGCCCCAACAGGAAAGAAAAAAGGGCAGCCCTTCCAATCCACCCGCCTAACATCCATGTCAGAGGACCCTGTCAGAGGCCTAATATGATAAACAGTGTGGAAATGAAAAATAGTTATTCTGCTCTAAGTCATCGTAGCTTCATAAGAATTTAGTTTACAGCTGATTGTTTTGTATTCTTGGATGTATATCGAATACCTTGTCTTATGATGCTTCCACTGGATATTTTCAATTGCAGAAAGCCAAGTGAAGGTCATAGTATTAATCTAAGCTAAGTATGCAAGAGATTAGAGCTGTCAATGATTTAAATAGAGGCAACAGCCAAAACCCCTTATTAAGCCAGTTGCCAAGAGGGTCGATCATTGTTATGAATTAAAACAATAAATGCAATGAGATATTAGGGTAATTAATTAAACAGATGAGATGCACTCCCAGAATGTACAGTTACATCCTAATAAAAGAGGAAATTGATGAAATCATAAAACTGGAGGCAAAGTTGTTGGGCTGGTAACTATAATAGGATTTTCCTATGCAGAATCATTTGATATGCCTAGCACTAGACACATTACATTAAACTTCATTCATAAATCATTAGCCCCTCACAGAATGATATTTATGAATGCATTACCCAGTCATTCGCATGCTTTGCTGATATATCCAAGCATTTACTTTACTTATTTTGCTTTCAAAGTGAAATGGTTTAAATAATTTGCTTAGTGCATAGCCATCTACGATACTCTAGTGAAATAATAGAATCGCAAGGCTGGGGAAATACTGGAGGTTATCTAGGCAATATTATCCTCTCTTTCCCACATCCTTCCTCACTGGGGTCTACACATTATGGGGGAAGGGGAAGGGACTGTTTGTTAATTCAGCTGAATATATCTGACATTTTTATAGCAATCCATACAACATAAAACCCCACATTATAAAGCAAATGTTCCCTATCATGAATGCAAATGTAGATATACACCGCATGATGAAGAATAACTGAAGGTAAATGGGATGCTAATCCAAATTAACTTCTGAGTTAAAAGTGGAAATTTACTTCCCAAGCAGGTGTAGCTACGATCGCAGCTTGGCAGCCTTTTCTATTATGGAAAATCAGCTTCAGAAAGAGGCAATTATGGTTATCCACATTATCGTCTTTTATACTGCCATTGATATCTGCTAAAAAGCCGTCAAGGCAGTGCAAAACCATTTAAACCAAATAAAACCTTAAATTATTTATTTATTTATTTGTTAAATTTAAAACAATAAAAACCAAGAACATTAAAGACAGTAGAACATTAAAACATTAGAACTCCATGATTTTGGATGCAATCTAATGGGGTTGCCAATAATCCTCCGAACTCGGAGGATTACAGGCATCCTATGTAGGGCAGGAGGAGCCCAGAGGCAATCTTCACCTCCATGCTTCTCCCACCCTGCAAATCAGCTAGATGGATGATTTCGGCCCTCTAGCTGAGGCACTTTGGACAGGGAGGGAAGGAGGGTGGAGTGCCGCCAGGATACGTCATATCCTGGCAGACCCAGCCCCCCTTCCCTCCCTGCCCCCTGGAACACCCTCTTCACCCCTTCTGTGAGGTCACTTTTATGACTTTGGAGACACTGCCAATGCAGTTCTTTCTGTGCTGGTTGCTGGGGGGTGGGTGGGGAGGAAGGGGGATCTGAGCGCAGGTCCCCAGCTCTTAGGTCGGAGCATTTTTCCAAGCTCAGATGTAGGAATCCAAATGGTCCTATGGCCCTCTAGACACTGTCTAGCCGCTAGCGGCCATAGGGTTGCTCTGCCCAAATATGTGCCTTCACACCCTTTCTAAAAGCCAAGTGTATGTGGGTCAATTTTAGTTCTTGAGGGAGTGCATTCCACACTTTGGGAGTGGCACAGGAGAAAGCACTTTCACATGTGCCTGACAAAGGGGTGTTTTCTGCAATCTGCATAACTGGACAGGTTCATAATGAGACAGGTGGTCACTTAGATAGCCAGGTCCTAGGCCATCTTGGGGTTTAATAATTAAAACCAATGCCTTGAATTGAGCACAGAAAGAAACTGGCAACCAGTGCATGTGTTTTCAAGGAGCACTCCCAAGCTATGTATGGACCTGATTCTTCATGGGGAGCCAACCCCTTCTAGAACAGGTTGAATCTCAATCCCCAGGTCTGGCAACAACACCTTCATTTTATCTGGATTTAACCTCAGCTTGTTCTTCCGTATTCAGCCCATTAATGAACTCAGGCAATATTCAAGAGTTTCAACTGGTACTTTGGTGTTAGAGAACAAAGAGCAGTAGAGCTGGGTGTCATCAGCATATTTGTGGCACCTCACCCTAAAGTTCTGAAATACCTCTCCCAGTGGTTTCATGTAAATATTAACCATCATGGGGAACAAGGTAGAACCCTGTGGGATACCATAGGCAAGGGGTCTCCAACGTGATGCCCATGGGTGCCATTACACCCATGGGCACCTCCAATGGTGCCTGTGAAGGGGTTCCCAATGTAGTGCCTGCAGGCACCCGCAAATTCACCCCCTTTAAATATACATACATGGATTTGTATATATCCATAGCAATGAACACTTATGGAGCGAATACAACTTCTTAGCAATTATACATAGGCTTCAACAAAAGTTTGAGCAAATGTCCAAATAAGTATCCATTTGAGAGTGGTGTCTATATGCCACCTGTTCAAATACTGACACATTGAAAGTTCCTCAATCCATTGCATTATAGGAAGTGAGGGCTTATCCTTCCAATGTTGTAATATCAGTCTTTTAGCTGTCAAAAGGGCACGGAGAATCCATTAATGCTGCTGACCATGTGTTCATTTCCATGAAGAAGGTAAATAATTTAGAAGAGCATATATGGTACATCAGTGAATATTAAAGACTGTTCCAGTACAAAATTTGTCTGTGTAATAACCTCCTCCAAAAAGAAGCAATTACTTCTTGGACATTGCCAAAACATATTTTTAAAAGAAGCATTAGCTGTATTGCACCACCAGGAATTAGCCAAATTAGACAATCCCTAATTAAAGAGATGTTACAGTGTCCAATAGGCACAACACAAAAGTTTTTGCTGAGTAAGATGCAGCCTAAAATCCATAGATGTGACAGGTAGATGGCAAAGCAGCGTTCCACAGATTAGGCATTTTGTGGCGGTGCTCACAGCAGTTTCTCAAATTCCCAAATGTGTCCATGGGTCCAAAAAGGTTGGGGAACCCTGCCATAGGCCAATGGCCATGGAGTCAAACAGTAATCTCCCAGCACCACCTACTGGATATGGCCTGGACAGGACCATAGCCATGGCAAAACTGCACCCCCAAGGCACAGCCCTGTCAGGTTATCTAGAAGGATACCATGGTCAATGGTACATAGCCATTGTATGTTGATGAGGGATCCAGGAGAATAACAGTGTTGCACTCCCCACATCCAGTTCCTGGCATAGGTCATCCACCAAGGTAACCAAAGCAGTCTCAGTGCCATATCCTGTCTGAAAGCCTGATTGAAGTGGGTCTAGATAATCAGTATCATCCAGATGCATCTGGTGTTGCAATGCCACCACCTTTTCAGTCGCCTTAGTCAAGAATGGTACATCTGAGACTGGCCTGTCATAAGACAAGTCTCTTGGGTCAAGAGGGAAGATTTCTTTAATAAATGTCTTGTTACTGCCTCTTTTAAGCAAGAAAGAACAACCCCCTCCTGCCAAGAGCCATTAATCACTTTCCTTAGCCATGGCATCAGCCCCACCTTGGCTGACCTAATCAGGCAAGAAGGACAAGGTTCGAATACACAGGCGGTGGCCCTCACTGCTCCAGGCACCCTGTCTGCATCCTCAAAATCTACAAGCTGAAAAGAATCCAAAACTACCAGACAAGCAATTGCTGAGCCCTAGTTAAGACAAATTGAAGCAGCTTTATCTGCAAAGAATGCAGCAAATCATTCACAGTGAGCCACTGACTGCTCCAGCTCCCCCTCTGCAGCATCCTGGCAAAGAAGGCCTCACATAGTATGGTAAAGCATTGCCAGTCTATTCTGGGTGGATGTGATGCTGGCAGAGAAATAAAATACCGTATTTTCTGGCATATAAGGTGACTGGGCGTATAAGACGACCCCCAACTTTTCCAGTTAGCGAGCGAGATCTGAGACCCCCCGCCGCCGTCGCCACCGGCGGAACCCCACCACCTACCTTCTCCGCGCTGCCCCCACGCCCGCCCCCGCGCTGCCACCGGAACACCACCACCTACCGGTACCTTCTCCACGCCCGCCCCCGCGCCCGCCCCCGCGCCGCCGGAACCCCACCACCTACCTTCTCCGCGCCACCCCCGCGCCCGCCCGCGCTCTGTTTTGGTGGGAGGAACCAGGGCAACAGGTCTTAAACAGCCCTGTTGCCCTGGTTTTCCCCGGCCAAAAACAGAGTGCGGGGGTTCCGTCGCATCACTTCCTCTTCGGAGGAGGCGGCGGCCAGGGCGGGGGGAAGGTAGGTGGGGGTCTGGCAGTGGCAGCGGCAGCGGCGGCAGCAGCGGCAGGGGGGGGACCCGGCTTATAAGACGACCCAGTGTATAAGACGACCCCCGACTTTTGAACAGATTTTCGAGGGTTAAAAAGTCGTCTTATACGCTGGAAAATACGGTAGTGCCCTCACTGCCACAGTATAGCTCTTTAAATGGTCTTTAACTCATGTTTGGTCAGTCAATGGAGTCATGAAGCCTTGGATTCCATCTATTTGTGGAATTTGTTGTGACAAGATGTGGTGATGGCCACAGGCTTAGGGCGCAATCCTATGGGAATGTCCGTAACCCTCTGAACTTGGAGGATTATGGGCATCCTATGCAGTGTGGGAGGAGTGACAAGCCAAAGGTCGCCTTGCATTCCTCCCACCCTGCAAAGGAGCTAGATAGCGATTTTGGCTATCTAACTGTGGCACTTCAGAGGGGGAGGGAAGGAGGCTGAGGCACCACCAGGACACGTCATATCTTGGCAGTGCCAGTCTCCTCTCCTTTCTGCCCCCTGGAATGCCCACTAAATCCTTCTCCAAGGTCGCTTTGGCAACCTTGGAGAGGTAGCCAGCATGCTTCTTCCCATGCTGGCTGGGGTGGGGGGAGGTGCTTTGAGCACAGAGTCCCAGCTCTGACGTTGGAGCTGTTTTCTGACATCAGAGCTGGGACCCTAAAAAAATCCTATGGCTCTCTAGATGCTGACTAGGGGCCATAGGATTGCTCTGCCTGAAGGCATTAAAATGGAATAAACAAATTTATGATGGACAGATCTGGTGATCAAAAGTAGCCTAAACAAAACATTCAGGTTCAGTGGGGATATTCATCTGGTTATTAGTTGTTGGGAGGGACAACAAGGGGGCTGTTGTCTTCATTCCCTGCTTGTGGGTTTCTAGATGCAACTGGCTGTCCATGTTGGATGCTGGGCTAGATAGTCCCTTAGTCTGAGCAAGGCCCTTTTTCATGTTTTGAGTGCCTCCAGTTGAGGACTGGTTTAGCACCATGCAGCCACGTAGCCTGGCTATAATTGGTATAGGTAGAGATATTGATTTAAGTATGCGCCTCATGTACACACACTAAAATTATAGTGTGTCCAAAGCAAGGAGCATCTATACCTAGAGATGTCTTTAATACAGCATAAGATATGAAGTGTAGTGTGCCACAACAAGAGGGCATTAAGAAAGAATCAACACCATGCTAGAGGTGTCTACCAAACAAGTAATACGTTTAATAAAACTAACATAAAAGTGTATGTGTCTGCAAGGCATTGTTTTCATTAAAGGGAAGATGATTTCCTGCCTCTTTCCAGACAATTTCCCTTTTCCCTTGTCTGACATTTTCTTCTTATTAAAAGAAAACAGAACGAGAACAATATGTTCTCAGCAAATGTTTACATACAAAGCATTACACAACCATGGGCTTAGACATGATTCCTGCTGAGATAGCTCTCCATGGTAAATTTTAAAACTCTCCACATTTTCCCCAATACTGTATTTTAAATAGCTGGGAACATTTTTCATATAAATGTAAATTGGAATGGAGGATTTGAGGAAAGTATTGCTTATCTACTTCTTACTGAGAGACTGGAGGAGAAAAACAATACAAAACAAACAAACACCATACTTACGATTAAAAATAAACAATACAGCCTCCAAAACATATAATAATCTGGGGGGGGGAGGGAGAAAGCGGGTTTTAAGTCTAAAAATGAATGTTGTAAGACTTAGGAAGTTAAAATCTGAGGCCACAATCTGAAAAAAGCAAGTGCTCTTAAGTCCACTGAAATTAATGGATTTAAACATGCTTAACCCTGCATTAGATTGTAGTGTGTGAATTTGCTGAAAAATAACTTAGATCACACTTAACTAAATTTGGCTGTAGAGTTGTGTGTGTGTCTTTAAGTGTTAATGAACAGGGTAGCTGTTGCTGACATATTCCATCATAGCATCTCTAGTGGAAGGCCACTACATTTTGCAGGGTTGGGGAACTTGTTGCCCTCTACATGTTTTCACCTGCAACTCCCATCAGCCTTCACCATTGACTATGCTAGCTAGGGCGGGTGGGAGTTGAAGGCCAAATATCTGGAAGGTTGGAAGTTGTCCATCTTTGTTTTATGCCCATGCTTACCGGCTCTGCAGGACCTGGGAGACTTCCCAAGGAAAGCAGATGCAACAGGATACTCTATAGTATCCATTCAGGAAGGTAGTAACAATAAAAGTGGAAGGGGGAACCGGAACAATTCCAAGACAATGAAAATTATTATTGGCATCACTTACTCTTGCCTTTCCAAGATGCATGTGGGCTCCTCCATAGTATCACTCAGACCTGGCATGTTTTGCTTCTTCTTTCCTTTCCCACATGTTTGAAAGATAGAGTCAAGTTGTTGTTCATCTTGTAAATACAAACCGAAATCAACTGAATCTGATTGATTCTTTTTTCACTATCTTTAAAGTTCCTATCAGAGTGGTACCTGAACAGGATCCTCCAAAGTTGGCTTAAATTTCATAGGTTGATATGTAGCTACACCAAACTACTTAGATCAATACCTTCTCCATATTCTCCCATCGTCGAGAGCACATAATGCAGGCCACATGCTGAAGCTAAGCAGGTATGAGCCGGGTCAGTGCTTGGATGGGTGACTGCCTGGGCTGCCCACATCTGTTCTCCTGCATTGAGCAGGGGGTTGGACTCGATGGCCTTATAGGCCCCACCTTCTAACTCTAGTATTCTATGATTCTATTATCTGAGCTATGGTGGATGGGTATATGGGAGAGGGCCTTTTCAACCAGGGCATCAATGTTATAGAATGTCCTCCTAAAAGAGGCCTGTCTGGCTCCATCATTGAAGGTCTTCCGTCTTTTAAGCAATTAATTAATTTAAAGGTGGTATTTGTTCATTTTATAGATGGCTTATGAAAAATACTGATGTAATATAAGATGAATTCCTTTTGTTGATGATTGGCACCTGGGTCTGATATGAGTAAACATAAGGATATAATTTATGTTTGTCCCGATAAGATGACCACCAGACAAACCAAGAAACGTAATGAAGGAGCAGAGGAAGATAGAGTATTGACTATAGAAAATATTCAGAAACTATTTGCTGTTGAGTTACTTTTTTAAAAAAAACCCTCATAAAACTATAAACTGCAATGTCCCCAGTTCTTGTTTAGTGAGTTCACCCAAAGTCACAGTCCATATACATTATATTTAAAGAGAAAGGCAATACTGATGACAGAAAGACATGGATGTGAGTGATGATGTAGCAATGCTCAATCATTGGACTCTGGAGCCTCCCAGTGCAGATGGATTAGCCTAGGGTTGCTCTTCCATTTATACAAAGACTCTCCCTTCATAATGTTAATAGCATAAAGACTACATTAGTAACAGCAGTTTGTTCTGCTCACCTCAGCAATCTTGGCTACCTATCAAAAGGTTACGGATATGCAAATGCTCCAGTCCACATCCCCACTGGGAACTGTGAAAGTAGTGCAAATGTGAAGAAACTTCTTCAGGTCAAGTAGAAATAAGGGGGGAGAGGAGAAGGTGCAGAATGTGAACAAAAATGTCAGTGTCTCACATTTCCCCATCTTTCCTTGTTTGTTTTTCCAATCTACATACAGTTAGTGGCTTTTATGTGGCTGGTCCATCTAGTCCAGTGGTGGGCAACTTGTGGCCCTCCAGATGTTTTGTCCTACAACTCTGATCAGCGCTACCCAACATAGTCAATGGTGAATGATCATGGGAGTTGTAGGCCAAAACACCTAGAGGGCTGCAAGCTGTCCACCCCTGATCTAGCCCAACACCCTGTTTCCATCAATGGCTCAGCAAAAACTACTGGAAGCCCACAGGCAGGGCACAAAAGCAACAGATTCACCCATTGTCTTCCCCCTCCCCCATAACTGGCATTCAGAAATATGTTACATTAGGAACATGGAGGTACCGTTTAGGCATCATGGCTAACAGCTATTGAAAACCTATAGTCCATGAATTAGTCTCATTTCTTTTGAAGCCATTGGTTTAATTGGATGACCCTTGAAAACAGGTTTGAATTTTAGTCTTTCCTCTTGGCCAAAGTTTTTCCTCCATTCCATATCTCCTAGAGGTTTCTGTCTCCAATACACAAAAGTATCCTGAACTACATCGTTGTTCTAAGTTGTGTCTATTCACACTACGCAACATTTGATAAACCCCCTACACTGTCCCCACCTCCTTCATTGTTGCTATCCTCCGCGTGTTTGGTCGAAGCTCTGAAAGGATATTTTGCACACATATTCAACTATATGCATGTAGGCTCTTTGTGTGATCTGGAACCCTGCACAATCAGAGTTACTGATCACACATACACACATCAAAGGCCCTTTTCAGACCTTCAACTGAATATGTGGTGGGGCCAGTAGGTATGATCCTACTCCATCTCTGTGGGTTCACTAAAGAGGAAGGGGTAATGTGGATTTGCAGCATGTAGTTTTTTTGTTGACATGACTGATCTCATTCTGATGCATTTTCAACTCTACATCAGGCATAACATGAGACTGGTGTAGGCATCACCATAATTGTGCTTGAAAGCAGTCTGGATTGAGCAGCGATAAAATTCTACAATATCCAAGATTTTATGGGTCCCACAGGCAGGGGACTTGCAGTATACACACATATGTGAGCACACATACACCATGATACCTGCCACTCCCTGAGTAAGAGCTTGGTCTACTTTTTGGTCTCCTGAATGCTGGGGTTGGTCTTCTGAATGCTGGTCTGGGCTGAATGCTGGTCTGGGACTTAGCCTGGTGGACCATTCAAACACTCATGGACCTGGGACTCTTAGAAATAAGAATCTGAATTCATACAAAGCTTAAAACAGGGGGTAGGCAACATCCATGGACACCTTTCTTGGTGCTCAACAAGGTGCCCTACCCATCCCACCCAAAAAAGAAGGAAATGCATTACAAAAAAGTATGACAAAAGAGGATGTCTATTTGCATATGCTGATTTTTATATAGAGATGCAAATTTAGAAATAATTACTGTAATTTAAATAGAAACACAATACATCTCACTATAGTGGGGAAGACTGACTTGGTGATATGTGTGCCTGCTCAGTCTGCCATCCAGGTGCTAAGTGTTGATGGGCAGAGCAGGGGGTTGGACTCGAAAGCCTTGTAGGCTCCTTCCAACTCCATGATCTATGATTCTATGAAATCCTCAGCCTGCCCCTGCTCTCCCTCCTTGTGGTTCTTTGACCTTAAACCAGTCTTGGACTGGACAGCCCATCAAATAGACAACTGTCCTCTGACAGCTCTTCAAATAGAGGACTGTCCTCTGTCATGTAGGCCAACTCGCCACCTTAGGCTATTTCTGTTCTTACAAAGGAAGGCTCAGTGGGCTTATACCATGCATTGGACTTGCTAGATGTGAAATATACATAGTCATAAGACATTTGCAGTGATTACTTAATTTTAAAGCATTTACCATGTAATTGTTGGCAATTAATGTAAAATGCTATTATGTTAAATTACATCATGCAATTTGCAATTCGTTCTTTGATTGTATTAAGTATTTATGAACTAAAATACATGGCATTTGAACATCTTCTTCACTTCCTTGCCAGCTACCCCCAAAGACAGACTGTATAGAAAGTCACAAATCATGAAGAATATCCTTTGATAGCTGGTATATGAATTTTCCTTGCTCTTGAAAAGGGTTTATTATATAATTGTAGTAGACTGCATAGACAAGCAGGGGATGAGGCTAAAAAAATGCCATTGGAGGACAGTCTTTTGACAAATCTGTTCAAACACGCCGGTGACAAGGGGATTTATTGTCTTTTCCTGCTCTGTTTAAACTTCATCATTACAAATGTTTCTACTGCTTAGAAGGATAACAAAGAAGAACTTACTCAATTGGGGCTAGTCATGTTTTCCCTGTGAGTGTAGAGGCAGTACCCCACCCCACCCCCACCAGATATGACTGCTCACAGAGCAAATGGATCCCGCTAACAACCTGAGCAATCAGTCTGTACAATGGGACATTTGTTTTCTACTGAATGATTCAGAAGGTGGAAGTCTTTCCCCTCCTCACAAGCATGGGCATCACTTCCGACCACCTTATTGTTGCATCTTGGCCATTCACACTTTGCTTTAGATGTGGAAGGTTTCAAACTTAAATTACTTTTTCTGAACTGCAGCTTAGTTAGCCATAATAACTTGCTTTCATGACACTTCTTTCTCACTGGTCCTGCAGAACATCAAATTCACTGTTTCTTTCTTTACCAGTTGATATTTTAACACCTCTGTCAATTTGTGCTTTGATATGCAGATTTCTCCCTAGCACTAATGATTAATGACTTGTAGTGTGGCTTTCTAAGTTTGAAACTACTTGCATAATTAGTTACAGCAGCTTTGCAGAATTGAGTTTTTGTGTGTGGATACTTTTTACTACAGTGATGTGAGCAAGGACTGGCAATGGATGGAGCAACTGGAAGTTGATGGTGATTGATGATTGCAACCTCCAATCAATATCATGCTGCTTATATTTCTTTCTACACTACATGTTCCGTGTGCCAAAAATCATCTGTGATACTCTAGTGATGTCATTCAGAGTACTTGTTGAGAATTGAGATTATAACTCTGACAGAAATAGAATGCCTTTTAGTACAAAGTTAGGCCAGTATAAATTCCTCTACCCACTCCCAGAAGCAATTCTTGCCATCTATCCTTTGCCTGTACTTATGGATTCACAAAGTAATATAAATGTTCAGAGAAAGCAATAGCTATATAAGTAAAGGAGTGGACAGTGAAGAGAAAAGATGAAGCTGTGTACAAGGCAATAAAGATTTGCCATCATTGCTTTTGGGTAAGCAATATCCTCTTGATTTTCTTATCACAATATCATACACAGCAAAAATGATCCACCTTAACTTATTGCTCATTGCTGCAAACTGTCAGCAAAATTATTTACAGCACCTCAGATACAATTTATTTCCATTTTCAAAGAGAGATAATGCAGATATATGACAACTGACAACAGAAGAACGATAACTACAGGGGCAGTTCTACTCCACTGAAGGAAGGAGCCCCCACCCAATCAAAGGTGGGGGGATAAATACAGTTAAAGATAACTCTGTCATCTTGGCTTGGTTCTTCAAACACATCTTCAGTTTAATCTCAATCCAGCAGTCAGGCAGGAGAATGTGGGGGGAGACGGAGACTGCAGAGTAAGTCACCTGATCAGTGTTGGTTCCAAGTTTCTGAGGCCCCTTGCCTTGGGCAAGACACCCTCAATGGGCCCCCTCCCTGAGTGAGTCTATCTTCTCACCACCATTGTCACTGGCTGCTGTTGCTCCTCATCCTCTTTCTCATCATTGCTGGGACTTGCTTGCTTGACAGGCAGAGAGCCAGTGAGCAAGTAGACACTGCTTCTTCTTCTCACCAACACCATTGTCTGGGTCAGTGCAAGAGGCTGCAATGGTGAAAAGGAGGAGCAACAGTCCAGGGGGCTCTGGTGAGTGGGCCCCTGTTGGGGAGTGGGCCCTCGGCAGGTGCCCAGCCATGACGCTGGCCCTGCTAATGATGATTCAGTCGGTCTTGTCTTTCTTTGGAATGTAGTCAAACATGCCCTTCCCATTCACTGGGCCCATTTTCTCTCAGCTCCCATTTTCTCCCAACATTGAAGTTGGAAGCCTTGCTGTCAACTGGCTGTCTATTAGCTCTTCCTCTTCCCACACAAAGTTAACACAGTAGCTGCCTCATGAAATTGAGAGAAAATGGACACACACTGACATCCCATCACCTGCAATTGGAGATGGCTATAGCAGTGGGGATTGGGCCCACCACCCTTCCTACAGAGGAGGATCTGGGAACAGATTCTGAGGAAGATGGGGAGGAGGGGGAGGAGGAGGAGGAGGAGGAGGAGGGAGGGAGGGAGGGAGGGAGGGAGGGAAGATACACCTGAGTCTCCAAGGCTAACAGACTTAGAGATAAACTCAACAGTCAGGGAGGATCAATTGGTGTCAAATTCTGTGGGAAAGCAGTCTGAGCTCTGATCTCGGGAGAAGGGTGAATCAAGCATCACTAACCCCCGGGTCAGACGTCAGCTAAGGAGGATGGACCAGCTGAGGAATGTCAGGCACTCCAAGAGACTGGCCCTTAAGAATGAGGAACCGCCTTAGGGGTGTGGGTGTGGGTAATTTGAGTCTGGAAGGGAGGGGAGGTTCCCAGTTTGGAATCAACTTCTCAACAATAGGGCAATCTTCTTTAATGGCTGGTATTCTAACTAAGTTTGTTTCTTTTATGATTGACTCTGCAACTCAGTTCTTTTGTCATTCTAAGCCAGTTTGCTAGGCTGGCATTATTATTATATTATATTTATACCCCACCTTTTTTCCTGCAAGGAACCCAAGGTGGCTTACACAATCCTCCTCCTCTCCATTTTATCCCCACAACAACCCTGTGAGGTAGGTTAGGCTGAGAGTCAGTGACTGGCCCAAAGTCACCCAGTGAGTTTCATGGCCGAGCGGGGACTAGAGCCTGGATCTCCTGAGTCCCGGTCCAACACTCTCACCACTACGCCACACTGGCATCTGTCCTAATAAAGCTTTTCGGTTAGAAGCCATTGTGTGGATCTTCTTGGAAGGAGGAGGGGAAATACGGCCTTGACAATAGCCCTAATTGGATGTTCCCTTAAGCACAACTGTAATCCTGTGGAGGGGGAGCGTTGGGCTGTGCCCCCTGGCCCTGCCCTCACTACTATGTCCCTGTTGGCCCTGGCCCTGCCATGCATGTGTTCAGGGGACAGTCTCTGAGGTGAGGATGCAGGGTTCCACATCAAGGGGGTGGGGCTGTGCTCCATGGGCAGGCTCTCCTTTGCAAACATTGCTCCCCGCCCAGTGCATGCACAGCGGGAGGCAAGTCTGACGGCTATGCAGGAACAGGGCCAAAATGTGTGGCCCCTCCATGTGATTACAATGGCATGGAGTGTAATGCCTGAATATGGCTCAATAGCCTGCTCATAGTCCGAAGAGAGAGTGAGCAGCTTAAGTAGGGTGGTCACTTATGAATCGCCAAAACAGAGGATGCCGATTTGCATAATATTTACATAGGCTAACTTATCTGTAAAGATGCAAATTTAGAAATAATCTTGCCATGGTGTGGAAGACTGTGACCTGGTGACCTGTGTGCCTGCCTGGTCAGGCTGTGCCGTCCAGGTGCTAACTGTTCTTGTTCTTGTTTTCAATGCAGCTCCACCAACTCAAAGTCAACCACCACCACTGGATAATAATCATCTCCATTACTGATATATGATAGGCTTGGGGGCAATAACACAGTCTAGAAATTATCAAATTTAAATCCATTGTTACAATCTCTGTAGTTTTATTTTGATTTATTAATCACGGGCCAAGGAAATGGCCCCAAGGCCCTTCTACAACTGACAAAAGTCACATCTAAATGCCTTATTAAACTTCTGGCTATTTAGATAGAGCAGTGAATCAGCGTGTCATCTGAGTATTCATGCAGAGGATGGAAATTTATATTCCTTTTAGAAATGTGACTGCGGAGCACTGCATTTTGGCATGATGCTTGTTTGCATTATCTGTGACCTCCCGATTCATAATGTGGTCCAAACTGTCAAGTCACTTGTATATGCACAAGGAAGTGATGTGCCCTAGAGCAGCACAGCCCTGCAGTGTTAATAAGTTAAATTCTCAGCTCCTAGTCTGCAGATCCAGCTGATGAGAAGCACCACAGTGAAGAGGTGGGGGGAAGTGTATTGAGGATCATCGGAGCTATAGACAGGCAATCTGCCGGCTACAGATGCATAAAACCTAAGCTTCAGGGCCAAGCTAGACATTACTCACAGATATGTTAACATTACCCAAGCAGCCCTTTTTATACTGGAAAAGCCACTTCTGAGGCCCAAAAGAGACATTACTTTAAATCCATATCTAGCAGCTACATCTTTCTTTCATTTTTACTCTAGAGTAGGCGCAGGCCCCCCGATCTGGATCAGGAGTCTAGCAAAGGGGGACCTTTAAGATTTGGGTTGAGTCCCCTGCCTGCACCTACTCTCGAGTAAAAATGATTAAGGGTGCAATCCTATGCATATTTAGACAGAAAAAAGTCCTACACAATTCCCAGCATGCTGGGACCTGTAAGTCTTTTTTCTGCCTAAACTTGCATAGGATTGCGCCCTCAAAGACATAGCTGCTAGCAACCAGAATTGGGGGTGAGTGGGTAAGTAAGAGGTGCTTGACCTTTTTCTGCCTGGTGTTTGCCTGCTTCAAATTATGCAGCTTATCCCCACCACCATGTAGTCTCAAATGCATGTTGGCCCACATTTGGAAGTCTGTGAAAATGGTGAGGGGCTGAACTGAAGTGGGGAAATGGTGGCTAGATAAAGGGATAAGAAGGCCCTCTCCCCACACCATTTCTTTGATTCCAATTAAAGAGAAATTAGGGATGTGAGGAATCCAATGGGTGTGTGTGTGAAAATCCAATATTTTCTTGACTCGGCCCCGCGGATTCCGTTCCGTCAGCCCTGCACTGGTGCCAACTCAATCTGATCTGAGTCAAGCCAGCACGTGGACCTCCTTTTAAAAAAATGGGATGCGATTTCTGTAATATTTTGTTGTTGTTGTTTAAACTGGGGGAAATTGTGCAAAATTCAGGCCTCCACTCCGCAAATTTGTGCAAATTGCAGAGTGGAGGCCTGAGTTTTGCACAACTCAGAAAATTCAAGGTGGCGAAGGTGGAGTGTGTGCATATGTAGTGGGAGAGGATGTTTCCATACTTCTCATGTTAAATGCTACAACCAGAACAACAACAACAACAACAACAACAACTTGAATCTAATGAGCTGACTCTGATTTGTGCAGATCGCACTAGAGATACACAGTTCTTAGCTCCAAATCTGTGCAAATGTTTTGAGCAATTTTGTGGAAGCCAACCCCCCACCCCATCCCAAGTAAGCCAGCCTGCTTTTGGCTGTCAGGTCAGAAATGTGTCGAAAGTCTGTCAAGCTCAAGCAGAATGAGTTTTCCAGTGCCACACATCCCTAAAGAGAATATAAGATGGCTTTAGGGAAGTAGTCTGAGGCCGAACTTGATGTGAGATAGAGGGGTTTAGGCTTGGCTGGCAGCCATCAGGAAACCCCAGTCCCATAAGTGTGAAGCTGGTTGTGGTTAGAATCATAGAATCATAGAGTTGAAAGGGGCCTCAAAGTTCATCTAGTCCAAACCCCTGCTGATGCAGGAAATCCACTACTACAACATCCCTGATAGGTAGCTATCCACCTTACTCAGTCATGAGGGAGAGGCACTCTGCACACAATCAAAAGCACCACCCATTCCAGAGCCAATCCCTGGCACCAAAAATAAGTTCTGGGTAGTGGTGAATTTTGTACCTTGGGGGGGGGATTCCACCTCTCCTCTCCTCGGCAAGCAGCCCCCCCAATGATCCGATTCTCCGCGGCGCAGAGGGGCTCTCTGCGGCATGGAGGGGCTCTCCGTCCGCTCTCTGTGCCACTCAGGCAGCCACGCTGCTCCCTCAGGCAGCCGCACCGCCCGCGCGGGCTCCCGTCGTGTCATTTCCGGCTGGCAAGAAGTGACGCAACGGGCCCTGCACCATCACGGTCATTTTAAGCCCTGTTGCCCTGGTTTCTACGCCAAAACTGCAACAACAGGGTTCAGCCGCTTCGGCGCAGGGCCCGTCGCGTCACTCATGGGCAGCGCAGGGCAGCGCGGCGCAGCGGACTGGGTGGCGGACCGAGCGGGTGGCAAGGTAGGCCTGCGAGTCGCAGCGAATATTGGGGGCTGCGAGTGGGGCCGATTTTGGCTCACTCCAGCCCCCCGATATTCACAGTGACATCCCTAGTTTAAGCTCTCAGAGACCCTCTGGTCCTCACTGTCCCCCAATTAAGCCTGGTCTGACATCTGCCAGGGAAGGAAGAGCTTTCTTTAGTTCAAAAGGAGAAAGTCATTTTTTTCAGCCTCCTGAGAGCTCTGTGAACAGAAAATATTATATGCTGTGAAAAAAAGCTTTGTTAACTGGAATTATTAAAAGGCCATCTTGCAAGGAGCCTATTATGAAGAGAGTCTCCAGTGTGTGCCTAGAAAGATCAGGCAGAATCTACTGGGAGGTGTTTGTTTGTTTTTTCCCCTGCACGAGCCCCATTAAAAAGTGAATGGGAGATGAGCAAGATCTCAGAAGTATCTGTGTAAATATTAAAATAAGAAGCATGTTTTGTATGATAACTACACATCTTAGCTCTTCTTTCTTTCTCTCTTTCATTTTTTTCTTTTTTCTTTTCTTTGCTATTGTTTAAACAATTTCAACATGCACGTCGACAGAAACTCAATTTTGTTAGTCAGGGACCTTGTGTCAGACAATTATTTTACATGATATGACTTTCCTCTTGTGGTTCTACGATTCTTTCTCTTGAGAGAACAGGATTAAATGTGCAAAGAAGTAAAGGTAAAGAAACCCCCAAGAGTAATAATTTTAATTCACTCTTCTTTTGTGTGTGTGTGGAGGGGGGGGGGGAGAGCTGTTTTCCCCTTCGTAACTGACAATTTGCATAAATATTTTTTTCTTTCCTTGAGTGAACATAGCTATTCTCAGTGTATATGCAAAAAAGCTAAGCTAAAGTTTAGCTAATTAAGCTCCACTTTGGTGTGTGTTTTGAGTACCAGAATGAACTTAGGCATTCTGATCATGAATGTATAAATTTTCTGTTATTCTTATTAATGGGCTAATCACAAATGTCTCCAATTCCTGCTTCTTCTAAGTGCTCGATTAATCAGTGACAAAACGTTAAGATGTAATGTTGTTATCGTAATTGGTTTCCCTTCATCTGATTTAGCAGCGGAGAGAGGCCAGCTTCAGAGATGGTCCATATTAATACAGTTGCATTGAAATAAACAAACATTACTCATTTTGCCCCAGTTTGAATGCCAAGACCTCTTTCGTTTTGATGCTGGCTACATTTCAGAAAGTATCATGTCATCATATTACATTACACTAAAGGATACATTTGTAGTGATGTATCACTGGTTTGTTTGGAGACACCTGGCTGCTGAAATAGAGTAATCTAACTGAATACTTGGAGGCATTTATGTTCATTATCTGCTATTAATTCAGGCAGCCAGTACTAGGCTAGTCTGGGTAGAATGTGTTGAGAGGTAGACCTACTGGCCTGGTTTGCGCATAATGCTAACCCATGGTTTATTTAACCCATGGTTCATTGCCCTATGCCAGTGATGGCGAACCTTTTTGAGCCCGAGTGCCCAAACTGCGACACAAAACCAGTGTATTTATTTCAAAGTGCCTTAAATTTGGCAGGAAGGAGGAGGGGGCACTAGCTAATCGCGCCCCGCTCTGTCTCAGGGCATGGCTCTTCACCGGGCGCGCAAAGATTCGGGCGCGCGCGCGCTGTGCTTCTGAGCTGTCTGTTCAGTTAGAAGGAGGGCTGGGCGCCTGCGCAGTCCGCTTCTGGGGCTGGAGATGTTGGAGTGTGTGCCTGCCTGTGGAGGCCAGCGAGGAATGAGTGGAGAGGAGTTACTGTGGAAACCCGACGCTGAATGCCGAAGGGGACGGTCTTTTCGCGATCTGGCGACCAATGGCTCGAGTGCCCACAGAGAGGTCCCTGCGTGCCAGCTGTGGCACGCGTGCCATAGGTTCGCCATCACTGCCCTATGCAGACAGATGATCGAACAAACCATGGTTTGTTTTCTCAATCCTTTGGTTGTTTGTTTCCCTTCTCCTTTGCCCACTTCCTAGCCATATCCCAAACAACTTTGCAGCACTGTAGTATGTGGCTTCTCCATATCAGCTGCCTGCTTATCATTGCTCTATTCTACACACAGGGCATGGAATACTCCTCAGCTGTTCCCAGCACCACTCATAGCTTGCTGAAGAAAGGCTCCCTTCCCCATCCCTAGGAAGCTTTGCATTCAGAGAAGTTTAGCCCTTTCTCACTGATGCAAAGGGAAAGTTATTTTAGCAAGGTATTCCTTTCAGTGTTTTTGAAGTCTTCCTTCTCAATTTAAATTAAAGATTCATGTTAGAGTAATGCACTGTAATGCATTCGCACATCACAACAACAACCCAGCATTCAGTAACACATACCATGGGTTAAGGTTATATGTGAACCAGGCCACTATGTGCTTGTGAAGCAAGCATTTCACATACTTTTGACAGGAAAAGAATGATAATTGAGTCCATTCCTAACCTACTGAAACCAGTGAGTGTTGTATCTGTAAGGATGTTTACATACATCCCTCTGGAGTAGGGATTTGGCATGTACCTACAGTATTTGTATGCTAGCATGTGTACGCTTCAAAAAATCCAGACGGAACCTGGAATCCGATGAGTTACTTTGTGCATGCCCAGGTCAATGGGCATGCCCAGTGGACATCCTTTACTTCCCCCACACCCACTTTGAATAGTACACCTTGATCAAATAATAATAATAACAACAACAACAATAACAACAACAACATTTATTTATAATGCCCCTTACACCAAAGGGCGGGACAAATAACATATACAGTAAACATAACAATACAATAAAATAACCTTCATTTGATTAATGGCTTTTTTACTTCATCCAAAGTGGGGAGTATTGCAAGTTCCTCTCTAATTTGTTTTTGCGGGATTTGGGAAAAAATCTCATTATACACCTTAGATTTACGATTTAAAAGGTCATAATAATGCTCTTTCCAACGCAGTGCAATAGACTCTTTGTCTTTTAACAGTTTGGTGCCATCTTTTGATTGTAAAGGGTTTGTACCATAGATTTTTGGTCCATAAATGGCCCTTGTGGCCTTAAAAAAGCCCCGTGCATCATGAGATTCTGCAAGTTCTTGAATTTCTTCAGCTTTCTTTTTCCACCAAGCGTTCTTAAGTTCTCTTGTTCTTCTTTGGACCTCAGCCTTTGTGCTAGCGTAGATTTTTTTCTTGGCAGCGCAGTTAATATCATTTTGCCATATTTGGAAGACTTTCCTTTTTTGGTCAATTATATATTTAATCTCATTATCATTTTCATCAAACCAATCCTGATGTTTCTTAGTTTCATATCCAATAGTTTGTTCACAAGCTGCAGTAATGGAGGTTTTCAGCTTTGACCAATGGTCCTCAATGTTGTCAGGACGTTCCATAGGTAGATGTTCCTTAAGAAGTGATTGAAGACGAGTTTGCTTAATAGGATCTTGAAGGGCGTGGATGTTCATTTTACGCCTTGGTTTCCTTCCTTAAAGCCTACCTTGGGGAGCAATGTTGATAACCATAGTGGACCGGATTAGTCGGTGATCTGTCCAGCAGTCGCTGGCACTCACCATGGCCCTAGTAAGAAGTACATCGTGGCGATCTCTAACATTAATCAAATGTTAATGCCATTAATCAAATGAAGAACAACAAAACTAGTGGACCAGATGGGATTCCTGCTGAAATCTTTAAAGAAGGGTCCCCCGAACTTGTACAACATCTTCATAAACTCATCGAAAAAATCTGGATAAGAGAAGAGATCCCAGAAGACTTCAGGGATGCCATAATTATCACCCTCTTTAAGAAGGGTGATAGAACAGACTGTGGAAACTATCGGGGCATTTTTTTCTTAGCTACCGCAGGTAAAATATTTGCTAGGATTCTTGCAAACCGTCTTCTATCTATTTCAGAAGAGATCCTCCCTGAAACTCAATATAGTTTCCGCCCCTCTAGAGGGACAGTAGACATGATTTTTACTGCACGTCAGCTCCAAGAAAAATGCCGGGAGCAAAATCAACCCCTTTATATGGCATTTATTGATCTGGCTAAGGCCTTTGATACTGTAGACCATACAGCTCTCTGGACTATCCTTATGAAAATTGGATGCCACAATAAATTTGTGAATATCTTGCGACTTCTCCATCACAACATGACGGCAACGGTTTTGGACAACAACGGCTCTCATGGTGCTCCATTTAAAGTGGGATCAGGTGTTAAACAGGGATGTGTTATCGCCCCAACACTATTTGCTATTTTCATTGCCATGATTTTACATCTTGTCGAGGGGAAACTTCCCACTGGTGTGGGAATTATATATCGAACAGATGGAAAGCTTTTTAATCTCAGCAGGCTGAAAGCAAAAAGTAAGGTAATTACAACCTCCGTTGTGGAACTTCAGTATGCTGATGATAATGTGGTCTCCGCACATTCAGAGGATGACCTCCAAACTATCCTAAATGCTTTTGCAGAAGCATACGAAAAACTTGGTCTCTCACTTAACAAAAAAACCAAAGTGCTTCATCAGCAAGTGCAAGCTAACCCTTTGGTGATGCCATCTATCCAGCTTGGTGGGACAATACTGGAAAATGTCGATCATTTTCTCTATCTTGGCAGCTATCTTTCTGTTACAGCTAGCATCGACAGTGAAATCCAGCATCGCTTAAGCTCCGCAAGTGCCGCGTTTTCTCGAATGAAACATAGAGTGTTTGAGGATCGGGATATTTGTAAGAAGACCAAAACACTGGTTTATGAAGCCATTGTATTACCAACTTTATTGTATGCCTGCGAAACATGGACTATCTATAAACGTCATTTCCACCTCCTTGAAAGATTTAATCAACGTTGGCTCTGGAAAATCCTGCGAATTACTTGGGAAGATAGGCGAACAAATGTCAGTGTACTGGAAGAAACAAAGACTACTAGCGTTGAAAAAATGATCCTTCAACGCCGTCAACTTCAGTGGACCGGTCATGTTGTTCGAATGCCTGACTGCCGTCTCCCAAAGCAGTTACTTTATTCCCAACTCAAGGATGGAAAACGGAATATCGGTGGTCAATATAAGAGGTTTAAAGATGTTCATAAGGCTAATCTAAAAAAATGCAATATAAACATCGAAAACTGGGAAGCTCTGGCCCATGAACGATCTAACTGGAGGTTGGCCTTTCACAAAGGTTCCATGGACTTTGAAGAAGCCCGAGTGCAAGGTGAAAGGGAGAAACGTGCTAAGCGAAAAGCACGTCAAATGAATCCTTTACAGGACCATCTTCCATCTGGTAACCTGTGTCCTCACTGTGGGAAGCTGTGTGGATCTAGAATTGGACTCCATAGTCACTTACGGACCCATCGCTAGAGTCTACACAGTCTTCTTTAGAATTTCCTCCTTTTATCCTGGAAGACAATCTTACTTGGTCACGAGTGATCGCCTGATGATGACAATAAAATAACCAACACCAACCACTTACTATACAGTATCGAATCCCAGCAACTACCACATTAGCCCAACCACTCATTCTGGTTGACTAAAAAGATAAGTCTTTAATCCCATACGAAAGCGGGAAAGATCCTCCTCCAATCGGAGGTCCACGGGAAGCCTGTTCCACAAAAGTGGAACCAGGTCCTGAAAGGTTTGCAGCCTTGACAAGGCAGAGCGTGTCGGTGGGACCGCTAATAATCCCTGGCCCACTGATCTTAGATTTCTACCAGGAACATACCAGGAAAGCCTAGATGCTAAGTAAGGAGGGACATTAAAACGCAAAGCCTTGAAGGCAAGAATCAATAATTTAAATCCCAAAGTTCTTTCCCTTTCAACAGAGGTTTGCCAGGCACAACACAAGCCCTCCGCAGGCTGGAGGTTCTGCATCCCTGGATTAAAGCAAAGTTTGTGTTTTGTGTCATGTAAATTCTGACCGAGAATTTAACCCGCAAAAACCTTGCAGGAGGAATGAGAGTAGTTTGGAAAAAACTGATTTGGTTTCCATCTAGCATACCTCATGGTCACTAACATTCACCCTGTTAATTCCATCTATTAATACACAATCACGGCAGGTAGGGGAAGAGAGGGAGCTGCAGTGTAATCTTTCACTTGACTGTCTTGAAGACTTCTAGCTGATAACCACACATCACATCGCCAGCATTGTCTGGCATTTTCCTGCACGGACTGACGTCCTCTGAGGTTTTATCTCATTATTAATTCATGGCATCATTTCTCATTTGATCAGCTTCTGCAGAAAACATTTGGGGTAATAGTCTTTTAAAAAGTCATGGCAATGGAATAAAGCTATGTGTGGTGTTCCTCCTGTGCTTTGCCTTGCTACTTTAGGCCTGAACAGCTTGCGACCCCTGCGTGCAGCCATGTATACCAGGTGCTTGACCTCCATTTCTACAATCCTAGTCAAACCAGGCAATTGATTATGTCCCTGGCAGGCTACCATACATGGCTGATATAGGGACTGCACTCAGTTTGGTGGGTCACATGTTTTTGTAGGCCTGCGTTACCTAAACACATGAACTCTAGGAACACAAAATGAATTGCCAAGGCATAAACAAATACATGGTCATTATCACTAAAGCTAGTTCCAGTGAGGTCAGTTTAGTTTTTAGTTTTTGTAAAAACAGAAGTTCCAGGGGCTCAAGTCTGTCTAGAGGTCATACCCAGAGCCGGCGCTACCGCTAGGCAAACTAGGTGGTTGCCTAGGGCGCGCGGCTGAAGAGGGCGCGGAAACGCTGCGCTCCTCTTCGCTGCCGCTGCGCCGCCCCCGCCAGGCCTCCGCTGCCGCTGCGCCGCCCCCGCCAGGCCTCCGCCTCCCCCCGCCCTCCCGCTTGCTGCCGCTGCGCCTCCCGCCGCCCTCCCGCTCGCTGCCGCTGCGCCTCCCGCCGCCATCGCCACCCCCCCAACCCCCCCGTCACCTACCTTCTCCGCGTCGCGTCGCTTCCGGAGCCCCGCCCGCGTTGTTTTGGCGGGAGGAACCAGGGCAACAGGGCTTAAACAGCCCTGTTGCCATGGTTTCCCCCGGCAAAAAACAGCGCGGGGGTCCCGTCGCGTCGCGTCACTTCAGGAGGAGGAGGAGGAGGCAGCAGCAGCCGCCGCCGCCGCCGCAGCCAGGGCGGGGGGGAAGGTAGGTTGGTGGTGGCGGCGCAGGGTTGTTTTTTTTTGCTGCTTTGGAGGGGGGGCGCTAAATATTTTTTCGCCTGGGGCGCCAAACTGCCCTGCACCGGTCCTGGTCATACCCACCACAACCCAAAAGGCCTGCTCCTAAATTCCAAGGGGAATTGCTATTGCTATTCAAACCCAATCCAGGCATTTGGAATTTGGGTATTCTAAACACATAAGGAGGGGGTGCACAGTAGCCCCACCCCCCTCCATCACCATTTTTATCACCATCTACATGTGGAGGGTGACTTTCTGCAGGAGAGAGGTTCCTGTATCCACAGAGGCTCTCCCTGTGATCTAGAACTTGGGAAAATCAGAGTTCTAAATCGTGGGTAGAGCCTGCATGAGTCGTGGAGACTCTCCTCTTCAGAAAGTCACCCTCCACGTGTAGAGGGCACCGAAAAAAGTGCCACAGGAAGGTAGGGCTAGTGCACTCATCCGCAATCCCCCTCTACACACATTTACTCTCACCACATTCTGAATGCCTGAATACGGCCTCAGTGGTGAGGTAAAGTCTCAGTGTATATGTTCAAAGACACTCAGGGCCAAACTAAATGTTCTTCAAATCCTAGCAGAGCTAGGTGTGATTGGATTATTTACTTCAGTGTAAGCATGCGTAGCCCCAATTTGGATTGGGACCATGGCACTCCAGGACCAGGGAAGGGGGGGGGATTTAAGCTTTCCCCCTCCTGTTTTCATCCCCAAATCCCTCCTCCATTGGAATTGATGGAGATGTTTTCCCCCCTATTTTTACCCCCCCCCCAGAAGGGGGTGGAATTTCTGGATGAAAACAGGAGCAGGGAAAGCTTAAATCCTGTCTCCTGACACACCATGGTCCTGATCAGAACTGGGGATATACACGCTTGCACTGAAATAAATAATCCAAACACGTATAGCTCTGCTGTGTGTGATTTGAAGAACCTTTAGATTTGGTGAACATTTAGTCTGACCCTCACCCAGGGGAGGCTGGTGACTCCTCCTATTTTGGTGGGGCTCCTGATCCACTGCCAGTTTTATTTGGAGCTTTATGGCAGCTATCTATGGTGCTGACCTCCATCCCCAAAATAGGTTCCCCACCATGGATAGCTCCTATAAACCTGAAATAAAGTTGCAGTGGATTAGGAGTCTACCAAAATAGGAGTCACCAGCCTCCATTGCATAGCTTGCATATCCAGGAATATGAAATATGGGAGGCTCAAGTTCCAGGGCCTGAAGATTGGAAGCCCCAATTACACTCAGTAAAGTTGGTTCTAGCTGATCCAGCTGTGAAAGAGACTTTGTTTCACATTCCTAGGCAGAGGATAACATGGTAATCCCGCCACCCCACCCCAATGAATGACAGAGGTGGTGAACCTCTTTCAGCCTGAGGGCCAAATTCCATTTCTCAGGGGTGAGGGCAAATGGGAATTGGGTCAAAGGCAAAAGGGCAGGGCCAAATACCCAAAATACCAGCATATTTTAGTTTAAAGCTTTTACTGCCCATAACAAAGCATTAGGAATGGCATTTCAACTTTTTAGAATGGAGAAACACTGCACAAATCTAGGCCACCATCAAACAATTGGTGGTTGGGGAAATGGGGTGGGGCCAGAGGAAGGGGCGTGGCCATCTGGGGAACCCCAAAAGGCTGGATTGGGATCCCAGGTAGGCCAGATTTAGCCTCCCAGCAGGGCCGGCGCTACCGCTGGGCAAACTAGGCGGTTGCCTAGGGCGCGCGGCTGAAGAGGGCGCGGAAACGCTGCGCTCCTCTTCGCTGCCGCTGCGCCGCCCCCGCCAGGCCTCCGCCGCTGCTGCTGCCCCCGCCAGGCCTCCGCCTCCCCACCCTTCCGCCCGCCGCCGCCGCGCCTCCCCCCGCCCGCCCGGTTGCTCGCCGCTGCGCCTCCCCCCGCCCTCCCGCTCGCTGCCGCTGCACCTCCCGCCGCCATCGCCACCCCCCCAACCCCCCCATCACCTACCTTCTCCGCGTCACGTCGCTTCCAGAGCCCCGCCCGCGTTGTTTTGGCGGGAGGAACCAGGGCAACAGGGCTTAAACAGCCCTGTTGCCATGGTTTCCCCGGCAAAAAACAGCGCGGGGGTCCCGTCGCGTCGCTTCAGGAGGAGGAGGAGGAGGAGGAGGAGGAGGCGGCCGCCGCCGCCGCAGCCAGGGCGGGGGGGAAGGTAGGTTGGTGGTGGCGGCGCAGGGTTTTTTTTTTTGCCTGCTTTGGAGAGGGGGGGGCGCTAAATATTTTTTCACCTGGGGCGCCAAACTGCCCTGCACCGGTCCTGCCTCCCAGGACTGAGGGTCTGCACCCCTGCTGTAAGATATGTGGATTCAGTTGAATATTATGGTCTTCCCAAGAAACAGGTAAAGCTGTGTCTGAAAAATATGCCAGGAAAGACTGGGAAAAGATTACTCTTTAGCAGAATATATATCTTTGGTGGGTTGGGGAGGTCCAGTCTGAGCTATTCAAGCATCAGGAATGCTAATGGTGATCATTTGACTTGGCTCTCCCATTCATTTCCCTCCCACAGGGCAATTCGTTCTTAACAGGGCCAAAATGGTGTGGGTTTGAAGAGCTCAAATTAAATTCTGAACCTCAGGCCTGACTGTACTTAGTTAAATATGATATCGGAGCATAAAGTCAGAAGAGGAACGGATACATGCTATGTTACTTTTCTGTACCTGGAAAAAAAATACCAGCATAGGATTAACTCATAAAATCAAAGCAACTATTTTTCCCTTGACGCAAGGGATGCCGCATGCCCTTTGGAAGACCCTATGGTTATGAATCATGGAAATGAATGAGAATGTGAATATACTATTTCCCACTTCCCCTGATGCTGGGAAGTTATTCACAAAATGTTCTATTTTAATACTGTTACCAGCCTTTTGCCGTTGGAATGAAGAAGAAAAAGTATGAGCCTTTTATCATCCATATTGAAAAAGCTTAAACTTTAATCTACTCAGACTCAGTAACTGTTGTTTGATGTTAAAGGATGAGACTCATAAACTACAGAATGACAGTTCCATATTAAAACAGAAGATAAAGCATACTTTTTGATGTAAATGTTACACACATCTCATATTTACCAAAGGGACCATCGTTACACAGATTCATTACAGTAGTTCTTAGCGGCATTATATCAAGCAGTGTAATTTAATCCTAGATTAACCTCTTCAAGGCTGAATGATGAGCCTTCTCATAGATGCTCCCATCTTTATTTCTCTCATTTCAGTCAGCACACTGTAGAAACTCATTGACTGAGGCTGTACACACTGCAGAGGCTGGCAGCTCCAATGTCAGTGGGGCTGTGTATCTGCTCCGGATTTTACTCTGAACTATAAAGGAGCTGTCCATGGTTCTGAACCCCATCCCCAAAATAGGTTCAGGGCCATAGATAGCTCCATAAAAGTTCAGAATAAAATCCGGAGTGGATACGCAGCCCTTCTGACATTGAAGCCACCAGAGTCCACTGCATATACGTACATTCCAGCAGAGGTGCACGGATGTCTTAGGCATACATCTCTGAAGAAAAGGTCAGGTTGCTGTAGGAAAAAAACACATAGTAACTACTTGTGGGCACACACTCTATCCATTATTTCGGAGGTATCCCTGATTGCCCAAGAACACTAGCTATTATGTGATTGGCTGGCACTGTGATAATAAAAAAAGCACATTTACCTAGAACAGGAGTTCACGGCCTTTTCAGCCCCAAGGGCCACATCAGGGGTCTGCTGGGGTGGCAGCGGCTGCACATTTGTGTATGCACATGCACACACACATCACTCACACTCACCCCAACAGCAGCAACAGATCTTGGTCTTGCAGCAACAGCATCTGTTCCATGTCACAGCATCAAGGTGTTGAAGTTCACACCCCTCCCCTCCCCAGCCAAGCCAAGCCAAGCCAAGCGATCCCACAAGGAAAAAAATGCTCTGGAAATGGGCTCTATGGATCCTGCCATAGAAGCCTCATTACTAGAGCATCCCCAGAGTGTCCTAGGAAGCTGGCAGGAATCTTCGAGCACTTCTTCATAGGGTGCTCCAGGGACACTCTAGGAATGAGGCTTCTATGGCAGGAACCATAGAGCCCTCTGCTAGAACAGTTTCTTTCTTCCTCTTTCTCCTTTTCAGCAGCGGGAGATGTTGGGGACCATAAATGAAGGCTTGGCGGAGGATTGCCTGCAGCCCTTACTTTTTGCACCCCTGACCTAGATGTATACATTGCTAAATTTACTTCCAAATAATTGTGCTGAGGATTCTAGCCTTGAAAAGTTCCCCTGACAATTTATGGCTGGACTCAGAAAACTGGTCTTCTTGCTCAGTCAGAGAAATTTTTTTATCCTCATTTATGAAAGACTGGAAACCCCTTGTGGACTTCTTGAAGAGGAGGGAAAGTGAATTAATAATTTTGGGTTTTGAATTTTCAATATTAGTAAAGGTAGTAGAAATATTCTCTGTGAAAATAGAGAAAATTTAGATTGGATATGGATTGGTAATAGTTGTCAGACAAAGAGGCAGAAGTCAAATATGATTTGTTTTTGTTTTGGAAAAATTTAATAAAATTATTGCCTTTAAAAAAAGAAAAGAAAACTAGTCTTCCATCAATGAGTTAGGAGCCAGGAGATCTAAATATCACTTGGAAGTTTTGAAGAAATGAATTGCCCTTGATAAAGAGAAGAATCTCAAAACACATGGGGAATATAAACATTGGTGCAGCTGGCTTTTGATTTTGTTTTGGCTTTTACAGCTGTTTTTTTTAAAAAATCCTTTTGTTATTTTTCTTGCTAGAAAATTCCAGTCCTATTGGGAACTGTGGGAACTGCATGTCATTGTAACTCTAACTATGCAACATCCGCTGAGTCTCTTGTAAGTGACTGGCACAGTTTCAACAGTTCCTAGCCAGCCAGAGCTACCTGCATTGACCTCTTGCAGGTGTTCCAACCAGTTGCAGAAATTCCCATGCTCTGTGCCATGGATTATCCCACCTACACCTGGGTTTCCTCGGGCTCAGCTGCCTCCACTGGTGAAGGGGAAGGGTCACATCAGCATGGCAGGTGTTGTACTGTGTGCCTTTGAAGTGTACACAGAGGATTTTGGCAAAAGGTAACAATCTCAGGATGTTTTAAAAAGTAAGATTGTGTTTCATGACTGTGCAAATACAATTTTTTGTAAACATAGTTCTTTTCCTCCATTAAACAAGTTATATAATGCTACTTTTTCTGTTTGGGGAATGATATAGATTCATTGTCAACCAATTAATCCACTGCCTTTTAACTGACTGACTGAGTTTAAATAACTGTATATATACTGTATCACTAAACTACAATCTATCTATCTATCTATATTATTTATTTATTATATTTACCCCACCTTTTTTCCTGAAAGGAACCCAAGGCGGCTTACATAATCCTCATCCTCCTCTCCATTTTATCCTCACAACAACAACCCTGTGAGGTAGGTTAGGCTGAGAGTCAGTGACTGGCCCAAAGTCACCCAGTGAGTTTCATGGCCGAGCGGGGACTAGAACCTGGATCTCCCGAGTCCCAGTGCAATGCTCTCACCACTATGCCACACTGGCTCTCATTTCTGAATTGAGATAGTAGATCTGTTCAGTTGTTTGGTACACGTGGGTACCTAATGCATGAGTGGGCTTTCTAAAATGCACATGGATAGCCCCAACCTGTATATGCCAAGGTGCATGCTGGACACGCTCCTGGCTGGCTGATGCATGAATGGTGTCAGTTCTCAAGCACATACAGGGGCTCAAGCACATACAGATAGCACTCCCTCTGTGCAGACATGAACCCTGATTGATCAGGGTCCATATCCCTGTGAAGGGAATGGTTCATGCATCTGTATGCATGTGGAGACCTTTTCAGACTGGCACCAATTACATATCAGCTGGAGGTCGTGGCCACTGTGTGGACATCAGTATCTGAGGGCAGGGCTAGCAGGGCATGTTTTAGAGAGCCCCTTCACATGTTCAGTACCCATGAGTACCAAACTTCTGAACAGGGCTACTGTGAGATAATTTGAAATTTAGTGAACAAAAGCTCTCATTGTTAGAAAGATGGCTTCTTCTTTAATGTTTTCATTTGGATTCCTTACATACCCAATAAAGAAAAACAGCCATGGTGGTAGAAAACCAACAGGGCTGTGAGGGCTACACAGTATATTGCACAGAGTCACAGGTATGACTATCTGCCTGCTAAACAGAATGCACGGGGGTGGGGGGTGTTCAGTGCAATGAGCTCCTGGCTCTCAGGGAACAGGTTTAATCCTTTGGCATCACCAAAATAGCTGACCTGGAGAAGTTGAGAGAGGCGGAGAGGTTGGTGTACCAGCCCTCAAGGATGTGATAATGGCCTCCTCCTCCTCCTCCTCCTCCTCCTCCTCTTAATTGGTGTGCTGCTTTCCCACAAAATGTGCCCAAAGTGGGTCACAATACATTAGCAATATAAAAACAAGAATGAATATCAATACATCCATTGCAATAATACATCATTACAATGATTACAACTCATTTCACCAATACTATTATAACATTTTAAATTCATTATAACATAGCCAATATCAACCATTAAAACGCAGTAGCCAGCTCTCTAATAATCAAATCTCCCACTGCCAATAGGCTCTCACCCCTTTGCTTGGTGGCAGATCCTCTGCTGTCACCGAGAATGAAAGTCTTGGGGGGGGGGAGGATGTCACTCTGAGGGGAACGATCCCTTAGGATCCCACCCATTTCATGTGGGGATTAACAGATATCCTCCCATGCTGAAGATATTCCTCCTGGGTGGGCAGCTGTCGGTGGTGGAAGATTTGATCATTAGAGAGATGGGTTCATGATGGGTGTGTAGACCACATGGTGACTTGCCCACTTGCTATGAAGGCTACAGATGTCACACATTGTCTAGATAGCCTGGTAGATAGCGCTGAGCTGAGGTCAGTGGTCATGCACCAATGGTCAACAACAATGACATGGGGAAATGTAGCTATGCCATCCTGGAAACCAAGTTTAGGTTGCTAGGTAGGAGGTTGAAAGCCAGGACCTCAAGTAGCTTTCTCTGAAATGCTACCTGTTCCACATGCAGGGACAGGTAGACAGGTGAAGCTGAGGCAGGGGTCTCAATGTGCGGATAAGACAGTGGTATGGGGGGAGGGCTTTAGATTTTAGGTACTGGGGTATGTTTGGGGATAAGCTGGGCCTGTAGAAAAGAGATGGGTTCCACTTGAACCAGAATGAACCCAGACTAACATCAAAAAGGTAGCAGAGTAGCTTTTAAACTGACCCCTGGGGGAAAGCTGATAAATTGGAGTATCTGGTAAATTGGGAGCTGGGGAGCATCTGATAAATTGGGAGGAATCATCCCAAGGAGATGAGGGTGAAAAGTATTCTGATCACTCAAATAGGGGCAGGGTGCAAATAGGCCATGAGCATAAAACATGATAGCCAGTCAAAGAGGCCAAAGGAAACTACGCACGACAGGAACATTTGGAGGACACCATGTATAGATATCAAAGTCAAAGTCAGTTTATTACGGTCATAGACCAGCAGGCATGTATAGATATTTCTCTGAGCCAAGTATGCCTCTGAACACCACTTGCTGGGGAACATGACTGGGAGAGAGCTATTGCACTCAGGTTCTACTTGTGGGTTTCCCATAAGCATCTGGTTGACAGTTGCGGGAACCGAAAGCTGGAGTAGATAGGTCTTTGGTCTGATCTAGCAGGGCTCTACTTATGTATTCAAAAGTAAGTCTTACTGTTTTCAATGGGACTTACTCCCAGGTCAGATTGTGTTTAGAATTGAAGCCTTAGGCACATCTTTTTGAGAGTGAGTCCCACCGAGCATAGTAGAACTTATTTTTGAGTAAATGGGCTCTAGTGCCCACTTAATCCTATGTTAGATTTTTGCCTAAGGGCGTAAAAGGCCTACAACTCCCAGCTGGCTGGGGCATGCTGAGAGTTGTAGGCCTTTTTTCTGTCTAAACTTGCATAGGATTGTGCCTTAAGTGTCTAAAAACCAGCAAAGCTAAATATTTCCACAGTGTCATGCTCGGTCCACATTAGACAAGCAATTAAAAGCATCTGTTTGGGTTTCACTACTAGTGAAATTTGAATGTGGTCAAAGAACCTTCATGCCGCCTTGGCAAAAAAAGAAAAGACAAAGTGCTGCATTTTTAAGACCATCTTTCTAATGCATGTTGAAACAAAAATTGCTGTGTACCTAAGCTGCCTGCTCAACTATTACTTCTTTGATGGTCCTGTTTTAATTTGTTCTACCATCTTATAAATGATAAATGCAAAGAGGGAGAGAATTCCTTTGCTGTTTGGCTGCAGGCGATGTTTTGATATTGCGAGCTGCTGATGAGACTGATAGGGGTAGCTGTGCATAATGGCCTCTCTTTTTGCAAAAAGAAAAAAAAAGCTTTTGAAGATGGAAAAGAAGTGTGTGTGTGTGTGTGTGTGTGTTGCGCGCGCGCGTGCACACTCACACATGCATCTGTGTGGAAATAGCCTTATTTCAGCATCCTAGTCTAGGAGATACTCTCCGAGGCATTCCATGTTTTCCTGGTTTATGAACAGATAAAAACAAATGACCTCCAAGAAGCAATTGAATTCAGATTCAGCATTGAAAAATATCACACAACCGTCGCACACACCGAAGAAGTACTGAAGGAAAGCAAGGTGAGGCAGCACGCTGCAGTAATTTGAGAAAACTGAGTTGCTGTGCTAAACGGAGGGCAGCATGCAACCTGAAACATCACAAGACTACAGTGTGGCATCAAGTTAATCAGCTGTGGCAGGTAAGGAAAGAACAAAATCGCAGCACTCAGCAGAGTAAGACAAGACCATTGAAAATGGTAATACAGTAGGTCTCATCTCTTCACTCCGCCATTGGCACCCCCTGGCATTTGAATGTGTCACTCATTTGGGGGATGATTGTCAGCTGAATATCAAAGCAAGCATGATAAGCGAATAAATAGGGAGGCTGAGCAAATATTCTCCTACAGGAATTGAAAGCGGGTGTGACTGACAGGAGTTCACTGATATTGATGGCTGAAGGTTTGGCTGTGTGTGTTTTTAAAACTCTGTGACTACATTTCTTGTGTCAACCCTACCAGACTGTACATTTTGGCTATTGGGCAGTATAGAAATACAATAAATAAAATAAATACATTTTGGATGTTTGGTCAGCCTTCCCCAACTTGGTACAGGCGTTTGGGACTACAACTCCCAGCATTCCTTACCATTGGCCATGACCTCTAGGGCTAAAGGAGCTGAAGTCCCAAACATCTGGAGAACATCAGGTTGGGGAAGGTTAGCTTAGACTGATCTGTAAACTTCCCCAAATGTCATTTAGTACAAGCTGTTCCAACACATTACCTGCATTCGGATGCCATAATAAACCATGGATGATGATGATGATGATGATGATGATGATGATGATGATTGGAACAAGCATAATCAATTCTCTGGCTTGTGTGCCCTCCCCTCCCCTCCCTCCCCTCTGGCACAGCTGCAAAGAGTTTGGAAGCTTTCACTTCCATTTTTGATTAACCTCAGCTTGTTATATCATGTGAACCTGGCAGACTATGGTTTGTTTGAACAAGCCCCCTTCAAACCATGGGTAGTGAAGCTAGCACATTTCAACAAACCATAGTTAAGATTCACCATAGTTTAAGACAGGGGTGGGGAAACTGGTACAATTAGGATTGTACTTGCTTATTGTTTCCTGAAAAGTCTTTCTTTTTCAACAACATTCCCAAATCACAGAGGCCCCAAACAAGTGTCTTAGAGAGTTTTAGTGATCTGTGTTTCATGTGTTAAAAATCAGAAATTTAGCTCGAATATTCATGCTAGAATTATGATATTTGTTATTTTCACTTTGCCTCATCTGCAAGACACAAAACAAAAAAAGACAGCATGGGATGGCACTATACTTCAACATATCTCTGAAATAAAACTTCACATTTTGCCATTTTTTTTGTGGGGCTCTTGTCTTGTTTTGGAACTAAACCAGGTCCATAATTGTGAATATTTAGATCAGCACTGCACTGATGTTTGAAAATAATTGAGATTCGGTGGGTAAAGACAGTAGCTCAGTGGTAGAGCCCCTGCTTTGCATGCAGGAAGTCCCAGGTTCAATCCCCGTCATATCGAGGTAGGGCAGGAAAAACTTCTACCTGAAACCCTGGAGGGCCATGGCCAGTCAGTGTTGACAATACTGGGCTACATGGACCAATGGTCTGACTCATGGCAGTTTCCTATCTTTCTAGGATATATTCACTTATCAGCTAAGATTCACAACAGTGCAGTGAAGCTACTTATGATGCAGAAGGCACGTGTGGGCCATGTCACTCTTGTTGGCTGATTTGGGGCATACCTCTGAAAATGTATAGTTAAAATGTAGTTGTTCCTTGGAGCACCCCACCCCGCCCCATGTGCCTTATGAAGCACATCTGGTACTAAAACCAAGCAATGTGAAGACATGCTCATAATGGTTTCTGCTATGCATAATGTGAATAAATTAAAATTATTAATGTCTATATATAAATGTCATGCTCCTGCTAGAGAACTCCTCTGAGGAGAAACTAGAACTCCCAGAGATGGATGCCATTGATCCATCCATGTCAGGAGACTTGAGGGAGCCTGCACCCTCAGGGGAGCGGACCATGGGACCATCCCCACAGGAAGAGGGAGCTCTGCTTCAGAGACAGATGCTGAGAGCAATCCCTGCCCCTGGTCCCAGAGAGAGTTGTCACCTTAAGAAGCAAAACAACAGGGGCCCTTTGAGAAGAAGTATCCAACTCCAAAGAAGGACTCCTCAAGAGAAAGCAACTCCTCATGAGTAGGGCTCTGGCCAGGGAGTTCTAATATACTACAGCTGAGCCCTGGGTGAGGCTCCGCAGGCTCTGGTGATAAAAGCCTTCAGTGTCTGCTAGGCATTGCTGGAAATAATGCTGTTTCTTCAGCTCTGTGTGGACTCATATTAGGTTTTCTTGATCTTGACTTATGTTTGGATCTCTGTTATTGACCCTTGGACTTCTGCCTGATGCTGCCTTATGGACTTTTGATTCTGTGTGACTGATATCTCATGTGTTTGACCTTGGCTACTCCTCTGACTTCTCTCTAGAAAATCCATGTTTGACTGGTAAAACTGCTTGACTTTTACTTGCTTGACTTCTCTATTATAAACAACTCTGTTTTGTATAGTGGAGAACTGAAACTAGTTGGAGTAGGATAATATATTGCAGTCTGCTAACATGTTGTAGCTTGGTAGCTAACCCAGAGACCTGCAAGATCAGGAGACCTGCAAGTACCTAGTCAGCTGACCTGCAGGATCTTCATGTGTCCAAGTTAGTTGACCAATTGAGGCATTGTAGGTAGGCTTTGGATATGATTAGGGAGCAGGCCTGTTTATGGGATATAAAGTGGTGATTCCAGTCCAGAATGAAAAATATATTGATTCTGAGTGATGTTCCACCCCTGGCTGTTGGCCTTGAGTCAAGGAGGCCAAAGCTGTCATTGGGCTCAAATTCTGACCTTCTTTGCTATCTGTCCCTTGGACTCTCCCATTAGGAGGTTTGCCTACAGACTATGCTGTTATCTTTTTGGTGCCTTTCTATTCTTTCTGGCTTTAAAAAAGCTTTTTATAGTGCAATCTTATGCTTGTTAACTCAGATGTAAGTTCTGTTGTGCTTGACGGGGCTTACTCCACAGTAAATGTGTTTGGGATTGCAGCCTTCAAGGTTTTATATCTGATTTTTAATACTACTTTTACCTCCTATTTTTGATGGTTTTATTTAATTTTGCAGCTGTGTGTTTAATCATTTCATTTGTAAACTCCCTTAAACTGATGTTGAGGAGTGATATAGAAATTCCTTAATAAATGCACAAATATATAGGAAGCCTGGTGATTCCTGGAGTATGTTTCACACAATGTAATGAATCCAGACTCCATTTTAGAAAACAGATGCTGATTTTTTTTTAAATGTCCTATACATCAAGGTTTCTAAATTTGGAATCTCCATTATTTGGTTGGTGAAGTATAGGCCAGCTATGACAGATTGCAGATGGCAGGCAGCAAGGGAACTTCTTCTGCGGCCTCCCAGCCACCAAGAACATCCTCCCTGCAATTTGCAGGCTTTGTTAATAGATTCTTCCTCTTGTGCAGATTGGCTGGCTTTTCATTTTGCTGTAAGAATAATGTGTCTCTTGTGCACCTGGGCAACCTTTAAACAAAAAGCACAAAATCTGTCCCAGTTATTGCTTTGCTGTTTAATATCAAGTCATCAGAAATGACTGTGTCTGATTAAAGCCAAACATTCACACATACTCTCCTGAGCAATAACCAGATCATTGCCAGTCCTGATGCTGAGATGGATGGTTTAGTTACCTGACAATTCCATTACAATGGGGAACACTAATCAATTTATATCTACTTTTTAATATAATGTTACTGCAGCCTAGCTTCTTACTGGCATTTGAAAGGATGCCATGTCAACTGTCTGGCAAAAGCCAATAACGCACAGTGGAAACAGGCTTTAAATAGTGTTAAGGAAATCATCAAACTCCTGAAATATAGCACATTGTACTACTGTTCAAAGCAGTATTTTTCTTCTGATATACATAAAAAAATCTAGAGATCTACTCCAACAGTTTTTAATGCCATTCAGTTTAAAAAACAAAAACAAAACTACACATGCTTTCACTGTTGTCATCTTGAAGCGTGATTCAGGAACATGTGACCCATGTCAGACGTCATCAGAAGATAACTTTAACTCATGATGTTCACCTCCCGCACCGCCCCATCCAACTAGCTTCTGACTCTAAGCTTGGACCCAGTTCTGAATGACAACTGTTGATCTACAAGCAGTATTCAGGTTCCTGAGCTCTATTGGATGGTTGTCCTCTTTTTAAGACTGAATTATTGGGAACAAGTCACTGTCAAAAGAACACTCTAGCTTTTGCTACATGTATGGTGGAATATAGCATAGGAGCATAGGAAGCTATGTACAAGTCTGACCATTGATCCATCTAGCACAGGCACAGTATTGTTTGTTCTGACTGGTAATAGGTTTTTCTGGGGACTAGGCAGGAGTCTTTTCCAGTCCTCCATGGAAATGCCAAGGACTGAAGCTAGCACCTTTTACATGCAAAGCATGTGACCTACCACACTGTGCCATAAACTTTAATACACTTGCCTATCTACTCAAAGGAGAACAAATTCTATGAAATATTTGCACAATTCCGTTGATTCATGTTGACTTCCTGAAAGGTGCTTTAATTCGTGCCAATTGCTTGCAGCTAAAGTGCTGTTTGCATCTAAAAATTGTTTCAGCAATTGGAAAGGCAGTATAAGGAGTCTTCAGTGGAATTTGATTAGTGACATTACAGGCTTGCAAATGTCAAGAGGATTCATACATGAGCCCACCAATTCCTTTGAGGTAACGGTGTAGCATAGCGGTTAGAGTGTTGGATTGGGACTTGGGAGATCCAGGTTCTAGTCCCCGCTTGGCCATGACTCACTGGGTGACTTTGGGCCAGTCACTGACTCTCATTCTAATGTGAGGATAAAATGGAGAGGAGGAGGAGGATAATATAATGTAAGCCGCCTTGGGTTCCTTGCAGGAAAAATGGTGGGGTATAAATATAATAATAAATAAATAAACAAACAAACGGAGTCTACCACTCATAGGGCTACTTATACAAGGTCTTGGAAAAAGAAGATGAGCATCTAGAGAGAGATTTCTCAGGCATGGGGGGATGCAGATGTCTGAGGCCATGATCAATAAAGCACTAGTCAACCTCTGCTTAAAAAACAAAACTTGCACAATCCCATATCTTCCTCATAATTACTTTGTTATTGTTTTCATAATTATGACACACACACCCATACTACTGGGGGACAGGGCAGAGTCTCTCTCTACCATGCCTGTACCTGACTGAAGAAGAAACAGCAGATCTTGAAAATGTGTTTGGTGAGGGGTGGAGGGGGAGTTCGTTGAAGAGATGGGGTGGGGGAAACAGGATGAAAATCATCTCCATGACCCAACTGTCTGGTTACCTGAGTGGTGATGCAGTTGCTGCCACCTCTGTGGTGGTTCCCATGCCATATAAAACATCTGCTAATCTGGTTAGAGTATGGCTATGTGCCATGCCTGTAATACCACCAGACAATCTGCTTTAATCCTGTGGGCAGAGGTTTACATGTTACCAGAGTGGCATCCATGTAGCCACACAAAACAAAACAGCCATAGCAGTGTGTTTTGAACTAAAAATGGGGGAGTAGGCCCTCAGTATATAGAGGGACTAAGGCCGCATGGTAGGCCAAAGAGCAAGCAGCACTCAAACTTGGTCTGCAGCTGACTGCAGAGGTCTCCAAGCTTTTTTGGTCAGTGGACATTTGGAATTTTGAGAGTGTTGTGGGCACTCTCACAAAATGGCTGCCATGGCGGGGGGCTTGTTCATTCATAAAATGGCTGCCGTGGTGGGCATGGCCAGTCACAAAAAATCATTTCCCAGAAGGCAAGCTGGTGAGACTAAAAGAAAAGTAATTTGTCCAGGAATCTAAGTACAAGGCAGAGGTGGGGCCTGAGCTCCAAAACACAAAACCACTCTTTTGAATGCAAATAAAGATGGTGCTTTATTGCTTTGCAGCATGGCAACCTCCCAGTTAAAAATAATAATTTTTTAAAATCTTAAATACAATTAAATTCAGGAGCGGCAGGGAGTCTTGTGGGTGCCAAAAGAGGTGTCCTTCTTGGGCCTCATGTTGGAAAATGCACAGCGCCCATTGAAAGGAATATGCTGTGGCAATAACAAAAAACTCTCCTCTATGCTGCAGTTGCATCTGTGAGCTATTTGGAGCTCTAGGCAGACTTGTGAGGTGTGAGTCAGAATTATCAACACCTGGATGTTGTATCTACATTGGATAGAAATTCACATTTCTATTCTGGCTATTCTGAAATCATTAGCCAATGTGGATGGGCGTACAGTGGCTCTCTGGCCATATTTTCAACATTCCCTTCGATATCTACTAGCTGAATAAGAATTCATAATTTATGAAGCTTCTGGATTTTTGCAGTGTGGAGGCAATCAAAATATAAAATATATGATTCTGTCACTTTCTTCAAACTTCGTTGCATTACTTTTATCACATATTCTAAGAAATAAGAACGGTCCAGGCCATAAATATTAGACATCCTCCATGAGATAAGAACAAAGGTAGTAAAACCTAGTCTACTGAGAATGGCCTTTATGAGTCAAGCCTACTCTGTGCTTCCAATTTCTGCAGCAAATGCTTAATAATGCATTATTTTCTGCTTGGCATAGCTATAATATCGGTTTAGCCTGTCAAGGGAAATATCTTAGTTTTTAAAAACCATAATTTGCTTATACAGTGACTCAGACTGCAGTACACACTTTTGCTCAGCAGTGACAGACAGGCCTTGTACTCTACTGCATTTCAACAGTGCTGAGTAGCTCAAAGTGTGCAGGTGACAAGGAGATGTCCAGAATTTGTATTTTCACGAAACTGTGAAGATGTACTATAAGCATGCTTGCTTTTCTTTTCTTTTCACCCCCCCCAAAACATTTGTTTATTTTATGACATGCTTTTAAAATTCTCTACATAGGTGATGCTCAGCCTATTGGTTGGTGTACCTGAGATGAGGCAGGTGGCAACCAGAGAAGAGGGAAATTTGAGCATTGGCAGCCCGTTTATGACACTACCTCCCCAAAAAGTCTCACTTGTTCCTGCTTCTCTATCTTTCAGCTACCAGGCAAAGACCCTTTTAGAGCATAATCCTATGCATGTTTAGTTAGAAAAGTCCTACAACTCCCACCAATAATAATAATAATAACAATAATAATAAATGACACTATATATGCTAATCAGCTCACCGTTGCAATGATGTTTGTGTCACCCAAACATGTTTGTGTGTGTGGCAACTGCTGAGGGAACGATCACTGTCTGTACTTTTTGCATTTCAGTTCCCCCTGACAACACAGTTTACGGTACATACCCCCTCACCCACTCCAACAGCGTATATATATCTGCCAATTTGAGATTAACACTTCATGCATCTGATAAAGTGGACAGTGTCTGTGAAAGCTTATGCTAGAATAAATTTGTTCATCTTTAAGGTGTTGTAAGACTTTATTTTTTTTACTGCAGCAGACTTAAGATGGCTACCCCTCTCGAAATCACTGCACCATGGTATGTAAAGTGTCCCTATACAAATTTGGGAGTACTCTTTGCCTCTATTTCAGTTCAGGCAGAATTTCACTAGAAGTAAAGGGCAGTCAGGAAAAAATAGTGACAAGGTTTAGAAAAATGTAAAAACATGAGAAACACTAGTGCTGCTGACCATCAGATTAGGAATTGGACACTTGCCTGACAGGGGTAATAGTTACTCAGCACATAAAACATGGATCTAAACATCCCTACAAGACCTCTTTCTTAAATTTCACACACCCCAATAATGGAGCAATTGGTTTACAAAAGAAAGCTTGAATTAATGGACATCTCCTAAAACTGTTTTTAAAACCAAAGTAAAAGGGAAGATGCATTGCTTTCTTTGCTTGTTAGCGGTTAGTGGATCCCTTGGGAGAATTTACCTTGGAAACATAATACTGTGAAAGGATGTGCGTGGAACATCTTCTCCAGTTCCCAAGTAGCAATGGAGACACAGGAGTAGAGGGAAGAGAACTTATAAGCACTATACCTTTAAAAATCAGTTTAGAAGATTAAGCTTCGTGAAATACAAAAAGGGAAAGAAGCTGAAGCTGTTATGCTTTCAGCCATACAGAAATCATAAACATTCTCTCAAAATACTTAGCAAAATTAACAGATATCTTGCATCAACAGAAAGAAAAATTGTATGCAATGGAAGTGATTTTGCAATGAAATTGTGTTCCTAATTGAGTGACTCTGTGATTGTTTGACCCTGACAAGTGTGTAAAGTGTGTGTGTGTGTGTGTGTGTGTGTGTGCTCTAAAACAGATGAAATTAAAATGGATCTTTGGATTTTGAGGAAACCCCCATTATTTCACAAGAGATCTGGCTAATATAAAAGATTATGCCCTGCCTGCAAATGCTATCCTATGTGGAAGAAAGACAAAGTCAGGGGACTCCTCCATCCTGAACTGTCACCGTCTGATGATGTCTAGAAAATAATGGTATTTATAGCTATGGGGAATCATTCAGTGTAACTCAAATCACAGGTGACCTTGTCACATCAAATCACAGGGTTAGTGTGCAGGTCCGAGGCCTTGCTTGATTTTGTTCCAGTTCGTGCATCTAGCGTTAAACCATGGTTTAGAGTTACTACATGGAAACAGCCCAAAGGTTACTCCTCTGGAAATTCTAGGACAGTGTTAGTCTTGTGAAGTGTAGGTATTCAGAAGCAATTCACTATTTTTCTGTTAAACATTACTTAAGCTGTAATCCTATACCCACTTTCCTAGGAGTACGCTACCTTGAACTCAATGGGGCTTGCTTTTGAGTCGACATGTATAGCTTGCACAGTTAGCTTGGCAGTCCTTTGAATACATTTGCAATGATAGCATTCTGGTAAAGAAGTAATTGATTCATCATCCATTTCCACACAGCACGCATCTCATCTCTTTCTATTTTATTATTGTCTTCTGAACCTTCTCAGAATAAGTTCAGCAGGTTTTCTCTCAAGTGCTGCATATATAACAGTTAGTGTCTCTGAAATATTTTATTACATCCTCATGGAACATTGTCTATATCAGCATAAACATACCTTGAAACTCTGAGGACTTTTATTCCATGATTTCAGTTGTTGTAAACATAACTGTGTTTTCTCCAAGAAAAGTGAAACACTTCTGAGTATTTCCATATCCTCTTTATACTTGTCTCATACAGATAATGAACACAGGCCTGTGGCTCACGCTGGCTCAGCTTGTCTGAGCGTGGAAAGCTAAGCAGGGTCAGGCCTGGTTATTACTTGGATGGGAGACCCCTCCTCTAGTTTGCTGCATTGAGCAGGGGGGGGTTGGATTCGATAGCCTTGTAGGCCCCTTCCAACTCCATGATCTATGAAATCTATAATGTCACCCAATGAACTTTTTGATGCACCTTATTTCAAATTCTTTGCTGCGTTAAATTGACTTGCTACATTGGTGTAAATCAAAGGTAGGGCCGTCTATGGGCGGTGGAAGCTGGTGGCTCCAATATCAGTGGGCCTGTGTATCCACTCCAGATTTTAGTCTGAACTTTTAAGGAACTATCCATGGTTCCAAACCTATTTTGGGGATATGGTTCAGCACCATGGATAGCTCCTTTAACGTTCAGACTAAAATCTGCTGACATTGGGGCCACCAGCCTCCACTGTCTATGGGGAATATGTCAGGGTTCTCTTAACTCTACTTTGGATTTGAATGAAATGGGCCAGCAATTCCAAATGTTTTCAAATGGAACATAAGAAGAGCCCTGCTGGATCAGACCAAGAGTCTATCTAGTCCAGCATTCTGTTCACACATTGGCCAACCAGCTGCCCGCTGGGAAACCCACAAGCAGGACATGAGTGCAACAGCACCCTCCTGCCCATGTTCCCCAGCAACTGGTGTACAAAGGCATACTGCCTCTGATACTGGAGGTAGCATAAAGCTAATCAAGACTAATAGCCATTGATAGCCTTATCCTCATTTAGTCATGATGTGCTACACTATCCCAAGAGAATGGGAAACTGAAGTAGCAGCTAGAGATGTACGAGAATTTTGTTTTGATTCATTTTTGATTTGAATTTGCCCTGTTCTCGGTTTTTAGAGAAAGCTCACACATGTCCAAGCTTGTGTTTGTAAAATGCATACTTTACCAAAGTGTGCACTTTAAAAATGCACATTTTCAAAAATACTAACTTTCATACTTTGGTCTATGGGAGGGGGGGAATGCACATTTGGCTGCACACTTTCAACAGGTGTGTGCCAAGAACGAAAAGAAAAACAGATCACAACCAAAAATGGGAGCGAGGTAATCCAAGCTTCAAGGTGGAGCTGGGAGAATCTGAGCAAGCTTGAACAATGCTGATTCTCCCATCATCCCTAATTGTCAGTGGTAATCTGCTGCTATACATAAATAGAAGAAAGTTCAAAAGATAAAGAACTATATAGGAAAGGAGCTTGTACTATATTACTGCTGGGTACTGTTACAAAGGTTTCCATTCCGTGGCTATAATGCAAGGAAACCCAAAGACCCAAATATCTGGTTCTGGCTGGTGATGAGACTGCAAGCTGAGCAACTGGTAGAAGTCCATGAGTTTGCCTTGGTGGGATTTTTGTTTTTGAGGACTGCATATAGATTAGTCGGTTAAAGTACAAACCTAAAAACATTAGTTTTAAAATTTGAAAATGCAAACCTTTCTTGAGAAAACAGAGAAAAACAAATTACGCTAATGATGATTTGAATAAGTTCTACAATGTGTTCTGTGCAGTAGATTAGCTTTAAATGGAAAGTAATTCAGAGACATGGAAAACAAAGCTACCCGAACCCAATACTTTTAAGTAATGTTCATATAATCAATCACCAGACCAAATGCATTCATTAAAATGAATGAATGCTGTGGACTTTGTAACCAAAGCAAATTTAAAGAGCAAATCAGTATAACTTAAGCCAGTATAAAGAATTAGGGTTATATAGCCTTGCATTTGGAAAACACAACAACATTCTATTCTCTGAAATGGGAGTTCATTAAATGTTGATTTACTTGTAACTCTTTTACACTGACACATAAACCAGCTGATCAATATCAGTTTTAAAGAAGTTGGGCTACTTAATTGTACTGGTTCTGGGGATTCATTTTACATATATGTGTGTGTGTATGCGCATATATGTGTGTGTGTGTGTGTGTGTGTGTGTGTGTGCGCACATACACACACGCACACGCACGCACACCAAGCCATGGTGGTCATACAGTTGATGGTTGATGATTGGCATAAAGGTTTCAGCACTGATATAATATATTTTGTTCCCCATAAATTATTAAATCTGTCAATAAAAATGCCTATTTATACTGAGTTGATCTCACGCTTGTTCAGAATAATTTAGAAATAATTACAGAAATGAAAATGCATTTAAAAAGTGATACATGCATATTTGATAGGCCCTCAACTATCTTCTGAAATAATCGACAGCCTCCTAGTATTCAAAAGCTGATTATACAAATCTTTAGATTATGCAAATTCATTGCATATCTCTCGTGTAGCTTCCTTATCAATACATCCCTGTACAAAACAGCACTTGTATTTATCCAGGCTTTTAATAATTTAAGTGTTTACAATATTGTTCAAGCCTTTCAGATAAATCAAGTCGCTCTGTGGTCCTTCTGAAGTAAAATAATTAGAGCAATGGAAAAAAATTTCCCTAAGAGCCAGGATAGTAGGTGCTTCAGTATAGTATTAGCATATCCTATACCCTGAGAATGGGTGTTGATGGTTATTTTATCCTGGCAGCAAGATCGAAAGCCAGTGTGGTGCAGTGGTTAGGGCAGCTTTCTCCAACTGGATACCCTCCAGATGTGTTGAACTGCAACTCCCATAATTCCCAGCCAACATAGCCAATGGCTGCTCTAACTGACACATCTGGAGGGTGCCATGTTGGGAAAGGCTGGGTTAGAGAGTGCTGGACTAAGATCAGGGTGAGGTCCAGTTTCAAATCCTTACACAGCCAGTGAAGGTTATTGGGTGATTTTGGGCCAGCCATTCTCTGTCAGCCTAACCTACCTCATAGGGTGTGGTGGTGGGTGTGGGTGTGGGTGCGTGTGCGTGCTGTGGAGGGGAGGGGAGAACCATGTCAGCCAACCTAAAGTACTTTGAGAAAGGGCAGGATTAACAAGTAAAGTAGTAAATAAATAATAGAGCAGTTTCTGACTCTGATATTCACAGCTATCATTACAAATACAAAGCAACTTCATGAGCATTCATACAGTTGAGCCAATGAGGTTCAGTCACTTGAGAGTTGCCCTTGGACTTTCCCACTTCAAGTCCTACCTTGTCAGCAAGAGACCTATTTGGGTTACCTTCACATAATTACTATATATCAATGTCAGTTCCCTGTCTTTAAACTGGGAATACAGGTAACTTACTCTGAAGGCTTTGTTGTGAACATGAACAAAATTAAGGCTATGATCCTAAACACATGCAAAAGTAATCCCATCAAAATCAGTGTGACTTGTATCTAAGCAAGCATGCTTACAAAATTTGCTCTCATAGCTACAAGAGCTCCCTTATCCAACGTAACATATTAGGATGATTAGTAAAGAGAATGTATTAACTCATGCTTTCTTTTTCAGTAGAAATAGTTATGCATGAGGTCAGAACAGCATGCAAATGCCAAGGAAATTCACCCACCCTCCCGAATAATTCTAAACAGAATGCAGAAATATATTTCCTTGAATTGTCTATTTCTGTATTGAGACAATCAATAATTCCCATCTGCTCAGATCAGTAGCTTCACCCTCATCTTATTTGTATTGCCCTTTCAGGACTATTATAAAATACAATAAAACCATCAATGAAATTAATCAGTCAAAAAACAAGTAGAGCAAATCCTGCACAAATAAACAGGTCTTTAATTGACACCTAAATGACAACAACATATAGTAACACTTTTATACAGTCCATGGCCCTCCTACCTCAGTTACACATTCTTTCGATAGTACTGAAATGAATGGGAGTTGCACAGTTTCTAATCATTTTAGTGGGGCTTGGGCAAGAAAAGATTATCTGGCTGCAATTTTGTCCAGGATGTGATGGTGAAATAACATCATTGCCATGCCCATGTAATATGGAAGGCCAATTCACACTGTCAGGAAACTACAAATTGATTTGTAACTGCTGCAGGAAAAAGCAGTGGGTGTGGACCTCCAGTGAAAACTTAGCCTCTATGTATTCGAAGTGCCTAAATATGACAAGTGTACATTTACTGCTATGTGCTTGCTTGATATATGCTGTCTTTACCAATCAAAATTGATAGTGGGTTGGGGGAGATCATGGGTATTGGATGTATACAAGTAGGTGTATACATGTATTCACCCTACTTAGCTATATTCCATCAAGCATATCAAAGCATGTTCAGCTAGAAATGTGCTCAGTTTGCTGAATGTATGAATACGCTTTGAGGTGTGTGTATGTTTTATTTGTTAATTAAATCTGTATCCTGCCGTTCCACCCCAAAAGGTGCTCATATTAAATATTTTATTTACTTTTTGTTACATTTATATCCTACCTTTTTCCTTACAAAGAGCCCAAGGTGGCTTCTGTGATCCTCCTGCTCTCCATTTTATCACAACAATTTTGGAAGTGAGGTAGGTGGCTACTACGAAGAGGGCCTTTTCTGTTGTGGCACCCTGGTTGTGGAATGAACTTCCTAGAGAGGCTCGCCTGGCACCTACATTGTGCTCTTTCTTGCGCCAAGTGAAGACCTTATTTTCCCAGGCATTTTAGTCTTTCAGTTTCTGTTTTAAAATCTGTTACTGTATTTTAAATCTTTGCATTGTTGCTAGGTTTTTCCTTTGGTTTTCACTTCTATTTTATACTGTAGTTTTAAACGTTTATACTGTATTTTATGGTTTTAATTGCTGTGAACTGTCCAGAGAGCTTTGGCTATTGGGCGGTTAATAGAAATGTAACAAATAATTAAATAAATGACTAATAAACAACCCTGTGAGATAGGTTAGGCTGAGAGTCAATGACTGGCCCAAAGTCACCCAGTGAGCTTCATGGCCAAGTGAGGACTAGAACCTGGGTCCCCAGAGTTCCAGTCCAGCACTCTAATCACTACACTGCACCAGTTCCGCTACACCACACGTGCTTCACCCAAAACATTTAGGTATTGCTGTAGCAAGGCTTGGACCAGGCTGTACATAGTAATTGTTTTAGGATGGGGAACCTTAGGCGTGGAGACCAAATCTGGCCTTCCTGGGTTCTCAGCCTTGCTCTCTGGGGTTCCCCAGATAGCCACAACCTATTCCCCTTTCTTCCCTTTCTTCCTACAATCAACTGTTTGGTGTTTTCCCAGATTTCGTTCAGTTTTTCCCCCATTCTAAAAGGTTGAAATGCCTTAGTTACTGGCAGTAAGAGCTTTAAGCTACAATATGCTGGTATTTTTGGTCCCTGCCCATTTTGCCTTTGGCTCCACCCACCACTGGAATGAGGTCCCCAAGAGCTTCTGTGAAACTGAATTCGGACCTTGGACTGAAAGAGGTTCCCCACCCCTGCTATACATGCTACCTGAATTCAGTGGAAACTTACTTCTGAGTAGATATGCACAGGATTGCACTCTAGGAGTTTTTAATCACAAGGTGGGTTGTACTTCTAGCAAAACACCCTTTCCATTCTGAAAAACTAACAAACATTCACGTAGTATATGCTGTTTGTGTTTGGCTTGCTGCTATTTGATCTCTAGCAGAACATTTTAAAGTTTATGTAATCTTGGGCCTAGCAGTTAATGTGTCCCCTACAGGCAGACTCCATATAAACTAAAAAGAAATTCAATTACTGAACTCCTGATAACTTATCTCGACTGAATGCAAATGGATTAAGATGGTTAAATGTTCACTTTCCTAAAATGTGCCATTTTACCCAAAATTGTGTTCCCCCCCCACTAAAATAAAGAAGATTCTGATGGTTTAAGCTTTTAGACTTTATATGCATTTAATCTCAGGTTATTTACAAAGTTAACAGTAGATGGTCCTTGCTAAAGTAAATTGAAATGGGAAAAAAAATCCATTTGAACAAATTTGTCGAGCAAATTCATTGGGTTTTTGCCATAAATGAGGCAATGAAAATTATTCCCTTGCTCCTCAAATGGATATGGCTCTTTTAGCAAAAGATAAACAAATATAGATGTGTTAGACATGTGCAGTAAATGTGAATGCAAGCACAGTTTGTGTCTTGCTGCCTGTTATTTGCTGTATTAGTACAATCTTTACCATGTCCACCCACAAATACTTGGCCAATTGTTTGTCATAAGGTAGACTAATTTCTCTCTTCCTAATTGATCATCCTCATTTTGAAAGTAATTTGTCTGAAAAGTTGCCATCTACCCTTTTTTCTATTAAATCAGTTTCAAAAGTGGTTTATGGTGCAATCCTATCATGTCTACTCAGAAAACCCCATTGAGTTGAATGGGACTTATTCCTAGCTAAAGGACTATAGGATTACAACCTAAACACACTAGAGTGTAAGCCCATAGGAAACTAAAGAACTTACTTCTGAGTAAACTTGCAAAGGAGTGAACTATCAGTTTCATTAATTCCTAGTCAATAGAACACATGTACAAAATGCATGCAAACTCATTTGTAAACTATTCCATTTTTCTTCCCCAAACCGTTTGTTTTGACCTTACATGGGAGAGTATGTTTGCTTCCCCCCCTTCCTTTGCTTTTTTTGTTTTCATTTATTACCCTACCTTATTCTGTAGTTTAGGTTTTAAAAGTTCTTTCCCCTATCAACTATTCCATCAGATCAACTGTTCATAAATTTTCTTATATCCCATCCCATTTCTAATCACCTTAAGCCCACCCAGTATATATTATAATATATTTAGATATAAGCAATTCATCACCAATTTTCTTCCCACCCACTTTTGGTCTAAGAGGCAAAGCTCCCACCTACACACCATAGATTCATACTATATATTCTTCCCTTGTCGATGCTAGGCCAAATCCAAGCAGTTTAGTCTAGTGCATGTATTCGTTATAGAACTCTGTGGATGTGTGTGTGCATGCATGCATGCATGGGGGATGATTTCAGTTTTCCCTTCCTATCATAATTTTTTACCAAGAAAATTTCTGGGTCTCTACATGGAATGGTACAAGAGTCTGTTTCATAAGAGAGGACAAGGCAGGCCCCAATTAAAGTGCTTAATTCCCTTCAGGACCAGCAGTTGAATGTGCTCTCTAATACCAATTAGCCATAGATTAAAGTTTTCCAACTCTCCAAGGGATCTCATTCATTGTCCTGTTCCAGCTTTCCTAGCTAGGCATGGGGCGACGGGCGTATCTAACAGTGAGAGGGCCTAGTGCTGCTGAGCAGGAAAGGAGCTGTCCATTAGATCACTAGGTTAGGAACAATATTCTAGAAGCTGTTGCATTCCACCTCCTAGGAAGCAACTGAGAGTTTAAGTACTCAGTATGGCTGCCTTACCTTTCCTCTGGAGTACTAGCAGGCAGGGCCGGCGCTACCGCTAGGCAAACTAGACGGTTGCCTAGGGCGCGTGGCTGAAGAGGGCGCAGAAACGCTGCACTCCTCTTCGCTGCCGCCGCCATGCTGCCCCCGCCGGGCCTCGTCCCCCGCCGCCCGCCGAAGCCGCACCTCCCCAGCCCACTGAAGCCGCCGAAGCACCTCCCCCAGCCGCTGAAGCCGCCGCCGCACCTCCCCCGCCCGCCGCCGCCGCGCCTCCCCCGCCCGCCTCCGCCGCGCCTCCGCCGCCCGCCGCCGCGCCTCCCCGCCCGCCGAAGCCGCCGCCGCGCTCCCCCGCCCGCCGAAGCCGCCGCCGCGCCTCCCCCGCCCGCCGAAGCCGCCGCCGCGCCTCCCCCGCCCGCGAAGCGCCGAAGCCTCCCCCCTCCCCGCGCCGCCCCCGCCGAAGCCGCCCCCCTCCCCCACACCTCCCCCCGCTACCTACCTTCTCAGCGTTGCTTCCGGAGCCCCGCCCGCGTTGTTTTGGTGGGAGGAACCAGGGCAACAGGGTTTAAACAGCCCTATTTTCCCCGGCAAAAAACAGAGCGCGGGGGTCCCGTCGCGTCACTTCCTCTTCGGAGGCGGCGGCAGCAGCCAGGGCGGGGGAAGGTAGGTAGGTAGTAGGTGGTGGTGGTGGTGGTGGTGGCGGCGGCGCGGGGGGGGTGTTTGCAGAGCAGGGCTGCTTTGCTCCGGAGCCCCCCCATGGCACGAGAGGGGGGGGGCACAAATTTTATTTCGCCTAGGGCGCCAAACTGCCCTGCACCGGTCCTGCTAGCAGGGCTCTGCTGTTTCCTGGTCATGGTTGCATGAGTCTCCTGAATAGGACTCTGACATGGGATGCTTCATGCTGCTAAAAGAGCACTACACTGATGTGACCAAGTATCTGTTTAGACTCACTGCCATCACTGTTCTTGAAGACCCCATGGTGGATGTGGAGAATCCAGAGTTCCCTTTGGAACAGATTAAGAGCTCAGTGGCATCTTGCTGGACCTCAGTAAGTCCAGTTGGAGCACATTAGGACCCTGAGTCTGCAGATTCCTTGGTAAGAGTATTGTCCTTGGGCTTCATCTCATGTTCCCTTCCAGGTGGTCTGCCCCTCTCTAATCTCAGTTTATCCAGGGGGCCATGGTGGGGTAATCCTCCAATGAGAATCTCTCACTTGATTCCAACTCTAGGAGATGGCAGGTGCTGGATCAACAAGAAAAAATAAGTCAACTTCCTGGTCTGCTGGCTAAGAGAAAGATGCCTGCGAACCATTTTGCTGGTAAGTTTTGGTTTGCATCTGTAAATGGAGAAAATCAGTATCTCAAGACAGTTCCATTTAACAGAACATTTTGTTTTAACTCTGGGAGTTGCTATTCCCACCAGGGAATACTGAGGTCCTGCAAAATGCCACTGAGCTCTTAATCTGTTCCAAAAGGGTCTTGGTGGAGCACAGCAACGGAGAAAATAACTGGGAAAGGAGTGGTATTTATTCTGAATAAAGATGCCTTGCTGCTATGATAAAATCCAAATAATGCCAAGCTTAGTTCAGTTTGCTTCAGTGGGAGCTTCTGAAAACCATTCCAGTCAGTGTGCCAACCTTAGCAGCCAAGGATGATGAAACTGGTGTGTTCCAAAGCAAAGTAATCCATTGATATTATTCCAAAGCATGATGTGTTACTAATTACTGGGGATTTCAAGCATTCCAATGCAGGAAGAGTTTTTGACCAAATTAAAATGGGAAATCTGGACTGGAAGAGATCAATGAACAAGGACAGTGACTCATTAAGTTTTGCTCTGAGAACTAGTATCCCTTGACAACCACTTATTTCAGCTTCACATTAGGAAAGCATTACATGGAGAGAGAGAGAGAGAGAGAGAGAGAGAGAGAGGTGCAATCTTGGTCTCAAAGACTCTAAATGACCAGGATATTTGCTCAAATGACCAGTCTTTGCAATTATGGTTATGCATCAAAGATATGACAAGAGGTGAAATGTGAAGAATGGTAAAGAATGGGGTTTTACAACCAGTTTGATGAGTGAATGAAAGTTAAAGTATAAAGGTATTTATTCAATTCTAAATAAGGTGAAATTCATCCCCCGCCCCACTCCCCGGCCATCTGGATATTCTAAAACAGGACATTCTAAAACTAGATACTGAGGATGGGATAAAGAGGTAGATGAACCAATATTACAACTTCAGTTGAAATCTTCCTTTGTCGAGTTTAGGGTGTCCCACTACCCTCAAATCTGGGAGTGGAAGCTGCCTTACACAAAATCAGACCATTGATATATTTAGCTCAGGACTGTTGACACTGACTAGCAACAGGTCTCCAGGGTTTCAGACAGGGGTCTTTTCTTAGCCTTACTTGAAGATGTTTGGGCCCGGTAAGATCTAGAATATTCGCATGTGAAGCATGTCATGTGCTCTACCACTAAGCTGGGGTCACTCAAGGCACAATTAAGATTTCTAGAGGAAGCTTTCTTCTCCAATTCATATAATGCTGTATTTGCGTGTTTGCAAACTAGGACTTAATTCAGATACACATGGATAGTGACAGTCTTCACATTGTGGAGGAGCAGGTGTGTACCCCACCCTTCCACCACAGACCTAATGCCATGTGAGATGTGAGTACTCCATGGGAAAACCTGTACACACACTGGCTCAGCTTGTCTGAGTGTGGAAAGCTAAGCAGGGTCAGGCCTGGTTATTACTTGGATGGGAGACCCCTCCTATAGTTTCCTGCATTGAGCAGGGGGTTGGACTCGATAGCCTTGTAGGCTCCTTCCAACTCTTATGATCTATGAATCCTTGTTTTCCTAAAGGTATCAAATTGTGAAAATTAGGCAACTATGTGTATGGGCCTCTAAACAGAGTGTCTCCGTCATGTATTACTTTAAGAATGGGGTATGCACGTGCACCTAAGAATTGTACCTTAAGAAAAGGGAAGATACATCATCATACAAAATAAGGCAGAAAAGACTGCAGACTGCAATCTTACACAGAGTTAAGCACCTTAAATTGTATTGAAGCCTGTTGGATTTAAGCAGGATAACAAAATCAGTATCCAAGACTGTATTACATTTTACATTAAGCAACATTTCAAAGAGCAAACCCTTGTAAAACCCTTGTATATGCAACTTGTATAACATAATCCCCTATGGTCCCATATGTTAACTCTCCAAAATGTATTTACTAAATCTGATTCCATTCTTCCTGTTTTTAAGAATTGTTCTGTGGTGTCTTACAGTTATTTTTGCCAATAATTTAGTGCTGAGCTAGAAGAGTAACTCTTTAGGCCTTCATACAATTGGAAAATATCCCTTACCAATTTCCTAAAATTACATAATGAGTTACTAGGTGAAACTCCTCTTTGCAGTCAGAAATCACACACATTTAGAAGATTTCCCCAAAAAAGTAAGAATAAACACAAGACAAAGACCAAGCACATTTTAGTTTATTTCTGAAGCAATTTGGCTTCATTTTTTGGAGGAGCAGCACAATGGATAATTGATACTTTTTAAAAATCCTTTTAGTATGGGAAATGATTTTATTTGACACATGAAGAAAAGCCTAACACTGCATGAGCAAATGTAACCCTTTTAGTAATTGTGGTGTCCACATTAGCTCAAGGTAATGTAAAGGTCAATAAAGGTCTCTGAAAAATTTGCTGGAGTGGATTATATACGTGGAAACCATTTAAATTAAGACAAAAGGCTATGTCTAATGTAAATAAATAATGGACTTCTCCTTTATCTGGAGCCAACAGGCTGAATTTAATTAAGGCCCAAAGTAGTCTTTTTATAGTCATGCTGATATCTGAGGAAATGTTCAGAAATTGACCTCTTTTGTTAACTTTAGACTGCTTCTCTCAGGTGCCTTTTTCTAAGACTTACACAAAAGCTACAATGGAAGAAGGAAGGCTTCTGTATTAGCAATGGCAGTCCTGTAGCCCTCCTGTCTGATGAGCGCATTTTATGCACCTCGTACCATTAGAGCCTCTGCTGCTGCACTGTAGGACTCTTCACTGCTAGCTTCATTGGAACAATTGATTGTAAGTCAGACGCAGGGAAAGTGAATGTGTCTTCAGGCTTTGAAGAAATGACAATCTGCAAGGTTCTTTTTGCCAGGCCTTTGTAATGGTGACAAGGCAACCACAAGGCCTGCATCATGCCTTGGACCTCTTTATACAGCCCTAGCCAGCATAGACAATAGTGAGATGATGTGAATTGCGGTCCAATGATCTGGAGGACCACAAGTTCCCCATCCCTGCATTATGTTTTTAAAGGGAAGGTTGAAATTTATTCTAATAAATGTTCGAACCAAAAAGAGTTATGTGACTGTCTTATTCCACCTTTGTTTCATTCCACCTCTGTTTTACTCTGTCTGCTATCTTAGGCTGAAGCTTTCCAACTCACTTGGTCCTATTATATTATATTTTATTTATTTTATTATATTTATACCCCACCTTTTTTCCCTGCAAGGAACCCAAGGCGGCTTACATAATAATCCTCCTCTCCATTTTATCCTCACAACAACCCTGTGAGGTAGGTTAGGCTGAGAGTCAGTGACTGGCCCAAAGTCACCCAGTGAGTTTCATGGCTGAGCGGGGATCTAGAACCCAGATCTCCTGAGTCCCAGTCCAACACTCTCACCACTACGCCACACTGGCTCTCTCCTAATTCCACATTAATTCATGCCTCCTCTACCACTTCCTCTGAGAGGACCAGAGGTTAAATTTTGCCCAAGTTCACTGCAGCAGGAATGTTCTGACAATTTTTCAGAATGATGAGAATAGTGTCTTTTGGGGGGCCTCTCTCCCAAGATGGAGCCGGCTGCATATGGTGTAGTATTCAATGCACCCAGTGGAAAATTAGCCCTGGCTGATAGCCCTGGATGTTCTGTCACCCACTAGGGGTAGTAAAAGGGGAGAGCAGAATTGAAGTAATTCCTAAGTCAGGTGGTTAAAGTTCTTACAGCAGTACAGCAGAAGTAGGGGAAGAGACCGAGAGAAAATGAATTAATAATCATATATGCTAAAATGCATTAGGGGAATCAAAATTAAACATGATTTTAAAAAGGAAGGCAGCACCAGCTAGTGTGAATGTAAATCAGAGCATGCCGCTAGCCAAAACAATTAAAAATGTACCTCATATTCTGAAGATTTTCAGTTTTAATGTATTATAAAATATCCACTGAAATTGTACAGGAGGTAATGGGTATCAGTCAGAATTGCACCAGGTTCTCCATGTGTGGAGGGCTTCTATTCACGTGTCTGTTGGAACAAATGAAGGCTTTTGATTAGTTGCTTTATGGTTGTTTTTTTAAATGAAGCAAAAACTTCTAAAATAAGGAAAAAACCTTTTTAACTCAGAAAACTAATTCCATGATTTATAAGATGCTAATGCTTGTAAATTAGATGTACTGATCAAGGTACACTGTAAAGTGTGACTTTATCCCAGTATGGGTACCAGGAGCATGTAGTTTGCTTTGTTGTCATCACCCACATTGGTCGACAGATGACATGCCTATGGCTTGTAATTTCAGGGTTAGTGGTGTGTGGGCAGCTAAAGTAGTTTAAAGACCATGTATTTACCAACCCATGGCCACACTGCTAATTGCTATGTTTATCAAGTACTTTCTTTGGAGGCTACTGCATCTAGAAATTTCTCTCTAATGTCTAGATTATTTACTGGTATTGTGAGTATATCCAGCCATATCTGATATTTAAAGTCTAAATCACTGGCACTTAGTAGAGCTTTGAGAGAGAACTTTTTAACAAGGAGAAAATTGTATAGGTATTGTGTATGATGATCATGCTAGGTTCTAAGAGGGAAGTTTCATAAAGATTTGTCATTTTAAAATGATGGGAAAGAACAGCACCACAAAGAAAGGAAATATTTACCTAATGAATTGTAAGGAATTCCACAAGATGCTCTGCCACTTGGAACTCTCCATCAGTGTTTATCTGGCACTACTAGATCACCTTTGTCTCAGCAGAGGCATTATTGGGAAGAAGGTTTTCTTACCAGTGGCACAGTACACAATGTGCAATTGCCCCCACTTGGGGAATTAACAGTCCATCCACCATGAGTGAGGAAGAAAAGCAATGGACTTATTTTTCAGGATTCTTTATGAACATGGAAAGGATGACATCTTGATCAGCCCCAGGCTGTGCTTACATTTTTCAAACAGAGGAAGGATTGGTCTCCCCCTTCCTGCCGCAAAACTGTATTTAGAATAGTTTATGTAGTTATAAAATGTATATCCTGCCCTTCCTCACAGTATGATTCCATGGCAGTTCACAGTGCAGAATACATTATTATAAAACCAATAAAAATACACAGCAACTGGTCAGTATAAGAGGGAAAAAAAGATATACATCATCCATCAACTATCTTACTGTAATGCATAGGCCCACCCAACTAATGAAAAGTCCTGTTGAAAAAGGATTGTTTTCTCCTGGTGCCAAAAGTGGGCCAGTGTTGGCACCAGTGTAACCTCCTGGGGGAAGGATTTCACAGTTGGGGTGCCACCACTAAGAAGGCCTTATTATGACTTTCAGAAGTTAAGACTTTATTAGATGTTGGTATAACCAAAAGGCTCACCCTCGCAGAACTCAATTACTACCTGAGAATGTTTTTTTTTCCCTGTCTTGGACAGGAATGCTAAAGTATTCTCTGTATTTTTCAAATTAGTTTGGTTTATTCTTCAGCTGTGGGAGCTTCCAAAAGCGTAAGAGCTCCTCCTTCCCATGGAGATTCCAGAACCCTCAGGAAGCCCTGCCTTTCCTGTGGTGACATCCCTTTTGGGGAAGGCCTCTCTAAAACCAGTAGCCCTGGTGCCTACTCTTATGAGTTTTCAGCATCCAGTAAACATGATTTTACTTGTCAAGTCACTTTTTCTCAGTGTATTATATTTTATTCCTGCTTTTAGATTTGAATTTTTACCCAGATAGTTTTATTTCCTGCTGTGCTGTCCTTACTCCCAGTGCTTGTTGGGATTTACAGTTCGGAAGTTAAAAAAAAAAAAAAAGTTAGGGAGAGGAAGAGAACTCCAGCTCCCAGCATGCAAAACACTGGCTCAAACCAAAATGGCTTCCTTTGCTTGTTAATCATAGGGAGGAAGGCTAGAGGGTTGCAGAAACAACAGCAGGATCAGAATCAAAGCTACCCGCTACCACCTTGTCTCATCTCCTATAGGTCCAGTACCAGACATATAGGAACTGGGCAGCTTCCCAGGAAGCCCTTGAAATACCAGGTGGTCAGGTAGGAAAGTGACCAGTCACCAGTAAATCCAGCTGCCCAGGCCCAGTGCTCCTATCAGTACTGAGCCAAAGAAAATTAAATTAGGGTGTGTGTGTCCTGCTGGGGTCCCAGGCCCCTGGCATTTACCCAAGTATGCTGGCATCAGGCTTGCTGCATATTCTACAAAACATGAACACTTGAATATTCCTTCTGAATCAGTAGGAGGTCTTTTAATTATTTTATAGCCTTCCCCTTGATCACATTCTTGAGTGTGGGAAGGGATTATTCAGATATTCCAGCAGACCAGCAAATGAAATGTTAATTCTGTGCAACATATTTATATATATATAATGTGTGGTAATAGCTTATGGCATTCCATTGTATCACAGTTCTAGCATCACAAGCTCCCATAGGTGTTTCATGTTTTCTTACGGTAATCTCTTTTCAGGAATATAAAGCTGTCAAATTCAACACTGGCAAAAAAACACAAAATCACTAGTACATCATAAATATATCACAAATTTTGCATAAAGCATCCAATAAGGACCTCACAAGTACCCAACAACACTTGTGGCCCAGTCAGTTCTTTTTTCCAGGGAACCCCCCATGCAGGAAACTGCAAAACCCACAAATCGTAGCCCATAATAAATATTTTATTAAATTATTTCTCATTCATTTTTCACTCACCCTGGAAAAGCTTGCTGGGTTCCCAGGCCTCAGGCTTGCCTGGTGGCAATGGATGATGGCCGCAAGCCACTATTCTAATTTTCCAACATTGCCCTGGGTCAAAACTACACTGCGTGCTTGGAGGCACTGTGGGGAATTAACAATGGTAGTTCATCGCTACCTGATGTTGTGGGCCAGGCCAATCACCAGTCCAGTCAGGGGGTGCCATTTTAACTTCCCAACAATGCCCTGGAGTAACAGTACATTGGGTGCTTTGGGGCATTCTGAGAAATTTAAATTGGCAGCTCATTGCTGCTTGGCAGAGGGAGCCCAGGGCAGGTGTCAGCACTGGTGGGCCCTCCTGGGGTGCTGAACCACAGCAGCTGCTCCAGGTTACTGCTGCGAAATCACCGAGCAGCTTCCATGCCTCCACTGCCATCTTGTAACATCCACTAGGCATCAGGTCACCCTAACCCTCAGTTACTGTGGTCTCCCTCAGTTAGTCACTATGGCAGCAACAACCTCTTCCCAGTGTACCACCACATCAGCCATCTAAACTGTTTGAAGCAAATGCTCCAAATTGTTCTCTTTATTCTCAGAAAATGCATGCAACTTCCAATGGCATAATTAAAATGCTTGTGCTTCTGACTTTTTAAAATATATATATTAAAAAATGCAAGCCCTGGAGCACTGAGCTGATTTGCTATGTTCCTTTCAAACCAAGGAATCTAACAGTAGCTCTATTGAGGCAATCATTTTTTTGTTGTCATGTATAGATGGAGCGAAGGTATTGCCACACAGCCATTCAGATCAGCAAATGTCACCCGCTTGTGTTGTTTTCCTTTTTGTGGCTTACTAATAAATGGCGCAAAAGAAAATGATTGCGATCTTCAGACAATATTTCATAAGGATATGGCATTTAGATCCTCAATTTGTCAATATTTGTTTCCCACAAAGAAGAAAATGTAGCCATTTTTATAAAAAAATATTTGTTAGACTGGGTTGAGATGGGTTCTTTCTGTATCACAAACCCCAAACTCTAAAGAAAGCATCTTTTTTAATGCTCAAGCAGTGCAATCCTATGAGGGTGCCTGCAACCCTCTGAAGCCAGAGGATTGTGGGCATCCTATGCAGGGCGGGAGGAGCGGTGAGGATACAATATCCTCCGCACTCCTTCCACCCTCAAAAACATCTAGATGGCCAATTTCAGCTGTCTAGATTTTCCTCCCCTCCTCCCGAGGAGGAGAGACTGAGGCGCCACCTGGATTCTTTGTAGGATGGTGGTGCCCCACCGCTCCCGCCCCTGGGAATGTCCCCCCCAAGGGGTAATCAATCACGGCCTTCCGTGCTCGGCTTCCCTCCAGTGCAGAAATAACCACGCTGGCTACGAGGTAGGGGGGCAGGTCCTCTGAGGCACTGTGACATCGCAGCTCCTTTTTTTTTTATTATTTACTTTTCAAAACAAAATATAACAAAATACAAGAATAACACAAAAATATAACATAAACACCATACAATAAATCATAAAGTGCACCCCCCACCTTCCAAGGGACCAATTTATATACTTCCATCCCCTTGATCAAATGAATTCCAAATTCCAAAAATATAACATATCCTGACAAGGCATGCTCCCCTTCCCCTTTATTAATACATACTCTAGTAATTACTCTAGTAATTGATTCCATATATCTGTAAAATTATTCTTCTTTAACAGTCCTTTTTTTCATTTGATACTACAAGTTAGTTTATCGTTTAGGGCTATATCCCAAACTTCCTTATACCAGTCAGTTATTAGGGAAACATAATTCCCTAATAACATAATGTTTCCCTAATAACTGACTGGTATAAGGAAGTTTGGGATATAGCCCTAAACGATAAACTAACTTGTAGTATCAAATGAAAAAAAGGACTGTTAAAGAAGGGATGTGGCCGAGAATCTCGGCGGACACGAGCGAGGCCCAAACTGGGCCTGTTCGCGTCTGCCGAGATTCTCAGCCACATGCGCGGACTTAAGAAAAGCTCTCCGCAGAGCAGAGAGCCTGCTTGCCTGTCTGCCGGGTCCCGTCGCGTCACTTCCGGCGGCGGAGGAAGTGACGCGACGGGACCCTGCGCTCTGTTTTGGCAGGGGGAACCATGGCAACAGGGCTGTTTAAGCCCTGTTGCCATGGTTCCCCGCAACAAAACAGAGTGCAGGCGGGGCTCCAGTACGTCGGAGGCTCGGAGCAGTGGCTCCGCAGCTGGCGCGGAGGCGGCGGAGGCGCACCAGAGCGCAGGAGGACTAGGTAGGACTGGCGGTGGGGGGTGGTGGGGGGCCTCCGGTGGTGGCAGCAGCAGCAGTGAGGGCTGGGGGGGGTCCTCTGGTGGCAGGGGGGTCTCCGGCAGCGGCGGCAGCAGCAGAGAGGGCTGGGGGGCTTCGGCGGCAGCGGCGGCTCGAGTGGCGCGGAGAACGCTCCGCGCAGCTCTGAAGAGCGAGATCGGGCCGCCACTGCGGCCCGAGCCACGGAGAACTTCGGGCCCACGTAGGGCCCGAAGTACATCCCTAGTTGTACTTTCCATTTCCTCGCTATCATTAGCCTAGCCGCAGTTAACAAGTTTACAATTAATTCCTTCGTATTTTGGTCGCAAATACATTTCTCCGTTACTGATAACAATGCTAGTTTTGGACAGATCTCTAAATTGATACCAATAATTTCCGATATTTCTGTAAAAACCTCTCGCCAAAAAACCAGTACATTTTTACAACTCCACCACATATGAGCATATGGCCCTTTTTCCTGACATCCTCTCCAACAAAATGCAGAACAATTATTATCTATTCTATTTAATCTTACTGGAGTTAAATACCATCTCCAATTAGTTTATAGAAATTCTCCTTTATCCTAGTTGACATCACCTTTACAATCCATCTATCCCATATATTGTTCCAACCCACCTTCGAGGTCACCTCTTCAAATTCATTATCCCATACTGCCTTTAACTGGTCCTCTTGTTCTTCTGCTTTTTGAATCAATCTATATAAATCCCTTGTTATACCTCTTGTTGATGCATTACCTTGTAGACCATCTCTAGACGTAACAATCTTTTCAAATTTAGTTAAATCTCTCTCATACTCAGTTTTCCTTTTCCACTTCTTCGACCACTGTTCTGTAATAAATTTAACCACGACAATCTTCTTCTCCCAACAATTTCCATTATTTGGTCCTCTAGTCCCCATCTTTTCCACCCAATCGGATAATCTAATAACCCTTTCTTCTCTTAGTTTACCCTCCAGATCCAATCTTAAATTTTCAGGGAAATCATTTAGAGCCACCACCGGAGTTAATGGCAAGATCCCTGGTATAAATATGTTCCTCATAGTACTCCAAGTCACTAACAAACTTCTTAAAAAAGGGTTGTCTATGTTTTTTATCAATTCATTTTTATTTTTTTGAAAAAGTATATTCTCCAAAGTATTTCGCAATTCAGATGTTTCTAACTCCAACCACATTATTTCTTTAGGCCGTGCTATAATATCCACTGTATGTCTTAATTGATTAGCTATATAATACCATTTTAAATTCGGAAGACCCCAACCCCCTACTTTTTGTGCTTTATACCATCTTGTTTTGGTAATCCTAGACTTTTCCCCTCTGTTACAATATGTGTTAATAGTTGTTTGCCATTCTTTAAGTTCCTTATCTGATATTGCACTTGGTATCATCCTAAATAAAAAAAAATATCTTGGGCAGAATCTTCATTTTAATCAAAGCAATTCTACCAAACCAGGAAAGTCCAATTTTTTTTAATACTCCTCTATTTTATACTTAACCTCATTCTTTAATTTCCTATAATTCTGGTCTCCCAATTTATCTATATCTTTTGGAATTACAATTCCTAAGTATTTAATTACATTATTAATCTTAACATTACTTTTTTTCCTACACATTTCCATCTCTTCTCTTTTACTATAATTAAACAACAAAAACTTAGATTTGTCCCAATTAATCTGTAGCCCCGTTATTTCCCCGAACTCCTTTAAGTGATTCTCCACTCTATCCATATTTTCTATAGGGTTTTCAATTGTCAAAAGTGTATCATCTGCAAAAAGATTTATTTTTATCTTCTCTCTAATCCCTATCCCACATATATTCCTATCTTCTCTAAATACATTTGCTAAAATCTCCATTACCAATGCAAACAAAATAGGCGAAAGCAGACAACCTTGTCTGGTTCCTCGACCTAGGTAAATTTGCTCTGTTAAACCATCATTTACCACTACTGACGAGACATTTTGTGAATATAATTGATTAACTACTCCTCTAAATCTCTCTCCAAACCCATAGTTTTTATTAAAAATTTAATGCTGGCCATTCCATGCAATCAAAGGCTTTGAAAATATCTAGCGCTATTACCCTGACTCTCTCAATTTATTTTTCTTTTTTAAATATTGTTGGAATCTGAGCTCCTGGGGGAAAAACAAAGTCAAAAACTATGTTCCCCAGCAGCAGCAGATGTAGCAGCGGTGTGAACGTGGCGTTAGTGGCTTAGGCTAGTCCATTATGGCAAAACAAAACACAAGCCAGTTTATTTAGCAAAAGTTTACTAAAAACTAAGACTTGTAAAACAAAACAGGAACAGAGTATACACAGAGTGCTATATACAAAAATACTAGAGAACATGTATGTTAGACACAAAAAATAATGAACAGTCTAAACATACTCAACTATCTCTTATCAATACTATGCTTACTCATAATCCAACGCCTTACTCCCAACAAGAACACAGACACATTTATCACCTTAAATACAATCCTGTATAGGCACACCCATGGTATGAGGTAATGCCAGCTGCAAAACCTCCCGGACCCGGCTCCAATGTGACCTTGAAGCTAGTAAGAAAAAACTGTAAACCACTTTAACTGTGCCAAAGGTGAAATGATCTCATTCAAAGACCTTGGACATAACTGCTGTTTCTATGGCAGACTTTCTTGCATGAAGGCAAAACCAGAATATGCAATGCCATATTCTAACAAATATATTATATTTAACACTCTTCTTGTTAAATCTGCCATTTGCCTTCCTTGCATAAAACCACACTGGTCTACCCCAACATATTTAGTAATAAACCTATTCATCCTTCTCGCTAATATTGCTGTCATCAATTTTGCATCTTGGTTTATTAAGGAAATGGGTCTATAGGAACCTGGTTCCGTTAAATCCTTCTCTGGCTTCGGGATTAGAATAATCTTAGATTGCTTCCATGAAAAGGGGATCTCTCCCCCCTCCAAAAAATATTATTAAATAACCTTTTAAATCTTGGAACTAACATTTTCTTAAAAACCTTATAAAATTCAGCCCCTAAACCATCTAGTCCGGGGGTCTTATCCTCTTTCAGTTTATTTATTGCATATTCTATTTCCAATTCTGAGAAAGGTTGTTCCATAATTTCTCTATCTTCATCCACTAATCTAATTTTAAAATGCTTTCCTATATACTCATTAATCCTCTCTTCCATACAATCCCCAGCGTATACAATAATTCTGAATAAAATTCATGAAATATTTTTTATTTATCCTGCATTAGATTATGTCCCTTCCCTTTTTTTATCCTTAATTACCCCTACTATACTTTTTTCTTTTTTTATTTGTGTGGATCTTGCTAACATTTTAGAATCCTTATTACTGTTTTAAAAAAACTCTCTTTTCATATAAATCAAATTTCTCTGAACTTTTTCCATATCTTTATTTTCCAACACTTTCCATTTAGCTTGTAATTCAGCAAAAACCCTGTTCTCCCTATCCTTCAAAAACTTAATTTCCAGACCCCTAATCTCACCTTCTAACTTTTTAGTAAACTGTTCTTGTTGTTTCCTTAATATCACTCCCTCCCTAATACTTATCCCTCTCATCACTGCCTTCATTGTATCCCAAACTACAGCTTCAGTACAATCTTCTGTATCATTAAGCAACCAAATCTCTCTCATTTCCTTTTCTATCTTTGCTATAATATGTTTGTGCTGTAAAACCTTACAATTCAATCTCCATCTCCTTGCTTCTCTATAGTCCTTATTTATTTTAATATCCATATTAACTAAAGCATGATCCGAGACCTTTATAACACCTATCTCTGAGCTCATCACTCTTGACATCAGGGTCTTAGAAACAAAAATATAATCTATCCTAGAAAAATTCTTTGTGGCTGGTGAATAATACATATACCCTCTTTCCAATCCCTTTACCCCCTCCAAACATCAACCAATCCCTCCTTATTAATTATTTTGTTTAATACCATTAAATTGTTTCTCTTCTCTTGTCCTGTCGGATTTGATTTATCAATATTTTTGTCCATCACCATATTAAAATCCCCAGCCATAATTATCAAGCCCTTTTGTGGCTCCCCCATTTCCTTAATCACTTTTTGATAAAATTCTTCTTGATTTTCATTTGATGCATATATATTAACCAATATATATTCTTCACCTCCCAATATTCCAAATACTATAATATATCTTCCCATAACATCCTTCTTTACCTTTGTCACCTTAAAACCACATTTCTTTGAAATAATAATTGCCACCCCTCTTGATTTGGATGAACCAAAAGCTTTCTCATATGTCATAGACCACTGCAGTTTTAATTCATTTACCCCCTCCTTTGATTGGTGAGTTTCTTGCAAACATAGTCGCAGCTCCTTCTATGCCTCTTTCTATGTCCCTCCAGACAAGGTTGGAGGGACATAAGATTGCGCCCTGAATAAATTATTGAATTTGTGTAACTTTTGGAGACTGTGTTAGTGTCTTAATAAACAAACAAGGTTTGCGCAATTTCTGATGGTGAGCCACATGAAACGCAAACCAGTCTAATGAGTGTTCTCAATGTTCTAACCCTCTTGCACAAGACCAGCCCACCCAATAGCTCATCTCCTTTGATGTTTTACATTTCCGTTAAAAAAAATTATGCAGGGGAGAGATTGACTCCAAGAGGCTACTAAACTACCCAATTAAAGTACACCACACAATATCCTCCATAGATGTATCTTGTTTAAACAAATTAATTATGTTCTTTGTTCCCACTACTGTTACCATTTCAGTTATGTTGCATTAAACTTTCCATACGAAATAGAACATGTCTTCATAGCAATAAATGAGAAACCTGCTCAATATTTTATATTTAATCTGTTCCATCCGCAGCTCAACATCTTACTCACGGTACACCAGCCCCTACTTGTCTGGATCCCTCCATCATGGGCACCACCATCCATCTTCTCATAATGGTTATAAATCTTCCAGCATAAACCCCAAATTTACATCCAATTTATGTCCCTATTTGAACATTCTGTTTCCCTTCTTTCTCAAGACTATACAATATCTATAGTGATAATTCAGATGACATTGACATTCCAATGTTTTCTTTGATAGTTAATCCTTAAAGGAAATGCAAAATGTCCACATCTGGCAATGTCCTGAAGGGAAATTACTATTATTAAAATAAGAATCCACCCTTCTTTTAATTCATCTTTCAGCACCATCAGCTGACATTGGCTGAAAACAATTTCTAAGACCTTCATAAGGCCTTCAGCAAATTTATATGGCAGGAGTGCAACAGACCATGAATCCATCTCTCAGTCCTCTTGATCTCTTAGGAAAAGGGTGATTTACCCTGCCTAATATACAATGCTGCAGAATGATTGAGCTTCCCGTTTGCTGTTTCTAACAGCTACTCCAAGGCATAAGGTATTTATGGTTTCCTTCTGATTGGGAGACAGCAAGCCCCATTCTCTCACTAATACCTTTACTACCATTTGGCATCCAATTGTAGCATTTGTGTATAATTTAATTTAAAAGGAATTTTGTACCATTTTAAATCTAGGGCCAAAAAATGTGTGTGCATGTCCATGTAATTTAATTCATTGACAATGCCACTAGAAGGCCTGCCTGTCATAAAACCAGCCAGAACATTTCATGGCTAGGGTTGCTACCTGGGCCCAGAGTTTCAAAATGTTATATGGTGCTTCAACGTCTGTGAAGATTCCCTTTGGAACTGCAACCTAGAAACTAAATGTAAGATACCATTTCTGCTGTATACTACTAGCCAAAATCATATTCAATTTTGGAACCGAAAGCATAGTTCCTTATATACATGAGTCTCAGCCACAAACTCCATTGTGGCCTATTGTTCTCCCCACCCCAGTCCCCAAACCATACTCAGCATTTTCTGGAGCAAAGGTGCTTAAAAAAAAAAAGTCTGTCATGTGAACAAGATAAGAAACATTTCATGGCAAATGCTGGAATGAAAGATACAAATGACTACTGACTGAAGGCAAGCAGAACTGGGATAACCACTTAGAAAGCGGTGAGAAAGTGGAGTCACTGAGGGAGGGGGGGACATTGCGGGTGTTTGCCCAAAGGCCCTCAAAGACCTGGAGAGCCAGCACAGTGTGTATTACATTAGCAGGAAGTTGTTAATGGCCTAAAAAGATTTCCTAAAGGTAGTGTTGCAGATTTCTCTCAAGATAAGAATCCCTTAGTCTCTTGTATGCATATAACAACAAAAAGAGTATCTAACAACATATATTTAACTCAGGGGTGGGGGAACATGCAGCCCAAAGGCTGCAGCATGCAGCTTCAGCTAACCCCCTCTGTCCCACAAAATTGTAAAAACAAATCACATCCAGAGTGGCCATTTTGAAGCCTTTTTGAAGCCTAGCTACTATGGAGGACCAAAAGAGTCAAAATTAGCTTGAAAACAGCCTAATTTTGACCCTTTGGGTGCTCTGTAGCTGCTCTGGACACCAGTTTTTAATTTTTTGTTAATAATTCCCCCCCCCGCCAACACCATGGTTGTGGGCGGAAGGTGCAGCCCGTGGGGGAGGGTCCAGGGGGAAAAAATACCCCCAGGCCTCCCAAAGTTGCCCAACCAATTTAAATCTTCCCCTTATTTCCAATTAAATCTAGTTAGTGGTGGCCACAGGTGGCCTCGCGGCCTCTTTTAGAGAGGACAGTCCTCTATTTTAAGGGCTGCTAGAGGACTGTCCTCTATTTGAAGGGCTAGCCAGTCCATGTCTGGTATAAAGACAAAGAACCATCAGAAGGGAGAAGTGGGCCTTGAAGCTGCCTGTCAACAGCACCTGACAGCAGACTGAGTGAGGCACACAGGTCACCTGCTCACAGTCTTCCACAATACAGTGAGGTGCACTGTATTTTTATTTAAATTATAATAATAAATTCTAAATTTGCATCTTGACATATAAATTAGCATATGCAAATGTTATGCAAATAGGCACTCTTTTTTTGGTGATGCGTGTCCTCTTTTTTGGCAATTCAGAAGTCGCCACCCTAGCTGGCCAGAAGGAAAGGAAATGGTACACATGTATTCATCTATTTATTTGTCTGTTTTGAATTATAGTCCATATCATGAGGATCCATGGTAGATATTCATATTTCTGCTTGAAAGAGATGGTAACCTGGCCCTTAAAGGCTTCTGGCATTCCAATCCCATGAATTTACTTTAGCTGTAGTAATTGAAACAGTAGCTTCTGCCATTATGGGCGGTGAAATATCTTATGATTAAAAGCACCAATTGCGCAGGGCTCCTAGATGCATTGAAGAGTCTATGCAAGTACAGTTGGCACCACTTCTGACCTTCACTGAACACGCGATGAGGTCAGTGGAGAACAGCCAAGCTGGGGTGGCAAGATTAGGACTGGAGATAGCTGGTAGGGTCCCGCTCCTCCTCCACGTGGTAGCCTTATGAACAGAAGGTAACTCTTCCATAAGACTCTTGGTTCGCACTTGTGGAGAACCAGTTGAATGCAGGGACCATGATGCACAGAACTCATCACTGTGCACACTGCACAAACTACTTTAAATGGGTGTCATTGGTGAAACACTAAAAGGAACAATTCTGTGTGTGGTAGTGACTCCATGTGACCAACTCACCACGGGCTGGGGAGGTAACATATTCAGCAGCTTCACATGGCCATCACATGTCCTGATGGTGAATTGCCCCATAGATAACATTGATGCATGGCTAAATAACATGAAACATCCACCTGTGCTGTCGATTCTGCCTGATTTCTACTTTCAGAGTGCAAACTATGTTAAATTCATTTGCAGCTTAAAATTATTGTTCTTAGGGGTATTCAAAGTTCAGCCTTTTATATGATTACACTACTTCAGCATTCATGTGGGGAATTATGAGCTTGACATGTAATGTCAAGTGCCCCAACATGAATGGTAAGCTCTGTGTCAACACTGACTACCTAAGAGAGAAGCTAGGCTTCCCTAGTGATTTCTCTCATAACAATCTCTTTTGGTCTATGCCAAGAGAATATGACAATGTGAAAACATTAATATTAACAGCTGTTCACAAAATCAGGAAGTTAGGTTCAATATTTTACATATTTGCTTTTCATTCTCAACACAGAGCTGCTTTCACATTCTACAAAAACCTAAGTAATCCTATCGAGATTGTGTCGCGGAAGCTTTGGATTTCACACCGAGTTTGGGGAATTTTCTCACAGACCAATATCCTGAGGGAAATTTATGAGATGCTCAAAGTGCTACACCTCAAGGTGACCCAGACAACTTCTCAAAAATGCTGCATCTTTGCTCAGTGGTTTTAATTTGTGTTTATTAACCTCCTGACACAAAACAGTTTTCTAGCAGCATATGATGCAGTCTGGTGGATATGTGCATACCGATATACAATATACATTTTTAGGGGGCATCACAGTCCCATGATTACTTGTGATTATACCAACTGCAAGGTAATAAAAAGTACCCATCATACCCCCAGTAGAGAGAGATGAGATTTGTCCATTTGAGACTGCTGGAAAAGCTAACTGTATGGAAGATGTGGAAGAGTCATAAATTTGTAATGTGCAGTCATTGTGGCTTGAGGGATAAATATTCAGTACCTGTTATTACCTGATAAAGTCATACATATGTATGGATCCATTTTATGTGATAATTACTGAATCTAGCATTAGCATCTGCTTTTACCTGATAAACCAACTTTATTATTTTAAATAAAGCAATTGCAATAATTCACAAGCCGCCATGAACTGCGAAGACTGCAAAATAAAGCAATCAAAGGTGGTGGTGGGGAGCGAGGCACCAGTTTAAATCCTCTAAACATCAAGGTGTGTTCGCAAGAATTCTAACAACCTGTTTTGCGTGTGGGTTTTGTTACAAATATTTCTGTCTCTGTTAGAAGGCTTCTCTCTTTTAAAATGAGATTTCTTGTGTTTAATACATAATATGGTGGGGCTATCTAAGCAAGTTTGGCTGTTATTTTGGATCGTCCCCTTTTTTGTGTTCTAAAAGTGAATTTGTGAGCCTAAGGGAAACTTTCTGTTCATAGTATTAAAGGCAAAATGGAATCAGTTCCCGCTGAAATGGTCAACTGCCTGCTGATTAATCAGTAATAGGAAGAGATAATCTGGAACACTTTTAATTACAAAAAAACAGATAATGTGGATTTGGAAGAAGAGAACAGATGTCACAACATCCCACCAGTCACAGCTACAAATTTGTGCTTTCTCCTAAGGGGCAACACTGTTGGATGTAGAATCTTGTGGAGCAGATTATGGGTGTTTCACATGCCATCATAGGCTGTAAACAAGTTACAGCATTCAGCACTAGCTTACTTTCTGTTCATTTGTTTATCAGATGACTAAGTACCTAACTAAAGGTTACACGCCACTTCAGGAGGGAACTTCTCCTGAGGTGGGGTGGAGAGTGGGTGCTTAACCTTTTCCCTGTCCACCAGTTCTTCACTCCCAAACACACCTACCAACTCACTTTCCCATGGTCAGGGCTGGGCCATGGGCAACAGCCTAGTGGGCCAGGAACTGCAAGCCAGGACAGAAGAACAAGCCAGGACTGAAAGAAGAACCAGAGACACATTAGAGTTCAGGCTGCTGTCCAAACAAAGACAGGAAGCCCCTGCCCAGGAGGAGCCAATGGCCAGCCTGGCTGGGTGGGGTTAGTCCAAAACCAGAAGGTTCTTCTCTGAGAGGCTGCAGTTATTCGCTTCACCACATGGAGCAGTGGTGAGCCACATAACTGACGAATCTGTCCCCATCCGAATGTATATTTCTGAGGTCAACCAAGTATCTGGAACCTCAAAAGCAAAAAACAATTTTGAGGGAAGCAATGGGGAAATGGTTAAGCATCTATGTGGGACGGACACACACACACACACACCAGCTCTGTTGCATAGTTACCATTTCCCATGATGGAAGAGAAGACAGATGCCCCACTCCACCATTCTCATAATGCGTGATGAAGAGAATGCCCACAGGGCTGGTGTTAGGGGTCAGCATTGTTGGGCACTCATCAAGGCCCATGCCCTAGTAGGGGGCCCACTGCCAATCCCAGGAGCCTGGCCCTACTCCTCCTGTTGCTTGTTCATCTGCCCTCTCTGAGCAAGCAAGCAGCGAAAGGAGCAAGCAGCAGCAGTAACCTCCACACGCCTTGTCCTCTCTTTCTGGAAAGTGGTGTAGATTGGGCCCAGAGGGAGAGGCAAGTTATCGGGGAGTGGCAATAATAGCAAGGAGGAGGAGGTGTGGACATTCAAGGAATTGGGCCCACTGAGAGAGTCTTGCTCAAAGGCCTTCCCACAGCCTGGAACTGGCACTGAATGCCCATATATGTAGAGTACACTGAGATTAAAACAATTTCTCATCTGACATACACTGTCAGTAAATGCCTGGACTTTGACTCATATGTATGGCCACAGGGACCATACTGGCTTAAAAGCAAGATCTGCCCAATATTTGTGCATTAAGTCCCAAAAGCTATTTGGTGTGGACCCTCGTTGCCTTTTTGGTACCAGAGAAGGGGAAATACAAAAGAAGTAACCCATACAGTTCACAGGATCCCAGTAAAAATGCTCTCTTTTGCTTGAGCTACACAGCCTAACGTACTTGTATGGCGTTCACATGACATACGGTTTGCGTTTTCTAGATAATGATCCCAGATCTCTATTATCACTTCCTACTACAGAAAACAAATAGTTTTGTTCCATCAAAATTGGTAGCTATAAAGCAAGGGGGAATAGAAAATGCAGTCTATGCTATGCTTACCTAAAAAGTTATTAAAAGTGATACTTTTGCAATGCAAATTGCTGAGGGTTAAAATAATGTGCAGGCTGTCAAGCTGCACAAGAATCTTAAAATCAAATTCTTTGCAATTCTTCATTTGTATAACTTTCAGCAATGGAAACAAGACTAGCAGTAATAGTACTACATGATCATCATTCACTAGTGCACTGAGTATAGTTTTCTGTTTTAGAGAAGTGAAAAATGGACAGTGTAATCAATTCATTTGCTCTGACTTCCTATCAGCTTCTAGTTTATGTGTAATACTCTACCAGTCACACTCTGATGATAATGTTTTTTAATGACAGTGTCACAATACTATACTTGAAGATTCTTAATCATAGCAATAATAAGCAGAAACCCCAGTGTGGCAAGCTCTGCATTGGCATTAGGACTCAGGACCTATTTCAGATGACAGATGTATTTCCTCCATGTCCAGTGATTTTTCACAGTGAACACCACCAAGCAGTATGAAGGGGAAGTGAATGGTAGTAAATATATGCAGGCATGAGTTGGACATGTTCCATGGAGCTTTAATTGACCGTGAGTTCTCAGCACTTTGCAGACATGTGTCCCCTTCACATATTGGGTCCTAAATAGATTTGGGGATTATTTTTTCCTGCAAGCTCAACAAACCAGTAATTTATAAAGATGGTTCATTAGCTAAATAGAAATAAAGGAGAAGAATCATAACCAAACATGGAACAAAAACGGAAAGTTGGGAGAAACGGATATATTGTTCCTTTGGGTAGTAGTAGTAGTAGGCGATCACTTGTGACCGAGTAAGATTGTCTTCCAGAATAAAATTACAAAAGAAAATTATAAAAAAAAGAAATTGTTAAAAAATCGTGTAGACTCTACCGATGGGTCCGTAAGTGACTGGAGGCCAATTCTAGATCCACACAGCTTCCCACAGTGAGGACACAGGTTACCAGATGGAAGATGGTGCTGTAAAGGATTCGTTTGACGTGCTTTTCGCTTAGCACGTTTCTCCCTTTCACCTTGCACTTGGGCTTCTTCAAAGTCCATAGAGCCTTTGTGAAAGGCCAACCTCCAGTTAGTTCGGTCATGGGCCAGAGCTTCCCAGTTCTCTATGTTTATATTGCATTTTTTTTAGATTAGCCTTAAGAACATCTTTAAACCTCTTATACTGACCACCGATATTCCGCTTTGCCATCCTTGAGTTGGGAATAAAGTAACTGCTTTGGGAGATGGCAGTCAGACATTCGAACAACATGACCGGTCCATTGAAGTTGGCGTTGCAGAAGACTAATAATTAAAAGTTGTCCTTGTTGCTACAGTCTAGCCTTCCTCACCTTGGTGCTCTCCAGATGTTGAGCTGCAACTCCCTTCATTCCCAGCCAGCATGTTGTATTAAACCTCCAGATATAAAAGTTCTTGTGTAGCAGAGTTGGGAATGGCAATTGCAAGAGCGGCTACCAGTCAGAGTAGACAACACAGAGTAGATGGAACAGTTGTCTGGTATACCGATATTATTCTGTCCATATTACAACAGCCATTTTTGTGTGTATAATGCATGTACACTTTCAGATGTATAAGAAGGAGCGCTGCCGCACTGCTGGCCCCAACCCTGAGATTGGCGCACTCCCTCCCTCGGTGTCTGCATGGTTATTGTGGACATCTGCAAAGGGGTGGCTATGGTGGTGCCCCAGTATCTGCACCTCCTGATTCCATGGAGCCCCTACAGATCAGCAGGTGCTCACATGTAGCCATTCCTTTGCAGACATGCATGCTGAATGTGCAGATGTCAAGGGAGGGGCAGCAGCACAGTCCTGTTCTGCCTTATACACGTGAAAGCCCTCCATGGGAATGCCACGTGAAAAGGGCTCAGATCAAAGTATGAATCTAGACCAGCCTTCCTCAACCTGCTGCCTCCAGATGTTTTGGACTACAACTCCCAGCATGCCTGACCATTGGTCATGCTGGCAGGGGCTGCTTGGAGTTGAAGTCCAAAACATCTGGAGGGCACCAGGTTGAGGAAGGCTGATCTAGACCATAGAGAAAAGGGGTACCACAAATGATTGCGTGGAGAGCAAATAGCTAAAGATATGAGCTACCAAAGCAGAGTTAAATTAGGAGATTGTAAAATGGAAATAGCAAAGTGAAACATGTTGCTCTTATTTGTTATTCCCTAACTGATAGAAAGTATTCCTTTTCCTATCCTACTCAGTTGAATATACTTTACTTCCTGTCAGCTGCAGACAAGATAGGACATCCACATGCCATTTTCTTATTTGTAATTTGTAATAAGATTTTTTTTTTTAATTTTACATTGGAGGCCAAACCCGCTGTGAGTGCTGTTATCTCAAAGGAACCATCCTGCTGTAAAATATTTCCTAAAACTCTGTTCCAGATTAACAGTACTCTGTCAGCCATTTGATTCAGTAACAATGAATGAATACTCTTTTTTCCCCCTGACAATTTTTACATCCTATTCCTACTTTGGGGCTTATAAGAATTGTCAAAAGGATTCAGATCTTGTAGCCGCTAGCCACTTTAATGGGGCACACAATATCAGCTTTCGAATACCTTTTTTGAATGTAAAATCCACTTTTTTGGCATAAATCTTATAAAGCTTGAGAATGCTAATTAGCAGGGCCCAAACTGTGCATGAAAGAGAGAGATGTAAGGAAATAATTGATGTTTACTGGAGCTCTATAGTGCTTGAGTGACATTATAATAATCCTAAACACTGGCAAGCATATGTTATCATTTTAAAACAGAAGTGTTAACCAAATTGTATGAGATGTCATTTCAAATGAATTGAGTAAATCTGCCTCTGATATTATTTTTATGTAGTCATTTTGGATCTCAATATTGCATCATAGTACAATGTCCATGTTATGCCTTTGTTTATACACTCCCATTCAAGTTTGCTTTTATTTTCCCCACTGTAAAGAGCTCTTGCACAATCTGTTCAAAAAGAAAAAGAAAAATATTTGCTTTTGAAACCTTTAGTTTCTGTTTTGGTCATTTGGGGGGAAAGGCACATAGCATGACTGAAAAACACTACAGGCCATATTGTGAAGGGAATCAAGAGGAAGTTGAATTGACAGGAAGTGTTCAATGATGATCACCCTCCTTGACCTTTCGGTTCACCCCTCCCCGCCCCACTATCTAGGGATGGATGTATCAGTCTATTTCCAGTCCATGTCAGTTTTGCATTCCTTAGTTCATAAGTCCATTCTGTCCTGTTCCTGTATTAAACTGCAATCTTTTTTTTTTTAAAAAAAAATCTGCACGTGTGTGTGTGTGTGTGTGTGTGTGTGTATTTTCTTCCAAAACATGCATTTCTAAATCTATTTTAGAATAGATGAGTGAAATCCAAAGGCTACCAAACCTGCAATCCTACGGTCCTTGGGAGAGCATGCTAAGAGCCATAGGATAGATTAGGTCTCCCCTCTAAGGGCAGGGAGAGAGGTCTGCCCTCGCACTCAGTGCTCAGTTTGCGTTTTAATGTGCTTACCTAATTTCACACTTTTAAAGCTATACATGAACCAAAATGCAGTTATCCTTCAAAATCCACAGTTCTTTGAATTTTGTGATGCAGCTCTCCACTCAAAAAATGTGTACAGGTATGTAGTGTCAGTGCCAGCTCCAGGTTTTTGAGAGCCTTGAGCAAAACACCCTCAATGGGCCCCCTCTCTCAGTGAGTCTGCTAAGTCATCCTCTTTCTCATATTACGACCATAATGCAGCAGAGAGCCAGGGAGCAAAGAGGCAGTGGCATCTGCTGCTCCTCTTTCTCCCCACCACCACCACCACCACCACCACCACCGCCTGGGCCAGAGCAAGAGGCAGGTGAACAAGGAGGTTGCAATGGTGAAGAGCAGGGGCAACTCCAGGAGGCTCTTCTCAGTGGGCCAATGCTGGGGTGTGGGCCCTCAGCAGGTGCCCAATCATGCCTACCCTTGATGCTGGCCCTGTGAAGTGTGCACAAAAATGCATATAATAGTGAAAATGATGTTTGAAATGCATTATATAGTACAGGGAAATTGCTTGCAAAGTGCATATGTTAGGCAATATTGCATGCAAAAATGTGTGCATTAGGAGGAATGAGCACAAAACGTCTACAAAATTTTGTACCAACTTTAAAAATAAATAAATCTCAAACTGATGTGGAAATGGGATGAATCAAACTTAAGACTGGAACAATGAGCAACGGAAAGAAACCAAAGCTGACAGAGTCACCCATCTATGTTGGGGGGTTGGGGAAGAGGTGTTCTGGGTTTGTGTTGGGGAGGTAGGTCCTGGAGATGCTGAGGATTCAAAGGATCCACAGCTCTCCTGGCCCCCAAATGTGCCTCCAAGCCATCTGGTAATCTATGCCAGTCCAGGAGCTGGTGTAGATTAATTCCTTCCCATTGGAGAGAGGGGAAAGGAGCAGAAATGCTGCTACTTCTTCATTTCTGCCCTGCCCGCATAAGCCCAGCAGTGCTTTGGACATCTTGGAGGCTCTGGCATTGGAGCTCTCTGTGATAGTTAGGAATGCCCTGCCCATAAATATACAGCTGAGCTGGACTTTTATTCTACTCTGGATTTTTGTCCAACACTTGACAAAGTGGAGGACTGTACCAAGTGCGAGTTAAATCCAGTGGACAGATACCAAGCTTTGATATATTATAAATGCATATTTAGTAAGTTTAGTCTTAACCTGGTCTCCACAACATCAAGCTTGACCCCAAGTTTTATAAAGAAGTGTCCTTGGCAAAAATTCCGCAGGAGCCCAAAATGTAATACAAGGGGTGGGGGGAGGAGTAATCTTTTTGCAGTTATTAGATTGGCTCCCACTTTTTTGAGAAACCTATCAGCCTTTATGCTTTCCCCATTCCTAGTACAATCCTATGCATGTCTGTTCAGAAGTAAGCCCCATTGAGTTCAATAGGACTTACTCTCAGGTAAGTACAAATTGTCATCTGTTATGTTCTATTTTTTATTTTATTTAGAATTTACAACCTGCCCTATCCCACACATTCAAGGCAATGTGTTGTATTTCAGTACTTCCGCCCTTTATTTTCTGCCATCTCTTTCTCAACACCCATCCTTATTCCATCTATTCCTCCATATGTGCATGCTTGCTAATAAATCATGGATCGTTCATTAAAGTTATCTTGTTCCCTTGTACTGGATACTTGCCAGGCTTGAAGAAATCAAACAAATGCAAAAGTTGTCAGGTGATAACTCATCAAGGGAGGATGCTGAGAGAAAGGCCAAAATCATGCACCACAAAAGGCAACCAGCAATTTATGAGAATTACCGTAAGTCAATGAATTCAGATGGCAAGACATATCCAGGCCAGTTTGAAAGCATCTGCCCTTCCTTTTACCTTCATGGTTTTGTGTATCCCATTTCATCTCAGTCTCTCCTTTGCCCAAAATAGAGGGGCCTAGTTCCACTTGCTGGCACATTCCGCTATATACCTTCTTGAACTATGTAACATTCATTATATAGCAAGGTGACCCTAATTGAGCACGGTATTATTATAAAGTGCTGCTAGAGGATCACCAGGCATTACATTCATTATCCACCAGCAATTTTTTTTCCTCCACAAATTCTGCTTGCCACCGAAAAAGAATGATTGAACTACCCAAGACGTATATCCAAGCATATATGGGGTTTATTTTCAAGGCATTTTATTCCCTGTCTCTGGATTCTATAGTACATAACTCATCATCACTGAAGTGTGTGAAGTTAGGTGAAATTTAATTGCACAAAATTTCAAAGATGCAAATCAGCCAGGAAAGGGGACCACATTAAATCTCTTAAGCTTTCAATGGTACTTGACACTGACATTAAAAGGGCTCCAGTGACAATAGATGATGAAGTTCTCCAGAATCAGTTTTGCACAGGATCCTTATAATCTGAAAAGCACACTTTTGTGCACACATATTCAAATTAGTAGTGAGAAGGTCACTCACTGATGTCACATGGTGACAATATATCTAGCTATATTACTTTATCTCACATTATACATGAAATAAAATAAATATTCCATTAAGAAAAAAGATTTGCTTTGTATTTTTTACTAGTAGCAATGCAACCTGAACCAATTTAGTCATCAGCAAGCCTTAAATCAGCAAGCCTTTGAACCGCCCAGAGAGCTTCAGCTGTGGGGTGGTATAGAAATAAAATTAATAAATAAATCTTGGGTGAAATTGTGTATAGGCGACATACAACACCACTGTCAGGACTCAAAAACCATTCTGATTTTTTTTAAAAATCCCCATAATGAGACAATGTTCCCCAATATAATGGTGGTGGTGGGTGAAATACTATTCTGCAATTAGATGATTTTTATACGGAGGTAAAAGAACTCTGTTTCTGTTCGGAAAACAGTCAAAAAGCCCCGTTCGCAAGCCCGATTGCGAACACGCATGCCTTTTCAGAGAAAATGTTTGCATGTTTCCGAACTTGTGAGCCCGTTAGAAAAATGTGCGTTTACCATGCTTTACTGAATGGGGGAAAAGTGCACATTTTGGGTGTGCACTTCTAAAAATGTGCATTTTTCCCAACCAAAATTTGGAGAATCTAAACATCGCATGTTTGCCCATTCTGTGATTGGATCCCTGCCTTTTTTTTACGGGTACAGGCAGCTACTGGGCTTCCAAATTCAGATTGGGGCCGTAGTACATGGGGAAGGTAGCATACCTCTTTCCTTCAGCACCAGTTTCTTAATTTAATTGCTCCCTGTAGCTGTTACTTCTCTGTAGGGCACAGCATACAAGTACCATGTGGCTGTCTGTATGTTTTTCCCCATGGTGCAAACAGCAGTTATGTGGGTTAATTCAGACAGGAAAATGGCACAAGGAGAAAAATGTTTATTATTTATTTATTTATTTATTTATTTTTAAAAACTCCTCCAGCAAATTCAAATTGGGGCTCCCAATGGCTGTCTTTATGCTTTGAATAAAGCATGGGACATCAAATCGCAGATCTCTCACTAATGTGTCTAATTGCACCTTTAAATATGATATTTTTCACACCTATTATATTGGAGAACATTCTCTAACTAGAATTACTCTTTAATCAAAACATTAAATGATTCTTATTTGAGTGTTCACAAGTTATCAGTAAAAAAAATAAAATCATTAGAGTGACAGAAGTGAGGGGGGAAACCCATATACACCAGTTCAGCGAAGGGGATCATATGCACTTCTGATGCAGATACATGTCAGGTCCCCCTGACCATCATGTTATATGTGTGATGCTCATGGGAATGCACATCCCATCCGTGGCACCAGCCACATGCCTGGATCTATATCTGGGCCTCCTGCATAGGTATGAATTGGACTCCTAAAGTCCATGACTACTAACATAATTTATGTTCTTAACATTAAATAAATGGTACCTAATCATTTTGTGGGCTGTGGTAGGCTTTTAACAAAGCCAACTACAGGCAATTATATATTCTTAAGATTCACAAAATATCGCTCTAGTTTCTACATTCTCTGATTGAACATGCATCATAAATGGCACCCTTCTCTGTATACTTGGAAAATTATACTACAAAGGAATCATGTAAATTAAAATGGAACCTCTCCCAGTAAACTGGGTAAAGTAAGAGTTGTGACATGGTGGTCTGGCCTTAACTTACCAGGAAGATTAGCATTTAAATACTAATACTAATGCTTACTGGGTTATTCTAAGGATTACAAGATAATGTATGTAAAGTACTTAGAATGTTCAAAAGCACTATATAACTGCTTATTATTATTGATTTTAATATAACATGATACATTTGCCAGGATAGGTGGAAATATAATATTGGTCAATTTTAACTCCTATCAGCTTTCAATAATAATAAGAATATTTATTAATATAGTAACAAGAATATTTACTAGATGTTTTACAGCACATTGTTATGAATCAGTGAGCTTAAGGGCCCTGTTCATTGAACATTTATCTTATGCCAACTTTATTAGGTTGCACAGAGAGAATTCCATTCCTTTCTTTGTACATGGCCTGAAACTAGTATTCATTATTTCCACCAGACGTTTAATGTGAACAGGTAACACATAAGAGGGAGGACGGAGCAATGGGGTGTCAAACCTGCCAAAACCAAGACAAATAATAGCAATTCATCAGTGATAAATGGAGATGTTTTTGGAAGTCAAGGCTTTAAACTGGTCTTCAAGAAGCAGGGTAGACCCATAGGGCACATGGCAAGAAGGTCATATGTGAACATATGTGTCTATTTGTGTAATCTTCTTCTGGAAAGATATTAGGGCAGCCTCCTGGCATAACACAACCTCCAGCTCCCTACTCCTGATCTTCACCAGCTACGTATGCTATTTCACAGAGAATGAATAGCTTAATACTCAGGTCTTAGCTATTCACTTTCTCCTCAGCTTTCTCCTAGTTCTTCCATAACACCCATCAACCAGCAGACCTCCCTCTTTGACTACCCACAGACTGACTAAACTCCTGTCAACTGTAATTTCCCAACTGCTCTTTTCTACCTCGCTAGAATCTCCACACAATCATAATAGAATTTACTTGATCCAGGCCCCATTTATAAGTATTCAAAGGAATTGTCTCTCCCCACCCCTTCAGAATGCCACTAAGCAATTATACAGGCCTTTGACAGTAACAAAGCAAGGCCTCAGTCCTACACAGAAATATTATAGCCTCTCAGAGGTCACACAAAGTAAACATTACAGAACAACAACAGTTATACACATGGCATTTCTTCACAAGGTATACTTGGTTCTTGCTTGTATTCATTAAATACAACAGCCATTTTAAATATACTTCTGGGGAAAGATGTAGGAAGCATGAATCTAGATTTACATCATTTTGCCATCATATTATATTTGATACCAAAGGCCTGTATCATCTCCTGAGTTGGCTTGCTCAGGTCTGCTCTGAAACCAAGCACAAACTTGTGAGGAAGCTTACAGGATGTTGGAAGCTGGAGTTTGTGTCAAAATGCTGGGTGTTTTGTTTGAAACAATCAAATTTTGCTTTAAATTGGATATGCATCTAACTAAAATGTATTATCATATGACTACTAGGAATACTATTATCCTGGCTATAGGTCGGGTGGTTTGCTGCCAAAATCTGCTACAGAAGCTTACTAAGGAGAAATGTTGCTTGTTTTCAATCCATTTCCCCCCTTTTTTTGGTTGTTGCCACTGCTGCAAGAATGCAACCCACAGTTGATTCCATGGCAGGGGGTGTTGCGCCCTGAACTACCTGAAGATGCCCATTCCTGCTATAGGTGAGGAAATCACTAGCTGAAAAACTGGGATATTTACACAGGAAACCACCGAAGCTCTGACTGACAGGATTAATCAAGACTGTTAGGAAAGTCGTTTCTCAGCTTCTGAACTGTGTTTATATTTAAAGATGCTTTAGTCAATAGGAGATTGTATATGCTTCTTTTCTCAAGAGTGTGCTCATCACTCCAAATTATTTACTTAGCCATTTGTAGCTTCTTGGGAACTCATGTATGTAATTTTAAAATATAACCTAAAAGCTGCTTTGTGTACTGTATATAAACTAGTTCCAGAAACAGTCTCAGAGGAAAGTATTGTATTTCTCTGCAATAAGTCACTGTGATTAAAACTGGCAAGGCTTCATCTGAACCATCAGGAATCTCTGGCTGTACACGTGTGTGTCATACATAGGATAGGAACATAGGAATCTGCCTTATACTGAGTCAGACCATTGGTACATCTAGCCCAGTATTGTCAACACTGACTGGCAGCAGCTCTCCAGGGTTTTCAGGCAGTAGTTTTTTCCAGCCCTACCTGGAGATGCCAGGGATCGAACCTGGGACCTTCTGCATGCAAAGCATGTGCTCTACCACTGAGTGACAACTCCTCCCTCCAGGTAGGGCTGGGAAATACCATTTCTGAGACACAGCACAGCCACTGCCAGTACTGTCTTAGTATTCCCCACATGGTTGCCACCATGTTAAAAATTGGCCCCTAGTGTTAGAAACTAGTTTTGCCATGTTTCAAATAACACTTTACTAGCCACATTAAAGAATGGTTGGCCTAACTGAGAAAGGGCCCTGGAAATGTGTCTCTGGGATCCCAAGCATGAGAACATGGCTGGAGAATAACCCCACTATAGCTTAACTCAACTGAGAGGCTGGAAACCCAAAGAACTGTTGGGGGTAGGGGGGGCACCCATAGTCGTGCTCGAGACTGTAAGCTGATTGAGATGACAGGGATGACAAAGTGGATGTTGTTAATGTTATTTATGAGTTTATTTATAGGCATTTAAAATATTTGTAATCCACCTTTAAGGGCAAAAACCCTCCCAAGTTGGTGGTTATTCTTCTGCTGCTATTTTATAGTTATTTATTTTTACTGCTGTTTTTATGCTGTCTCTTACATTGTGTTTTTGATGTTTATGGTGATTATGTTTTATGAAATGTTGCAATTTTATATTTATCCAATGGAAGCCATGTTTTGAGGGCCTGGCCCTAAAAGTAGGCCTATAAATAATTTAAATAAATCTAGAATTAAGGATTAGTAAAAATAACCCACTATTTTCATAGCCCAAGTTCCAGAACTAACATTAGATCACTACAGCCCTGGTGGCTCTACTTTCTTCACTGAGATTTCTTATTTATCCCATGACAACCTATCATTAAGATGAGTTGATAACGTTGATTTTTTAAACAAAGCTTTTTACCAATAGGCAACCACCCTCTGCAGCTTGAATATAAAAAATTGCCGCTGGCACGCACTGCAACCCTCCATAGTGTAAATATATCACAGTGGGCTGTGGTGATTGTGCGAATTAGGTCATTAACAAATATTACCAATATAACTAAGCAAAACAAGGTGCCAATACTTGCAGTACTGGGTATTTTTCTGAAGAACTTACTGAAGTGGTCACCCTTTACCTCAGACAAGGACAACGAGGACCAACTCGGGTTATTGGAAAAAGGTTTATTGTGCACAATAGGTCCTGCGGACTGTGTCGCAAAGCAGAACCCCGGGCGGGGCTTTTACAACCACTTTTATAGCATACCTAAGTCTGGTCATTTGGCAACAGTTCTTTACATTGGTCAGCAAGCTCAAGACAAAAGGGGGGTTTGCTTTAGGGGAGGGGGATTTCCTTACAAGGAGACAGGAAGATGATCTTACAATCAAGCAGCTGCTAGGTATTTTCTTATCTTGGTCACGTATGCAGGGTGCACAAACCTATCTTCATCAAAGATGTCTTTGCCAATTTTCACATATACATTCTTTAGCAGGCATTGCAAGCGCTATGGTTTCCTCATTACGTCTACCTGCACAAAGACTTTATTTCATATTCTTTAGCAGCAGCAAGAGCTATGGTTCCAACCCACTGGAAAAGTTTAATGGGCTTATCTATCAAGGATGGGTTTAGGAGGCTTTGACTACATATTCATAGACTAACTCACCCACCATGGAAATGGTGCTAAAGGTCATGCAAAACTAGGGATGGACGAATCTCTCAAGTTCATTTTCAGATAATTCATTGGACAGCTGAATTCATTCCATTCCACCTCTGCATCAATTTGTATACTTTTTTTTTAATCCACACAAAAATCCATACGTTTTCATGTGCATTTTTTCAAATATACACAATTTTCCGAACGCATGCATTTAATGTGCATTTTAAAAAACTGTGTTAATCTTACCCCATTGGCTAAAATGATTTTGTCTGCATTTTCTCCTAATATGTCCATTTTGTGCACACTTTCCCACAATACATGTGTGTGTGTGTGTGTGTGTGCACACGTGTGTGTGCTTTATTGTGGAAATTGAGCTCAGTACTTAGGAAAGTGCTTAGGATTTTGGAGTGTAACTGCACTCCAGTTTGTACTTTGGTTCGAGGACTGTGAAATTTTAGGCATGTTCACATTAAAATGTGAACAGAACAAAATTCTCACCCATCCCTTTTCAAAACCTGAAACATTCTATGCAATATGGTGAACATTTTTGAGGCATTTTAAACATACAACCCAGATCCAAGCCCCGCAGGTCATTGTAAGAATTAGCTATCCTGCTCAGAAAAAAACAATAACATATTGAAGGTTTTGTTATTCTGTACTCTTTGCTAAACTAAATCCAAACTAAATTGTTTGTTAACTTTTTTTCTTTAAAAAATTCAGGCTATGTTTTTCCTGGTTTTAGTATATACTATAAAATTCTATGTAAAAATAAAGGAAGGTTAGACCAATTCAAGGAGGATAAGTATATTTCTGTCTATTAGTCACAAGAGCTATATGCTACTTCCAGGATCAGAAGAACAACAGTGGCAGAGTGCTATTGCCCTCATGTCCTTCTTCTGGGCTTCCTTTGGCCACTGTGGGAAACAGGATGCTAGATCAGATAGGCCTTTGGTCTGCTCCAGCAGGATTCTTCTTATGTTCTTAGCTGTGGGTTGAGCTTATGGCCAAAGATATAATACACTGTTTGGAACTGCTGGGAAGAGTTTTGATGGGGATTGTTTTTGCAATAGTTATATTGAGTGCTGCTGAGCCTCTGTGAGTTATATCCTTGGGACATTTATGCCACCTGTCACCCCTCTTAACAGCTTTGATCTTGCATGCATTATCTAGATTATTATGCCATTTCTCAGACTGAGCCTAAAGTAACTTAACACATTTATTGACACTTTTTCACCATATGAACTGATACAGACAAGCAGTTTTGGAGAGAGCCCTCAGGCTAACAATTGTATTTACATCTTCTGCAGCTGAGGGAAAAGAAGAACTAATAAAGCAAACAAAAGATCAGGCTTCTTTCCTTTTCTTCATTAATGTTTCAGATTATTTTCTTGGTGTTCTATGGAAAGCTGTGGGTAGAAGGCCATTACAATATAATGGAATAGCATATTTCTTTTACAAACTGTTACCTGTGAAGATGCAATGTAGGCCAATTCCTTGAAGGCCATTGTTTCATTTCTTAAAATTACATATGGTGAATGAATTATGTCATGAGGGATTTGTGTGAATTAGTCTAATTAACTGGTTTCAATAAGAATGATAAATAATACTTTCAAGTGTTCCGCAGATGAAGAAACAAGAGCCCAAGATTAACAAGACTATCAGAATAGTAATAAATTAAAAAATATGCATACCATAACAATTACAAATACAACTCCTTAGCAAATACATAGGATTTGCCTGCCAGGGAATAGCATTTACTTCACTGGATCCAAATTCACATTGGAAACTACATTGCACTAAAGTCTATGTTAAAAACTAACAGAGGGATCTAATGTTCAATTTATACCGGCTGACTGGAATAGGATTGCTACTGAACAAAGCTACATCAGCAGAAAAGAATCACCATTTCTTCACATGGATTGGTGCCTTCCCTGAATGGGTATTCTGTGCAATAGTGTTATTGGTGGTGGCATTGGAATCATCAGAGATGTGTCATGGCCCCAGCTGTCATGCCTCCACTGGAATTATCCTCAGAGGAAGAGCTAGAACCTTCAGAGCCTGATGGCCCCAGGGGACAGGTCACCTCAAAAGACTCTGGCACTACCCAAGACAGCCTGGGACCCTTGGGTGATGCTTTCGGATCTGCCTCCTGCTTCTGAGGCAGAGGGAGATACTGGGCCACCACATAGCCCCAGGGAATGCCAGAGCCTTAAGATTCATGATAAGACAGTGGCCAGGTGAAGGAGTGCTTGCTTACTGAGGAGGACTACTCATGAGTGGGGCTCTCCTCATGAGAAGTACATCTGACAGAGCTTTTAATGTGATGCAGCTAAGCCCTGAGTGGGGCTCTGGCGGGCCTGGCTATATCAGCTCTCAGTTGTAACTTGAGAGCTGCTAGGAGCAATGTCTTATCTTCACTTCAGCTCTAGTCTCATGTTTCCTTAACCTTGTCTTTGAACCTCTGTGCTATTGGCCTTCTGACTCTGATTTTTGAATTGTGTTTCTACTTGACTGCTTTCCTGTGTTTTGACCTGGGTTGTGCCTCAGAGACCTCCCTTCTGGAAAACACCTACTTGCCTGGTAAAACTGTGCTTTGACCACTTCTTTGGCCACTCCTACTGTAGCCTGTTCCCTTACTGGACCTTTGTGCTTGACCATTTGCCTGCTTAATTGACTTCCATTATTTGGAATCGTCCCTGTGTTTGCCGAGCATCAAGCTGGACCCCGCTGAAAGAGGACAAGATGCTGTGAGAATGTCCATTCGTGTTGTTACATTACCTCTTCCTTATATAGCAAGGGTGGACAACATCTGGGGGTTGGGGGCCTGCATTGTCCCCCTGGAACCCACTGGAGGCTGTACCACACTCCTGCTACCAAATTCACCACTGAATTTGCTGCGGTGGCAAAAAGTGTGCCAATTTAGCAGGGAAACAAGCTGTGTTGTTCATCCCTGTATTATTATTATTATTATTATTATTATTATTATTATTATTATTATTTCTATGCCACTCTATAGCTATCATGTTGTTGACTTTCTGTTGGGACCTATATAGAATTGCAGAAACATCACATTAGTATTACTCTGGAACAATGGACTGCCCAGAACAGCAAGACCATATGATCAGCCCATAAACTACAGTGGTTAATCCAAGCAGTATTGTAAATTAACACTTGGATTAATAGAGAAAAATGATAACAAACAAGAACACACTCTCACCACACACATTATCTGAATACATCTTCTAAATTAAGTGTGTGTGTGAGAGAGAGAGAGAGGGAGAGAGCCCAAAAGCATGGAAGGCCAGTGCATGTTACAGCTCTGGCAAAGATCAGGAACAGAAAAGAGCTTTTTTCCTATATTTATGTGAGAACAACATAAATATAGGAAACATATTTATGTTTCCTATATAATAAATAGTGAAGTTCTTCCCACAGCTTCACTATTTATTATTACAGTTCACTGGGAAAACCCAGGGCAGAAAAACTTGAATTGGAAGGAAACAAAACAAGTGTTTTGCCTGAGAATTGTTACTGGTCCATCTAGGCCTAGGCTTGTTCTAGCCCCTGAGGCAATTATGCAGGCTCAGTCACTCATTCAGGCTTCTGATGAAAAAACTGTTTCTTCACATGGTCTACCTGTGCTGGGCCTTCTGGATTGCATTTTAAAGAGACAGAACACAACAGCCGGTGCCCTCCAGGGGACATGATAAACCTCCCTAAGTTATGTAGCACCATCACTGGTGGCCCAAGACATATTGCTTTGTGAAGTAGAGCCCAAATGGTGTGAGTGTGTATATTTGCACCACTGCTAGAGCTAACACCATAAATCGTGAGCCGCCCAGAGAGCTTTGGCTGTGGGGAGGTATAGAAATGAAATGAATGAATGAACACTTCAAAAGTCTTTCTGCACCATTCTAGCACCAACTCCAGACTCTGTCTATCCCCTACTACTCATGGTGTCATCAGTAGCAGGTCACTTAACCCTGCAGTATGGCAGGGCCAGTTAATTAGGGCTTCATTCCCACATACTGATTCTTTTTGTCTAATTGTTACCTTTGTTCTTGATTTATATGGACATCCAATTTATAAAGAAAATGTATAAGGAAAATATAGCAATTTCCCTTAGCAAAAGCTTCTACCTTGCACCCAAAAATGTCTTGATTGTATATTTCAGAGCTTGGTCTCTTTAAGAGTCCAGGTCCTGAGAAATGGCAAAACATGATGAACACTTGGGGGACAGAAGTGAGAGTATATGCTTACCACTGATCTTGGATTTAGCAATTGTCCTTATTTATCCGGGTAAATCAGCTGTCCTAGAACCCAGAAAAAACAGCAGTTCTTACCTTCAGAAGCACAGATAAAGCTCACCCTTAATCCTTAAAAAGAAACAGTTGCATCTTGGTTCTCGTCCCCTGGAAGAGAATGAAAAAGAATGAATCAGATAACTCTCATTTCTCTCAGTGCCTCATTACCAGTATGTTCAGTATGAAGATTTGTTGTATAGGTTCAAGAGAATGATGGCAAGAAAGCTAAAACTCTTTATTGGACATTCTCTCTCATTGAAAAAGCATGCAATCTTGAATTCCACAGAAGCTTTATTCAGCAAAACAGCTATTAGCTCTGTTCTATTCTGCCCGAGGATAACTCCATGCAATTAAAAAGCATGCTTGCTTACCCCTTTGCCAACCATTGTCCCCCACTCAAAAGATGCAGCCTGATCTAGTTTGGTCTTTTATTGGGTATACACGGATACTGCAATGATGTGAGAAAAACATTGGGCAAGACATCAGTCCCATCTCAGTCTTGCTGAAACAAAAATAGATACAAGACAGATGTTTTGCATTTGTCTCTTCCTTATTTTGTGCCTATACACTGGAGAGATACTTTGAGTACCAAGATGAAATTATGGTGTTTTTTTAAAAATAAGAAAACTAACTCTTCAATGTGATATATGTCTACTCAGAAGTAAGCCCGACTGAGTTCAATAGGACTTACTTCCAGGTAAATGTGTTTAAGACTGCAGCCATAAATAAATAATTAGAGCAGGTTTGCTAGTAATGAGAAAGTGATGCTTTGTTTGATGGAAGGCAGTATCGAACCAAGCAGCTTTGGTAAGCTGCATTCTCCTCTATTTATACAATTAAGCATAGCTTAATATTCAATCCATCTGCCTGAAGTCGTAGCTGTCAAAACATCTTGAGTCCAATAATCACTGCTATGCACACAAGCGTTGGTTAAAAAAGGAAATTGGGTAGATAACTGACACTGTTTGGATGATGTCTTTGTGCACCTGTTACATCTGCATGTCCTTTGAGCAAACCATTAAAAAATTTGTATGGGAAAATATGCTAACTCTGACTCTGGTACTGCAACTCGGGATAGTGGCATATGATGAATAAAAGATTCTCCTTTTTGTTCAGTTAGTGAATGCTCGTTTGCGTAATCTTACACTGATCAGCCAAAAGCAGGGATGTGTTGATATTCCAGTGCTATTTTACATCAAACCCTTTTCACTGTCATTAATTTTTCTAATGATTTTCTTAGGCTGGTGATCTAACATTGCTTTTGTTGTTCATAGGGCAGGGGGTGGGGAGAAGATACCTTTCATTAAAATATTACAAAAGACACATAAGTATACAGAGCCATAATAACCATGATAGTAAAACTGTATAATTCTTTCTACTGCATGAGACATCTATTGCTTCCAACTACACAGAAGGGTAGTTGTAGGATACCAGACTATGTATAGGATAATTTGCAGTTAACAATTCCAGTGTTATATTTAAAAAACAATAAATAAATAAATCCTGTTCTATGTGCCATTTTGCATTTGATTACCAGTCACTGAGGACCAGAATAGGCATCACAATTAAATCATCTTCCTATGCTGCCTCCAGGTTGCATTCATCTTGAGAATGTAACTGATCTGGGTCATCCATGGATCCAGCCACAGATTCCTGGAAACAAATGGGGCCTGTTTGCATGACATGACAGCCCACTGTGGCTTAATTTACCCATGGGGGCTGTCACATTGTGCCGGGTGCCATTTTTGCATGGCACCTGTCTTGCCATGGCTTGTTGTGTCATGCAAACCCAGGCAACAGGGGTTGTTTGAGGGTTAGACAAGGGTCAAATAATCAGCCCCCACAGGTAAATTAAGCCATGGTGGGCTGCCGTGTTGTGTGAGCCAGCTCCGTGTGTGATTATGGCAGCTGAAAAATTGCGCTGCTGCAATTACAGAAATCTCTGCCATGAAGTTGCGGCTGCATCTGCAGGTAGTTCAGTTGCATGTTCCATGCAGAAGTGACTTGGAGCACATCGTGTGAGGAATGTTTTTGATGATTATTAAACTGGTCCTAAGTGTTAAGTAACTGAGGGATGAGACATCACCTCATGTGGGAATTAAACCTGAATCAGGGTTCACGTTGGCCCAAATACTTAAACATTCCAGCAGTCCAGCCCACACAACTTGTTCAGCCCTGGTTTCAAACCAGCCACCTTAGCTCTCCTCAGTGAATCCTGACATCAGCCTCTGATTTGACTGTAAGGTTGGGCCTTTTTGTCCACCTTTCCCACTGTAATTGGGATCCCCTTGAACAGTTCTTCCTTCATTGCTTTAGTAGCCAGCTCTCCTTTTTTTCCCTATCACTCCGTGAGGTGCCTGAGCAACACAATTTGGCTACCTAGGCAACAACGGTATGGCAAGTCCTTTCCATCTGCTAATGGCAACAAAAATAGTTGTTGACAAAGTGCTGGCCTAGGCAGCCACCTGATAGTAGTAAGGCCAGACCTGGTCTAATTCTTACACAAAATTATACACCTAGAGGGTGACCTTTTAAAGAGGCCCCTTGAACCCATACATATGGAGTCATTATTGCAGAACTGGCAATTCATACAATTATTTTTTGTTACCTGAACCTACATTCCTGTTAGATCATGCTCAAATAATATTCTCAGGAGAAGTTAATTGCTAAACCAATTGCAATGTAACTTTTCCAAAAGTAAATGCTCATGAGATCATTTCACAATGTCAACGTTGTGAGTACCAAATGGTGCATCAGAATCAACCCTATTAACACTGGAGAATCAGCAAGAAAACTTTCATTTTCTCAGCTAGCAAGAAGGTTAAGCTGTGCTGGGGGAGTATATGACACACCACCCCAAGTGCCATGAAGCATCAACATCAGTTCTATTTCCAGTGAAAAGACCACACAATTAAGTGAAAACTGTGAGCAGTGAAGCAGTTGAAATATCCAACATAATCACATCCACATAAAACAGGTTGTCCTTGTGAAGTAGCCTACAATACCTGTCATTTGTCTAACCCCTCGTGATGTGAATGCTGTTTCAGGTGTTCATGTTTAAAATATCATAGAACTGCATGTTAAACCTTTGTCCCTAGTCATAAAAAATTGTGCCTCTGCCTGTCTTGCTTCCCAAGTTCTTTGCTCCAAGAGCCTAGTCCTATTGATCATCCCACAAAATCTAAGATTCATTAATCTTTCGCAGGCCTTAAAGGTATCATCTGTAACCTGGTGGCAATGTATGGCACTTGGCAGCCTCTTCCATCATTTCAAATTCTGCTGTATATACCATATAAGTAATCTGTGGTCAAATGAGTACATTCTGTATATAGAAACAGATACAAATGCACTGGCCCCTGCAGTTCCACAGTTTGTACAGATTACTCCATTTGAGCATTTTATGAAGGATAATAAATATTCCCCTCACACCCCATAATCTTGCAGCAAAACAGCCATATCATTTATTAATTTGTTCTGTGGTTTGGGTGGATTGCATATTCTTTTATTCTGCCTCATTCCCGGACTGAGCCATATTTATGAAGGATTTGGGAGATTTCTTTTCATTTCTTCTTTGTAATAGATGGGAATGAATTTTAGCATGTGAAGACATGTGTATGTAAAAAAGAAAAAAAAAGGAAGGAAGGAAACAGTGGGGGAAATGCATTCAGCGATACTTCACAGTGTGTTAACTATGCTATGTTCTATTAACATCTTTTTACTTTAATCATGTGAGCTACTAATCCACTTGCTTCATTTCTTTGCTTCAAGTTCTTGCTAATTACTTCAGTCGCTCATGTATTCAAATACTTGCATGCTTGACAGTTTTGCAGATGTCAAAATAAAGCTACCTGAGGCACGATTTCTGTGAGTTTTCAAACGCTAAATAGGTAGGAAGAATTGTATGCAATTATCTCTTGTTACCCACATTAATTGTATGTTTCCTTTTCTCTTTCCGTTTTCATTTATCTTACAGAACTAAGACTTAGCTCCCAGAACAGCCATTGATTTCCAGGAACTTGGTGAATCCTTAGGACAAAGCACTATGTAAGTTGTATAGTATACAAGGAAATGATGTTGTAATTGTGACATTTGCTGCTTAGAATCTAGCTTAGTGGTGGCCTTTCACTTTTCCTGTCCAAAGGCCACATGGAATGCCAACATGCCAATGAGACTGGATTTGCACTGTTCTGTTTGTATATATTGGGCTACCTGCAATATTGCATGTGTGCAATGGACTGTTCCCATCTTCTCCTCTCCCCTGCACCTCCAAAATTTGCTTCAGGGGATCACCCAAACTTTCAGAGTAGATTGCGGGGGCAGCAGGGGGAGAGGGAATCCACTCCACTGACAGATGCCCTTCTGTTAGAGCAGTGTTCTCCAACCTTAGGGTCCCTAGATGTTTTTGGTCTACAACTCCCAGCATGACTGCTGGCTGGGGCATGCTGGGAGTTGTAGGCCAAAAACATCTGGAGACCCAAGGTTGGAGAACACTGTGTTAGAGGATGGACACAACTGGATCACCCATTACTGTTAACCTTCACTCTATATCAGGGGAATCTTAGGTATCTGCAGAGCCTTATGCAAGAGAAATGGGGATACTTTTCTAGGCTCAGCAAATGTCGGTTTGAGTGGCATTAGCATTTCTGTTGCCAGGATGACTCATCTATGAAAACTGAAAGTCTTTCTTAACATTGGTTTAAATGAAGTAATACTAATACAGAGCAAATGGAATGGGTGGGGGCGGTCAGGGAATAGAATATTCCTTGGTCAACAACCCTTCGGGCTTCTGGATGTTTCTCTCCAGAGAATAAGTACAGTTCAGTTTTCAAGCCCCATATCTCAACAAAATGTTGATCAAAAGCCATACGCATTTTCAAGAGAACAACCTGAACAGCTTGAATCCTGTCACCTGTGATCTAGAGATGGAGGAATCAGAGGAAGCACCAGCAGAAAAGCTGTCCCTGAGGGATCACACTGACAAGATGATGATGGAAGTTTGGGATCAAGGAGGAATGAATCGGGGTGTGGGGCCTGTTTGTGTGAGGCTGCTATGGTTGCTGAGAGGACTTACATCAGGATAGGGCTGCTTGTATTAAGCCAACTCTGAACCATCTGTACAGGCTCTGCAACTTTGAGCATTGGGAACAGGGGGATCCATGTTTCCCAAGGATCATGCCCCTCAAGGAAGGGACAGTGAGCCATAGGTCAGCATGTAGATAAATATTGTCTAACACTCTTACAGGGAGATGTTTTCCTTGTTTGTTTCCCGCTTAACTGTTCAGGCACAATGTTTGGATTCAGGCTAAACGATATTGGCTAACTTTACCTCCTTGTCCCACAGTAGCCAGTTAGGTGGCTGGCCTGAACTTTCCCCTGGGCATGGCTCTGTTCAGAAAGAGGATATCAGGTCTTTCAAGGCTGCCACCTTCAGAGCCACGTTGTGTGGTGATGCAAGAGAGGGCCTTTTCAGTGGCTGCTCCCGGGCTGTGGAACTCCCTCCCAAGGGAGGCTACGTTTCCTCCATCTCTGCTGTCCTTCCGCTGGCAGGCAAAGACTGCTTTATTCAAGAAGGCCTTTGGCCTGTAAGTGGGTCTGTTGGATTGGATGCTGTTTTTATTTTATTTTTTATTCTGTAATTGTTATGTATGTTAATGTTCTGTAATTGTTATGTATTTTAATATATTTTATTGTTTAAGGGCACAATCCTATGTCCGCCAGATGCTGTCTAGACAGCCATAGGATAGGTCAGAGTCCCATCTCCAACCTTGGAAATGCGTTTCAAGGTCAGAGCAGGGACTCTAATTGCGGAGTGCCCTTCCTCTGCTCTTGCAGCTGGCATGGTCCTTTCCATGCAGGTTGTGGCTCTGAAGTCGCAAGACCAACTTTGGAGTCAATGCTGGGGGGGGGGTATTCTGGGGGGCGGGGAGGGGAAGAGTGAGGCTCCGCTGGGATATGACATATCCTGGTGGGGTCTCAGCCCCTCTTCCTCGCAAGCAGGGGCAAAAGACATAGAGACGGCCATCTAAGTCTGTTGCAGGGCAAGGGAAGCACAGAGGCAATCCTTGCCTCCACACTCCTCCCGTACTCGATTGGATACCCGTAATCCTCCAAGTTCAGAGAGTTATGGGCAGCCACACTGGGTGCCACTGCCCATCAGTTTTAATTATGCCTGTGAGCCACTTTGACTGCCATTTTTTGGTTAGAAAGATGGAGTACAAATCAAATAAATAAATAAAGGGACATATAGACCCTGTCAGGCCTGGGTTTCTTTCCCTATCACTGAGACCCCAAAAGAAGAGTTACGCATTGAAATATCTTCCTATCTCACCTATGATATTGGTTTGTACTTTGCCTCTGCTCCAAGGCTATTTAAGTGAGTTCCTAGGAAACAAATTTAGGATTGTGAAAAATAAAAATCAAAATCATGATGACCAGATGCTTACCTTTTAGTAAATGATAGTGTCTGTCACCATGACCTTTCCTATTACATTTTATTCTGCAAGCTCTATAAAGATGTGTGTGCCCGATGTAAGTCTAAGCCTTTATTTTGTGGGAAATGAAGGAAAAGGTCATCTTGCTTCACAGTGTGCCACCTCCAGGTTCGGGGGAAATATGAAATTCAAGCACTGAGTGTTTCTGGACCTCTTCCATAAAAGTGTCAAGAGAAAATCTGTGGCCTTTAATGATCACAGGCATCTATGCTCAATTGAGTGTGACTAGATGAAGCCAGAATTCAAACTGAATCTCCTCAGCGAATTGTCTGCTGATTGAGATGTAGCTCGGTGAGAGCAGAGCAGCGGGGGTGGGGTGGGGGAATGTTCCCAAGAGAACAAACCTGCATTTCGAGAGCAAGTGAGAAACCTGATTTGAGGCTGGTAGTATTCCTCAGTCAGGGAGGGCTGTGCAATTTGAAAAGCAGCAAGAAAGAATGGGCTGTGGAATTTGAAAAGCAGGGAGGAAGGAAAATAAAAAGGTGAGGTTCTTGTTTTCAGGCTAAAATATCTCCACCTGTTGCCCATGAAAATGGATTTAGGGCACAATCCTATGCATGTTTATACAGAAAGAAGTCCTACAAGCATGGCTGGCTGGGAGTTGTAGGACTTTTTTCTGTCTAAACATGCATAGGATTGCATCCTTAAAGAGAAATTATTGTGCAACCCAATCGTATGCATGTAATTTGCACAAAGTTCAAAAGGGCTTACTCTAGTCCTAAGTAAGAATTATAGGACTGAAATCTTGCTGTCTCACACCATTCAAGAACACCTCCCTTTTGCCTAAGAATTAATGTTCATGTGCACTTCCCTGACCTTATGGACCTCCTTTTCCAGTACAATCTTCCCCATCCCTTTATATCAGCAAGAAAGCACTTCTGTTTTCTAAAGCAATTCCTTCTGGCAGATGTGTGTGTTACAATGCTTTTAGCCTATCTCTGTTCTTTTCTAGCTGATTTTTCTGGCCTCTCAAAACCTGTTTTTAGGTTTTAATTTTTAATGAACTCTTTATTACTGTTTCATGTTATTGCATTGCTCTTATATGCCACTGGGAGAGCCAATTTGGCAGGAAGGACAGCTTGTAAAGCCTGACAAACATGCACACATACATCCGTAAAAGTTCGTGTGAGCTTCTCTGAGTTTATTGATACCTAAAGCCAGTGATGGAAAAATTCCTTCTGCTCAGTTCAGAATGGGCTTGATAATTATGCCCTTTCTTGGCGAGTGCTTGGAAAAAACTCATCTATTTGCCATGACTTCTCTCCTGGCTCATAATGTTAGTGAGGCCAACATGTGTGTTTGCGCTTTGTTACTGTCAAAAGGCCCTCCGTTTTCAAATGAGTTTTCAACTATTCCTCAACATTTCATCTACTTTTCATCTAAGCTGTGGAAAATCACTACAGTTCAGACAGAACTGTGGAACGGCACTGCTTTGTTATGGTTCCAGGGAGCTGTGTGTGATCCCAGAGCTACTGGCACAGGGTACAGCTGTGAGAAAGTCACAAACCTTGGGAACAAGGGAGCTGAGCAATCTCCCAGTTTATCTGACCTGACACAGAGAAACCCTCCAGCCTGAAAGAGCTAAAGCTTAGGCAAAGTCCCTTTATATACTCCCTGTAAGACACTTCCCTAGCCCATGTGAATGTAGTTCTAGCTCGCAGGGGAGTGTCTAGAGCGGGGCTCTTCCCAGTCACTGGTGTTCATTTGTAGGGCTCTTACCAGTCAGAGAAACACTGAGAGAATTTGTTAAGAAAATATCCCATAAAAACTTGCACAGCCAATTCCTCTTAAAAACACAACAATCCATTTGAGATCATGATAATTTGTTTTGTAGATTGGAATGTAAAATTTTGAACAAAGTGGTTACTCTGTTACTGCTACTTTGAAATTCAGGTCCCGTCCCATCCCCGCCCCCCCCCCCACGGCTCCCCACACGACTTGCTTCCAAGCATATTGTTTGCCATCCTCACTATATGCTCGCTCCAGACAATCAAATCCCATTTCTTTAACTTACAGCTTTGGGATTTTCTATATGCCCGAAAGTAAATTGGTGATAACAGGAAAGACAGCAATGATAACATACTATTACTCACACCTGTAAAATGTTCCTTGTCCTAATATCGCCTCCAGATTCAGAAATCTTATTAATGATAGCTTCTATCCCATTTATAAGTTCTCTAGTTGCATTATCACATTAGGGAGGAGATCTTAACTGTCATGCAGTATTCAGAATTACCTAGACATTCCTGTTTGGTTAAAAATCCAAACTAAACTATTGCTGTGGTAGGAGTGGAAAGGAATCGGTCGCTGCACCTGGACCTCCAAATGGAGTTTGTCTTGTGTTTTACACCACCCAGGTACTTAAAGCAGGCACCTTACCAGACAGAGTGAGAGGGGATCAAAAGGTGCCAATAGCAAACATTTAATTGGCAGTTAAATTGTTAATTCCAACAGTGCGGCAGCTAGGACTGCACCTTGGGCCCAAAGTCCAGGGCCCCCCCCACACACAAATGACCTCCAAGAGAGTGGCAGTTGATAAGGGCAGCAGAAGCAAACTCCATTTTCTTCTTGTAGTCATGGTGTTGCTAGGATTTAAATAAATTTAAAATGCAAAACTGTGCATGCTCAGAGTATTTTATTTTATTTTTTAATCAGGGTTGCCAAACAGTTTTTTTCTTGTTGTCATCAGTTGTTTACAATCTACAATTCTGTGGACTTTATTAGCATACTTGTTGGTTATCATTTCACAATACAAGCATGTCTGTAATAGGAATTACAGAGAAGGCACTTGTGCCCTCTGTGCTTTACTCACTTTACTTTGTGTTTTACTGCCCACAAATGGGGTGATGCATTTCGAGAGGCAATTTGTGCACAGCTATAGTTATTAGCATAAGTAAGATCATGTATGATAAAAGTATAAACATGCAGCAAGACTGACACTGGATGGCAGGCAATGCATGCCTTAGTTCTATGTCAATCTATAGGCATATAGATGTTAGCTATGCTACTGTTCATACTCAATTGATTAGACTGATTTTTATCTGCTGTTCTTCTGTTGTTACCCACTAGAGTTGTAAACTAATACAATCAAATACTGCTGAACTTGGAACAAAACAACAAAGGAAGCACCAATGTATAATTTGATAAAGAACTAGTGCTTTCTTTTTTTCCTGGTTTCCATTTAGGTTTGACAGCTGTCTTTTTGTCTCAGCCAAACTAATAACCTCAGGCAAGCAGCTTAGGAAAAAAAATATAGTGCTGATCTGGTAACATTTTCTGATTTAGAGAATGAGAGAGAGAAAGACTGCCAGGCTGTAGCTTCTCATTTCACTCTGTGGCACTTCCACTGTATTGTGTTAGCAGTAGATCCCTTTATTACTAGGTTTCCAACTTTTTTCCTGAGAAAAAGTCTATGCCTTAACAACTGTGCGACAAGCAGAAATGCACCAGGTGCAGCTTTTGCTTGCATGGTGATGCAGTGATGGACAAAACTGTGCTTCTTATGTCTGTTGCTTAGTTGTTGAAGATGCCGAGCTTTATCGGGGGGGGGGACTGCACTGTGTGTGTATATCTTTATTGTATAATTCACTGGGTAGGACCAGTGGTGCAGTGGTAAATTTTAAAGTGCAGGCACTCATCATGACAGTCACCATCACTGCCACATCCCCAAGGAGAGGCCAAAACTGCAGGCAACTGTATTGATCCATATCACTTCTAGCAGTTTTGAACTCTACCAGGAACAAATCTTTTATACAGCTATTGTGTCTTAAATGCCGTTTCAAGAGCAGGCAACCCCAAAATACTTTGCATTACAACAGGGATAGATCACAACTATATATTGTTGCTGAGAAAATTCATTCTCAGCAACAATACGTGACCATGGATGTAACTTTGGCCCCTGCTTGTCCAGTTACAATGGATACTTTTCAATTTGTACAGCCCAGAGGTTGTGGATAGGATCCTTGGAGAAGTGAGGCCTGCTTCTTTTGTGCTGGACCCTTGCCCTTCCTGCCTTATAAATGCAGCTGGGGAGAGGACTGGCTGAATTGGTAAGGATAGTGGTGAACGTCTCTTTATGGCACGTTGTGGTTCTGTCTTGCCTAAAAGAGGTGGTGGTAAGAACTTTATTTTTAAAAAAATACCTCCTTGAACCCCACTCTATTAGATCATTTCCAGCTGGTCTCTAATATTCTGTTCTTGGGCAAGGTGCTGGAGTGCGCTGCGGCTTCACAACTCCAGGGGCTTCTGGATGATGTGGATCATCTCAATCTATTCCAATCTGGCCTCAGGCCTGGTTATGGGACAGAGGCGGCTTTGGTCACATTGGTGGAAGAGCTACACTAGTGAACTGTACAAGGGGAGTGTATCCCTGTTGGTTTTGCTGGACCTCTCAGTGGCTTTGGATACCATCGACCATGGTATCCTGTCTGAGATGGGAGTGGGAGGCACTGCTATATGGTGGCTCTGGTCCTTCTTGGAGGGGCGATCTGTGGTGCTGGGGGATTCCTGTTTGACACTCAGACCATTGGCCTGTGGTGTCCCTCGGGGTTCCATCTCATCTCCCATGCTATTTAAAATACACTTGAAATCACTGGGAGAGATTGTCCAGAGTTTTGGATTCAATGCCACCAGTATGCTGATGATACCCAACTCTATCTCTCCTTTCCATCTAAATCCAAAGAAGCTGTTCTGGTTCTTAATCGGTGTCTGATGTCGGTAATGGAATGGATGAGGGCAAACAAATTGAAGCTTCATCCAAACAAGACAGATGCAAACAAGACAGAGGTGCTCCTGGTTAGTCAAAAGGCAGATCAGGGAATAGGGATTCAACCTGTGCTGGATGGCGTTACACTCCCACTGAAGACTCAGGCTTGCAGTTTGGGTGTACTTCTGGACTCAGCCTTGAAACTGGATGTCCAGGTTTCCACCAGTGGCCAGGAGCATGTTTGTACAGCTGAGGCTAGTGCACCAACTGTGCCTGTTCTTGTCTGATCTGTCCATGGTCATGAATGTCTTAGTTACTGTAATGTGCTCTAAATGGCCTTTGAAGAACTGTTCAGAAACTTCAGCTGTTCCAGAATGCTGCAGCCAGGCTGCTGACCGGGGCTGGTTACGGAGAGCACATGACTCCATGTTGCAACAGCTTCACCAGCTACCAGTCTGTTTCCAGGCAGAATTCAAAGTGCTGGTGATAACTTATAAAGCCCTATATGGTTTGGGACCAGGCTACCTGAAAGATCGCTTTCTCCCATATGAACTTGCCCAGTCCTTAAGATTTCAGGAAAAGCCCTTCTTTTGAGACCTCCACCTTCAGAGGTGTGTTTGGTGGTGATGCGAATGAGGGCCTTCTTGGTGACTGCTCCCAGGCTGTGGAACTCCCTGCTGAGGGAGGCTAGGTTCATTCCATCTCTGCTGTGCTTCCACAGGCAGGCAAATACTGCTTTATTCAAGTGGGCCTTTGGTGTGTAAGTGGGCCTGTTGGGTTGGATGCTGTCTTTACTCTGTTATTCTTGTGTTTTTAAATTGTTTTTTAATGTATTTGTTTTACTGTTTTTATCAAGTTTTAATTGGGACTGTAAGCTACCTTAAGTGCCATTTTTCTTGGTGTAAAGGCAGGGCACAAATAAAATTTAAAAAGACCCCCCCCCCCCAGCTACTGTGGGGATTGCAACTAAGCTCTGAAGGAACAGGGCATTCTGGAAAGAGTGGCAGACGATGTCAGCATCAAAAAGTGCCCGCACATGCATCCCTGCAAGCCCTGGTTCCACTTCACCACCGAGCAGGTCTCCGGACTGTGACTTTGAGCTGATTCTGATGGAACTTTCTTGCACAATGAAATTATATCCAAATAGCACAACCACGAGGTCACTTTTCCTTTTGGTTTAGGTGTAGATTTGGACCTGTGAAAGTGCCCAGTTAAAATCCCCAAAACCAAACCAGGGGCTCAGGACAGTCTTTGTGCCCGAATCACAATATTCAAATGCTCCCTTCTCCTGGTGTGCACTCTTATCATCATCATCATCATCATCATCATCATCATCATCATCATCATCATCATCATCATCGCTGAGAAAATTCACCTCTTTGCCCTTCTCTTGCCTGACACTCACTGTAAGTTTCATCCTCCTCTTGAAAGGCACGGCCTCCTCACTCACTTTTGCTGCTTGGTCAGTTGATGGAGAGGTTACAGTTTCTCTAGGGGTGCTTCCAGATGAGGCTTTTATCTTGCCATTGCCCCACCTGATTCACAGACTTTTAAGGGGGGGGGTCCCAGCCAATGACATGTTCCATTCGTAACTCTCCCGTATTTTCACACCACTACTTCTGTTTTTTTCCTTACCACAGAAAATCAGTTTGGGAAAAAGAGACTGAACTGCTGCTCAGTGTCTTCTGATTGGTAGCACTAGGAGCCCTCACACATTCAAGCAAACACCTGAACAGGGCTGCTCTCTGCCATGGAACCCCGGCACAGTTCAGAAGATTCTGGGGCAAGTTCTGGGTCACGTGAAACATTGGCTTCTCTTCTCGGGCCTCAGCATTGCTCCTGCAGGGGAAGAATGACAATGATGGGCAAGCTGTCTTCCAAATAAGCCACACTGATCTTCTCGCTGACAAACCACAAATTAGTTTTCAAGGAACCATGGGTTTCCCCAGAATGCGGTTTGAAAACCATTACTCTAGGGATGGTATCTAATATTCCCAGATGCAATATATGGCACCTTGAGTTCAGTGGATAATAATGTGGCATCCCTGCAACAGTAGCTTGAGAGGTGTAGGGTGGCCATTTATGAATCACACCATAGTGTGCGGGACTATGACAAGATGTGCCTTACCAGTCTGCTGTCCAGGTGCTGTTGATGGGCTTCAAGAGACCCTGCCCTCCTTTCTTATGGCTCTTTAGCTTTAACCTGGACTTGGACTGGACAGTCCTTCAAATAGAGGATGCCTTCAAAATAGAGGACAGTCCTCTGGCAGCCTTGTAATAGAGAACTGTCCTCTGTGAAATAGAACACTTTTGGCCACCCTAAGGTGCATTGTCTGCATATAGCAAAAGCAACACAAATAGATATTGATTGCTTACAAACTGATGGTTCAGAAGATTTCTTAAGATGTAGCAGGAACAACTGAAAATCCCCCAGCACCATATGCAAGACTTTGAGAATGGGGAAATTTTCAGTGCAAAGGGGAAAAGACACCAGGTTCTGCCCTGTAACAGGTTTTAGGACTGTGTCTCATAAAGTCTCAGTAGACTAGCTCAGCTTCTCTGAACGTGGAAAGCTAAGCAGGGTCAGGCCTGGTTATTACTTGGATGGGAGACCCCTCCTCTAGTTTCCTGCATTGAGCAAGGGGTTGGACTCGATAGCCTTTAGGCCCCTTCCAACTCTAAAATCTATGAATCTATGAAACCTGCTTCACACCTACCTCTTCCCACAATGGAGAATGGTTTAAGGTGCAATACTATGCATGTTTAGAAAGAAGCTCATAGGATTGTACCCTTAATTTCTCAAGTGTTGTATCTCCATGGTGAGCTGAATTGTGCCAGGGGGATGTCTGGTATTGTCCAAGATTGGCTGGTTGTCCAAGCCAATCTTCCTAGGGACTTCAATAGGAAGGCTGAGAACCTGGTGCTGAGCTTAAGGTTCCACAAGGAACTTTTTCTAAGAAAATCAGGGGGGAAGTGGTGAGCAAAATACAGATTTGAAAAGTATGGGAAGTTTCAGGAGGGTGGGAGGATTACTGGAAAAAGGAGGAGCAGCTATAACAATGTCAGTAGTTTTGCTACAAAATGCAGTTTTTGCCATCATCACAAGCCTCACCTGGGATGTCATTATGTCACAATGTAGTCTTGATCCAGGGGCACTGTTGTCGCCAGCCGACACTGGCAAAACTGTGTTTTAAAGCAAGAAGGGACAAGTAGAGCTGCTGACACAGCTGCTTTTCCCAGAATCTCAGTAAGCCTCCGGCCCCTACCTTAAAAACATATAGTTTCTCTTAGAACACCCTCCCCACCCCCAAATAGCTGGAATGCCCCTCCTTTCACAGGCTGTAAATGGGGCTCTGAAAGAGGACCTTTGAAACTCAGCCTTCGAAGTACCTCCTCCATGCTTGTCCTAATAATTTGTGTTTTATGTCATGGTCCTTTATTAAAGTCATGGCCTATTTGAATCCTATCTAGAGGTGTCCATCACTTTATTTCCTTTCCTTTGCCAAGGCACTGTTTTAAAAACAACAACCAGGAAATCCCATATTTAAGATTGCATAAATTCTTTCCCCCCACATACTGATTTTCAGCGGATTCTACTGACACTTGAATTAAAGGCACCATGATCACATGTCCAAATCGTATTCCTGTGTTTTAGAAAAACTAATCTTCTCTATGATTTATTTACTAGGGAATGTCTTTAGAACAACAGAAACCAGGTGACAGTTTTCTCACTTAGCACTCATCCATCATTCCCTTGAAGCTGTCAGTGTGTGTAACGCAGCCTTGATTTGGTGTAATTATTCACTCCTTTAAATCCTAGGTTGTTTAAAGATATCATTAAGTCTCCGTAAAGAGATGAATTTAATCAATTTCAGCAAAGCAGAGTTAAAATTATTTTAGTTAAATATACCTAAACTTTTTAATGGAGTTCTTTATATAACAAAACAAAACAAAATAGTTACTGAAAAAAATAATAGCTGCACGTTTCTCTTACACTAGCATATGCATAAGAAGTCTTTTCTTCTTCACTGTTAATAAAATGAGTGAGGAAAATAAATCTCACCAAGATGGTTTGCTAGTGCCTCAGCAATTTATGCCACCAAATAAAAAGCAATGTCATAAATTCATACATGTGGTGTAGCAAATCATGTCTCAGGATACAGCCCAAAGGCTGATTTTAACATTAGGTACTTACCCATGCCTGTGCTACACATTGCAGGCATAATATTTAATAAGCTCTTAGCCTATGCGCTAGCCCATATGCATGCTTTTGGGAAAGGGAGGACCCATAGCTTGGTGGCAGAGCATATGCTTTGCATGCAGGAGGTCCCACGCTTAATCTCTGTCATCTCATAAGGACACTGGGAAGTGGCGTTATACCGAGTCAGACTATTGGTCCATCTAGCCCAGTATTGTTGACACTGATTGGCAGCAGGGTTTCAGGAGTTTTCCCAGCCCTACCTGGAGATGCCAGGGATCGATCGAGCCTGGGACCTTCTGCATGCAAAGCATGTGCTCTATCACTGAGTGACAGCTCCTCCCTTCATGTAGGGCTGGGAAATACCATTTCTGAGACCCAACAGAGTCATTGCCAATACTTTCTTAGTATTCTCCACATGGTTGCCACCATGTTAAAAATTGGCCCCTAATGTTAGAAACTAGTTTTGCCATGTTTCAAATAACACTTTACTAGCCACATTAAAGAATGGTTGGCCTAACTGAGAAAGGGCCCTGGAAATGTGTCCCTGGGATCCCAAGCATGAGAACATGGCTGGAGAATAAACCCACTATAGCTTAACTCAATTGAGTGACTGGGAACCCAAAGAACTTTGCGGGGGGGGCACCATAGTCCTACTTGAGAATGTAAGCTGATTGAGATGACAGGGATGACTTCAAAGCTAGACTAAGTCAAAGTAGATGTTAAAACAGTTGTTAATGCTATTTATGTATTTATATGTATTTAAATATTTCTAGGCCACCTTTAATGGCAAAATCCCTCCCAAATTGGTTATTGTTTTGCTGCTATTTTATAGTTACTTATTTTTACTGCTGTTTTTATGCCGTCTCTTACATTGCACTTTTTATGTTTATGGTGAAATGTTGTGATTTTATATTTATCCAATGGAAGCCACAGTCGTAAGGGCCTGGCCCTAAAAGTAGGCATAGAAATAATTTAAATAAACAAATAATCAATCTAGAACAGTGATGGCGAACCTTTTTGAGCCTGAGTGCCCAAACTGCAACACAAAACCAACTTATTTATTTCAAAGTGCCTTAAATTTTGGGTGGCCGGGTGACCGGCCAGATTGGGCGATTAATAAATATAATAAATAAATAAATAAATAAATTTGGCAGGAAGGAGGAGGGGGCACTAGCTAATCACGCCCCGCTCTGTCTCAGGGCATGGCTCTTCACCGGGCATGCAAAGATTCGGGCGTGCGCGTGCTGTGCTTCTGAGCTGTCTGTTCAGTTAGAAGGAGGGCTGGGTGCCTGTGCAGTCCGCTTCTGGGAGTGGAGATGTTGGAGATGTGCCTGCCTGTGGAGGCCAGCGAGGAATGAGTGGAGAGGAGTTACTATGGAAACCCGATGCTGAATGCAGAAGGGGACGGTCTTTTCGCGATCTGGCGACCAATGGCTTGAGTGCCCACAGAGAGGTCCCTGCGTGCCAGCTGTGGCACCCGTGCCATAGGTTCACCATCACTGATCTAGAATTAAGGATTAGTAAAAACAGTCAACTATTTTCATAGCCAAAGTCCCAAACCTGCCATTAAATCATTGCAGCCCTGGTGACTCTACTTTCTTCACTCAGATTTCTTATTTATCCTATGACAACCTACCTTTAAGATAAGCTGATAACGTTGATTTTTTAAACAAAGTTTTTGACCAATAAGGATGAGAATAGTGATTCTGTAAGCAATGACATCACTGCAGTGGTACTAAGGACTTTGCAATGGAAAGCAGAAAGTAGCACTAGGGCTGTTCGGCTTTCTCTGTTTAGGACAGCAACAAGATTTATCCTATGACAACCTACCTACCTATTTCTTATTTATCCTATGACAACCTACCTTTAAGATAAGCTGATAACGTTGATTTTTTAAACAAAGTTTTTGACCAATAAGGATGAGAATAGTGATTCTGTAAGCAATGACATCACTGCAGTGGTACTAAGGACTTTGCAATGGAAAGCAGAAAGTAGCACTAGGGCTGTTCGGCTTTCTCTGTTTAGGACAGCAACAAGATTGGAGGGAGAGCAAATGTGGCTGTTGTCATATGCAAAGGGAAGTCATGGGGCTTGACTTGGCAAGTGAGCTATAGATCTTAGCAAGATCAATCCCTGGCATTGCCCTATGTAGGTGAGGTACCTCTAGTGTGACATCACTTGAAAGCAGCTATGTTTCCATTCATTACCATCCACCCAACCTGAGAGCCTGGGTCAAACACCCTTTGGAGCCTTATTGGGCACATCATACTAAACACCCCACTTGTCTGTGTTATAGCATCTCCCATAAAACAGCAATCCCATTGACTACACAACAGTATTCTTTCTGGCTAACTTACTGATTACTATTCTTGATTATCTTTAGAGATTTTCAATTAACTTTCCCAAGTTCTTTAATTAAATATGTGGACAATCTATTGGGGCACAATTTATAGAAAGTAGGCTTTCATTTGGTTTCATCTTAAGGCCTCCATTTCCAAGGACAAGCAGGTCAGCTAAAGGTGGGCAGACTTCAGTGCGATCTACTTTGATTTTTTTACTAGAACCCCAAGATCCAGCAGCCAGGTACAAAAGACATATACAGTAATACCTTGGATTGCAAGTAACTTGGTCTGAGAGCGTTTTGCAAGACAAGCAAAAAATTTTAATTTTTTTTTACTTGATAAACGAGCAAGGTCTTGCAAGACAAGTCGTAGGGATGTAACCGCTCGAGCGGGCGTAGCGGGCCGAAATCGGCCCTGCTCACGCCCGCCAGAGACTCGCTTTGATATAAGAGTGTTTTGGATTACAAGCACAGTTCCGGAACGAATTATGCTTGCAATCCAAGGTATTACTGTACTTACAATTGAAGAATTTTTGAGCCTAGGATTTTTTAAAATTTTATTTATTTATTTATTGAGTACTACAAGTGAACCGAGCTCACAATCTTTCAGCACAGCCAACTCCTACATGCTTTTGGCACCGACTAAAGACCAGGCTTTTGATTGTATCTGTGCTGCTGCATCTTGTAAACTTACTTATCTGTGTTTCTGTTCCCCCTGTTTCACTATATTTTATCAGTTGATGCTGTATGATTTTAACGAGTTTTATTGTTTTTGTACCCCGCTTTGAGATTATTATAGAATGAAAAGTCGGGAACAAGTTCTATGTATGTATGTATGTATGTATAAATTAACAAATAAACATTGAAATCCACTCCTGGTTAACCTTCCCTTCAAGCTTTCTTCATTTCAGCCCACAAAACATAATTTAGGAAGGGAGGAGAGTCATTTTATTGTTGCTGTTGTTAAACTATTGGGAGTCAGAAATTACAGTTGATCTATTGCAAATCACCCATAGACCTACTAGTAGATCCCAATCTACCTTCTGCTAACCCATGGGGTAAACAATAGTGCACCTTCTGGTATGTGTGTGTGTGTGTGTGTGTGTGTGTGTGTGTCTTCGGTTTGTATACCAACTACCTGATTGTCTAGGATTCATTTTTCTCTTTACTTCCATGAAAATGTCTTATTAACATGCCTTACTTTTTATCAGCCCTAGCTAGCTTCCTCCAACTTCTGCTGCAATTAGCTTAGGAGGATCAACTACTGGGCTGCATCAGACCCCAGTGAGTGGCAATTAAAGGAGGAATTTTCATCTTAAGGCCTCCATTTCCAAGGACAAGCAGGTCAGCTAAAGGTGGGCAGACTTCAGTCAGATGAGTCTTCTGGGAAAGGTGATTTTTAGCAGGGGAGTGGACAATGAAGAGGTGATTAAACGGAGGATGTGGGCAGTTTAACCCCTCTGGGAATGCAAGGGTCTCATTTCCCTATACACCTGCCTCAATATGCACTTTTCTAAATGTGCAGTCTAATTTTTAAAACTGAACTATCAGCTGAATTTCTACATTGATCTGCTCTTTAGTTCAGCTGCTCTTTAGTTTAGTTTTTATTTTTCCAGCCCCAGAAAATTGCACAAATGTGTTCTTCTTCTTCCTGTTGTTGTTGTCAGGCTTTCACAAGTGCACTCTATGGCTGTCCAATATGTGGTCTTTCCTGGTCAATTTCCTTGTATGTTTCAGCTGTCAAAGGGAGCAGTGAAGTGGATTATACATGGAAATTGACACCTAAGGCTGCATATAAGTTAACTTGCACACAGTTGCCAGGCACCAATTGTTGACTTGTCAAGTAATAGCCCAGGTAAAGGATAAAGCAGGAGAAGTAGGTGCACCAAAAGTGAGGCGGGTGGGACAATATCTCCCACTTAGCAATGTAATCTTCTCAATTTTAAGTGTAGAACTGACAGTTCTTAGTGTCCTCCACTATTTCAACACTTCTCCGAGACTCTAGCTAGTCCAGAATGTGGAGTATTGACTCCCCCAACTTTTCACGGCTCCTTTTCAAAGCACTTACTGCTGTCAGAAATGTAAGCACTTACTCCTTACATTTCTACAGGATTGCCCTCACACCCCTGGAATTTAGCTCCTGAGCTGTAAGTTTCTACAGTACTACTCCCTGGGATTTAGCTCCTAGCACACAATGCCCTTGCTGTGCCCTTGCTTTGGCTGCAGATGATGATTAATAAATCATTAATAAATAGGTAGTAACTACCTTCTCCTCACACAGGTGCTTAACTTGCTTGTCTGCCCCGATGTTTCTTCATCACTGAGGCTGAGACACTTTCTCAGTTGTAGAACTTCAAGACCCCCTTCACAATGGTAAGGAAAATCTGTATATGTCCTAGCTTGAGAAAGCCCAGATGTATTTCTGTTTTACTGCTAAGAATCACATGCATTCATCAAAGCCTCTGCAAGTCGGATGGTGCAAATGCACATTTAACTTGTCTCGTTATGGAATGTATAGCTGTTCCAGTCATAAAGTGGTGTCATACATTATTGTTGTACTCATGAACCTACTCCTGAGTTTAAAAACCAAGATGTGCACCTGGGGTGGGGTGGGGTGGGGTGGGGGAATCCACATTACACTGTATATCATCAAGTTAGCAGAATGGTAACACTATCTATATTCACGTTCCGCAGTCACTCCTCACAGGGCACACTCTCGTTAAATGTACTGCAGTCATCTCGGTTTGCCACCCCACACCTAACTCCGTAGCAATGGAACTGGGTGTTGCCTTGAACAGTTTTTTTTTTAAAAAAAATATTTTGCTTCGTTGTCTCTGCGCAGGTGCGAACAAGCGCTGGAGTGATCTTTAAAAAGAGAAAGGAAAAAGTTCTTCTGGCCCCTCGCAAAGAAGAAGGATGCTGCTGCTGCTGCTGCCACCATCCCAGCTCCCACAGGGTTGGGGTGAAGCCAGCAGGATCAGCGTGCCGCGCTGCACCACTCCACCCAAGTGCAATTTCCCAAAGAAGTGTTCCTCCTGCTCTGAGTTTCCCGGGCACAAGGCTCCTGTTAAAGCAATGTGATACACTTGGTAGTAAGGGCAATGGAGAGAATGTGATTTACTTCTGAGCAGACATGCCTTCTGGCTAATTTACAGCTCCTTGCTCTTCGGGCAATGGGAGTGAATGCAGCTGTTTAAAAGGGGGGGGGAAGCCTCCTGCTCCTGTCCCCTCTCAAACTCCATGGCGGTTATCCCGGGGTTACTGCCTTTCACACGCAGGGGAAATGGCCATTTCAGAAGAAGGGATTCTTTGTTTCTGATCCGATGCTTATGCGGAGGTATGCACATGCACAGCAGCAATTCTTTAAAAACAACAACAACAACATTGACATGTGATTCCCTGAAGCAGCCTGCTCAGAGATGCAGAGTGTGCAGGTGCGCAGGTACGATTACAAACGTGGGCATGATTACAAACTTTCATGGCCACACCTCGGGCGGGCAACTGCAGTGCAAGTTTAGCACACACTGGCCACGGACTGCGACAGTGAACCACAATGACTGGAAAAAACGTGATAAACCTAGTCTGGGAAATTCTGGAAGAAACTAAGAATGATTATGCAGGACTAGTGCAACCAGCACTGAAAAGTGTGTTCGTCATGTGCACCGCAAGTCCCAGCAGCGATACAGTACTATAATAAACCTTAGGTGTGGATCCGGCCCTGGTATCATTCATGAATGGCACACGTCTATATAAAGGAGAGTGATTGTCCCCACAATAGATGTCTCCCTGGGCTGATCCTTATGTATGTAACTTGAAAAGTAGTGTGGAAAAATAAATCGGTATAGAATGTTTTGGATCTCATATGTACTCTAACAGTAGTAACATAGACGAGCAGTAATCTACAGCAGATAAGAATGGGAAATATTAAATGAAGTACACTTGAAAAACTCTTTCCCCTACATAACTTGAAAACTCTTTTCCCTACATATCTCTCCAGTGACATTTGAATAAGGGCAAAGAGGAGCAGCTGTAGAAATGGGGCAACTATCAGCTGTAACATTTAATCAATGAAGCGGATTTTTAAAAAGTACTCCAGTGATTCAGAAAAGAGCTCAGGTACCATCATCAGCTTAAGATCTAAGGGACAGGTGTTTTCTAGAGTCATCTGAGGTTGTTATGTATGCCCTGTATTTCAAACGTGCTATTTTAAGCCTTTTACTTTGGCAAAATACTCTAAGATTTCAGGAAAAAGTTTTCCACAGTGAACTCAGATGGACACCTTCTCTCTCTGTTTTTTTCTTAAATGTGTCAGTTTTGTGTGATCTCTTCTACAATTGTATTAGCCTTGTTTGCAATGGCAGATAGTTATCTGGGAGCTATCTTGAATTTCCTCAGTAGATCTCCAAGTCCTAACTGTTTTTTTGGAAGTACTTCTATGCTTTTAACATTTATGTGTCAGGGCGAGATTCAAAGATACAGCATACTGCTGCCGCATCTCTATGCTGGGGAAAGCTGCACCTATTTTCTGCTTGGCATGCTGTCGTTAAAGGCACAGAAGCTCTGATATTTAAAAAAAGTGACACCCTTTCAGAGCAATCCAACTGGTGGTGGTGCTGAGTTTCATAGTGGAGCTAACACTATTTCCTAAGCCCTACCAGCTTGCACTAGACCCTGCTGATACTCAGCTGCTCCTGACACACCTTCGGTGTGCCCCCAAACCACCCAGTATTGGGAGCCACCACTGGCAGAGCCCTGCTGGCAGGGCTCTGCCACCGTCCAGGGAGGACCTCTGGCAGCATACCTTTCACTCCTCAGGCAAACCTCCTTCTCTGCCTGTGGAGAGGAGGTCCATATAGGGTGGCCACTTCTGCATCACCTAAAAAGAGGACAAAGGAAGAGACCAATTTGCATAACATTGCTAATTATATATTTAGATATAGATGTACATTTAGAAATAATTACTATAATTTAAATAGAAATGTAGTACATCATCTCACCATAGAGGGGAAGACTGATATGGTGACCTGTGTGCCGGCCTATTCAGTCTGCTGTTCAGGTGCTAAAGTGTTGATGGACAACTTCAAGGCCCCTGATCTGCTCTCCCTCCTTATGGCTCTTAGACTTTAAACCAGACTTGGCCTGGGAAGCCCATCAAATTGAAGGCACCTTCAAATAGAGGCCAGTCCTCCATTAAATAGGATACCTGGCAACCCTAGGTCCACAGCATCCAACAACTCCTCAGCCAGCCTCATAGGGACTGGTGCATACGATTGCTCTCTTAATCAGTCATCATATGATAAGCTTTCAAGGATCACAGATTTTGTTTTCCTATCCACTCAGGCAAATAATTTCAAATAATGATAGGCCATAACAGGAAATTATAGCTCGTAGCTTCTGTTATCAGTCTGAATGTAAGAACCAGCACAGTGGAGAGACTAGACCAGATTTTAAGAGGAAACTTCTGAGACAAGTGTAATTTATTAGTAATGGTCTTACTACATGTCTGTTCTTCAATGACAAATTAGACAGTTGCCCTATCTGTATATATAAGACTGACAGTAACTCCTACAAACAAAATCAGAAATGTCTTACTATATAGCACTTTGCGCACTCCAAAACTAAGGCAGTTCCATATTCATAACCATTCAGAAAATGGATTCCAGTGTCCATTCAGTGACAGTGATTGCCTTTTGAAAGAACCATATGCATCTGGTAAAGTCCACAGCAGAACTATCATTTATTTTAATGGTGCAGGAGTGCAATTCAAGCATTTTCCCATAACACCAGGAAAGCCTAATTGAAAATTTATTTCCATGTTACTCTTAAGAGAAAAAATGCTAAAAGAACATCTGGAGATTTTGTGGTGAAGAGTTCAAGTGCATCTTCATCATTCAACACTCTCACACACATTATCACAAGAAAATAAATTAAATTCTTGAATATGATATTGTCTTTAGGGCTCAGCCCTAACTTTTAATGAAGAAATACATTGGGGACTTGCAAAACAATTAAGAACGTTTATCCTGTGTGGGAACAAGACGATTAAAATATTGGTGATCTAAGGAATTATGACTTTCAAGTTTATAGTTCTATGGATTTGATCTTCATTAAAGTTGTGTTTGATTAGTTAAGGGGAATTAATATCCTAGCCACTCTAGAAGCTTGTTGAAGGGTGGGGTATAAATCAATTAAATAAATAAACACTTTTATTCTATACAATGCCCTTTAGATAAATATTAATAAAAATTATACACACACACACACACACACACACATACCTTATTCCAAGATCATAGAGACACTGTAAATAAATAGCATATATGTAACCTGCATCAGTTGCATAGATTTGGAGATTTGACTATATGTGTTTTCTTATTTGGATAATACTCCTAAGAGGTTTTCCAACATATTTGTTGCACATATTAGCATGAAGATTGTTTTAATTAATTGCTGCTGCAGTATTTAGCATGGCCACTTAAGCATCACCAAAAGGGAGTAAATTCATTACCAAAAAAGAAAAAAAAAGAGGACACAGATATGCATAAAATTTGCATGTGCTAATTTATATGTCTAGGTGCATATTTAGAAGTAATTTCTATAGTTTAAATAGGAATACAATACATCTCATCATAGTGGAGAAGACTGTGATCACATGACCTGGGTGCCTTGCTCAATCTGCTGTCCAGGTTCTACGTGTTGATGGGTAGGTTCAAGGCCCCTGTTCTCCCTTTCTATGGTTCTTTATCCTTAAACTGGAATTGGACTGGACAGCCCTCCCAATGGAGGACTCTTCCCTGACAGCCCTTCAAACAGAGGACTGTCAACTGTAAAGTAGGACATATGGTCCTCCTAGCAATATTAGATTGCCAACAACAAAGCCATTGTTACTAACAGTAACATTTATGTGTTGTGGTATATATAAATATGCTTTACTGTTTTGTCGCTGTTAATATACGTATTGTGGTAGCCTATGGTTTTGAGCAATAAAGTGGGTACTACATTGATATCTTACTTCCTAGCCCATATCAGGGCTCTCAAAGTGGCTAACCACTATTAAAATAAGTTGCAGTAGAAATATAATTAGGGGTGCAATCCTATGCATGTTTAGACAGACAAAAGTCCTACAACTCCAAGGCATTTCCCAGCCAGCATAGCTGGCTGGGGCATGCTGGAAGTCAAGTTGTAGGACTTCATTCAAAATTACCCAATTACCGTACATTCAAAATTACCCAAACACTAAAAACAGCATCCAAATGCACAAACAATATCACCAATTCAGTAGTCCTTTACTAAATAAGACCGAGATGGATACTGATGAAGTTTCTGTAAGTCACCTGAAGCTATTGGTGGCATAATATAAATATAATGATTGGATCCTGAGAAATACAAGCAAAAGGGATCTTGTGGAAGGGGACTTTTCCTGTCTTTGCCACTCCTCTGCAGTCCCCCGTGCCCTGAAAAACTGTTCCTGAGGGTCAAGGGACCCTCATTATGTTGGCATGTTTAATTTGGTTGTTTTGATGAGTAGAAACTGATGATGCATTATCTGTTCCCTTTTGTCTTGAAGTGCCAGTGCAGACAAGGGAATACACCACTGGTAAGAGGGTATAAGCAAAAGGAGCCTGGATACCCAAGAAGACTCCTTCTTATGAGATGCAGGATGGCCAGAGGCTCACAATGCAGCACTTCCTACCATCACTAGTAGTGATGCCTAGCCTAGGGATAATCAAAAGTGATTGTTTGTTGCTCCAAGTGGACCCGGCTTCTCTTACCCCCACCCCCTCTGCAATGGAATAGGTGAAACCTGGAATTTAGTCTGAAGGCTGGGCTTAGCAAGAGGATGATGTGGCTAGTTTGTCCATGCTAGACCCTACTTTGATGGCTTGGAAGACTGGATACTTCATGGTCATGTTCTTCAGTAAAGTTGTCTCTTTTAAATACCAGTATCTTATATCCCCCTCTTAATTCTGATAGCCAGTGCAATATGTTGATACAATTAAAGGTACTGAGGCAAGAGTTAGGAAGGGTTTAAGGAACAGTAGGGTTACATTACAGTCATGCCTTGGATTGAGAGCATAATTCGTTCCGGAAACATGCTTGTAATCCAAAACACTCTTATATCAAAACGAAATCCCCCCAAAAAAATTTGTCCAGAGATTTTTAATTTAAGCCGTACTACAGTACTTGTATTGCAAGACGTCGCTTGTATATCAAGTAAAAAATAAATAAATAAATATTTAAAAATTTGCTTGTCTTGCAAAACGCTCTCAAACCAAGTTACTTGTAATCCAAGGCATTACTGTACTGTGATTTATTTAATTTAGAAGCAAACAAACATCACTGACCATTGATTGGTTTTTCCCTAAATGCCTTGGGATACCGAATAATGTGTTGGGAAGTGTAGGTGTCCTTGACAGCTCCTTATCCGTATCCTTGCCCAAATATATGACTGATAGCTTTGTTTGTTTATCAGATACTTATGACCAATGCATTAGATATGTGTCTAACATTAGCATTCTCAAATCTAGGCCAGAAAACAAGGACAGGAAAGAAGAGTTGAATTCTAATAACACTGGAAATTCTAGTGTACATATATTAACCCAAAACTTATACTAGCAGGAGAATGGAGGGATATTGCATATTTTGAATTTAGAACTTCAGTGAAAAATGCATCTGAAACATCTCCTGTGCAAGCCTTACTAAAATCCAAGTAGTGGAACAAGCTTTTGAGTTTACCAGAACTCTTCTTCAGACTAAGAGGTAAAATAAATAAATAAATCAAAATGAGCAAACATGTAAAAAGATGCTGATCTTTTAATATCCTTAAAAATACTGTGCTCTGTAGAACCTTCATTGTTAACATCCCAGCTTAGATCAACATGGAACCAAATTCAGGAGAAAGTTCAATCATTCTGAACTTTTAAATATTCAGTCAAAGTTCAGATGAAAGAACCCAGAATAACAAACAACTAAAGCTCACCACTGCTAGCTGCTGGCTGTTGCATTGCATTGCTCTACTTCAGGGCTCTCCAACCTTGGGTCCCCAGATGTTGCTGGACTACAGCTCCCAGAATCCCATGCCGTTAGCAATACTGGCTGGGTATGCTGGGTATGGAGAGCCCTGCTCTACTTGCTGCAAGTGCAAGGAGGAGGAGACTGTGATGTTATGTGTTTGGGGGTAAATTTAAAGTGTATATACGGTAAGTATAATAATGTGTTCTTGTATTGAGTATGGTTATAAGTCTGTATTCCTGCTGTGTCTATGTGTGTTATGTTAGGTAAGTGAGAAATGATGGGCAGGAAGAATGGTGTATTTACATATGTGACATGATTGGCTGGGAGAGTGAGAAAGGGGGCAAAGCCTGTGTTATATAAACTGTGGGTGGTGCTATTCAGGCAGAAGTGTGTGGAGAAGAGAGGAGTGTGTGAGAAGTGCTGGAGTGCAGTTTGGGAGTCCGTGAAGCTGACTGGAGAGAGTTGAGAGTTTATATTAGGATTGTTAAGAGGTTAGCTAGAGAGTGCAGGGATTGATATTTTGGGAACAGTTGTTGAGGGAGGATTGGTAATAGAAAAAGATAGTAAATTACTCAATATAGACTGCAACTTACATATGAAATTTATTTCCAGAAACTGTTGTATTTTAAAATAAACCTTACTTTGTTTATTGAAGAAACCAGTGTGGGAAGCTGTGCTTTATAGTTGGTCAAAGAGGTATAAGGTAGGAATAATAGACATCCCAAGGTCAGTGTGAGAGGTGTAAGGGTTAGAGGAAAAGAAACCCCCAACCTTTCGTAAGCACACCCATAGCTCCAAGAAGGAGGGCAAGCTTGAGGCGCTATGAGGGGTGGGGTGTGACAGAGACCTTGGGTCTTCCTTGTCTTATTTGTCCCTGCAGTCAGGCTTTGGTTGCTAGAACTGCCACCTGCCCGGATTCTAGAAGCTACTACCATCCATCGCTCCTTGATTTCTGCAGTCGAGAGTTGACTCTCAGGGCCTTTCCCTCACCTGTTTGCTCCTACTGGCTGCTGTGTTAGTCTGCCCTCCTTCAAATTGGTCTGGTAGGGAAGGAAGGGGTGGGGCATGGCTTACTGGTGGTAAACAGAGACCTAGAGCAGGATGAGGAATGAATCGTGCTTTGTTGCAAATACACAACTTGCAGCAGGTAAAAAGTTGTGCTTTTGTAGGCCTGTGGCTTACGCTGGCTCAGCTTGTCTGAGTGTGGAAAGCTAAGCAGGATCAAGCCTGGTTATTACTTGGATGGGAGACCCCTCCTCTAGTTTCCTGCATTGAGCAGGGGGTTGGACTCGATAGCCTTGTAGGCTCCTTCCAACTCTATGAACTATGAAATCTATGTTTTGTCCTGGGACTATTTTCTGAGCTTCTTCGGGCGAAAGGAGATTAGTTAGTAGCCTGCAGTGTGTTTCTTCTGCTGTGCCTTTAATTAACATGACCTCCCATTGGCAGCTGATAAGGAGCGGCACTCTTGTCCTCAGTCTATCTGTCTTTTTAAAAACTTTGTTGAAAAAGAGAATGGACAAGTTCCTTAAAAGTATCCACTGCTAATAATTGCTCAGCCACCCTTCCTCTGTTTCTCTTCCTCAGGCCCGGCCCAATGAATCTTGCGGCCTCAAGTGAAGCGGCAGTGTCTCTGCTGCCTGCCCACCCGCTTGCTTGACCTGCTTGGCCGATGGCTGCTCCCTCATCTGCTCAGCCAGACAGGCAGACAGCCCAGCTGGCTGCTCGCTTCTGCCCATCCGGCCATTCCCACCTTGTGACCCAGCCGTGGGGCCCCACAAAAGGTCAGCTGGGGCACAAGGTGGCAGTGGCTGGGCAGGCAGAAGTGACTGGCCAGCCAGGCTGGCTGGCCGAGCAAGTGAGGGAGTGGCCGGCCAGCCAAGCAGGTAGGGTGGGCGGGCGGTGGCTGCTGTCCACAGTAATAAGCAGCAGCAGCTGATGGTGCATCCAGCAGGTTGCTCTAGAGATCCCTGCCAGTTGCTCTCTTGCTGCGGCAAATGCGGGGATATTGCATGTTTTGAATTTAGAACTTCAGGGGGGGGATGCATCTGAAACATCTCCTGTGCAAGCCTTTCTAAAATCCAAGTAGTGGAACAAGCTTTTGAGTTTACCAGAACTCTTCTTCAGACTAAGAAGTAAAAAAATAAATAAAATCAAAATGATCAAACATGCAAAAAGATGTTGAACTTTTAATACCCTTACAAATGCTGTGTTCTGTAGAACCTTCATTGTTAACATCCCGGCTGCGTCCGGGGCTGAGGCTGGAGCTGGGGCTGGCAGGGAGGGAGGGTTGTGTGGCGGCAGCAGGGAGGAGCGCTGAGCTTGTGGCTCCAGGCACTCACGAGTTCTCTGCACATGACCGAGATCTTGCAAGGTGTTGGCCAGATGCCAAGTTCTCACAAGAGCCCTGCAGGATCAGAGGGTCGGCGGTTTCTGGCCGCTTTCTGGCTGCAGCAAATGCCTCAGAGGGAAAGCAGCTGGTAGGGCTCTCTAGAGCACCCACTGGCGGTTCCTTTGGGCTGGGGCAGAGGAGTAGTGCAATTCACCACGCTTCCAGTCGCGCCTCCTCATGCGGGCGCCTCACCCTGCTTCATGGGTGGGCCAGCTCTGTGTGTTTTGTCAAGCTGTTACTGGGGATATTGTTCATTATGTTACCCAGTATCCTCTTCATAAGGATCCATGTGAAAAATATTTTCCTGAGTTTATGCTCAGGAAGGATTTTGTTACACCTAGTAGATTTCTGTTTTCTGTTGTTTGATGTTGAAAATTATGTTACCTTGCATGTTTCCTGATTTGTGCTGGTGACCAGGAAATTGAGAGCTAAATTTGTTGCTCAACTCTGAATGTTCCTTCTGTTTTTCTTATGGCTTATAACTAAACAATGCAATTATTTGATGGAAATTGTAATATTGCCTGCTTAAATCAACAAGGTAATATAACCACTAGTTAGAGTGGGAGGAAAGGGTTAATTGAACAATCCCCCGGGGTGCATGTTTTGTAACCCCTCCTCCCTACTTCCTGCCTCTCTGTGGCCCTCTTTCTCTCTCTCTCCCCCTCTCCAACATGATAGACACAGGTATATGAATAAACGGACTGTAAGTAAAACTAATAAATGTCTTTATTAGTTTTAAACCTTGTATGGACAATCTGTTCTTTTAAGAGCCTTTTAGCAGGGTTTAACAACCCATGTGGTGATAACTAGTTTCAATAACCAGGCTGTGCATAAGGGGGAAAACTCTGCTTCAGCCTACCAGTATAGGACCAACTCCTAATCCCGTATCTTCCAACATTATTACCACTACAACTACATACTAATTATGATTCACACAAGCCCTGTGCAAATGGTCTTTGCTTGTACAAATATACATGCAGAGTTGGGGTCATGCCCAGCGGGCCCACCTGCCTCACTATGCCAACCTCCGTACATTGCAGGTCCCATGTGAGCAAAAGCCCACATGGCACAATTCATGTCCTGGGAAAACGGAAGGTACAGATCACACATTCAGAGCCTATACATGTCAGGGGGGTGTCGGACATACAAAATGGAGTTGGGGTGTGATGAGGGGGTAGAATTTTCAAATAATAATCAGTGACTGAAACAACTAACTTTGACCATATTTTTTTTTATCTTTTCATTGCTACCACCCATTTACATAATTGGACTGTTCCTATCAGGAGGATCATTCAAGCTTTATTCATTGAGTATGCAACATCTGCATTTCTCTCTGCTGGGCTCTGCCTTACTACCTCAAACAATCAAAGCTAGACACATTATACATCTGCCATTTTTTATCATCTAAACTGCCTCAAGTAGGAGCAATGCATTTATATTTTATAATGAAAAGAGAGTCTCTGAATGCCAACTAGTAGACACAAAAGATTATCTTCTGGATTTGCCAGGCTTTGATTGTCAGACATTAAATTTTTTAGCAGCCACTTCAGATGAATTATTGATGTTTGCACCATTTGGAAAAATGGATCACATTACTAGAGTAATTAGCACCCTGCCACTTCTACCTATCACAGTCAATGTGCCACGAGAGAAGCCAGCGTTGAGCTATTTTTTTTAATAAATGGCTGCCTTCACTTATCCTCCATTAATATGTTGATGATTACAATCTAGCACCTAAGGATATTTATCAGTAGGGTTTGTTCAACAAAAATCTCTGTTCCTTTCTCTTTAGATGTAAACATCACTTCTCGGACATGTTTGTTTTGGAAATTCAGGCATTTCATACACTCAATGAGGGCTTTATTCCATCTTTGTGTGCATTAGAGAAACCCTACTTACTGCAATGGAATTATTACAAATTATGCAAAGCTGGAGAGTGGCAATAGATTGGCAAGAATGCTGAAGGTGGTATGGTAGAGGCTCATGGCATGCATATGCATCCTGGTATTCCGGCCCTGGACAAACAAGTTTTGCAGGCTTTTTATAATGTTTCAAAAAACTGAAATGTCTGTTTGAATCGAGATAATGGTGGAACAAATACCTTTTCTTCTCACACTCATGTCTTTGCTGCTAGTCTGTATTAAAGTAGTTTTTAACTGTGTGATATTTTTTAGTTCTCTATGTGATTGATGCTTGTTTTATTTTAATCTCTCTGTTTTAATTGACTGTTTCATTGTGCTGCTTTTTAAAATTTGTTGTACAGTATATGTATTTTGGGGTTTAATTGTTCATCGCCCAGAGAGCTATTTGCTATAGGGGCAACCAATTAATTTTAGAAATAAAATAGATAAAGAAACATTCAGAGTAACAGAGAAAATATAATCTGCCACAATATGCCCATCACCTAGAGTGTGATATGTTAAGAAATTTTGTGGAAGTGGCAGCAGCAGTTGTGAAACTTGTGGCAGTGATTGGCTAAACTGTTGTGATGTCATATCACATGAATGAATGAAAGAAGCTACCAACAACAGAATGTTTGCAAGAAGACTAGTCTGTGAGGGACTTGGAAGGATCCCTTTGTCTGGGGAAAACCCTCAGAAGAAAATCTATAACCTTAAGTGGGAAAAGGTGGGCAGGTCCAGAGGCAAGCTGGATTTTAAAAAAGGAAGCAGAGTGAGCTAAGAAACAGCCCTACGAAAAAAGGGTATGTGGAGATGTAGGCCTTTAAATAACTGAAGCGTTCTTTACTTCAGCTTTGGAAAATGCTTTAGCAGTGTGTGTGTGTGTGTGTATATGTATGGGAAACAGCAGGACTGTTTAGTGAAAATAAGTTAGGAATGTGGTCTTAATTATCATAAGAGGAGAGACAAAATCATTTGTTTAGCAGTACATTCATTTTGTTTCTTGCATAATTTCCTTGCAAGTGCTTCAAGGGGCAATTAAGATTTTTAATTCTCTTTTTCTAAGCATTGCCAAATAACAGAGCTTATTGTAAATGACTTTCACTTTTGTTGCAGTTTGAAAACAGACAAACAAATGGATGAATTGTGTAAGTGAAAAATAATCAAGCTATTAAATGCTCAGTTCAGACACGGAGCAAGTTCACCTTTTTTAATCATGTAAGGACAGCAACATAATTCCGCATGTGGAAGTTTCTTCCATACTCATGTTAATTGTTTCATTCATGTATTTCATTTAGCCAAGGTTACACCAGCTCATGATAAGTTTCTATCGTAGGCCTTTTTGGTGTGCATCTTAGCTAGTATTGTTCTAAAATAATACCTGTTGCGCAAACTTTCCATTGAAATGAATGGGAGTTGCCCTTTTCATAACAATGGAGCTTACACAGTAGAAGTTCCTGATATACTATGAACCTTGGTTTCTACAAAGTTGATGATAAAATCATCTTAATATGAACCTTCCCTTGCTGACTTATGATCTAAGTTGATCTAGAGTCATAAGTTCAGTCATAGTTTGCCCTCTTTTCCCCTCAGAGACTCATATCATATCATCTTTAATTCCCATTCACAACTTTACATAGTATGATACTCATGAATGATTTTATTACTGTTGTTGATATTGTATTGCACTCCTGTCTCATGTGGAAATGGAGGGAAACTAGCAATGCTGGAAACCACGGGTCTTACCCGTATAAAATAGATTTTTCTGTAAGAAAAAAAGGAAGTCTTATGATGAGCAGCTGCCTTTATTGTGCCAGAGCTGCCCTTGGAGCAATCACCTCTTTTATCATGTTAAGTTAAATATTGGCAAAACAGTACAAAATCTAAACAAATTCTCTGACTTCTTCTAAGGTGGCATGTTCCTCCCATTGGAGGCTTTTTGGCAATCATATTTAGAATACTGTGAAAAGCAGGTGTTGGGATGCTGAGTTTTCTGCCATGCATAACATAAGAAGAGCCATCTAGTCCAGCATTCTGTTCACACAGTGGCCAACCAGCTGTCCACCAGAAACCCACAAACATCACATGAGTGAAACAGCACCCTCCCACCCATGTTCCCAAGCAACTGGTGTACATAGGCATACTACCTCTGATACTGGAGATAGCATTTAGCCATCAGGACTAGTAGCCATTGATAGCTTTATCCTCCATGAATTTGTCCAATCTTCTTTAAAAGCCATCCAAGTTGATGGCCATCACTGCATCTTGTGGAAGTGAATTCCATAGTTTAACTATGTGCTGTGTGAAGAAGTACTTCCTTTTATCTGTCCTGAAGCTCCCCACAATCAGTTTCATGGGATCACCCTGGGTTCTATTATTATGAGAGAGGGAGAAAAGTGTCTCCCTATCCACTTTCTCCACACCATGCATAATTCTGTACACCTCTATCATGTTTCCCCTCTCACCCACCTTTTCTCTAAGCTAAACAGTCCCAGATGTTGTGACCTTCCCTCAGAGAGGAGTTGCTTCAGCCCCTTGATCATTTTAGTTGCTCTTTTCTGTACTTTCCCCTTTTTTAGATGCAGTGACCAGAACTATACACAGTATTCCAAGTGTGGGCACAGCATAGATTTGAGTAAGGGGACTATGATTTTGGCAGTTTAATTTTTGATACCTTTTCTAATTATGCCTAACATGGAATTTGCCTTCTTCACAACCACACACTGGGTTGACATTACCATCAAGCTGTCCAGCACAATCCTGAGATCTCTTTCTTGCTCAGTCATGGTTAGCTCAGATCCCATTAACATATATGTGAAGTTGGGATTTTTTGCCCCAGTGTGCATCACTTCACACTTGCTTACATGAATTCAATTTGCTGTTTTGATGCCCATTCTCCCAGTTTGCAGAGATCCTTTTAGAGCTCTTCACAATCCATTTTCATTTTAACCACCCTAAATAATTTGGTGTCATCAGCAAACTTGGCCACCACACTGCTCACTAGCCCAATTCCAGATCATTTATGAACAAGTTGCTTTAACTTGGATTCCTGCACTGAGCAGGGAATTGGACTTGATGGCCTTCCTGCATCATTAGCCCCTTCTAACTCTACATTCTGTGATTCTATGATTCTAAGTTGAAAAACATCAGTCTCAATACAGATCCCTGTGGGACCCCTCTGTTCACATCCCTCCATTGGGAGAAGTTACCATTTATTCCTGCTCTCTGCTTTCTGTTCTTTATCTAGTTACTGGGAGGGTTCTCATGGCACCCTAAACCCCTTGGGAATTTAAGCCATGCACTGTGATTTAAAGTCCCCTGTGCCCAACAGACAATCGGGCACAGCGGGGTTAGAGTGCCTCCTGCTCCCACCTCGGTCCTCCCGCCGATATCCCAGGGGACAGCACTGGAGCACTGAGGGGGGCGGAAGCAGGGATGACAGGTGCCGAAAAGTGTCCAAGTGGCACTTTTGGACAGCTGTCAGAGGCTCCCCAGCTCATTCACTTCCGGTTGCTCTGTGGTGCCTCCAGGCAATGGGGAGTGGGACACAAGCCAGTTCGTGCTTGGCTTCCAAGTCCAGCATGAGGCAGCTCATCCCTTCCCATTGCCCAGCGAAGCTGCCACTCTGCCAGGCAATGGGAAGTGGGGCATGTGTTCTCCTGCACCTCCTCCCAGAGAGATGCAGGAGAATATGCCTCCTCTCCCCCCTGCTCAGCAGAGCGATTGCAGCACCAGGTGGGGGGAGAGGAGGCGCATTCTCCTGCGCCTCCCACCCCATTCCCCCCTCTCCCTGGCACCGCTGTCCAGCAGTGGTGGGAAGGGGGGAAACGGGACGGGGGGGTGCTAAGCTGCTCTGCTCGCCTTCCTCTCAAGGAAGGCAAGCAGAGCGGCTCATTCCCCTGCTGTGTGCTGCCTCCCCAAGCCTCAAACGGGGTTGAGTTGGCGGCGCATGGCAGACACCAGTGGAGCTGTGCTCTGATTGGTCCCCTCTGGAGGAGGCCAATCAAAGCATGGCTTGCCCCATGCAGCCACAGCCCTTTTGGCTGCTGACTGTGGTGGCATAGGGAGCCTCTGACAGATGCGCTCAAGTGCTGATTGGGCACTTTGGTGTGACTATCATCAGTCAGAGTTCCTTGGCCAGAGCGGCAACCCTTTTTTGCCAGCTGTTGCTGAGGGTCTCGGTAGCCTTTTGGCTTGACTGTGGTGTAGCATGTCATCCGGGTTTGGACAACACGCTAAGCCATGGGGGGGGGGCAGTTAAGGTAGCTTTTAATCATCTGAATTATGAAGTCCCTCAAGCAGGAGGGAGGAAACTTTACCATTGTCCAAAAATGCCTACCAATTCCCTAGGCTGATCTTTATCAACTTTAAAAACTTTTGCTTCAGAGGGAATCACAGTATTTTGGCATCTGATATGAAAAAAAATAATGTAAATGGAACATTCATTGTGGTCGTGTTGTGAATAATGATGCAGGAAGTGCTACTTCTTAATCTCCCACTATCTGTTGTCTATGCCAAAGAATTCCCTCTCATTTCCACCTTCATTTCCTTTCGGGCTCCTGGAAATATAGCCACTGGACCTGATACTTTATTAAAGTGTAACTAATCTTTCCAGAGCAATTTCCATTGCTATCTGTGAGGTGCTAGTGCTGTTTTTTTTACCTGGTAAAGTTTCACATAGGACAGGAAGCACCCTATTTATCATCTTTGTCCTTTTAAATCAAAGAAGAAGAAGAAAGAATTAATGAATAAATCCACCATGTCTTCCCCCCTCCCCAATTCAATTTGCTGTTCAGCTGATGAAACCGGAACTTGGAACCTTGTGATGCCAATGCTACCAACTGCTCCACCCATTTGTAACTTCTGTGACATTTGTTTAGTTCAGCAATTCCAAAACTGTGTGTCATCATGTTGGATGCACCCACCACTCTATAGCCATCAAAGTTGGGAGACACCATGTAATACTATTTTTATGTATTCTTGCACTTATATCCCTCTTCTATCATGGAATTCAAGATGGGATTCCCAGGTGGTCTCCCCACTACACATTGACCAGATCCAAACCTTCTTAGCTTCAGCAAGGTGGCTGTCTCATGTGCCTTCAGACCATGCCCTGAGACCATTCCTCTCTTCGACAATATATAGACAGTGACATTAAGGGCAGGCATGGTTGGGCACCTGCCGAGGGCCCACATCCCAGCAGAACCCCACTGAGAAGAGCCCCCTGGAGTTGCTCCTCTTCACCATTGCAACCTGCTTGTTCATCTGCCTCTCTCTCTGGCCCAGGTAACAGAGGTGGTGAAAAGGAGAAGCAGTAGATGCCATTGACTACTTACTCATTGGCTCTCTACCTGTCAAGCAAGAAAGTGGTAACAATGATGAGAAAGAGGATGAGGAGCAATAGCAGCTGGTGACAATGGTGGTGAGAAGGTAGACTCGCTGAGCGACAGGACCTATTGAGGGTGTCTTGCCCAAGGGCCTTCAAAAACCTGGAACCAGTGCTGGTGACATCATACTCTCAAAGGAAAAAATAAAGGTGCAATGAGGTGCCCATGCTAGAGATGACCCTGAGACATCACCATTGATCAGAAAACATAGTCCCATCCTTGAGATTTGACTTGACTGGGTAAAGGGGAGGGCAAGGACCTCAGCAGGCAATAATAACATAGCTACATAATTCTGAGGGCTTATTGAGAAAATAGATATGTATTTTTTTGAGTCAGCAAAAAAAAGAAAGAAAGAAGAGCCTAAGGTATCTAAATATTAGCAAACACTGGTTTAATTAGATATCTGGTGTCCTAATACTTGATGTCATTATATCCCCAGCATGCACTAATATTAGAAGCTAATCTAAGATGCCTTCCCAGTGCAACAGTGTTGCTCTATAATGCTATATAAGCATATGACATCATGGCTAGATATGGCCCAACAGCATGCTTTAGTCATCATTTTTCATGATGAGCATCTGTATGATCCTGCCCAGCATTAAGTGTGGCCTCGGAGGTCCTGCTCTCAGGTCTGCCAGTATGCTGAACCAGGCGGGTGGACACAAGATACAGGATCTTCTCAGTGGCAGCCCCTTTATTGTGGATGTCTCTCTTAAGGGAAGTGCATTTGGTTCCCTTGTTGACTGGTTTAAAACAGGACAGGCTCTAAAGATCTGACAGTTTACACCTTTTAACTGATAATGATGCTGGTCTATGCAGTTGAATTGTAATTTTAACCACTACGGCTTTTTTACTGCTAATTTTGGGGTGAATTATTTCTTGGTGGTGGTTATATGAATTGTTTATTTGACTTGTAAGATGTTTTATGATTTTATGTTGTGAACCACCTTGAGGCCATTTTGGCTGTAAAAGGCAGCATAAAAATATCTCAATTTTAAAAATCTAAATGAATGTGTATCCACTACAGCCGTTCATTTCCTTCCATAATGTAATTAAGGTAGCCATTCCCTCTGATTTGTCATGGTCTTCCATCCTATTCACCCTAAACTGATTTTTGTAAACATTTTACGTTATGCATTTGCTTATCCTCTTCTTTCAATCCCCACTTAATGCTGACTAATAGCTCTAGTGTGCTGTTTCCTGTTTAGGCTTAACTTGGATGAATTTCAATGAATCTTTGCATTTTCTTCAAGTGCCTTCCACTTTGCTCTGTCGGATTTCGTTGTAAAACAGAATTCTGGTCACATTTCCTCCAGGCGTTCTGTATCCTTTGAAAGCCAAATGCAGTAAAATAAAACAATTTTGTGTTGTTTACAGTGGTACTTACACTCAGGAGAATTTCACTCCTTCACACTGAATGATAATGTTATGCCTAGGTGCTCCCTAGCGCTGTGCTTACTATACCTTCCTAATGTATTTTTTTAGGATCAGTCTCTAGAGAGTATTTCTGATCACATGACCTATTTAGCAAATGTTGGCCTTTCTCCCTGTAGAAACAATGGCAATGAAGTGGGGAAGACGAGCCCTTTCTTATGTTACGTCTCCCCACTGAATGAAGGCACAACCAGGGCGTAGGAAGAATGAAGTTCTGTCCACAGAATAAAATGATTTCTTAGTTAGGGCTGGGCTGGTGCTTGAGTATTTGTGTACAAAAATGTACGGTAAGCAATGGTATCCATCTACATAGGTTCTGTATTTAGGCCTCCACTGAGGTCTGTATTTGAGTATCCAGGTCAATATCCAGGAATAAAATGTTGGTGTTCATTTCAGATACAACCTATAGCATTCAGAAGCCATGCATTTTTTTATTGGGTAGGCTTTCCCAATAAAATATATATATCTGGCTCAGGAAAATTGTCCTGCTGTTCGGTGCCCTGATAGGGTTCCCTCCACCAATACTTTACATATATCCCCAGGCAATTTTTGTCATAATAGTTATGATTCATTGATGTCTTGCCCATCGTACTTTCCGTACAGGTTATCTTCAGTCATCACGAGTATTTCAGGTAGAAGGATGAGAAAACCAGAGTGGAAGAATCACATGAGGCAGTGGGGAAGCAGTTACTCACAGTTCCCTTCCTGTCAGAGTCATGAGCTATCACAGTCATCAAGGGGCAGAGGGGTTGCTATAGGCAGGGGAGGCTGGCGACTCCTATGTCAGTGGGGCTCCTCATCCATTGCAGCTTTTATTCTGAGCTTTGTAGGAGCTATCCATGGTGCTCCATGGTGGTGAACCTATTTTGGGTGTGGAGTACAGCACCATGGATAGCTCCTATAAAGCTCAGGATAAAAGCTGCAATGGATGAGGAGCCCCACTGACATAGGACTTACCACTCAGCCTCTACTGGCTAGAGCAGGGCTCTCCAACCTTGGGTCCCCAGATGTTGCTGGACTACAGCTCCCAGAATCCCTTGCCATTAGCCATGCTGGCTGGGGGTATGCTGGGAGCTGTAGGCCAGCAACATCTGGGGACCCAAGGTTGGAGAGCCCTGGGCTAGAGGAAGGAACACTTATTAAGTTTATATTCCACCTTTCTGCCAAAATGACACAAATTTCCTTATCCCCCTTGTGGGAATACCCCTAGTGCAAATTCCTTTGGTCACCAAAAGAGACTTTCATAACTGTCCTGTTTCTATCCTAAATTGCAGCACAGAGAGATTCTACATCTATAGTTCTTGTTTGTATTGTATTTCTTTCCAAATACTATGTCTCGTCTCCTTGGATCTACCAATAAGATTTTCCTTTTGCAGAAAAGATATTATTCTTTCTAGGGTGTAGCCTGTAGTCTTCACTTCAGCCTTTCCAGACATGGAATCCACCTTTAGCACAAACATACATTTGGGGACCCAGTTCTTCAGGTTTAACCATGAATTTGCATGGGGGTAGCACTGAAGTTGTGACCCACCATAGGTCAGCCTGCAACCCAGTAGTTTGTCCCAAACCACCAGTTGAAGACCAATGATGTAGGATACAACTAGAAATCAGTAGAGACAGTTCCCTCTTCGACTGTCTTCAGGATATTTCCAGATTGCTATGACTTCCGATCCAGTACATTTTACAGATGTCCAGATATGTGTATGTCTGTGTTTTAAATAATTCTATGCAATAGCTTCCTGTTATTTTTCCACCCCCTCACTCCTTAAACCAGGCATGCCTTTCTCAGCAATCCCTTTGATAAAAGTGGCTTTCATTTTGTAATTTTCCTACCTCTGTCAATTTTCCATCTTAATGTAAGTAGCTTATAATAAAAGAGTCAAAGACATTGCACTTTTGTCGCTTCTGCTAAAGACAGGACTTTATGGCTGTGGACCACTTTTATTCATGGTTATAAAGCACAAACTACTATATTTCATAATTTCTTAGAAACCTGCTGATTTAATGGCAATGTTCCAGCAGTGGCACACTCTGTAAAAGTTTGGTAGTGCTGTGAATAAAGCATAATTTTTAAAAGGCCATTTCCTTTTTCTTTTTGTTGTGTAACAGAATCTTAGCTCTTGGGACCAAATAAAAGCATTTATTCGCAAGTACTTTAAGGGGCTACGACCTACATGTAACGTGATGATTCTACAATATTTATGCTTCCGGAATACACAGTTGACTTGCTCATGGAGCCAGAGTGGTGTAGTTATTAAGAATGTTGGACTGGGACTTGGGAGATTCGGGTTCAAGTCCACACTGAGCCATGAAGTTCACTGGGTGATTTTGGGCCAGTCACTGACTCTCAGCCTAACCTACCTCACAGGGAGATGAGGAGAATGGAGACGTGGAGAATTATGTAAGCTGCCTTGGGTTTCCTGGAAGAAAAAAGATGGGATATAAATGTAATAATAAATAATGAATGATTTTTTTTATTGCTTGCTATAGTTACGCATAGATACCTACCTACTAACTTCTGACACCACTTACTGTGCCTTGGTTCCTATCAGCCCTAGCCAGCAATGGTCAGGGATGTTGGGAGTTGTAGGCCAAAACTTCTGGAGAGCCCCAAGTTGTCCATCCCTGCCTTAAAGACTAACACATTTATTGTAGCATAACCTTTTGTGGACTAGAGTCCACTTTATCTTATGTTTACATCCTAACAAATGTGTTAGGGCCAAAATAGACATGATTTTAAATCTGTGGCTAGCAATTATGTCTACGTCTTTTTTCAGTTTTTTACTCTAGAGTAGATACAGGAGGCCTAGTCTAGACTGAGACCCTTGTGGGGGGGAGGGGCTTTTAAGACGTGTTTTGGCCCTCAGTCTTTAATGTGGCTGTTGGAGGATATGGAAAGGAGTCTGTCCTATACTGGTTAGGACGAAGCAGAGTTTTCCCTCTTATGTGCAGCCTGGTTATTGAAACTGGTTATCACCACGTGGGTTGCTAAACCCTGCTAAAAGGCTCTTAAAAGGAATGGATTGTCCATACAAGGTTTAAAACTAATGAAGGCACTTACTGTCCGTTTATTCATATGGGTGTGTCCATCATGTTGGAGAGGAAGAGAGAGCAAGAGAGCAAGAGAGAGCCACAGAGAGGCAGGAAGTAAGGAGGAGGGGTTACAAAACATGCACCCTGGGGATTGTTCAATTAACCCTTTCCTCCCACTGTAACTAGTGGTTATATTGCCTCATTGATTTAAGCAGGCAACATTACAATTTCCAGCAGTGGCTTGATTGTTTTTTCATATCACTCCATTATGCTTTATCCAAGGGCATGAGGAAGGCATGGAAACATGCCCATTGTGTTTGGCATGGCATACTGCAGGCTCCCTGCTTCCTGAAGTATTGGGGAGGCAGTAGAGGGGACAGGGCCATTGAGCACAGACCTGCTCTCCCAGCTCATTAGTTGACTGCTGAATTCTCACTCTCACCCATTGCTTGAGGAAAGAGGGACTAAATACTAAAGGAAAACATGTCTGTGCTTGGAGTGCTAAACTAAGGCCTAGCATTACAACTGAACTGGGCACTGTCTCTGTACGGAGGTTTGCATTTTGAAACTGATGGTTGACACTGAAGGCAGTTTGTGTGAAGGACAGTACCAAAGAGCAAAGTCCCTTTGCACTTTAGAAGCAAAGTTAGGGTTTAAAGAGAAGTAGGGAAAAATGACGATCTTTTGCCATCTTTCCTGCAAACTCACACAGAGCCACTGAACTGTTTCCTTTGAAAAGTGAAATACAATTTGGATGTGTATACAGCTTGCAATTGTCCTTGTTAAAGGAATCAGATAACATGATAACAGTCAGATAACACAAAGCTGTTGGCCAAATTTAATTATAGGAAATGTGGTAATTCCCATAAGCGCTCATGTTTTACAATTGCTCTCACTTCACACCATTTTGTAGCGGATCCTTATAATTTTCCTCTCCCAATGTTTAAAGCAAAGTAACTCTTGTAGATCAATGAGATGCAAAGCTTTTAAAACCCTCTTGTTTTCTCCTGCTGCTTGAAATGTTTCTGCAATTTTGACAATAACAACAATGCATTAGAGGTGGAAACAAAGAGATATTATATGTTAATATTGAATAAATTCTTAATTTTTTTCCCTTTGGAAACTAGACTTCACAGATTTCCTATCAAGACATTTGAGGTGTTCTCTACGTCCTTGCATTGATGACTGTATTCCTTACTTTCACTTGCAGCTCTATAAACTCTGGGCAAAAATTGCCCTGAAGCCTGAAATCTACCTGTTAACCCAGGGATGGGCCCCGCAAGATGCTGTTGGACTGCAACTCCCATCAGCCCTCACCATGGACTAAGCTGGCTGGTGCTGATGGGAGTTGCAGTCCGACAGCATCTGGAGGGCCACACGGTCCCCTGCCCTGCTTTAACCCAATAGCCATTTTTGCACTAATATTGCATTTGTGTGATCACTTCTGTAGCAAGTTCAGGGCGATTTATCTTACCATGTTAGGATATTATGATAGCTGGACAACACATTATAGAGCAAGAAATGTTGGGTTTGCCATTCACTGACTATTTCACAAGTAGATGTGTATGATTCACATATTTTCAAACCCCTCTTTGTCACATTCAGACTTTATTCTGAAAATTCTAGGTGTACACCTAAAAATGTAAAGTGTGAATAGGTCCTCATCCACTTGCCTCTGTTAGGCAATAACCCTAGGTTTGGAATGTGGCCTCAGAAAAGGGAACTATTTACCTCCAAACCTGGGGGAAAGCTCCAGTTTCTTCTGGGTCCCAATTATGAGTCAAATTTGATCCCATTTTGTTACTAATGACGCCATCAAGACCGCGGGGGTGTCTTATCCCTCTCCTAGCCTCTGGGTGAGCCTCCTATTCATTTTTGGTGATGCATTTCCTTTTTGGCAATTCATAAGTGGCCACCCTAGAGAGGGAGGGAAGGAGGACTCTCTCCCCTGTTCCCCTGCCCTTGAGGACGGCTGGCAAACTGCCTTGGTTGCAAACTAGATGTCAGAAGCTCTGGGAAATGTAGTTTTCATAGTGATACTGACCTCTGCCTGGGGAGGTTGGAGTCACTGGGTAGGTTCACACGAGATGATAAGCCACACTGTGTAGCTTGCTTATAAGCCAGCCTACCCCTGATGCACCTGACAGTCGCTCAGGCACATCATAGGTAGGGTGCCCCTTCTTCCCCCTTTGGTCCTCCCACAGGTGTCCCATGGGGCACTGCAGGAGGATCAAGACTTCCCTGCTGCAAGCCCAATTGGGCTCGCTGTGGTTTGAGCTGTCCCTTAAAAAAAAAATTCTTCAGATCACTGAAGCTGGCTCCGCTCCTGTGATCTCCCCTTGGGCAGCCATGAGCTGTCCCTCCAAGATGCCCCAGCGGTACTTTGGAGGGGTGCCCGTGCTTGCCCTTTAAAAAAAAAAAAAATTCCCCCATCTAATTTTCACAAATATTTGAAAATTAATTTAAATTTCAAAATTTAAATTTCAAAATTTATTTGAAAAATAAATAAAATATTTAAATTTTATCTATTGCTGATCCAAAATAACTGTGAACGGCCACAGTTATACAGGAGCGGCAGTGGGGAACCTGGGGTGGGTAATGGGCTGGGGGGTGCCTTCTGGCAAAGTCCAGCAGGCACCCACCTCAGGTGCAGGTAAGGTCTATTCTCCCCCCTTTGAAACATTTAATAGCTGTCAAACTTGACCTGTCAAGTGTTTCAAAAGTCTGGAGAGGGTGTTTTTAACAGGTCTACTCTGTATCACATATTGTTTTACATGTTAAATTGCTTTTAAATTTTGTATTTTGGGGGAAAAAAATTATGGTTGTTTTATTGTATTATGGTTCTGTTTTAGGAAGTGCTGTAAACCACCCAGAGAGCTTTGGCTATTGGGCAGTATAGAAATGTAATAAATAAATAATGGTTAGGAGTAACAAACATCAGGACCCAGGAATACAGTTCAATCACAGTTACCAACCCAAAAAGAAATACCAGAGTCCAGGTGAAGAGTAGCTGAAGTGGTTGCCATATGGACTTTCCAGGGGAGCTGGTAACAGGGACAGGAGAATGAGATGCAGGGCAAGGGTGGAGGAAGTCCAGGTGGAAATCAAGGCTGGGATGCACAGGGAATAGCTGAAAAGATAAGCTGCCCTGTTGTCTAAGCAAAGGCCTGGGCATGACATGAAAACTTTTATTTCCAGGAAGGTAATGAGCATCCAGTCAGAGGAGTCTTAGGTGGGTCTGTGTGAACTGACCTGTAAGGGAGAACAAGCTTTCTACTGGGGGAGAATTTCATGATGCCCCATCTGGTCAGCAAGAGGCTGGCTAGAGCTAAGGCTACAGGGTCTCACCCCAGACAGACACAGGTGGCCTCCTCATCCCAAGCAAATTCCATTGCACAATGACTGCAAAAAATATTGTTTTAGGCAGAAGAATGAAGCAGGTTTAGTCTTTGGTGGAGTTTCTTACCAACCTCTCTGCCTGTAAAGCCTCACACTTAGCAATGGACAGAGACCAACAAGGGTGATGAAGATAAGGGTGCATATGAATAATTCATCATGGGATACCCATATTTTAATCTAGCAGCACATTCCTCTCTAAAATCTTCAATGAAGCACCATCCTGATAAGGGAAAAAAATTGCTTTCATCTCAAGGGAGCAAAAAATCTATATTTAATATGGTGAAATGAAACATCCAATTGATTATTCATAGGTTCCAGAGTAACTAGTTACATACAAGTGAGGATTTAATGTTCTTATTTTACATACAGATTATGTAAGGAAGTGCCATAATTCCAACCCTGTGTCAAACTTTTTAAAGCTATAAGGCCCTTCAACACCAATATTCCATTAAGGAACTGTTGTTACCTGTATACTGAATTGTGACATATTTCCTTACATCAAGGCTACCTGTTTTATGTAGATCCTTTTTTTTTAAAAAAAGTTACAGTTAAAGCTTCCTACGCTTTGAATGGGATCACACAACATGACAACCCATACAAAGGTTGATTATGGGTTGAATGTGGTTTGTCATTGAACTGTGGGTTGTTGTTGAACCATGGGTTGTTGTGTTGTGTGAACCCAGCTGTGCTAACAAACCATGGTTTGTTAACCACGAACAACCCACGAAGACAACCCATGGTTTGTTGTTGGGTTGTGAACTGTGGGTTGTTTGTGGTTAACGCAGTTGGTTAGCGCAGTTGGTTTCACACAACAGAACTCACAGTTCAACAACAACCCACGGTTCAATGACAACCCACACTCAACCCAGAGTCAACGTTGAGTATGGGTTGTCATGTTGTGTAAACCCAGCCTTTATTTTCTTATGTTCATTGAAACCATATAGGTTGTCTCTCTCAAGCACATATTGCCTTTAAATATAATGGTGGGGAATAGTCCTTTTGTCTAGGATTTGGGACATTCACCAGGACTTGGAGCATGCTTTTGTCATTCAGATTTTACCCCTCTAGAAATAAAAGACCACTTTACATAATTTTCTCCACTGTTAATTTTTGTCGTGGCATTCCCTTTCCACACCAATGGCCTGGTATTATGCTAGGTATGCAGTATTGGGGCTGTTCTCATGACACAACAAGCCACCATGGGTTACTTAACCCATGGTGAGGCTGTGGCACGTGTGGCCCAATTTTGAATATGCAACCCCCACTAGGGGGTTATCATTTAGTGTGAATCTGGTGAGCGTGAGTTATGCAAGGGTTAAACTACCATAGAATAGCCTGTGGTCTGCTTCACGGTTATGCAAGGATTGTTTAACCCTTGCATAACACACACTCGCTGGGTTCACACAACACAACCCCCCAAGGGGGGTTGAATATGCAATGTGGTGTCTGTAAGCTCTGCAGCTCATCATGGGTTAAATAACCCATGACGAACCACAGCATGCCATCTGAACCCGGTCATGGTGGAGGATGTAAAATTGGGGGCAGGCTGCCAACACAGATGCTGTTCCTACTTACAGTGGCTGTGCAAAAAAACAAAAAAACCCTACAGGGAAAAAAAGCTATGTTACAACCTTTGCCAATGATAAGCTCTACCTTTGAGACATTGTTGGAGAATTTCTCCTCCCCGTGGAGAAATTCATTGAAATTGTCCTGCCAGTTTCTCTGCCCACAAATAGGGTTGAGAATTTTGTGAGGCCATTTATGCAAGCTCTACTGGACATACGTACACTACCAAGATGTTCTGTAGTGTTAAGGAGTGAAGAATGCCAAAGAAAAGATCCAAACTTCTATACACAGAGTAACTACCCCACTTTCACTCCTAGTTATTACTCCTTTCCAGCTGTAATAGAATAGGTTTGTGAAATGTACAGGGCAAGAATTAAAATCCTTATTTCTTTTTGGGTGCTGCTCATAGTAGCCAGAGCCACAGACTGGCTTCTAGTAGTACATATATAGATTATCACTTCAGTTTTCCACTTTCTTTGTTTTGTGAGTTTGTTTTCTGGAAGTTGGTTGGGGATTCTTTGCCCACCCACACTACTCTTAATGGGTGATTTTTGTGGTGCAGTCTTCACAGAAGGCAGCCTGCACATACTGGCACCTTTATTTGGGTATACAGGGTTAAGCCTAGATGTGTACATGTGCGTATATGTAGCAGAGTTGATGCAGGTCTGAGGGGTCCTCCTCAAAGTGCCCCTTAGCTTGTCCTTGCTTACATCTGTGGGCCCTGGTGGCTTATGTCATGTCTGCAGGCAACAGCAGCACTGTGATGTGCATCAGGGAGCTTGGAGCTGCTGTTTAAATGTCCCACAATGCAACAGAGCCATATGTCCGAGCATTGTGAGAGATTTAAATGGCAGCCAGCTCCCAGACCCAGCTGCCTCACGTGGGGGTGGGAGGGAGCAGAGCAGGAACCAGTGCAGTAGCCAGTAGGCCCCAGGCTGTAAGTTAACATGCTGGTGCTGGGCCTGCTATGTAGACGTGAGGACCAATATAGATATACCACACACACAAACACATGATGTACCTGAATGCACGAATGTAATAGAAAATCTATCAAAGAACTAACCAGTTCCCACCAGATATCAATCAAATGCTGAAAAGGCAAGTTCATGGGGGGGGGGGGGGATTGATAGACACAAGATCCATTATGAAAACATAATTCCACAATATTTTGACTTATACTTTTTGCAGACAATAGTCAAGCTGTGGGTACATAATGGCTTTAAAAATTAGTTTTTCTTGCTTACAAAGGAACTTCCAAAGGAACAGCACGAAAGAGAAAAATACTCCCCGGAATGCTATAAAGAACATTTAAGAAATAATAATAATCTAAAAGATAGTAGCAAGACGGTGATTTGTCAGGCCTTGAGACAACTTGTCAGTGAACTTTGTTTCAAAATATGGTATAGTTTGATTATGTTAAGGTGTTTCTTTTTAATGCTTGATCTACCTGAAATATTTTGGAACCAAGAGATTGTTTGTCAATTATCTACATTGGAGCAAAGCAATCCAATGCGGCGTAGTGGTTAAGAGTTTTGGACTGGGACTCTGGGGATCCGGGTTCTAGTCCCCACTCAGCTATGAAGCTCACTGGGTGACTTTGGGCCAGTCACTGACTGTCACCCTAACCATCCTTGCAGGGTTGTTGTGAAAATAAAATGGAGAGGAGGAGGAGGACCATGTAAGCCACCTTGGCTTCCTTGCAAGATGAAAAAAGGCGGGATAGAAATGTAATTAATTACAGAAAGAAAGAAAGAAAGAAAGAAAGAAGCCCTACGTCATGGGGAGGGAAGAGATCAGCTGGAGGAGCAACTACCGCATACCTTGCCATTTCACTGCAGCCAGAGCAGACATGGGGGGGGGGGAAGATTTTTCCTTTTCCCCTCACGTTTTCTGTGCCAGCTCCATGTCTGGCGTAGCATCCTCCCAATTCCGTGAGTGCTGTTGCAGGGGAATGAAGGGGCTTTGGAACCGGTGGATCCATGCCTGCCCCCAACATGCCTGGTTCTCCACCCCCCTTGCTGGTGGTGGTGGGGACCTCCAGCAGCCCCAGTGCTGCCCCATCACTAAACCTCCATCTCTGCTGGCAGAGTAGCACTTATGCTACCACTTCCTGTGGCCCCTCAGCCGGCCTCCCAGATCACTCAATTAATGTTTTATTTAAATACATATTATGAGAAAAACTGAACAATACAGTACTTTTTTTCTATTCAGTGTAGATATTGGGTGGGGTGGGGTCTCTGGAAATTATACATAGTGGATAATTCAGATTTCTTAGGGCGCAGTCCTATGTATGTTTAGACAGAGAAGAGTCCTACAACTCCCAGCATTCCCCAACCAGCGCTCGGTATACGGCAGCTTCCGACGTTCCCATCTTGTGCTTGTTAAGTAACCAAATTATCTGATTTAAATAAAGTATAACTGGATACTAGATCATAATTTCAATCCCAAAAGATGTATAGTCATGAATCTAACATTAAAATCATTTAAAAAATAAACAGTAAAAACTACCGTAACTCAAAAATCCCATGTAATAAGCCAATTTAAGGCACAAGCCTATGTATGTTTAAACAGAAAGAAGTCCTACAACTCCCAGCATTCCCCTGCCAGCCAGGCTGGGAAATGCTGGGAATTGCAGGACTTTTTTCTGTCTAAACATGCATAGGATTGTGCCCTTATTTAGGGATGGATGAATCACTTTATTTCTGGTCTGTCTCACTTTCTCATATATTCACTCATAAATATGTTCTGTCCTATTTCTGCATCAATCTTTGTGTGTGTGTTTTAAATTTGCAAGAGAAATGTATTTTTAAATAGATTTCCTCTTAAAATACCCATTTCTAAATGTATTTTGTCTCAATATACACATTTAAAAACATATTTTGATACGCTTTTTAAAGCAGAGAACTGCATCAGAACATGCAGGAGGTGCAAAAGCTGGTGGTTAACTACGTTCAGCGTAGCGCTTTTGGTTCAGATCTCAGCTTTAAAAAAATACTGGTGAAAATAGCCAAAGCCAAAGGTACAATGGCTTTGTACCTTCTTACTGTCTGAGAAGCAAGTACCATCTGTCTCTTTTTTCAGTGAAGGAATGTATATTATCATTCTTATACTATGATTGAGGAAGCTAACTTTATCAGATATTTCTGCCCAATGAGTTTGATCTAATTATTATTCAAGATTTGTATTTCAAAATCAGGTTCCAATGTGTCATACTGAGAGCCTGAACTTTTGTGTAGAACTTTTGTACAGGATTGCACAACCTACCTGTATATGCTCTTTCATTTGTATCATAAGATCTTTTTCTTTCTTATCATATTTGCATATTATCCTACAAACATTAGCACACAGTCGTAGCATTTTGCAGACACAATCTTATGTCTTCACCTCTCTCTGAGAGAGGGTTCCTCCCCACCCCTTTTAATGTAGATATTCTGAGTTTTTAAACTGCTGCTGCCTCAGCTTGCAAATTATCATTTTACCATTATGCCACAGAAACCTGCAGAGGGCAAAATTACAGAAACTCTTTGATGACTGGTCAGGGGAAGGGCAAGATGGTGACGTGACCACTAGCTTTTATTTTAGCTTGGCTCCCCACTTTAATGTTCAAACTTGATAGGCTGTCTATCTCTTTTATTCTCGTTTTATTTATATCTTTATCCTTTTTATCAGCTGCTGTGACAGTGGAAATATAATTACTTCACAAAAGTGAAACCTTCTTTTAATGGGGGAGCTGGAAACTTCCCCTTAGATTTCTAAACTTTTCTTTCCCTCCCGTGTTTTGGTTGTTTGTTCTCTCTCTCTCTCTCTCTCTCTCTCTCTCTCTCTTTTTGCCTTTCTTGTTTTGCTAACAACTGTAATATTGGGATGGGTAAAAAAAGGTCCAGAACCAGGATCAGCCCAACAACTCACCAACAGTCAAAGGTTCCCAAACAGCCAAGGATTGATGAAATGCTTACTACCAAAGGAACTGTAACTTGAGCCCTGTGCCCAGCTCGAATGGCTTCTCAGTTCTGGACCCAGAGAACCTGACATCTCTCCTTCCTGGGACAGAAGACTGTCATGATTATATATCCTTGGAGCCAAATGAGCCTCCGTCAACAAACTTCCCACCCTTTAGCAAAGAAAACCTTGCCCACCTTCACCAGGAGTCTCCACTAGAATTTGATGCCAATCAATGCTTGCTGACTGCACAGACAGTTGTAGCTATTTTTGGCCATCTAATTAAAATCAATAATCAACTCACTCAGCTTAGGCAATCCTTTGATACCTTCTCACAGAAACATTTGGCTGATCTCCCAAGCCCAACAAATTTGCCTGGCCCCCCTGAACAAGGGAGGAAAAAGGAACTTAAAACTGATAGAGACATCCATGGGAAGAGGCCTATGCAACCTCCAAAGGGCACAGGCAGTGGAGATCACTCTCGAACTCTCCAAACAACCCAAGTCATGCTCATATAGCTGAGAATAAGTTAAATCAGGGCCGGTGGGGGTTGCATGGGGCAATAACTCACTCCCTGAGCTTATTGTTACGATCCCACCCACAGCACATTGATTTGGCTAATGTTGAATGGCTGCCCAGTCCGCCCACATATACTGTAAGAGAGTGCTGCTCAACTTCAAAAAATCTATTATGCCAAGCATGCTGTTAAAAATGAAAGACTTTCTTTCTACACTTCAAATATTCCCATTCAGAGTTTTTCGGGACCTAACTCCTCATCCCATGATTATAAGAAATCTTGAACCAGCTGTGGACTTGCAAAACCCCATTATCTCTGAGACCTTGGGAGTTAAAATGCCATGCTTATCCTCCACCTCCCGCAGGCAACTTCTATGTAAACATCCACCACTGAAACCTGCAATGGAGACCTGTGAAGATGATGCAGAGAATCGAATCATTAACTCTTTCAGTTCTTTCTCTAAGACTGAACAGGCTGATTTTGTTGCCAGGCTGGACCTCCTAAAGGAAATGCTTACAACCATTCACTCCTCTTCAGAACCTTTTCTTACACTGATACCCACACAAGTGAGAACTGTCAGGAGGAGGAAAACAGCAAGGCAGCAGACTATGTGATTTCATGGCTGCTGCAAAAAGAGGGGGAAAGGACCCCCGCAACCATCTGCCACAACGATGATGTTAGACCATTTACAGACAAACTCTCCTCCCTGAAGAGGCCTGCTATGCAGGAACACTCAAATGAACAAACACAAGATAGTTTGCTGATGGAAAATGAGGACCCTCTCCCCCCAACTCACAGACTCCATGCATAACAACCTGGCAGTTTCACTTACATCCAACTTAGCATTGATTGACGGATGCTAAGATTATGAAATAGATCCATGTGCTGTATGCAACGTATCTGTCCACTCTGATTCCCAGCACCCAATAACCCTGGCCCAAGAAATACAAGAAGCCTTGTATAATGAAATCACTGCACAAGCCGATTTTACTCAGCAGAATCAACAGCAACCCAGTCTACATCTGCTCCCAAGGAAGTGTGATGGGAATCATGTGGAACCTATAAAAGTATCAGGCACTCCAATTCCAGTATACTCTAATAATACAAATTCGCTTATAAAGGAAGCGGTGCCACTGCCAACAGTGATGTCTACTGATTGACAACTATATACAGACCACAGTCTATCAGCGATATCATGGAACGTTGCAGGTTGGGGTGCCAAAAGCATGGATATGACATTTATTGAGTTCATTACTAAATTTGATATCCTGTTTATGCAGGAGACTTGGATGCTGAGAGATTTTCATGCAGATGGCTACCACTCACATATAAATGGCGCTCTACCTAGCCAGAGAGGAGGGAGACCCAGAGGGGGCGTGGACCTGTTTATTTCAACTAAATTGCAGGCCAAGGCTATTTTATTACCTTACCACAAGGAGTGGATTTTAGCAGTGGTACTAAGCTTTCAACATTGTATGCTGCTATGAATTAATATATATTTACCCGCTCAGCGCCTCCATTTACAAATTAAACAACTCTGGTTAGAATTGGAACACTATGTAGAGCAATGTTTGGATCTGTACCCTTTCGCCCATGTTATTATGGCGGGGGGGAGACTTAAATGCTTGAATGGGATCAAATGATAAGGCCTTATCTACACATTTCCATCAATGCCCTCCAGATTTAGAAGTCGTTTCACCTCTAATAGCTAGGGCCTCAGTGGATACAGGTGTAATTTTGCAGGTTTATGTCTGGCACAGATGGCATACAGACAGAACTTATTTATTTTGAATGGTGCTACTCAGGATGATCATCCTGATCCTGGCCAATACTCCTTTTGGTCTGGGCAAAGGTTATCAACAATAGATTATATTATGATTTCATGCAGTTTGACCACTATGATTTCACACTTTAAAATTATAGCCAGACCTGAAAGTGACCATCTACCTTTATTATTCACCTGTAGCCTCCCTACCAGTCCTTTGAAAGTAGTAGGTGGACAGCTTCCTGATCTTTTGGTGGCAAATGGTGCTTAAAGGATTAAATGGAATGGCCAAGTGAGTGAGGCAGTATCAAAATGGTACAATTCTCCTGACTGCAAATATCTAACTAGAGCAATATCCGAGAGATGTATGGCTCCAGATTCGGAGCCCCAGGAGATAATGCCACTATATGAAATACTCCTTCATAAACTTCAAGGGTTCGTTGTAAGGATGAATTCTAACTCACTCGCAATTGGCCACCCTTCTAAGAAATGGTTCAACCATGAATGTAAAGCTGCAAAAAAAAAAAAAGTATTAATGGACTCTTATAAACATTATAAAATGAACCCCTCAATTAGCACAAGCCAAACTATGATAAAATCCAAAAGGGATTATAAAACCCTTTTGAAAAAGAAGAGATGCAGTGGTTCAGACATGGCAACAATTGATTAAGGTAGCCCAATCTAAATACAGTAATACCTTGGATTGCAAGTAACTTGGTTTGAGAGTGTTTTGCAAGACAAGCAAATTTTTAAATATTTATTTAATTTTTGGGGTGTGTGTGTTTCATTTTGATATAAGAGTGTTTTGGATTACAAGCACGCTTCTGGAATGAATTATGCTCTCAATCCAAGGCATGACTGTATATGTCATCCTTTTGGCGAATTACCACTGGACATCCTGATACAGGCCCTTTGAGGTTGGCCTGTTGTATATCTGTGAAGGCCTGGGAGATTCATTTTCATATGCTTTATGCAGAACCCTGCACCGACTCTCTCCCATTAGACCTATCTGGTGAACAGCTACAGCATTGGCCTCTAGTTTTGGTTACAGAGACGAAGCAATTAATAGATCAGTAAAAAAATGGCAAGGTCCCCGATAATGATTCCATTCCAGTAGACTTAATCAAAGCTAACTCAGAATGGTGGTCTTCTATGCTGGCATCACTGTTTACATATATAGATAAGATAGCATATATCCCTAATGATTGGGGAGTAGCAATTATTATCCCATTCAACAAAAAATGTGATAGAAATGATGCAGCTAATTATAGACCCATAAGCCTTCTAAAAATTATTGGCAAACTATATGCGAGACACTTGTGTTGGAAGCTATGTGAATGGGTTGAAGAAGAGAGCATTCCTGAGGATGAACAAGCAGGTTTTAAGGCAGGAAGATCTACCTTAGATCACTGCCTGATTCTGCAACACTTCGCAGAAAAATATACCCGCAGTACCAGGTCCTGGCTATATGCAGCCATTGTAGACTTCAAAGCAGCATTTGATTCGATCTCAAGACCATTTCTATGGGACAAACTTAAAAACTCCACAATTGACAAGCGCTTACTTTTGCTGATGTTCAAACTGTATAACAACACAAGACTCCGAGTGAGATGTAACTGTGATGGCCAACTCTCTAACTCAATTGCAGTAAACAAGGGAGGCAAAGCTGTATACTGGCCCGTTATCTGTTTAACACATATATAAACTCCTTAATTAAGGGGCTTCAAAGACTAGATATACATGCTCCAAAAATGGCAAATAAAAGACTACCTATACTGTTTTACACAGACGATGCCGTTATCCTATCCTTGACCCAAATAGGTCTTAGAAGAGCCTTAAAGGCGCTAGCCCAACACTGCAAGGAGGAACGATTACAAATCAATTATTCTAAAACTAAGATCATGATTTTTACCAATAGTATTAAGACCCACAGGTGGTGCATAGATAACAATGATATAGAACAAGTCACCTGTTTTAAATATCTATGTGTCATTTTCCAAGCTTCTAGAAGGAAAACTGCCCAGATTAACTATGCTTCCACACTTGCCAAGAAAAGCACAGTGACAATCCTGAGGTTTTACCGGACGTGAGGAGGGAATTTTATTCCAGCTGCAATTAAACTAGTTATGGCAAAACCGAGAGTGCAATGACTATATGGAGCACAAATTAGGTACCTTCTCAAATTTAGATACTTACGAAAAAATACAATTGGGTTTTCTAAGGTTTGACACCCAGATGCATCCCAAATGTGGCTCTGCAAATGGAGAGTGGATTACCAGTACTCAGAATCGAAGCTAATGTGTGGCAAACCACCCTACTTACTTGGCTTGGACTCAATTTGGCTCCAACTGGGTTGCTTTTCTTAATCTTAAAAGATTAACAAAATGATGGAATACCATAGTTAGCAAATTGCTCTCATATGGTCTCTCACTTGAATATCTGCTAAATTTAGGACTGGAGAAAGCTAAAGATACTATTAAGCAGTGGATCTGGGATATAGAACTTCGTTCAGAATGATCTAAGCCAAATCTTATATATTTACCGTTCCCCTCAAGATATACAGAGTATAGGTCCAGCAGCTTACTTAAGTTCTCTTACTTAAATATAGATGGGCATTTACTGGGGCTCGCTTTAATGCTCTCCCCTCAAAGATTCTAGAAGGTAGATATCGAAATATACCAGTCTCTCAGAGGCTGTGTCCATGTGATTCAGGTGAGACAGAGACAATTACACATGTCCTTTTATATTTCTTGTTCTACTTAGATGCCCGGTCAAGCCTGATTCATCGCTTGTTACACGATCTTCCAGGTAATTCTGATGAATTTTACACTAAGTATCTTCTAGCAGACAGAGACCCCTCTATAACCTATAATGCTGCCAAAGTCTGTGGGGGGGGGGGTTGGCTACAAGAACACGCCATAGCCTTATAACGTCTTAGGCCTTGTTTAAATCAGTGAGGAAGGGCCAGAACCTTGGTATTGTATAAATTTTGTGCATCTGTAGTCTATTGACTTACTGTTTATGCTGGTCTTGAACCGTAATAAAGATTTGATTTGATTGATTTTTGATGACTGGTGCTCCTAGGGAACTCTAAACTATGAGCTAGTATCCCAGTGGGATATTGCATGACATTACACAGTACAAAAAGAACCTAGTTTGGTGAAAATTATAGCTGGTTTCTTTAGGGATATGTCCTATAATCTTCAAGTCACCTTGTGTCTGCTCTATAATATTGCATTTCAATAGACTGAAAATGTCCTATATTTTTTCATTGCATTACTTAATTGGAATGGCCTTCTTGAACACAATGAATTATTATCTCATTCTTAAAAGCCGATCAGGTGTGTGTGTGTGTGTGTGTCCGTGTCCCTATTGGCATATTATTAATAACAAACACAACATAACTCATCTTTATATTTGAGTGAGTGCATTTTACTAATGAGGAACAGATCTCACAGTGTACAATAGGATTTTTCAAGGGTTTACCCAACTAAAGCATTTACCTTCTTTCTGCATAACCAAGGGAGAGTAAAAGGATTCACTTTCAGCTGTGATGCAGGCACGTTATTGATTTCAAATTTCTTTTCAAATTACTATCAAGACTGATGAAAGGCATGTGGTTAGGGAGAATGACTAAATTTACCATTACAATTTAGTGGGAAAATCTAATATTCTTTTGAAAGTCTCCTTCTATTTCTCATTTTGAGTTTCTGCTCTTATTCCATTAGCATCCAGATTAGGACCACAGAGGGGGGAGTGTTAAGTACCCTAACCCCCAAACTAGGCTCCTGACATGGATCAGGAGCCCAGCACTTACTTTACAGTAAAAAATGTTTTCTGCCTCAGATCATAATCCAAGCTGGAGAAATAGTGATTGGGTTCACATGACCTGACAACCTACTGTGGCTTATAAGCCACGATGGGTTGTTGTATCGTGTGAACCCACTATGGGTTTGTCAGGATGACTTAAGTTTGGGTTATAAGCCACCCTGACAACCCATGGCATGTGGTAGGGTTTGTTTGACCCACAATGGATTCTCATGTCATCCGAACTGGGACAACACTGGGATCCACCCCATCGTGGGTCAACACAAACTGCTACCGAGCCACTTGGCAAGAGCAGCAAAAACCCCTTGCTGCTCTTGCCAAGCAGCTACCTGTTGAGCACCAGTGCCAGCTGCCCCCATATGTGATACAGAGTAGACCTGTTAAAAACACCTGACATGGGTGCCCCCATTAAGTCATTAAATATCCTTAGATGTCTTTCAGTGCCTCAGCATAGAAGGTTGTCTTAACCTGGTGCCAAAAGGATGGCAGAGTTGGTACCAGGCGGGCCTCAATGGGGAGATCATTCCACAGTCAGAGGGCCACCACTGAGAAGGCCCTCCCCCTTGTTGCTGCCCTCTAAGCCTCCCTCAGAGGTGGCACTTGGAGGAAGGCCTTAGATGTTGAGCATAGTATCCAGGTAGTTATGGTTGGGAGAGGTGCTCAGTCAAGTATTGCGGTCCCAAGCCATGTAAGGCTTTATAGGTTAAAACCAGCACCTTGAATCAGGCTCGGAAGCATATAGGCAACCAATGCAAGAGGGCCAGAATTGGTTTTATATGTTCAGACCTTTTGGTCCTGCTTATTAGTCTGGCTGCCCTGTTCTGCATACACTGCAGCTTCTGAACAGTCTTCAAGGGAAGCCCCACATTGCCTTGATTGGACTGCTTTTACTGTTCCTGGCCATGCCTTCCATTGGCCAGAATCTTATCTATTCATACTGGTTCTCATCCAATATCTCCCCAAAATCCTCTGATTTCTGGATTGTGCTTACTGCATATCCACCAGAAATCTAAACTTGCAAGGCTTTTAGGGGGATTTTTCCTGATGGCCAGAAAAAAATCCAATTCATGATGGACTCCATGCCACCATACTTTGAATAAGTTGCAAATACCTATCTTGTTGGAAACACAATGGCCAAGTAATTGGACTCCTTCAAAAAACCTAAGGTTATCTTAATGTAAGATAACATTTTACAGGGAAATATCACAAGAAGATAGGAAATTCTGGTAATCCTGGAGTGATTGTTCTTACAAAAGTGGAGAAAGAGAGATACAACTATGTTAAATCCTTCTGCTGAAAATTAATACTTCCTTCTTCACCTGTATTACTAAACAACTGTGCTAGGCTTCATCTATAAGAACAGGTAACCATACAATTAATGGAATCTCTCACTTTACACTGAGAATTTCTTGTAATAAAGTGAACATGAAACCTCAACATCAGATTTGCAAAGATCCCAGCATGTTGGATGGACAAGGACTTAAATTGTAATTGTCAATGAAAGTTGGTTAAAAAAAAAAAAGAATGAAAATACAGGAAATGCCAGACACCACCTCACATGATCATGCCTTTGCTATGATCGTAATAGCTTGATAATCTGAAGTTGTCTATGACCTGGTTCTCATGACATGACAGCTCACTGTGTGACTTAATTTACCCATGGTGGCTGTCACGTTGTGCTTGGTACCAGTGCCTGCAGACACTTGGCTTGCAGTGGCTTCTCAAGTTGTGCAAACCCAGGTGGCTGGGGGTGTTTGAGGGTTAGACTACTCTCAAATAACTCATGGTTTGTTTTAGGGTTATTTGAGGGTTGTCTAACCCTCAAACAACCCCTGCTGCTTGGGTTCGTATGCCACAACAAGCCACAGCAAGCTGGGTGCCCATGGGCACCAACCAAAACCCTGTGGGTGGCCAGCACAATGTGATAGCTGCTGCAAGTAAATTAAGCCATGGTGGGCTGTCTGGACATGTGAACACATCCATTGATTCTCATTGTGGCTTTTTAATTATATGTAGTCACAATCAAGTAATAACAGAGTTAATAATGCATGGCAGAATTACCACTATGTGGCTGGATGTTAACTGATTAAGTAAATCAGGCAGGTAATAAGTATTTGACATTTTGACTGAGGGGAAGATTGAGAAAGGATTTTGATGGTGTCTCAACGGTATGACCATTTTAAAAACACAGTTTCATCATTAGTTTACATAGTTTATTTAAACTGCCCAGCATTCGTCATGGTCACTTTAAGAGACTAAGGGATGGTCTGACCATAACCTTATCCCCATATGAGGTTGCTTCCATGTGGGGATCTTTCTCCCTCATTAACATGGATGCTCCCAATTTATTTGTTTGTTTGTTTCTTTAGGAAATTTATAATCCCTTTTCAATCAAAGGATTTTTTAAAGTAGGGAACAGCAAAACAGACCAATCAAAACGTCAACAATAATAAATCAACAGTTTAATCCCAATGAGAAACTCTCACATGGAAAGTTTCTACTCCAGTGTGGGATGTTCCTAGAGGTGTTTTCTAGGGATGTTCATCACTGGTGTGGAAGCTTCAATGTGACTGGAGGATAAATGTTACAAAATGCACTAGATGTCACACCCACATGAAAACTGCTCCTCCTCATTAGGATGTACCACAAGATATTGATGGCCACCAACTTAGATGACATTAAAAGAAGATAGACAAATTCATGGAGGATAAGGCCATCAGTGGCTACTAGTCATGATGGTTATACATTACCTCCACTATCAGAGGCAGTATGTCTCTGTATGCCAGTTCCTGGGGAGCACAAGCAAGAAGAGGGTGCTATTGCACTCATGTCCTACTTGCGGGCTTCCCCATAGGCATCTGGTCAGCCACTACGTGTAACAGGATGCTGGACTAGATTGGCCCATGGTCTGATCCAGCAGGGCTCTTCTTATGTTCTTAAAGATATAGCCTGCTCCATACAGAGGGAGTGAGATGCATTGTGCAGGAATGGCCACTGATGGGCACATGCAATGTTAATAATATATGAATACCCTGTTTGTACTGTACTGTTTATATTATTTGAACTGTACTCAGAATATTTTGTAAGCATTATGGAGAAAATCGATGCTTATAAATAATTGAGTAATCTGGGATTTGTTGACCACACTCAGGGGCAGAGGGCAGGTAGAAGATAATTGCCATCAGTCAAGTGGACAGGCTTGACAGAAAAATAACAAAGGGGACTCCGAAGATTGGCTGGCCAGATCTCTTGGGTAAAAACAACAACCCATAATCAAGTACTTGTGATGACTCATTGAGAAAAGTATGAAATGAACAGCTGCTGCTGTTGGGGGAGGGATGCTATTTGTTTCTCTACCCTTAAAATGTTCCGAAGGTCCTAAGTTTTAATATGTGTGGAATTTTACATGCAGGCTCTGTAGTAATTAAATCAGTGCCAGCTCCAAGACAACCTCAATGGGCCCCCTCCCTCACAGGGTCTTATCTTCTCACCACCATAGTCAGCCAGCTGCTACTGTTCCTCCTCCTCTTTCTCATCATTGCTACCACTTGCTTCCTCAGCAGGCAGAGAGCCAGTGAGCAAGTAGGCAGTGGCATCTACTGCTCCTGCTCCTTCTCACCACCATCATTGTCTGGGCCAGAGCAAAATCAGAGTGAACAAGTAGATTGCAATGTTGAAGAAGAGAAGCAAGTCCATGGGGCTCTTGTCAGTGGGCCCTTGTGCAAGTGTGGGCCCTCGGCAGGTGCCCAACCATGCCTACCCTTGACACCAGCCCTGAATAAAAGCCCTTGTTTAGAAATTACTTGAGCCCGAATCCACACACAATTGTCCCCTAATTGAATTGTCATAGACTGTACTTTTTGCATTTCATTGTAATGCAATGACCAAATGCATTCATTGTAATGCACTGACCAACTGTTGATTACCCCCCATTTCCTCTATACTAGAGTTGGGCAACTTTTGGCCTTCCAGAGGTTTTGGCCTACAATTCCTATCAGCCATAGCCAGCATAACCAATGGTGATTCCACTTTGGAATCCCCATGCTACATGGGTCCAGGCATAGAAAAGTCCAATAGTCAGGATCAGTCCAAACCACATGGCCACTCTGGGCTATCAACGATGAAGATACATAATCCATAACAAACAAGAATTCAAGTTCTATAAAAGTATAGTAGTACTTTTCATGGTAGGTTCTTAAGTTCCGGAGACAAGAGTCCAAATTGGATGGAGAATCCATGTGAAGAATACCCCAAGGGGCTCAGACAGTGGTAAGTCTAACAGAGAGGATTTGGGGCAGTAAAGATGAGAATGTTCCTAGCAAAGGCTCCCAGCCTGGGCATCGACTGAAAAGTGAAGGTGTAGCTGCGATAGTCCTCCTCCTGAACAACTAACTGACAAGGGATTGCAGTCCATCAGTGAGGTCCCCTGCCCAAACAGGGCATCTCCCTTCTGCCCTTCAGGGGAGACACTTCAACCTGTGTGACACCTTTGAAAACCAACCCCTCTTCTGTTAAGTTTTCACAGAGAGGCTGGCAGCTTCTTTCCCTGCTAAGGCCAAAGCTAGCAGCTCCATGGGAATAACTCACGCCTGCTTTCCCCTGAGAACACTGACAGAGATAGGCTCACACTGATTCTGACATTCCACAGGCTGAATTGGCCCAAATCCCTTCCGGTCCACTTCTGATCAGATTCTACCTACAGATTATAAAGCTCATGGCAGTGCCAGAGCTAGGCCACAATAGCATCTGATGAAGTGGAGCTGGAGCCATAACAAATGTGTTAATGTTTAAGGAACTACAATTCTGCTGTTTTTAGCTGGGCCTGTATTGGTTTTCGCTCGAGCTTTAGTAAGGGGGCTCCTGCTTGTGTAGAGAACAGCATTCAGGAATTGTTCTACTTGCATGACTACCCTAACTTCATGAATAATAATGCCATCCTATGCATCTTTACTTAAATGAAGGCCTAATGGGACTTAGTTCTAAGTAAGTGTGTATAGGGTTTCAGCCTCATTTTACCAATAACAAAATTCATTGTTCCGGTGTTTTAAGGATTCTATTGTTGTACGTTGCTTTGGGTGCCTTTTTTTCTTTTCTTTTTTTGGCAGAGTATCATACATTTAAATTTATTTATTTAATCCCACTGATGTTGTGGTTCAGATTCAATATAAACACAAGTATTAGGCCTTAACAGTGATGGTAGATTAGGATGGGTAGTCATTTTATATGACTATAGAAAGCCCTATCTCAAAGGCTTCCTTCCACCTTCCCTTTTATGCTGCTTAAGATGGAAATGTACTTTTACATATACGCTGATGGGATCTGTGGTGGCAGTGAATAACCAGGAAAGGGATCATTGGGTTGTGGTAGATAGCTCAATGAAAACATCAACCCAGTTTGCGGCGGCTGTGAAAAGGGCAAATTCCATGCTAAGGATCATTAGGAAAGGAATACAAAAATAAAACTGCCAATATCAGAATGCCTTTATACAAATCTATGGTTTCACCACACTTTGGATTACTTTGTGCAGTTCTAGTCACTGCATCTTAAACAAATATACTGTAGAGTTGGAAAAAGTGCAGAAAGGGAAGACCAGAATGAGCAAGGGGCTGGAACAACTCCCCTATGAAGGAAGGTAACAATGTTTGGGGCTTTAAAGTTTAGAAAAAAGGTGAGTAAGTGTGACATGATAGAGGTGTATAAAATTATACTTGGTGTGGAGAGAGTGAAGGAAGATACACTTTTCTCCCTCTCTCATAATAATGGAACCAACGAATCTGAATAGTGGGAGATTCACAACAGACAAAGGGATGCTCCCTCCTCTCTCTCTCTCTCTCTCTCTCTCTCTTCTCTCTCTCTCTCTCTCTCTCACACACACACACACACACACCATCACCACCACCTACAGTATTTGTATACTGCTCCATATCAAGTAGATTCTGGAGCAGTGAACAATAAAAAGATTTTAAAAAGATAAAAGAAACAAAACAATATCTTGAAAACAAAGTAACATTGCATTGGTGGTTGGAGAGCAGAGAAGGCTTCCCAGAACAAGGAGGTCTTCAGCAGGCGCTGAAAGCAGCACAATGTCAGACCCTGCCTCTGCCTGACCTCCAGAGGCAGGGAGTTCCACAGAAATGGAGCCACCACATTGAAGGCTCTTCTCCTGGTGGACTCCAATCAGGCCAAAGGTCCATGAGGAACCACCAGGAGAAGGCTGTCTGATGACCTCAGCGACTGGGCAGGTTGGTATGGGAGGAGGTGCTTTCTCAGGTAACCTGGTCCCAAGTTGTTTCAGGCTTTTTACACAAGTACCAGAACCTTAAACCAGACCTGGTAGCAAATAGGTAGCCAGTGTAGTTCCCTTCAGCAAAGGAGTTGCATGCTGAAAAGGGGCAGTTCCCGACAATAGCCGAGCTGCTGCATTCTGCACTAGCTCCAGCTTCCAGAGCAGCCTTAAGGGCAGCCTCACATAGAGTGCATTGCAGTAATCCAGTCTTGAGGTTGCTAGCACCTCTATCACTGTGGCCAGCTATCCCTGTCCAGGAGATGCAGTAGCTGGCGAACCAATCAAAGATGGTAAAAGGCACTCCAAGCTGCTGCAGTCACAATGATGGATCCAGGAGTACCCCCAGACTACGAACCTGATCTTTCAAAGGGAGTGCAACCCCAAAGGGAGTGCAATGAGCCTACCTCCTAGACTTGGGAACCACTCACTCACAGGGCTTCCATCTTGCCAGGATTCAGCCTCAGTTTATTGGCCCTCATCCAGCCCATCACTGAATTCAGGCTCTGATCCAGGACTTGCACAGCCTCTTCTGGTTCTTAAGCTGTGGAATTCACTACCACAAGATGTAGTGCTGGCTACCAATTTAGATGGCTTTAAAAGGGTGTTAGACAAATTAATGGAGAAAAGACTATCATTACTAGTCATGATAGCTAGTCAGAGGCAGTATGATTCTGAATAGCAGTTGCTGGAGAACACAGGTGAAAGGGTGCTATTGTCCACCCTGTGGGCTTCCCAGAGGAGTCTGATTGGGCACTATGGGAAACCCAATGCTGGACTAGCTTGCCCTTTGGATTGATCTGGCAGAGCTCTTCTCATAGTCTTATGCCTTTATACCTTTCCCTCTCACTAGAGGGGCTGCTGTTTTCCAGACAAACCCTATGGGGGTGAAGAGTACCCAAACCAGGATCTTTAATTTCATTTGAGGAGCATGGGAAGTAGGGGGTCTAGTTTTGCACCTACTGTGCATTTTGCAGGACGGTTGAATTCTCCTCAGAATTTAAAGTATTGTCCTCCCAATCTCTAGATATGAGTATCCCTGAGGGACAACAGAATTAGGGCTACTGTTATTCATCCTTTAGGACAGGCGTGTTGAACTTCTTTCTGCCCAAGGTACGAATGCCATTTCGGAGAAGCTCTCAGGGGGCGCACCCCAGTGGTATATGGGGCTGAAGGCAAAAGGGGTGGGACCCAAAAACCCAGCCTATTTTAACTTAAAGCTCTTACTGCCAGTAACTAAGCCATAGAAAAAGCAGTCCAGCCTTTTAGAAGGTGGGGGGGAACTGCACAAAAGCTGGAGAAGTGTCCAAGTGCCAGGAGAAAGGGGGCTGGGCCAGGGGAAGAAGTTGTGCTCATCTGAGGAAGCCCAGAGAGCCTGACTGCAACCCCAGGTGGGCCAGGTGTGGCCCATGGGCCCTGAAGTTCTACACCTCTGCTTTAGGATCTCATTGGAAATCAGTTCAATTTTTCCAGTGATATTGAATTGTTATATACTACAGCTGTCAAGGAGGATCGAGAAGCAGAGCCACTACACAGAGAAAGATGCAGAACAGCAGAGCCTTGACATTTCTACAGAATTCCCGGATGCCTCCTTAAAACTTAATATGTAAACTTCATAGGGAAGGAACACCTATTTCTAGTGCTAGGGGCGGGGGGGGGACAACTTCAAAGTGTATGATGATGTTAAATATGGAACATAGTTTAATTACTTGGTTTGTCCATGTCAACTTTTCTTCCAGTGTAATTCCTAGAAATCACTTGGGGGCACTCTTCTCTTAAATACTCTAAGAAACAGGCCCCTCTTGCAGGAACACTAAAAGGGTTATCTCTTATTCATACTATGAATATAAAATGTGGAAATGTCATGATTTCAAAAATCAGCACAAAGTGTTTGCACAGCACATAACTGGCAGCTTGTCAACAGTAAACTTTTTGATATGATTCTATCACTTTGCTTTAAAATGAATTTGTTCCTTTCCTTTGCAGAGGCCATACATTTCCTTTTGAGAAAGCTGGACACATTAATGTATTATTCTTGATATCTTAGGTGTGAAGATTATTAGGAAATACATCACTTCTGCTTATACCTCTTCAGCATACGGCTCATAAGCCGTTTGCTCAAAAGGCGGCCGTGTTCTCCCTCTCCAGTCTCTTAATCATTACGTTGACATTAGTTAATCCTCTGTTGGCTGGTGCATTAGCCATGTACTTCTCAAAAAAATATATAATTGAAAACTCCACACACCCCCCCGACACCAGGAGAAATAATTCAGTGAATGTTCTACATGACTTCTACCCTTACAAAAACGGTTTTCTAGTTTGCGTAAAAAGCATTGCCGGGTTTCCTTTATTAAAAAACACCCCTGCTTTAGCATCTCTACAAGACATTTCCCACCGCTAATCTTCACTCATGATGCAGGTTTGGAAGAAAGTATTTAGCAAGTATGGTGTCAAAGGTGTATTTTACACACAAAAAAACACCCCAAACTAAACCAGACTTCATCAAAGCAAGTGTCCCTATATGAGAGGGCAAATTGAAACATTTATCTAGATATTTCCTTTTTATCATAGGAAATTTGGCTTATTAGCTATAGAACCTATTTCATCAAGGTATGAATCAGACAGCCTTGGGGTGGGTAGAGGCTAGGTGGGGTAGTGTTCTAGTAATATTTCTTTGCCTTGTGAAAAGTAGAAAATATTTTAGCAATTATTTTGGGGGGTGCTGAAAGGCACAAAATGTTTGTTCAGGGCATTATATGGTCGAGGCAGCTGGGCTAACACAGTTTTGACACACTGTTCTGAAGCCACTATAGGACTGTGTGACAAAACATGGATTGTTGGCCCTGTTGCCTTGGAAACAGAGAAATGTTCCCTCCTCACCACTCTTTCAGAGTGAGGTTGTCAACATATTGAGGGATCTGGGCAGTCCATGAGGCATCCTCTGGTGGCAATATGGCCAGGCATAGAGTGGCAATCGGTTCCAGTAGCCACAGAAGAAATAAGCAGTGTACCCAGGTTACATGTAGTAGATTGACCCGGAAACCAGCGGGGATGAGGAGCTGATTGAGAGAGTGAGGGGGTGGAGTCAGTCCAGGGCAGAAAGCCCTTTAGCTGAAAGTACTGGGACCATGAAAGCACTGTCATGCTGGGACAGTAGAAGAGAGTTTACTGAGTTTTGGCTCACATAGTGGTTCAAAAGTGTGAAATTAGGTCAGCATTAAACTGTGAGCTGATCTAATTTCTCCCCCATGCCACTGAGCCCTAACTCCAATATGCCACATCTGAATGTATGGAACATTCTATTCACCTGGTACAGATCATTCTATCTATCCAGTGTAGAAAAAGCAAATTCCCTGCTTCCTATCCTCATGGGTAGAATTCTATGCCCCTTTTTGCATTGGCTAAAAGCTTTAGGGTTTCCTTGCTGGCCCTGCAGACTTCTCAGGTCCAGTGTTATTCTGCAAAGGCACAACTCAGCACTTGCACAGCTCCAGCTAATCCACAGGATCTGTATGTCATTAACATCACGACAAATTCAATTTCTGAGCAACTGCACTGCAGTCAATAGGAATTTTGGGTAGTTTCACAGGTAACTGCTCTGATAACTGCTATGAGATTGCTGAGCATGAAACAATATTTGTGTTTCCTGGACCCATGAACAACAAGCTAATATCTATTTCTTCAGTCTGGAAGGATGAGAATAGATTAGCTTCAATGCATTTATCAGACAACTTCTTCTTGGCAAGAAGGAGGCTGCTCAGAATGGGGAAATGACACAATATTACATATCATGATTATTATAAACTTAAAATAGCTGAGTGGGGTTTTATGCATGGAAGTTATGATGTTTAATAGTCTTCGTTCACTGTGGTAACTGCTGCAATTTACAGACACTTCATCTACAAATTTGCAGAAAGGATATTATCCGTAATGGGATTCATACATACAATAGGCAAGAATTGCAATTTCAGTTCAATAGTTGACTGTCCTGACTTATAATTTTAAGGTGGTAAATGCATGTTATCATGTGCTCGCCTATTTTATTAAAGAATTCAGTTGAGAGCATAGAGAATTTGAGCCTTTTGGCTGCTCAATGTGTCTACTTACCTGTTATGCCAGTTTATTGTATTCATACAAGAAATAATAATAATAATAATAATAATAATAATAATAATAATAATATTCATTTAGTTCAATAAGCCACATTCATACATGCTGGCTAGGGAATGCTGGGAGTTGTAGGAGGGTGTGGGTTTTTTGTAGGACTTATTTCTTTCTAAACATTCATAGGATTGCACTCTTATTTCAGTAAGCTATGTTCTTTTGACCTTCAAGGGTCTCCTGGAGAGGCGATACAGACACAAAAATTATCCCAAAATTTAGCTTCAGTAGAGTTCATAGGCAACTGCCAGGAAGAGGTTGTGGAGCAAAGGTTGGTGAGGTAGTGAGAACATATCCCCAAAGCCTCTGCAAATACGAAGTGAGCTCAAGGGTATGTTCATTCAGCACAGAAAGAGAGGTGTGTGTGTGGGGGCGGGGAGGCCTGCTGGATGGCAGAACGTGCTTTCACCCCAACAGGTGCCCTTTCTTCTCTACAAGCTTTTCTGCACAAAGTTGTTAATCTTCTGTATCTACTTTTGGTTTAGTCACAGAATTGAGATCCAAGCACTACATGAGGAACATTTCCTTTCCTGCTTTTCTGCTATGTAATCTCTAGGTGGCACTGTGGTACAGCAGACTAGTGCAAATACACAAGAAGAAATCAAGCTTTCTTTCACTTTCAAAATTAAATGCAAAATTAAAAAATTCACCAAAACTGCTGGTTACACACAGAAGCAAAACTGAAGGCTCACTGTCCTGCTCCTAGTCTGGCAATCATCCCAGTCCAGGCTCAGATAGTCTCAGAAATAACAGAGAGAGAGATCAGACCAGTCCAGGGTCATACACAAGAGTTCCAGTATAGTTAGCAGGAGAAGGAAGAGGCAAGGTCAAAGTGGTCCAGAGTTCAGTTCACATGAGCCAGTTGGATCAAGCATCAAGGCCAGTCAGGGGGTGTCCAAAATAGTGGTCCAGGGGGGCAGCCAAGAGTCCAGGAATCTGACAGATCCAGAATAACAAGGTAAAGCACAGAGGCTTAAACACTGTTGTCTACAGCAACAGGCTGGCTTCAACTGGGCTAATTTATAGCTGGTTGTTAATCAGCACAGCTGCTTAATTAGGTCAGCATGTTGCTTTTAAGGGAAGCTTCAGCTTCTTTTTGTTCTTTTGCTGCTCGTGTTTGATCCTACACCATTCAGAGGGATGAAGTATATCAGGCTCTGATTACTGCATTTGGGGGAGTTCAGGAATGGCACGGGAGGGACCAGGTTCTTCTAATGGCTCCAGGGGAGGGCTGTCAGCCAAAGCCTGCAATTCCTCACCTGGCCCCAGCCTGTTGTGCTTGCTGTCCCCCTCCACTTCTTCATCAGATGAATCCTCCTCCAGGTAGAGCATGGCAGACACTACATCATCTAAAGGACCAATAAATGACTGTGAGTCATGAGTAAATGCCTCTTGTAGAAAAGCCCTGCACTAAGAGAGTGAGAATATGTCCCAGAGGCCTCTGCGACTAGACCAGTTGTGTAACTAGTTGTGCTCTCACTCACTGTGGGTGATCCCTCCTTTCTTAAACAAAATGAAACCATGAATCCCAGTTACTGCTAGGATGAGAGGCAACATGGTGTAGGGACAGGAGAGAAGGGCTGGCATCAAGGGTAGAGAGGAGGAGGACTGGTAATGCCACTAGCTCTACAGCCTCTCTCTGTGTGTCTCTCTAATGGACCCTGTCTCCTAAGGATGCCCCTATTTGTAAAAAAAAAGGGGGGGGATGTATGGACAGGGGCGAATAAGGCATTTGATTTCCGGAAAAAAACCTCAGGCAGAAAGATTCAAAGGGGGGGCAGCAGGAGGTGAAGCACATGTGGGCAAAAAGGATATAAATTTAATAAATAAAACAATAATAGTCTGCAATATTGGAATGCTGGGCAGGTTGGAAGAGATGTGAGAAAGTACATGCCAATTTCATCCTGCCCAGCATGCCCTGTGTAATTCTGCTCCCCCCTCTCATCTCTCTGGCCTCTTCCACCCTTCAATAACAGGTCTTAACAACCTTGTTTGTGGCCCTGTGGTCCCCTGTGCTCTTTTCCAGTTTCTTTGGGTTCTGGATACTTTTCTCTTGTAGTCACATTTCATGTTTGCCATAGGCCTCTGGATTTTATGGGGTTGACAAGATTTTGCAACTGGGTCTGTGTTATGAATCCCTTTTCTCAACAGTCCTTTGAAGTAGCATCCTGAGCAAACATTGATGCAGGAAAACGGCTCTGGACTGGATTTAGAGAACATGATGATACGATAAGTGTATTCATTCCCTCTAGGTTAAAAGACACAAATGAAATTGTTTGCAAAAGCTAGGCCTATTAGCAGTGATATAAGTGCCACCACCTATTGACTAAGGTATGCTGCCTTTCTGGAATGTACACAGAGTACTTTCCTTTCTTTGAAGATTACAGTTTTTGTTTTTTTAAAAAAGCACAATCTGGATCTAGTAGACAGATTTAAGTGCTTCAGAATCCTTATTTTCCACTGTCTCTGTTTAATGTAGTTTTTTAAAAACATGCACAAAGATAAAACTAAAACCACCTTCCTTTTAAAATAGATTTCCAGCTAAGACCTGGATGCTGAGAATTTAAGGTTAAACTGTAGCAGATCCTACAGACCAGAAAACTAGGCTGAAATAGCATATATTTGGAAAACTGGGCGATCACGGTACCAGGACAATAAAGAAAACTGATGTAGAGCAGCAGAAGGCATATGAGAGAATCCTAGTCACATACATTTTAAATATCTGATAAACATAATTTTGCATTTTGGCTACAGCATGTCAGTAAATTAGCAAGTAACAAAAATGGAAAAGAAGTATGAAATTAAAAAATTATATGAGTGACATAGAAGTTATGATAAGGAAATTGATTTTTTAAAAAACCTAGTACTCTTGATGTGGAAACTCACAACAAATTAAAGCTTCTGTAAATCTGAGGTCCTGAAAATTTAGTTGCAGGTTTCTCTTAACTGTAGGGTGGTAATCCTGAAATAGACATAGAAAATTGTGCCACTTCCAGCCCAGTTTCTGACCGACCATTGGCAGTCAGTAGTCCTACAGTGCCCAATCATTTTCCCTGGGTGGCTCAATGTTGAGGCTGATCATAGGGCTTTCACGGTTTATCAGTTATTGAACGTATTGTTATTGACTTGTTGGATCTCCATACATATTCCAGTAGAGAAGCACTTCTGTATCTGTGATATCAAACTGCAATTTATTACTGCTGGGGAAATGCAAATCTTGCCCCATCTAGCAGAGTTATTGCCATTTGGAGTGCTCCATGAGTATTGGGGGCATCTATTGGATTGATGCCTACGACATCACTGACGTGACGATAAATGTTACACCTCCAGCTTTGTTGAGCACATCGTTATAAGACCCTAGCACCAGCTCAGCCTTTAAATTAGGGGGTGGGCAACACATGGCCTATAGCCCCATAACCATTTTTCAGCCCCCAGCCCTGCAAAATTTGAAAAAGCAGTGTTTTTTGGGGGGGGGGAGTCATGTGGAGAGTGCGCACTTTATTTGGAAACAATGTGCATGCTCCCCCACACAATTTGTTTCCTTCTAAAATTGTGGCAGGGAGTGCCTCTTCCAACACTGCCACAGCAAATTCAGTGACAGCAGGATTTTTTGTAGGGCAGAGGTGCAGCCCCTAGTGGGTTCTGGGGGTGGCAATGCATCCCCCCTGACTGCAGAGGTTGCCCACCCCTGTTGTTAAGACTTTTATGGGACCTGATATTCACTAGTTCAAGGACATTTAGGGTGCAATCCTGTGCATGCTTAGACAGTAAAAAGTTCTACAGCTCTACAAGGCTGGCTGGCGAATGCTGGGAGTTGTAGGACTTTTTTCTGTATAAACATGCATTGTATTGCACCCCTATATACTCAAGAAGCCAACAAAGTAATGATTGAGTGAATACTTTCAGTTATGCTGTCCATTTTGTCTTTTTCCAGATGAATAATCATGTCAGCTGTAGCAGCAAGAAGCCAAGGAATGTAATGTGGCACTTTATTCATTCATTCATTCATTTAAACTACTTGCATACCACTTGATTTCTTAAGATCTCCAAGGGTGCAATCCAGTGAGGATGCCCGTAAGTGTCTGAACTTGGAGGATTACCACCAGCATTCTATGCAGGGCAAAGGAGAGCAGAGGCAATTGCACTCCTCCCAACCTGCAAATCAGCCAGAGGGCAGATTTTGGAGCTGGCAGACCCAGTCTCCTCCCCTCCCCACCCTTCTTCGCCCCTTCTCCAAGGTCAGTCTTACAACCTCGGAGAAGCAGCCAGTGTGATTCTGTCTGCGCTGGCTGTGAGCAGGTGGGGTAGAGATCTGAGTACAGATCCCCAGCTCCAAGGACAGAGCTCTTTTCCGACCTCGGAGTTGGGCATCCGGATGATCCTATGGCCCTCTAGACACCAACCTTGGGTCCCCCGATGTTGCTGGACTACAGCTCCCAGCATCCCTTGCCATTAGCCATGCTGGCTGGGTATGCTGGGAGCTGTAGCCCAGCAACATTGGGGGACCCAAGGTTGGGAACCACTGGGCCATGGATTGCCCTGTAAGTGGTTTACATTAAAAAAAAAAATACAATATTAAAACCAATGTAAACATAGTATCAAATGATAAATATGTTTAAAAGGTTATACAAACAGTAAAGCAGAACATTGACTGGTAGAACATTGACTCGGAGAAGCAGCTGGCGTGATTCTGTGCTGGCTGTGAGTGGGTGGGGGGCATCTAAAGCTCTACATAGTTTCCACCTCTACTCAGACTACATGTGGGAGAGCATCCCAGAGGGTGGGTGCCACTACCAAGAAGGCCCACTTATGTGCCACTACCTGATGACACTTCAGAGACTAAGTAGTTTACTTTGGCATAAGCTTTCATAACTAAAAGTTCTTTGAATCATGTCTAATGAAACTATGCATGAAGGGGTTCTTTACTCCAGTGTGCACGTGGTCCCAATTCAGATTGGGACCATGGTGCTGCAGAAGGTTAAACATTCCCTCTACCAATTTTTGTCCAGAAATTCCACTTACTCCCAAGGGGGGAGGGGTTAAATAAAGGGGGGGAGCCTCCCTTTGGAGTCAATGGAGGCTTTTTCCCCACGGGGTGTGGAATTTCAGGATGAAAATGGGGGACAAGGTTTAACCCCGCTCCCAGAGCACTGCAGTCCTGATCTGAATCAAGGCCATACATGCTTACACTGGAGTAAAGAAACCTATCATGCATAGCTTTACTATGCATGATTAGAAGAATGTTTCGTTTGGCCCTAAGAGCTGTACCATAAGATATATATAGCATGTATTGAGATAATGATTTTAGGTAGCTACATGTCATGTGACTAACATATCTTACATCTCATGAAGAAGATATTTGTCAATGAAAATCTCTACGCACTTAACGTGCCAGAGCACTGCTTACGTTTTGTCTAAGGGTAGAAATACACATTACAAAGAATGCCTGCAACATCTAGCTCAATGTGCCCTGTGGCATCACAGTGTGTGTTTTCCTGATCCACAAGTCAATGACGTAGAACAGGAATGGGAAAATGCACACTGTCATGACATCAGGATAGATCACATAGATGAAAGAACTGGATTCAGGTATAAATTTAAATTTTAAAATCTGGAAAGAAAAGGATTTGTCTAGACAGAAATTTTTCATTTGTCCTATTATTATAGCGCCTCTTTCAGAACTGGAAGAAAAATTAAATAGCATAAGTACCCCATCATTTGAATATTTTCATATTTGATCACTCTTAACAGGATGTCTCAGAACAAACTATCAATTAAGGGTGCAGTCCTATGGGACAGATGCCCAAAGGACCCAGGACTCTGATCTTGGAGCCCTCTGTCCATCCTAAATTTTGCTGGCAAGAGCCCAGCAGGGTGGGATTGGTGTGGAGGAGGCTTTTTTTTTTTTTTTTAAGCTTCTCCAGCTTCTGAAAATGCAGTTTATGTTGTTCACTCAACTTGCTGGGGGTGGGGATTCAAGCTAAGAAGCCTTTGTATCTGGTGAATCCCTGGCCTCCCCCTTCCCTGTCCACTGGCCCACCCCAAACACACCCATTTCCTTAGGTCACAATTCTGACCTCGGGAGAGGGAGCCACTGTGGAGCATTCCTTGGTGGCTGGGAGGGGATTTTTTTTTGGGGGGGGAGAACCACAGTCGGGTCTCCTTCTCCTCTGAGGTCAGAGCTCTGGTGCATCTTATAGCCCTCAGACGCCATCTAGGGGCCATAAGATTGTTCTCTAAGAAAACTGACCAAATGTGAAAAAATAATATGGAAGAACAGGGAACATTTATGATCTCAATTCTATCAATTATCATTAAAATATGATACAGAACCAGAGCAGTTAAAGGCTATGTGGTTAAATAGGCACAATGTATATGGGTAAGTAGACATGTCAGTGGAGATATAGGAGAATCTGTGAAACAAAAAACAGAGATTTTCATTAGACATGTCAGTTTGAGAGAATTGTGTTAAAGTTACACAATTGGTAGTACACAATTCCATTTTAAATGAATAAAATAAATGGGAATTTGGTGAACTGCTAGAAATGCCAAAAACAAAGAGGAGATAGTTACCATGTTTGGGAAGAATGTCCTATAGCAATTGTCACTATCAGGAGGCGGTGGTGGACAAAGAGCATGGCGGCGCACAGGCCTTGGGTTAGGAGAGCGAAGGAGTGGCGAGACCGGAAAACATCAGCCCAGCAGGTGGAGAGGTGGAACCAGAGGATATCAGCCCAGCAGGTGGAGAGGCGGAACCAGAGGACATCAGCCCAGCAGGTGGAGAGGCGGATCCAGAGGACATCAGCCCAGCAGGTGGAGAGGTGGATCCAGAGGACATCAGCCCAGCAGGTGGAGAGGTGGAACCAGAGGACATCAGCCCAGCGAGTGGAGAGGTGGAACCAGAGGACATAAGCCCAGCAGGTAGTAAGGGGCACGGGAGAGTGGAGAAGAAGCAGCCAGATGGCATGACCTAAATGGACTTACCAAAAGACTTTTGGACACTGCGAACCTGGCATTAGAATAATGCTTGGTTCTCCGTCTGTGTTTTTTTTTGGGGGGGGGAGTATGTCAGTCCCATGCCTATGGGCAAAGCATTATAGCTGTAAGTATGTGAGGGGACGGGGGGGGGAGTGTGAGAGGAGTGTGGATGGTTGAGATGTCTGCTGATTGGCTGAGAGAGTGAGGGTTTATATAACACAGGGGTTAATCCTGTGTTATATAAACAGTGGGTGGTGCTGTCCAGGGAGGAAATGTGAGGATTTTTGAAGAGAGGGGGTCTGAGGGGAGTCTGTGAGGGGTTTTTTTGTGAAGAGGGGGAGTATTGGGTAGTGCTGTCTGAGAGGGAGAGAGGGAGGGAGGGAGTTTTCAACGTTTAGAATCCATTAACATTATCTATTTCCCTACCCTGAATTGTAATTAAATAAACTTGTTTCCTTTTAAAACTTAAAAGGAGTGGTCTGAATAAATTGCCCTGAAGGGGCTGGTGGCAGCGGAGGAGCAAAGAAAGTGTTAATTTTAGAAACGTTTGCTGAGGTGGTGGGCTGTTCGAGGTGGAGGTGGAGGGAGGTCTGACAGGTGGTGGCAGGCGGCGGGGGGGGGGGGGTTGACAGCAATCAAAAAGATAATGGCAAAAAATATTAGGTTAGGAAATTCCTTTAGACCCCATATTTTACCTTTTCAATTATATAGATGATTTTGTATATCAATACTATAAGGAAATTGATATCATACATGGTTTCTGCAGCAATAATTTTATATGCTAAGAGCTGGAGACTGCAAATAATAACATCATTACAGTGAAAGAGTGAGTAGATAAAATGTAGGATTTGCACTTATGGCTATATTGACATATTATGTTAGAGTGATGGAAAATAGACAAAGATGAGAATACATTACTGGAAAGTTGAACATGGTTTATCAGTTTTTGTAGAAGAAACATAATTTTTGAATATACAGTTTTGCTTTTCATTATTCTAATCTCATTAACAAGAAATGGATAAAAATAAGACATGTTTAGCTTTGGGAAATGTAACAAGATATTAAAAAATGGGAAAAGGGAAGGACATTTTTACTATCTCTCTGCTTCCCTTGCTGTCCCTATGAATTAGCTTAGCTAATTGTTTTTTCTTTAAACAACAACAATAAAACCATAAAAATATGACATTGATTCCAAATACCTCTCTAAAATCAGTTTACCAATATACTTCAAGAAGTTCAATCCATTTTGAAATTGACTGTGGGAGGTTCAGGATAACAACACTGGAGATAATCAAATGCTTTGTGCAGCCCTGATTCCAGTAAGTAGAGAAAGTAATTAAAAGGAAAAGTATGAGGCAATTTGCATATGATGAAACCATTGAGATTAACCAACAGTAGCTGACTGAACAGGGAATCTGATGGAAAATATAAGATCTTGAATGGTGTGGAAAAAGTAAATACACAATGATTATTTATCTTCTCACATGTTATAGGTCAGGAACTCATCATCATCAGGCGATCACTCGTGACCGAGTAAGATTGTCTTCCGGGATAAAAGGAGGAAATTCTAAAGAAGATTGTGTAGACTCTAGCGATGGGTCCGTAAGTGACTGTGGAGGCCAATTCTAGATCCACACAGCTTCCCACAGTGAGGACACAGGTTACCAGATAGAAGATGGTCCTGTAAAGGATTCATTTGACGTGCTTTTCGCTTAGCACGTTTCTCCCTTTCACCTTGCACTCGGGCTTCTTCAAAGTCCATGGAACCTTTGTGAAAGGCCAGCCTCCATTTAGATCGTTCATGGGCCAGAGCTTCCCAGTTTTCGATGTTTATATTGCATTTTTTTAGATTAGCCTTATGAACATCTTTAAACCTCTTATATTGACCACCGATATTCCGCTTTCCATCCTTGAGTTGGGAGTAAAGTAACTGCTTTGGGAGACGGCAGTCAGGCATTCGAACAACATGACCGGTCCACTGAAGTTGGCGTTGAAGGATCATTTTTTCAATGCTAGTAGTCTTTGCTTCTTCCAGTACACTGACATTTGTTCGCCTATCTTCCCAAGTAATTCGCAGGATTTTCCGGAGGCAACGTTGATGAAACCTTTCAAGGAGGTGGAAGTGACGTTTATAGATAGTCCATGTTTCGCAGGCATACAATAAAGTTGGTAATACAATGGCTTCATAAACCAGTGTTTTGGTCTTCTTACAAATATCCCGATCCTCGAACACTCTATGTTTCATTCGAGAAAATGCGGCACTTGCGGAGCTCAGACGATGCTGGATTTCACTGTCGATGTTAGCTGTAACAGAAAGATAGCTGCCAAGATAGAGAAAATGATCGACATTTTCCAGTATCGTCCCGCCAAGCTGGATAGATGGCATCACCAAAGGATTGGCTTGCACTTGCTGATGAAGCACTTTGGTTTTTTTGATGTTAAGTGAGAGACCAAGTTTTTCGTATGCTTCTGCAAAAGCATTTAGGATAGTTTGGAGATCATCCTCTGAATGTGCGGAGACCACATTATCATCAGCATACTGAAGTTCCACAATGGAGGTTGTAATTACCTTACTTTTTGCTTTCAGCCTGCTGAGATTAAAAAGCTTTCCATCTGTTCGATATATAATTCCCACACCGGTGGGAAGTTTCCCCTTGACAAGATGTAAAACCATGGCGATGAAAATGGCAAATAATGTTGGGGCGATAACACATCCCTGTTTAACACCTGATCCCACTTTAAATGGAGCACCATGAGAGCTGTTGTTGTCCAAAACCGTTGCCGTCATGTTGTCATGGAGAAGTCGCAAGATAAAGTCAGGAACTACCAATTATATTAACAGGCAGCATGCTTAAAGCAAACAAAGGAAGTCCTTTTTTTTCCAGACAGCTCACAAGTAGCCTGTGGAATGCATGAATATTTATTTAGAGTGTTGGCAATTAGTCACCACACAACTAACAACATCAAAGCTTAAGTCATGAACAAAGAAATCCTTTGCCCTTACATACAGAGGATAAATGGCAATACAAACTGTAACATTTGACAAATGTTTTTAAAACAGAACTCAGCACACTGGAGGGTCTGTAGAGCTTACTTCTAAGTAAATCGGTACAGCAACAGGTTTAATTTATTTATTTCTATCCCCTCTTTCCCCCAAGGAACTCAGAGCATACATGCCTCCCAGCTTTAGCCTCACAACAACCCTGTGAGATAGATTAGGCTGAGAAGTAGTGACTGACCCAGGTTCACCCAATGAACTTCATGGTTGAGCAAGGATTTGAACCTGGATCTCCCCTGTCTTAATCTGACACTCTAATCGTTTGCCACACTTGTGAGACATTAGCTAAAATAATCTAACGCAAAGTGTTACCACGGGACACACGCAAAGTGACGGTGGGCGGTAGAGGGGTAAGCCCCTACCGCGCGTGGTCACCCTGCCGTGCGAACAGCCGACGGCCGTCCCGCAGGGGCCGCACAGAGGCGTCAGCCCAGAGCGACCGGAGCTGCGGCCGCTCCATCCTGTAGGGGCAAACTGCCCCTCTGGGCATCCCTGAGCCGCCACCCCAAGCACCGGGAGGCCCGCAAAGCGGGGCGGGGACTGCTGGCTCCACCGGGGTCCACCCATGCGCGTGGGGTGCAGGTCATTTGTGGCGCCCCGCAGACGGCCCCCTGGTGCCTCCCCCGCTCGCCACCTAGGTCGTACGAACCAGCCCTAAATCTCCATGCACAATGGAATCAAGGGACCCACTGCTTGCGGTTGGGAAATGGTAGGGAGGAAAGGAATCGGGGGGGTGGGGGGCATGAGCACCCTATTCGATTCTGCCCCTAGATTGAGATAATCAGCAGGTACAGGTATGCTAGTACCAGTTACACACATTTTCCCCCAACTGTGTGGACTCCTCCTCTTCATGCACCTGACAGTTCTGTAACAGAACTGTTATTTGCCACCTTGAGAGAACTTAGTCCAGAAAGGTGGCCTATAAGTATTTTAAATAAATAAATAAATAAATAAACCAACAACAGTAGCCTACAAGTGGGACCTGCAAGAAAATGTTGCAGTGTAGAGTGCTCATTTTCAGGAGGCCAGCCAGCCAGCCACGTCCTCCTCCACAATACTCCATTCCATTCCCACCCAGTTTTTCCTCCCCCCCCCCCCCAGCAGTCAGCCAACTTCTTGTGGCTACTCAAGAAGTGGTTCATGCCTTGGTCTCCTCTCGCCTAGACTACTGTAATGCGCTCTACGTGGGGTTACCCTTGAAGACTGGTCCGGAAGCTTCAGCTGGTACAGAACGCGGCGGCTCGCCTGATTAAGGGCAGCCGCCGGCGTGATCACATCACGCCAGTGCTTAATGAGTTGCACTGGCTACCAGTTGCTTGCCGAGCCGAATTCAAGGTGTTGGTTTTGACCTTTAAAACCCTACACGGCTCCGGCCCAGCTTATCTCAAGGAGCGCCTCCAGCAACATCAAGTAGGCCGCTCAACAAGGTCTGCCACGGACAGCCTTCTCCTTATCCCATCAGCCAGAGCAGCCAGGCTGGTGGGGACTAGGAAGAGGGCCTTCTCTGTGGAGGCCCCCACATTATGGAACTCCCTCCCTAGTGACCTTCGCCATGCCCCCTCCGTGATGAGCTTCCGCCGTGCATTAAAAACATGGCTGTTCAGGCAGGGAATATGGGGTGGGTTAGGTTTTTAATAAGAATTTTTTATATTGTTTTAATTATTATATTTTATTGTGTTTTGTTGTATTTTGGTTGTACATCGCCCAGGGTGGCCGGGTGGCTGGCCAGATGGGCGATTGATAAATATAATAAATAAAAATAAATAAATAAATAAATACTGAGTACACTCACTTCTCATTGGGCTTTTTCTTTAAGGTGTCTTCCTGAAGATTTTTGTGTGCTTCTGCCAGCCTTGGGATTCCCCAAGCCTACTGAAGCCTCCTTGTGTTCTACTGTTTTGGCTACATAAACAATGGCACTCACACCCTGAGCAATAATAGAGGGAATGCTTTATACACCACCCCCCTTTTTTAAAGAGGTATTTTGTATGAATCCCCTTGTGGTGAGATTGTTAATTACTACCTTATGGAATATGTGCCAAAAACGACTATCTCCCAGGGTGGGTTTAGTAAAAAGTGACTCTACCATCTGTGGAGGCCTGGTGGCGTCAATGTCAGTGGGGCGGTGTATCCACTCTGGGTCTTAGTCAGAACTTGAAAGGAGCTATCCATGGTGCTGAACCATAGCCCCCCAAAAAGATCAGACTGCAACCTGGAGTGGATACACTGCCCCGACTGATGTTGGAGTCAGCAGCCTCCACTGCCTACCATGTGTAGATGAACTTGAATGCACAGAGGCTCTAGTGGCATTTACAGCGCAGTATATAAAGAATAGTTAAGGCTGCAGTCCTTAAGGCTTGCACAGGAGCATAATGCCTAGTGGGTCTCAATTTCCATCAGGAGTATAAACATATTTTAAAATGCCACTGGGCTGTAAGGGACCTCTGAAAGGTTATTCAGACCAACCCCAAAGCCATAACAGTGATGGACTTGGTGGCTTTCTTGCCCCTTCAGGCCATGTAATTCTATGGTAATTCTGGTGAATGTGAAGTCTACACCAGGAGTAGTATCAAACAAATGACTGTTCTGAGCTGATATTTTTTAAAAAAAAATGTAGTATGAGCAAGCAACTAAGTTTCTAATTTGAAATGTGATTCAGGTCCACTAATTTAAATAAAGCTCCTTGCAGGAGTTTTATTCAGCTAAGGTGGCTGGTGGCCAATCTGACTGAGGGGGTGGAAAACAGGTCATCAGAGGCAGAGCCAAGGGGTCACTGAAGGCAGGGCCAACATTGTGCAGATAACTATTAAAGATATAGATGTTGTTGGTCATCCATCCATCTGACATGGGTTTTTTTTTTTTTTTTAAGGTAGAACATTGTGCAAATGCATTCTAAGATAGTTTATTATTTTTACAGACTCACAAATGCATTATAAACCATCTCATATTTTTTCCAGACTCACAAATGCATTATATATCAGCAGATGTTTTTCCACACTCACACATGCATAATAAGCCAGCCCATGGTTTTTCCAGACTCACAAATGCATTATCCGACAGTTTATAGTTTTTCCAGTCTTACAAATAAATTATAAGCTAGCCCATGTTTTTTTCCAGTTTCACAAATGAATTATAATCCAGTTTATGATTTTCCCAGGCTCACAAATGAATTATAAGACAGTTTATGATTTTTCAAAATTCACAAATGCATTTTAAGCCAGTTTATTTTTTTCTAGACTCACTAATGAAATGTACAACCCTCTCCCGCTCACCTAAAACAAGTTTACATACTGGGATTGTACTGGGCTGGGCTGGCTCCTCAAAGCAAACTGAGAAATAGCAAACAAGCAAGCAAACAAACAAACACGCTCAGCTCGCTCGCTCATGCACTCACTCACTCTTATCTCATTCTCCTTCTTTTCTGCCTCAAATTCAAGAGTTTGATTGGCTGGCTTGGCTCAGCCAGTGAGCCAGCCAGCAATACACCCTGGGCAACCACCCTGTCACCCAGTAGAACCTTGCAGAAGGAAGGGGTCTTCTCCTATCAGCTAGCTCAGACTAAGAACCTGAGCTGAGCCATTTTTTTAAAAAAAAAAATTCTCTGGGAAGCGGCCTCTGCCAGGAGGCCTTGGGAAGCCTTTCCCCGGAGGGAATGTGCATGCACCAGGGATGGGGACTCGGACTCGAGGACTCGACTCGTGAGTCGGACTGAGTCCCCCCTCTGACTCGACTCGGACTCGAGTCCCAATATTTTTATTGGGACTCGAGACTCGACTCGGGACTCGAGACCAAGGACTCTTCAACATCCCTGGGCTGTGCCAGAGGAGTGGAGAGGAGCGTGATTGCCGGCGAAGAGCGCATGGAAGCGAGGTGCGCCGCTGCTCGGCCACTATGGACGGCTACCAGGAGTGCAGCCCCACCAGCGTGTCAAGATTTATTTTGACTGATGTGTTGCGTACTTGGGAGAGGCAGAAGAAGGACCTGAGATTACTCTGTGTGGCTGCTCTGAGTGTGTTTCTGGTTCCAGCAAGTTCGTCACCAGTGGAGCGGGTGTTCAGTGACGGTGGAATTGTGATGAGATCTCACCATTCCAGAATGGGGGCCAAACATTTAGAAAAAATCATGTTCCTCAAATGCAACATGGATAAGTTTTAGGAAGTACAGCAAGTTTATTTTTTAAAATCATTTTTCTACAATGCAACCTTTCAGACATTTTGGGTTTGGCTGCCTCTGCCTGCCTGTCTGGGGTTCCCAGCCTCCTCTGCCTGCCTGGTCTCTTCTTGACCAGTTCAACAGTTGAATTGTCCAAGACAAAGGCCTCTGCCTGCCTGCTTTGGGGTTCCCTGCCTCCTCTGCCTGCCTGGTTATTTTGGGTTTTTCTGCCTGGTCTGTTCTTGCCAAAATCAGTTGCAGCAGAGTTTTGAAATAAAAAGGCACACTTGTGCCTAGAATTTATTTAAACCACACATCTGAAGTAGCCTTATTTTGTTGGGAAAAAACCCCATTGATTTTAATAGGGACTCATGGAGTCAGCTTTGGGAGTGACTCGTGACTCGGGAGTCACCATTTTGGACCAAGGACTCGGACTCGAGACTCGGGTCCAAAGACTCGTGACTCGACTCGTGACTCGAGACCAAGGACTCTTCAACTATCCCTGGCATGCACATCAGCAAACAGATGCACAGTTCCAAAAAAATGACACTGCTGCACTGGACCAGGAGTTCTTGTAGCAGTAGCAGACCACCACAATAGGAGAAGCCAGCACAGTGAAGATTTTTACTTTTTAAAGGACAGATGGGGGTGTCACAGTGGCAGAGGTGGAGCAGTGCATAGTGAGCCCTCTGAATGGAGCTGTGACTGGTGCAATCTTATGCATGTTTAGACAGAGAAAAGTCCTACAACTTCCAGCATGGCTGGCTGGGCAATGCTGGGAGTTGTAGGACTTTCCCCCCTGACTAAACTTGCATAAGATTGCACCCTAAGTAAAGGTATCTGTCAAAAGTAGAATAAATACAACCTCTTGGGCGTAATTCTCTAAGCATTTACACGGCTTATACAACTGTACACAGCTTTTGCAGCAAACAGCGGGAAATCCAAGTTCATAATCTCCATATCTTTTGCTATTTCTTCTAGTACTCTAAGTGGAAATGCACGTTGCAAGAAATCATTGCTCTATGATAATTTGTCAGGCTTGAGATATATTCCTTGTTCCTCTCCTCATTAATGTTTATTTCCCACCCATATCTTCTAACAGTAGAAATCAATGAAGAATAGTAAAATATTTATTAATGAAATTATGATTATTTATGACCTTTGCCCTGCAAGAAATAGTCACGGAGAAGAGAAAACAACATGCAACGAAGTCATTAGTAGTGTGCACACTGCATGATCACCATCCTGTTGAGATCTTGGAAAGGATATTAAGAAAGAAGGCTTTAGGGAAGGCAAATGTGGACAACGCGCAGAACGTGAGAGAGGAGTATAGGAAGTGGCATTTTAACATTCTTTTACACTGCCGGTGGGAATTGCATGAGCCCCACTAGGCAATATGTTCCTCTGCAAGATAATACTTTTTATTTAGTAGCAGGGTCACCGTGAGATAAAGTTACCAGTGTCATCCTGGAGGAACCCACACTGGTGCCAAAGGGCCGGCCTAAGAAGTGAAAAGGTGCAACTGTTTCCCCTTCTGCCTCACTGATCCACCAGTCATTTTGCCCACCGTTCTTTGCCATTGGCTGAATCAAGTCAGACTTTTGTTACAATATTTCAACTCAAGACTGAGGTAACCCTTTCACACAGAAAATCCTGACCGTCCCTTCTACTTCTGACTCTGAGCCAAACTAGGTGTCTCTCAGTTCCACCCACAACCCGCACACTCACTGTGCCCCAGCCTGTCACAGCTCTCTGCGCCTTGCCAACATTCCAAGTGCTGTGATTGGTTCTGCATTCTCAGGGAGACAGAGAGGCAGAACTCCAGCTATCTGTGACAGCTATGTTGTTGAGTAAGTTCAGCTTTCCTGCAGAACTTTCGAAATGGCTCAGAATTTTATATTCAAACCCAAGAGCTAGAATTATGACCAATGGCCTCTTTTCAGCTTCCCCCTGCTCACTTGGAAGAGATACCAGACAGGGATGTCCATTTGCACCTTTGATAATTGATTTATGTTTGGAACCTCTTTCATGTGCTATTAGAATAGTAGTATTCATGGCTTTGTGCATGGTTGTTTAGAATTTGAAATTATTCTTTATTCTGATGATCCTTTATTGTTTATTTTTTTATTACTCCAGTTATCTGTTCCAGCTTTGATGCAGTTGATCAATACTTTTGGTAATTTGTCTGGCTATTCAATTAACTGGTGAAAGTCTGAACTGATGCTGATTGGAGATACTATATCTCATACTGTATGAACTAATTGGCAGTTTCATGGTGCCCAGATGTTATTACCTATTTGGGAATACTTATTCCCAGAGACAAATCTCAAATGATCAAGCTAAATTTGAATAAGTTGATTAATGAGATCTTAAGGGGTATAGATAGATGGGCATCTTTAAAGTTGAGTTTGTGGGGTAAGGTAAATACACTTAAGATGAATAGTATACCTCGGATTGTTTATGTTATACATGGGATTCCTCTATCTATACCTGGCAAATATTTTCAAAAACTTAGTGCTGTGTTTCATAAATTTTGTGGGGGCTCCTCCCCACCATGAATATCCTTAAAAGATTAAGGTGAGTTTGACTTTCTGGATCTTGCTTTATATCATCGGGTCTATTTGTTGACCTGTATTAATGTTGGTCTTCTCCATTTAGTTTAGATTTTCCACCTTGGTCAGTTTTGGAATCTTCCTGTCTTGGTCTTCTCTCTAAATGAATGGCATTAGGTTCTCAGCACATTAAAATGGATAGGGTTCCTCCCACAGTTATGGCTATTAGAGACATGTGGTGTATAATGTCACATCAGTTACAGTTTGATCCATTTTCTCATGCTAAATGCTACAGGGAAACCCAGATTTTAAAAATTGGTAAGAAAATGTTTTTGTGGCAGACTTAGAAGGATTAATTGATTTCTACCTTGGATCAACTTGTGGGTGCTGCTGATTTTTTTTGTTATTCTTGGCTTTGCATGCTAAATATGATTTGCCTGCTATAGCTGAATGGAAATACTTCCAATTGCAACATTTGTTAGAATCTAGGTGTGGCCCTGCCACTTTTACAGCTTCAGAGCCTCCTTTGCTATTGGAAGTACTGACTGAGACAGATCAATGTTATCAACCCACAATCCATGTTTATAAATACTTATTACCAGTGAATAAATACGATACACAGGGTCTTAAGCAGGAATAGAACAGGGAAACTAGTCTTTGCTTTGGAAGAAGCAAAGACTACTAGCGTTGAAAAAATGATCCTTCAACGCCAACTTCAGTGGACCGGTTATGTTGTTCGAATGCCTGACTGCCATCTCCCAAAGCAGTTACTTTATTCCCAACTCAAGGATGGAAAGCGGAATATCGGTGGTCAATATAAGAGGTTTAAAGATGTTCTTAAGGCTAATCTAAAAAAATGCAATATAATAAACATCGAAAACTGGGAAGCTCTGGCCCATGAACGATCTAACTGGAGGTTGGCCTTTCACAAAGGTTCTATGGACTTTGAAGAAACCTGAGTGCAAGGTGAAAGGGAGAAACGTGCTAAGCAAAAAGCATGTCAAATGAATCCTTTACAAGACCATCTTCCATCTGGTAACCTGTGTCCTCACTGTGGGAAGCTGTGTGGATCTAGAATTGGCCTCCACAGTCACTTACGGACCCATCGCTAGAGTCTACACAATTTTCTTTAGAATTTCCTCCTTGTAAAATCTCATTTTTGTAAATTTTTATCCTGGAAGACAATCTTACTCGGTCACAAGTGATCGCCTGAAGATGATGAAACAGTCCTATGCATAAACAGAAAAAAGTCCTACAATTCCCAGGTATGTTCCAGACAGCACAGCTGCCTGGGGAATGCTAGGAGTTGCAGGACTTTTTTCTGTCTAAACATGCATAGGATTGCACCCTAAGCCACCTAGTTATGGTAGCCTTCCTCAACATGGCAACCCCCAGATGTGTTGGACCACAAATCCCATCACTCCCAGCCAGCATGACCATTGGCTATTCTGGCTGGGTATGATGGGAGTTCCAATTCAAAACATATGGAAGGTACCTGATTGAGGCAGGTTGAGTTAGAAGTTTGCCAAAAAAAATTCTCTGCCAGGACTCCTGTGTTTTTAAATAGATACATGATATGTGTTGAACATTTTCTGTCAGTGCATCTCACTGCTAAGAAAACTTTCTCTCCTGAATTTCTGGGGGAAAGCTGAACTGTCAAATGTCTGTTTCTCAAGTAGCTGTTAGATGCACAGAGGTTTTTTTTCATGAAGAACTAGCAATTCTACTAATTGATCCATTTACTCATAACAACACTACTTGCAGGGGTGAAATGGTGTAAAGTACCTGGTCCCACATACTAAGTTCCACTGAATTTGATGTTGCTTAATTCAGCGTGAAAACAGAGGGTCAGGCTGAGCAGTTTTGGACATGACTTTTCATATCCAGACAGTTCAATTTATTTATTTTATTTATTTATTACATTTATACGCCGTCTTTTTTCCTGCAAGGAACTCAAGGCAGCTTACATAATCCTCCTTCTCCTCTCCCTTTTATCCTCACAACAACCCTGTGAGGTAGGTTAGGCTGGGAGTCAGTGACTGGCCCAAAGTCACCCAGTGAGTTTCATGGCCGAGCGGGGACTAGAACCCGGATCTCCTGAGTCCCAGTCCAACACTCTCACCACTACGCCACACTGGCTCTCAATATGATTGCACAAATTTAATATTAAAATGCTTTCTAGAGAACTTCATATTTGCCTCTCTATTTGTTGCAATTTTGGACCAGATCGAGAAATATGGTCACTTCAATCATCTTCCCTTAACAGGTTGCAGGCAGAGCAATCCTATTCACTAATTATGCAGGGGCGGCAGCAATGGCATGAATAGGGTTGGACCATGGGGTGCAGATTTGGGGCCTGGAGGCCCCCAAACAATTCCCCTGAACTTAAGAAGGTGGTGGTGGTCCCTCCCTCTCTCCCTCTCCTTCTAGCCCAGCAGAGCCACACTAGCAAAAGGAAGCACAGCAGCAGCAGCCCAGGCAAACCTGCACTGCAGCACACCATCTAGCAAGAGCTTTCTTTTTTACTTACATGAGTAGCAGCGATTTGAACCACTCAGACTGATGCAGTGCCTATGGGGGACATGGCCAATGAGGGCATAGGATAATGGCCTGTGGCTCACGCTGGCTCAGCTTGTCTGAGTGTGGAAAACTAAGCAGGCTTGGTTATTACTTGGATGGGAGACCCCTCCTCTAGTTTCCTGCATTGAGCAGGGGGTTGGACTCGATGGCCTAGTAGGTCCCTTCCAACTCTATTATGAATCTATAACTGCCCCTTAACCTCTTCTGTGCTCTTATTGGCTGTGTACCCCGAAAGGCAGTGTCTGATTGGTTCAGATCGCTTCTACTCAAAAGGGAAGTTTTTAAACAGTTATTTTAATATGGGGAGCTGCGGGACATACCGTGGTGCTTTTTTTTTTTTTTTTTTTTTGCCAGCGTGGAGCTGGGCTAGAAGGAGGAGCCACCACCAAAACCAGGTTTTTTTTTAAGAAGGGGAGGAAGGGCTGTTTGGTGTTGGTGGAGGTTGGGGGGGGGTAGCTGGGAGGCCTAGCTGGGGGCCACCAGAAAGCAACTTGCCTGGACCCCGCTCAAAGCTAGCTGTGCCTGTGGGTGGGAGGACATACCAATTCTACACCATCTGACTGGCCACCATATCCTATACTTGCTCAGCCCAGCACGGAAGTGGAAGCGCACAACCAGAAAATACAAAATATATTAAAATGACAGACACACTCCCTGGAAACACTGGATGGCCACCAATCAAAGACTATACTGGCAATGATGGCCATATCACACATACACAGAGGAAGCCAAAGAACTCATGATAATGGGGGGGGGGGGGAGACACACCACATTATCTGAATCAACTCATACACAATGTGATGACAATGCCACAGCACCCCACACTCCATCAGCGCCAGTGGCACAGTCAGCAACATCCTTGCTATTTCCTCCAGGCAGGGATTCAAATACCCCTTATATATTCCTTGCATGCATTATTTTGGAGCCCAGTGTTCCACTGGCATATCTGCAGTGTCCCAACACTATTTTTTTTTTGTGGCTGGTGCATATCTGGTCTTCTCCCTTTCCAGTGAATCCTACAGTCCCTCAACTGGTGGATCTTGAATCCAGGATTGTGGCCTACATTACAGAAATTGGGCTTGAAAGTGACAAAATTAATACTTTTGAAAGTTGTAGAAATGATGGAGAAACAGTGACACTTTTTTTTTTTTAAGTATTCTTTTTGTTGTGCAAGGCAGGCATATTCTCAACAGAGAATTCTTCAAATTATACAAGCCCCATTTCTTTCTTTGAAAAAGGCAAAGTAAACAATGACCCTGTAGCCTGGGACAGTACACTTTCTGAAGGAGATTAATTAGCATCCAAAAGGTCTTCCAGCAACAACAATTCCCTGGTGGATGAAGAGGCTGCAGCTTGGATTGGAAAGTCCCCAGCTGGCTCTCTCAAGAAGAAATAAAAGTAACCAGGGAGGGAAATCATCTTCTTATTGCTTCCACCACCCACTTAACATCAATTGCTAGTGCAGTGAATTACTAGAAGACTTATAATGGATGGACATTTGACAAAATAATCTAGATGGTATTGTCTAGTCAGGTGGTCGTGAGAGGCAAAGTACCCTAGAGAAATAAATGTTTAAGGTTTAAACATCTCTCTCTGTATATATTTCATTTGTGTCACCCTATCTGTCTTGTTAGAACATAATATAAGTAAGGATGCCATGAAAATAATGTGATTCTCAAAAATGCCACTTACAGTTCATGAGTGAAAATAGAAAACAATTTAACTGTATAAAAATATATATTCTGTTTTAAGAAAAACAATCTTGATCCTAAGCAGGTTTACTTGGAACTGAGTTCCACTTAGTTCAATGGGACTTGTTTCCCTTACAATCATATGCTCACTTCTCTGAACATAAACTGCATTAGACACACTTGGACTTAGTTCTCCGCACTTCATTTTATTTATTTATTTAGGTATTCATACTCCATGTTTCGAGGCAACACATCTTCAGAAAGTGGCTTATAATAGCTAAGCTAGTATAAATACAATTTAAAATCAATAAAAATTACAATATAACTAAGCTGGCATGAATACAATTTAAAAACAATATAATTTTTTTTTTTTTGAATCCCAGAGTTTCTTCATGTTCTATGACTAAGATTCCAGTACATGAATAAATATGTTAGAGGAACATAGAAGATGGGGGATCCTGCTTCAGAGAAAAGTTTTGAACCGAGTCATCTCTGAGATTTCCTGAAGAAGCTTGCCATGGCATGCTATGCTATAATTGGGAATGTGGCATCAGTAGCTATTCTACAGTTATTGTCTTTCATGGACATGAGGGTTTCCCCCTACCCCCATATGTGACCCAGGTATTCTTAGCAAGCCAGTAAATTTCTCCTTGGAGAACACTGTAACCCATAGCTAGGACTGAACGATTCAGCTCACCCCTTGTGTATTTGCACTTGTGCTCATAGTAGATACCATTGGAATAAAAAGAGAAGGTTCTGTGCCTTCTGTGGGAGGCATCAATTCTGACTGATACAGAGCCATGCTTGAAAATGGCAGCCTTCAGAGCTGTAATGTTCCCATAGGTGATATTGACATAACCTGAGATTTTGTCCACAACCTGGTTGCTATGATGGTAGCCATTTTGGCCTTTTTATGGTCCATAGGATGCTGCCATGCTACAGGACCCATTTGAATGCCTGCCATTCCTTGCCACCATCACAGGCATACCGTTATATCCAGTGTTAGGCTAACTTAAGTCCCATTCATTTCAATGGGTCTATGCCAAGTAGGACTAAACATTGGATTCAAGTCATAGTTGCCAAAGCCCCAAAATAAGTCAATGAGGATTCGCTGAGGGAGTGGGATGAGCTGCCCAGTCTTAAGGATTGGGTTGCAGTCTTATGCATACTAACCTGGACGTATCCCTGGTCAGAAGTCAGGGAGTTTGGCTGGCCTTCCTTTAGGTTAAAGGTTCCGAACCCAAACCTGTTAGGATTCATGTTCTGTGGCAAATAGATATACAGACAGACATGCTTGCAAGACCCAGGATTTATTAAGAAAGGTGACATCCTCAAATGGAGAAATTAAGAGATATAAAACACAGTTCTGAATGGACTATATTTATATTCTGCAAGCGTCCATTATTTAATTAGAGTTACAACTTGAGAGTCTCTACTGTCTCTATGCAGAGGTGTGGCCATACAAGCATTTATTTCTATTCAGCAAGATATGAACCTTCTCCCCTTCTTCAAGAGGCCCATATCTTAGGTGTAAGATAAATGTGTGTGTTCGCTGTGACTCAGCAATAACACCAAGTCTTCACACCTGAAAAACAACTGAGTTGTCTTTTACAGCCAATTTTGCTGAATCATGTAGGCCCAGAACCCTTGAACCTTTTTCAGTTACATAAATCTTTAGTATTTAGTATAGCAATAACATATTAAACCTAATCTGCATGTGCCCTGCTGAATTCAATGGGTCTTACACATCTAGGCAAATTTGCATAGTTGCATGCTGCACAGACATATTTATGCAAAAGCACTGTGAAGAGAGAGGGAGTGGATGCATACATTCAGAACATACAGTTCTGATAAGGCATCTATGCTCAGTGGCACTGATCCCCTCACCTCCTGTTTTGCCTGCATTGTAAATGGGAGAATGACAATCAAGAGATCGGTATTACTGAGGCAGTATACAAAGTGGGGAGAACCAGGACTGGTGCAAGGCAGTTTGGTGCCCTAGGCAAGATCAGATATTTAGCGCCCCCACTTCCCACTTGAGAGCACTGTATTTTTTTTCAAGGTGTTTCTGGCGCCCTCTTTAGCCCGGCGCCCTAGGCAGTTGCCTAGTTGGCCTAATGGTAGCACCGGCCCTGGGGAGAACAATGGCAGCATGGGAAGCACCAAAGTATATTAGCAGAGCAATCCTATACTTAGATTATGCTGAGTGTGGAGATACAAAAATTCCATTCCAGTCTGGGTTTTGGCCTGGTTATGGGACCGAATCAGCTTTGGCCACCCTAACGGATGACCTTTACTGGGAAAGGGACAGGGGGAGTGCAACCCTGTTAATTCTGCTCAATCTTTCATCGACCGTTGATACCATCGACCATGGTATTCTCCTCAATTGTCTCTGTGGGCTGGGCATTGTAGGCATTGTGTTATAGTGGTTCCGGCCTTACCTGTGGGGTCACTGCATAGGGAAAACAGGAAGTGAGAGTTCAAGCCCCACCAGGTGCAAGTGACACACATGCCCCCACTCACCTTTTGCATGCCTGGTTTAAAAAAAGAGAGTCACAACAGGGACAAAAGAGAAAGTGCTCCCTAAACTCAAAGTCACACTGTGTCATGAAAAAGAATCCTCTTTAGAGGAAGAGCTAAAGCTCCCAGAGACAAACATCAAGGAGAAGTTCATGCCAGAAGAACAGGAGGCACCTGGGCCTGTAGGGGAGATGGCCATGGGTCCATCGCTGCAAGAGGAGGGAACCTCTGAGACAGAGGCTGAGCGACCCTCTAGCCCCTGAGAGTGGCAGCGTCTCAACAGACAGGGCAGAAGAACCCCTGTGAGGAGTGCCCATCTGCAAAGGAAGGCTCTTTATGAATAAAGGATTCCTCATAAGTAGGACCCTCCTCATGAGGAGAACTTTTTCCAGCAGCCTCTGATGTGCTGTAGCTGCATCCTGGGTGAGGCTCTGGAATCTCCAGTTTATAAGCTCTCAATTGAGACTTGCTGCTTGTTGAAGCAGCAGCTTATTTCAGCTCCCAGTGCTTTGAAACCTTGCTTCTCCTTAGACTGATCACTCATGCTGCTAACTCCTGGACTCCAGAGAAGACCCTGCTTTTGGACTGCCCTTTTTCCTGGATGGGTAATACTGTGGTTTGACCTTTTGTTTGCCTTCTGTCTTTGTTATACAGGTTTGCCCCAATTTTGTCCCAGGGCTGAGCCTGAGCCTAATCCAGCCATAGCAGGACACACCGCAAGCTCCAAAGATTTGTTCCCAAACCCTTAACTGCAGACAGGAATTAGACACACCATCGGGAATTTGTCTTACTCTCCCCATAAGCCTCAACACCTAATCACAGAGACCAGGCGCACAGGGGCAGCAGGATGTGGGAGCAGCTTTTTACCACCACCGCCCTGCTCCACTTTCTATTGAAGTGAATGGGAGATAAATTCCCTGCACCAGGTCTGGCGCTGGTGTATAGTTCTGTCATCAACAGGGGTGTAGCCATGTATTGGAGGGGTATTGGATATGGCATAGCTTAGATTTCATAGATCATAGAGTTGGAAGGAGCCTACAAGGCTATCGAGTCCAACCCCCTGCTCAATGCAGGAAACTAGAGAAGGGGCCTCCCATCCAAGTAATAACCAGGCTTGACCCTGCTTAGCTTTCCACGCTCAGACAAGCTGAGCCAGCGTAAGCCACAGGCCTGTATGTTGTGCTGTTCCCCTGCACCACCCCCATTGTGCCCATGTCTCCACCTTGTCTTGCCTGCTCCAACAGCAGCTCTTTGGCAGCAGCACAGCTCTGCTGGTGGAGCATTCTGCCAGCATATCTGAGGAGTTCTGCCAGTGTAGCTGGTGTTGTGCTGACATAGCAGGGCTTCCGCTGGATCCTAAAGCCCCCTCGGACAACATAACTCCAGTGTAGGGTTGAAACCTAAACCTACTTCATAGAAGGCGGGAATGTTACGTTAATGTTTATAATGTCCTTGCATGTCCAGTTCAGCAATAAAGTGCTCAGCTGGAAGCATGGCAGTTTCTTGTGCAGTTTCTTAAGAGTACATATGTGCATACTATTTTATTTGGTGTAATCAGAGAATATTATTCTGGTGATAACATCTTTGGTCTCTGTTTTATTTGGTCTTGCACACTTCCATTCAGATGTAATTGTTTCCACATTGCATCAATGTAGCTCTACATACACCTCATGGATTACTATTCCAGATTTCCCTGTAATGGTTTTTTAGAACAATATTCACACTTCTCCCTCACTCATGGTTATTCCCCAAAGTTTATTCTTTTATGCCTTTTCCTCTACTTATTTATTTTTCTTTAAAACTTTACTATTTATGTTTTCTGATATATATTTTCTCTTTCCCCTGATTTAGTTACACTCGTGAGAATTAGTTACACTTGTGAGAATAGTTCAATCAACTAGAACAGAAGTGGTTGGGATAACTATTGTGAATGAAGAATAGAGGATAATAGATTACTGCAGATAAATGAATCTGGATAAAGGATGTAATCTTGTGCATATGTTTAGCATGGAGTTTGGATAGCAAACTAAGATCGACCAGAATCTATCTAGATTTTGTAAAGCTGAACTTGTTCCATTCACGTCTGTTATATAGGTGTTAAAGACACAGCACATTTGTCAAGAAAAAAAGTGGTAACTCTAGTGATTTTCCAAGAGAAGCTTAAGCACATGGCTGTCTCTTCTCTTGAGTTTCATTTTCTTCAGTCACTGGATGCTTCAAGATTAGGCCTTTATTGCACCATCACCATGCTTCATTCATAGAATTTTAGGTGTGTGTGTGTGTGTGTGTCTAGATGAGAGTATCTTCCACTCGTAACCTTCCTGTGTTTCCCCACCATTTCTCCCATCATTTGTTTCTTATTTATTTATTTATTTATTTATTTATTATATTTATAACCCACCTTTTTTCCTGCAAGGAACCCAAGGCAGCTTACACAGTCCTCCTCCTCCTCTCCATTTTATCCTCACAACAACCCTGTGAGGTAGGTTAGGCTGAGAGGCAGTGACTGGCCCAAAGTCACCCAGTGAGTTTCATGGCCGAGCGGGGAATAGAACCCGGATCTCCCGAGTCCCAGTCCAACACTCTCACCACTACGCCACACTGGCTGTACAGAAAATATGTTAAGGAAGAGAAGATGGAATAGTTGCACAGTGCCATCTGATAGATAGTGCTAATACCCCTCTGTCTGGAAGCACCCACAGTCTACTCACAAAGTAAGGTGCTTAGGCTGAAGGCCACTGCCCTAAAATGCACACCAAACTATTTCTGTTGAAACCATTGGTGGTTTCATTGGTTTTTGACAGCAGTCATAGAGCAAGTTCTTGAAACAAATTCTTCGAAGGGGAAGTAAACAGAACATAGTACTGCCAAATTCAATATGAATCAAGAATCTTTAATAATTTATATACAAAGAATGGTGGTGCCAGGTCCCCCCCCCCCCATGTGCTTTTAACAGCTGCATGTCAAGCAGAAATTCAGACGGTAACAGTTTTTAACATCACTGTATGTATCTGAATGCCTGGAAAAGCTTCAGTGGCTGAATTTTTGCTTGTCACACAGCTGTTAACTGCCCTGTCAGAACAAAAGTTGGCAACTCTAGTGAGGTTTCACAGAATGCTTTGCCAGAATTTAGTTATAGTGTACTTAAACAAGCATTGATGTAGTGACTTTACAAATATGCTACTGCAAATGCTGAGGAGTAAGTTGTGAGTTCTAGAAAGATTATGACCTTGGGTCAACCAGCTGTCTATCAATCAGAGAAGCTGGAGAAAAGAAGGTTTCCAAAGGCTCCTTAATCCATTAAATTCCAGCAGTTAGGAATGAACTTTTTAAAAATACTTTTTTAATATATATAAATGCTCAATTAAAGGAATATGTAAAGCCCTTTTTTTCAGAATAAGGCTCTTAAACCAATTATGTGGAGACTGTGACATATGAAGAAATCACTTCCAGTTATTAAATGTTCAGAAAGCTGAGACATGCAAAATTGCAGATAATTGATCATTTAGTTGGTGTTGTCAAAAGAGCAGACACAGATATGCAAGTTTATTCTTTCCATAAATCAAAGGGAAACTTCTGTAAATTCCACATTTCTCTCTCTCTCTCTCACGTGTGCACACACACACCGAGAGTGAGACATTTTAATCTAACTTTGCCTTTTATTTATTATATTTCTATCCCACCTTTTTTCCTGCAAGGAACCCAAGATGGCTTACATAATTCTCCTTCTCCTCTCCATTTTATCCTCACAACAACCCTGTGAGGTAGGTTAGGCTGAGAGTCAGTGACTGGCCCAAAGTCACCCAGTGAGTTTCATGGCCGAGCGGGGACTAGAACCCGGATCTCCCGAGTCCCAGTCCAGCACTCTCACCACTACGCCACACTGGCTCTCTATAATGAGTCTTTCCCATTATAGAATAATGTACCATTAAGCCCTTCTCACATGTTCAGTAAACGTGTAGAAAAGGAAAATCAAGATTGTGCTCACCACTCCCAACCTTCATGCAACCATCTGAAGATGTTAATAGAGCCTATGTGTATACCTATTGTACATGCACAAACTCTCCCTGAACTATTGAGAACCTTGCAAAATCCTTGGACCCCAAACCCATGCACAGTTATGGGTGCAATACTGCTCCCCAGTCCATACATTTAGTATAGGTACATATCACAGTCTTATGAAAAGGGTAGTGTTTCTGTAATGAACCGTGAAGACTTAAAATATGAAATGCAAGTTTATACATACAAACAAACAAAAGTTATTTGAATAACCAAGAGATTGAAAAGTAAAGCATTGAAATGTAAACCATGAAAATATTTAACAAATTTATTTTATAGATGGACTGAAGCTTAGTTTCTTATATTGCTTTAAAATAACTATCAAAATCGTTCACTCACTCCAGCACTCTACTTATTAGTTTCTATGCTAGGCTGCATTAACCAAAAGGCTAAACATGGCTAGAGAACAATCGCGCCCCACTCTGTCTCAGGTTTGGCATACTGGAAGAGATTCTCAGTCACATAGGAGTCTCCCTTATAGGGGGGAAATGTTGCAAGGGATCCAGTGTTTCAGCCATGTGTGTCCTTGCTGAGAATAACATCTGCTACCAAATGGACCAAAAGATGTGGGCAAAATGAAGAGGCTTGGAAATAATAGATAGATAGATAGATAGATAGATAGAGCTGTATAGAAAAACAATGTGAGAACTTGGGGGAACAGATGTGTTTCAGCTCTAGCACTGAACTATATTTACTAGAGGATAATAGTAATTCACTCTGTAGCACTTTCTCCTGAATATGACCATATTCCAGGTATTCATAGAAGCATAGAATAGTAGAGTTGGAAGGGGCCTATAAGGGCACCTAGTCCAACCCTCTGCTCAATGCAGGAATCCAAGTCAAAGCATCCCTGACAGATGGCTGTCCAGCTCCATCTTGAATGCCTACAGCAGTGATGGCGAACCTTTGTGAGCATTCTGTTCTGCTGCCGCTACCGCCGCCGCCTCCTCCTCTGCGACGGGACCCCCGCAGCTTTTTTTTTTTGCCGGGGAAACCAGGGCAAAAAAAGCCCTGTTGCCCTGGTTCCTCCCGCCAAAACAACGCCGGCGGGGCTCCGGAAACGACACGAAGGTAGGTAGGTGGCGGGCGGGCGCGCGCGCGGGGGGGGAGGGGTGGCGGCGGCAGCAGCAGCGGCGGGGAGGCGCGGCGGAGGCGGCAGGCGGGGCAGGAGCGCGGCGGCGGCGAGGAAGGAGCGCAGCGTTTCTGCGCCCTCTTCCGCCACGCGCCCTAGGCAGCCGCCTGGGTCTGCCTAACGGTAGCGCCGGCCCTGCCCCCATCCTATAACTGTGCATTTGGTTTCTTTTTCCTAGGTGCAGCACTTGACATTTATCCCTATTAAATTCCATTCTGTTCTTTTCAGCCCAGTGCTCCAGCCTATCGAGATCACTTTGTTTCTGTCTTCCAGAGTATTAGCTATTCCGCCCAATTTTGTGTCATCTGTAAATTTGATAAGCATTCCCTGCACCTCCTCATCCAAGCCATTAATAAAAATGTTGAAGAGCACGTAGATTGACACGTGAAAACTGGGTTTGGGCTGAGCCCTGTCTCCAGTTAAGCTCTGCTCACCGACATAGGCACAGGGCCGGTGCTACCATTAGGCCAACTAGGCAGCTGCCTAGGGCTCAGGGCTAAAGGGGGCGCGAGAAACGCCTTGAAAAAAAAATACAGTGCTCTCAAGTGGGAAGGGGGGGCGCTAAATATCTGATCTTGCCTAGGGCACCAAACTGCCTTGCACCGGTCCTGCATAGGCAGTATGCCTATGTACACCAGTTGCTGGGGAACAAGGACAGGAGGGTGCTGTTGTACTCATGTCCTGCTTTTGGGATCCGTGGGCAGCTGGTTGGCTACTGTGTGAACAGAATGCTGGACTAGATGGACCCTTGGTCTGATCCAGCATGGCTCTTCTTATGTTCTTACATGTTTAGGGGGAGAGGGGGCGTGACCATCCAGATACTGGTGTTTGTTTATTTTGAACTGTTATTTCACTTTCTGTGAGTGTTAGCCCAAACTCCTGTGCATGTTTACGTCATTTCAGTGCCCGGTTTGCATGACATTAGGGTAGTTAATAAGCCACTGTGGCTTACCCCCCCCCCCATGTAACATGGTAATCATTTCCCTAATTACCCTCACAAGGCATGTGTTGTCATCATGTCCAAACATGGCGAGGGTAGGTGGCTAGGCTGCTTAACAAACCACCCAACAACCCAGCATGGGTTCTGTGTGGCTTATAACCATCCCAGCCACCCACCCTTGCCGGGTTTGCACGTAATGACAAGCCATGCCTGGTAAGGGTATTTGGGGAAATTTGGCAGCATGCATGGGGGTGGTTAATAAGCCACCACGACTTATTAACCACCTGCGTGTATGCAAACCCTGTGTGTGAAGCGTGGGTGGGTAAAGCCATCTTATATAAACAGTGGGCGGTGCTGTACAGGCAGGGTTTTTTTTGTGGGGATTCCTGAAGAGAGTGCAGGAATGAGAAGAGTGTGTGGAGTGTGAAGTGCTGTTTGGGAGTCTGTGAAGAGTTGAGTGATTATATTAGGATTGTTAAGAGTTTAGCTAGTGAGTGCAGGGATTGATATTGGGAACAGTTGCTGAGGGAGGATTGCTACTAGGATGAGATAGAACATTACTTAGGATTAACTGAAACTTACACATAAAACTTATTTCCAGAAATTGTTGTATTTTAAAATAAACTTTTCTTTGTTATTTGAAACAGCCTGTGTGGGAAGCTGTACTTCATCATCATCAGGCGATCACTCGTGACCGAGTAAGATTGTCTTCCGGGATAAAAGGAGGAAATTCTAAAGAAGATTGTGTAGACTCTAGCGATGGGTCCGTAAGTGACTGTGGAGGCCAATTCTAGATCCACACAGCTTCCCACAGTGAGGACACAGGTTACCAGATAGAAGATGATCCTGTAAAGGATTCATTTGACGTGCTTTTCGCTTAGCACGTTTCTCCCTTTCACCTTGCACTCGGGCTTCTTCAAAGTCCATGGGACCTTTGTGAAAGGCCAACCTCCATTTAGATCGTTCATGGGCCAGAGCTGCTTCCCAGTTTTCGATGTTTATATTGCATTTTCTTAGATTTGCCTTATGAACATCTTTAAACCTCTTATATTGACCACCGATATTCCGCTTTCCATCCTTGAGTTGGGAGTAGAGTAACTGCTTTGGGAGACGGCAGTCAGGCATTCGAACAACATGACCGGTCCACTGAAGTTGGCGTTGAAGGATCATTTTTTCAACGCTAGTAGTCTTTGCTTCTTCCAGTACACTGACATTTGTTCGCCTGTCTTCCCAAGTAATTTGCAGGATTTTCCGGAGGCAACGTTGATGAAACCTTTCAAGGAGGTGGAAGTGACGTTTATAGATAGTCCATGTTTCGCAGGCATACAATAAAGTTGGTAATACAATGGCTTCGTAAACCAGTGTTTTGGTCTTCTTACAAATATCCCGATCCTCGAACACTCTATGTTTCATTCGAGAAAATGCGGCACTTGTGGAGCTCAGACGATGCTGGATTTCACTGTCAATGTTAGCTGTAACAGAAAGATAGCTGCCAAGATAGAGAAAATGATCGACATTTTCCAGTATTGTCCTGCCAAGCTGGATAGATGGCATCACCAAAGGGTTAGCTTGCACTTGCTGATGAAGCACTTTGGTTTTTTTGATGTTAAGTGAGAGACCAAGTTTTTCGTATGCTTCTGCAAAAGCATTTAGGATAGTTTGGAGATCATCCTCTGAATGTGTGGAGACCACATTATCATCAGCATACTTAAGTTCCACAACGGAGGTTGTAATTACCTTACTTTTTGCTTTCAGCCTGCTGAGATTAAAAAGCTTTCCATCTGTTCGATATATGATTCCCACACCAGTGGAAAGCAAATAATGTTGGGGCGATAACACATCCCTGTTTAACACCTGATCCCACTTTAAATGGAGCACCATGAGAGCCGTTGTTGTCCAAGACCGTAGCAGTCATGTTGTCATGGAGAAGTCGCAAGATATTCACAAATTTATTGGGGCATCCAATTTTCATAAGGATAGTCCAGAGAGCTGTACGGTCTACAGTATCAAAGGCCTTAGCCAAATCGATAAATGCCATATAAAGGGGTTGATTTTGCTCCCGGCATTTTTCTTGGAGCTTATTGTACTGGTCAAAGAGGTACAAGGTAGGGATTCGATATCCCAAAGGCAGTGTGAGAAGTGTAAGGGTAAGTGGAAAAGTTGTAAGCGCACCCAGAGATCCCAAGAAGGAGGGCAAGCTTGAGGCCCTATTGAGGGGTGGGGTGTGACAGGCTCCTATTCCATTGCAGGTTTTATTTGGAACTTTATTAGAGCTATCCATGGTGCTCCATGGTGGTGAACCTATTTTGGGGATGTTCAGCAGCATGGATAAAGCTCCAAATAAAACCTGCAATAGAATAGCAGCCCCACCAAAATAGGAGTAACCAGCCTCCCCTCTTGCTCACCCTCTCATAGCACTGTGGCAGGGAGGACTGGGCCCACAAGGCTGCCTAGAGAGAGAGTGTGAGCAGCTGCCTCTGCTTGCTCGTTTGCCCCCCACTTTCTCTCTCTTTCTGGGGGGTTCATCATAGTTGGTCATGGAAGGATCAACCATCTCATCCACTCACTCACTCACCTGCGCTCTCCCTCTGGGTGGCATGGTGGTGGGGATTGGGCACAAGTAGCCCAATCCTCCACACTACCCAGTGAGAGAGGGGCGAGTGAGCAGGAAGATGGCTCCCTTTGGATAGCTAATCCCAATTCTTCCTGCTGCATTGCCCAAAGAGATAGGATGCACAAATAAGTAGCTGCTCCTTTCTCTGCCCATTCTTTCTCTCTAGATGGCATGCTTCTGTGGGTGGGCAGAGAAACATGGAAGTAAGAGAGGGTAGTGGCTGTTCCTAACTCCTCTCTCTTGCTCACCCTCTCTGAGCAGCACAGCAGGGGAAACTGGGTCCATGTTTCTGTCTTAAGGCAAAGAGCAAGCAACTGCCTCTGCCCACTTGCTCACTCTCCGGGTGGTGCACCATAAAGGGTTGACTACCCAGAGTGAAATGGTGAGTGAGAGGAGGCAAGGGCTGCCTCCACAAGATTTTTCAGCTTTTCTTTTTCTCAGCAGCAGTGATTGGGCAAGCAATGGTTGCCACTATCTCTGACTGCTCACCTGCCCCCTCCCTTTGGAATGTTCTACCTCTCTCTTTGGGCAATGGAGCAGGAAGGATTGAGCTTCCTGTGGGGCCATCCAGAGGAACTGACTGAGCAAAAGGAGGAGGTGGTGGCCAGCTCACTCTCCCCCCTAGAGGTGGCGGAGGAGATGAAGTAAGCAAAGGGTGATGGCTCCTGGGAGGAGCAGCTGTCATCATCTCTGTCTGCTCACTTGCCCTCTCGCTGGGGTGTGTGTGGAAATATATGTGTGTGTCTCTGTGTCTTGTATGTTTATATGTTTTTAAGTATATGGTTTTTATAATGTATTTTTAAGGTTTTACTCTTTGTAAACTGCCCCGGGAGCTTCAGCTATTGGGCGGTATAGAAATGTAATAAATGAACGAAATGGAGCATTGGGCAAATTGGGCCCCATAGCAAGTGCCATGCCACTCAAGAGTGAGAGCGAATGCCATTGACAGACTGAGTGGAAGGAGGAGGTGGCTGCTCCTTCAGTGACCAACCCTCTATGCTGCACTGCCAGGAAAGCGAGCGAGGGCAGAGAGGTAGCTATTCATGTGTTCTCTTTATTGGGCATTGTGGGCCCAATCCTCTTTCTTGTGATGCCCAGAGGGTGAGATGGAGAGAGGAGGTAGTAGCTGCTGCCATCTCTGGTTTTCACACTACCCTGCTTGCACACAGGAATGACACAGTTCAGAGGGGAAGGGTGTGTGTGTGTGTGTGTGTGTGTGTGTGTGTGTGTGTGTACGTACACCCCTGGCTGGGGGAGCCCTCCCCCCCACTGTACTTTTTCAACCTGCTGAAGGGGCAGAGGAAAGGTGGGGAGATTGCTGATAGCAGTTTACGGTTTGCTGCTAGGTTGCTTCTCCTCATCCAATCGGCTGCTTTTTGCTTCAAAATAAAAGTGCGGGGGGGGGGTTAAGCACCTTCTCCCCTCCACCCTTTTCAAAATTCGTGTTTAACGTCACGTGGAGTTAACCCCCCCCCCCCATGTGAAGTGTGCCTGCCCTCCCTCCCAACCTCTGTCAGAGAAGAGCCTTCCTTGCTCCCTCAGTGAGAGAGCCCGCGCGCTTCTGCCTGCTGCTCGCCGAGGAGCTGCGTGCGGAGCGGACCAGAGCAGCAGCAGCAGCAGCAGCAGCAGAGGAAGGGCGGGTGGGGAGGAGGGCCTCGGAGGCGGGAGGAGGGAGCGCGCGCTGGGCGCAAGGAGCTGAGTGGACGGCTCGAGGCGGCGGCGGCGGCGGCGGCGGCGCGTGCAGCGGCAGCAGCTCCAGAAAGAGGCACAGTTGGCAGCGTCGAGCTGCGTTTCCAGTTGCTGGAGCCGGGAGTCCGGTGCGGCGGGGTTCGCAGCAAGGTGACGGACTGGGCAGCTCTTCTCCTCCTCCTCCTCCGCTCCCCCTCTTCCTTTTCTGAAGCTCCCCCCCTCTTTTTATGGAGAGAGAGGGAGGGGGGGTTCTCTTCAAGGCACGCTTTGCTACCTCCCCCCTTTCGCCTACTTTTCCTCTGCTCCGGGCTGGAGGTTGTTGTCTTTCTGCGGGTGGGTGGATGGGTTTTTTTTTCGGGGGGGGGCTGTTTTTTGGCGTGAGTCTTTTTGGATGACCACCCCCTTTTTCGTCTCTCTCTCTCACTCAGATGCTAAAGGTAGCAGCCTTCGCGTGCGTGTGGGCAGCCGCTTGGTGCAGTCAGGCTGTGGCGGCGGCGGCGGCGGCAGGAGCCGGGGGCAGGTCAGACAGCGGCAATTTTCTGGATGATAAACAATGGCTTACAACTATCTCCCAGTATGACAAGGAGGTTGGACAGTGGAACAAATTCCGAGATGTAAGTGTGTGCCATGCCCGCCCGCCCGCCCGGTTCCTTCGGTTGCTTCTCTCCACCCCCACCCCACCTCCGATGCTGCTTACCTGGGTTTGAGCTGCGGCCGTGATCACCTTTCCTCTCCGGGAAGAAGTTTTTCGGCTGTTCTCCTCCTGTTTGTCCATCTGGCATGGCTCCCCCTCCCTCCCCCCTTTAATTTTTCGGTGCGAGCGGAGTTTGTTTCGTGACAACACCCCCCTTCCCGAATTCCTCACCCGCGTGCGTCCACCACAGTGATGCAGTCCCAACTTTTGGGGTGGGGAGGGTGAAGGAAGGGGCCGGTGGGGAAAAGAGTGGGGACGTCCGGGTTTTTCGCCTCGCCTCGGGTGTAAAAGTGCATGCCCACCGTGGGAGCTTTCTCTCTGCCGGTGAATGGCTTGTTCCTGAGTAGCGTAAAAAAGGATCGATCCGATGGCTTAATGGAACCTTTTGAAAGAACGTTAAAGTAAGAGGAGGGGAAGAGAGTGGGAGTAGGAGAGAGAAAAGCGAGCGAGAAAGACAATGCTACTTTGGATGACTTGGATGTCTGCGAGTGAATAAAAGCCCTGATTGATGGTGATATGCTGCTAAGCTCTGGAGAGGTGGGGGTGGACTTTCCCACCCCCTCCCGTCCCTCTTTTGTGCAGGCGAGAAATATATAATTACGCTGGTTCTGAAAGGGTTAAGCTGTGCTCTTCTGCTGGATGCTGTTCTACAAAGGGGGGGGGGGTTGCTCAAGGGGAAAAGAGTACTCAGCATCTCCATGCTGCAGGAAAATGAGAATGGCCACAGAGGAAGCTAAGAGAGTCAAATTGTCATCCAGTGCCCAAGGGGGAAAGACTATCCCTTCTGAGGGAAGTGAGCTGAGTTTTCTGAGGCTGGCTGCTCCTGGAATGTGGGCTTCAGCTAGTTTGTCATCTCCTGTCAGCCTGTTCTGTCTAGGGATTTCCGTTCTTTAACTGCAAGAGGGCTAGGTGCATGAGCCTTCCAGATGTTAGGGACTACAACTCCCATAATCCCTTACCATTGGCCATGCTGGTTGGGGCGTATAGAAGTTTTAGGCCAAAACATCTGGTCTGGGGGGCACCAGGTTGCCTGTAAGTTTGGAAAGAGCCAGTATGCATGCAACAGGGACACAGCCAGTGCCAAGCAGTAGCTGTTTTTTCTCTTCCCTCCACCCCCCACACTACTTTTAACCTGATCAGATGGGGCCAAAGCAAGGAATGGGCTAAGTGAACCCTACATCTCAAGCATGCAGGCCAATTCAGTCTGTGTACAAAATGCTTCCAAATGAATGACAAAGGGGGAGTACTAGTACTAGATTGAAAGCATTGCCAGTTACTTTAATTGCCTTACTCCATCTTTTTCAGTTAGGTATCATGACACTGCATATAGTACATTTACACTCTTCATAAACAATTCAGGCATGGCAAGAAGCAGTGTGAATGCCTTTCCATACCAATTAATGCTGCATTAAATGTGTTTTTCTTAACTTGTTTTTTGTTTTGTTTTTTTAGTCATTTAAATGTTTGTTTCAACATTTGTACTGGAGACATCTTTGATCTCTGCAGCCATATCTATGCATATTTAATTGAGATTAAGTCCTACATTATTCAATGAAACTTACATCCAAATAAGTGTGCATTAGAGTGAGGTCTCAGGCTGCATCCTTACTAGAGAATAAACCACATTGAAGACAGTGGGACGTAGTTCTGAGTAAACCAGTATAAAATTGTGTGGTCAGTCATGTTCGAAGTATAATCTTTTTGGAAGCAGTTGAATAAATAATACGTATTTTTATCTTGCTCTTCTATAAGTACCCAGCTGAAACACTAGAAACAGTATCTTCTTTTTTCTATTTATGTTTAAATAGCAACACATCATTAAAATGTCAAAGCTGTATTGGTAGAAGAAGCATAGTTTGGATTGATTTACCTTGAAGAGAAACAGCAGTAGAAGCCTTGTTCATATTTCTCATTTTGGTACTGAATAAAACTTTTCCATTAAATGCTTGAAAAATACAGAGACTGCATATGCTAGTATGTATTAGTGGTGGCCCCTATTTATTCTCCTTTCATGAACATTTCATTCTCTTTGTGTTAGTCTGCTCTGTCATTTTGGTTAATATTTCAGAAACCTCCAGCAAGCTGCTCTCTTCTGCTACATACATCAGGTGTTAGATAGCCTTAACCCAGAGCTCTTATTATTGTAGCTCAATGTTTCATCCTTAACCTAAGATGAATCTATTTTAGCAGCTTTTGGGGTCTCTTGGCTAATAATGGCATTCACAAAAATGGCAGATAATTAATATTGAAGGAAAAGAGAGAATATGGGATGGGGACTTCACAGCTGTATTACTCATAATGAAGACGAGTCAAGAGCATAACGTCTTAAGGTTGGAAATAATGACAAATGGAATAAGAATTGTTTTCTGGAAGTAAACCAAGTGGAATCTCTAACAATAGGTTATCCCTTACCCATATTTGAGATTATGTCTCACATATGAATATGAACTACTAATTTCTGAGTAGTTCGAAAGTTAGAAATCTACTCTGTTCCAAGTGTGCAGTAATATAGCTCTCTGCTTACTAGTTGCTAGGATTGTAAATATAAAAGCAATATATTGCAAAGTGTTGGTCTATATCTTATGCTTGCTTACTTGGGGGTCACAGTAAATTCAGTGGAACGTACTTCTGAGAAAAATTTCATAGCATTGGAATCTGAATCTATAACCAGTGTTTTCCTTAATTTGTTTAAAATGAAAGATGCCCTGAAAAGAATTTTAACTATGTAGTGTGTTAATTAAGGGGTATATATTTTGTGCTCATTGTAGTTGAATTATAATTGAGGATACTGTTTGCTACCAGCCCAGTGTCTCAAAACCTATTATGGTGGTGTTGCAGGTAGGTTACCTGTACAAAGGTTTTAGCATATGTTAGCAATTTTAAGTAAGCCAATCTCTTTTAAAAAAAAAGAAGGAAAAGGAAGAAAGCAGAAAGTAATTCAAAGAGAACTGCTAGTAAATATTGATCTTCCATTATTTCAAACATCTAGCAGAAATCAAGAGATTGCTTCAATCCTTTGTCAGTGGTTCTGAATTTTTAAAAATACATTTTCTACTTATTCGGAAATAATGGGTTCTCCATGCTATTTCTTCTGAACTATCAGGGGACTACTTGAACTGTATGTAGATATATTTTCTTCCATCTTTGAAGTAGCATAAATGTATGGCCAACATCAGATGGGCAAGAATATGTGTATGTGTATATAAACAGTATGTGACTATTCAGCTGACACTATTTAAGATTTTAGTTTTAATTATAGTGTGAAATATGAAATCTTAAGCAATGGTTGCTCAATGTTGGCTTTATGGTGCAGAACTGGAAATTTGAGGTTTTCCAGTGTAGTAGTATGCAGTTGTTGTAGGATGTGGGACTAGTGTCAAATCATTGTAGTGATATATCCATTAAAGCTAAAATCCTGCACACAGTTAAGTGTAAGTACCATTTAGCATGCTTCTAAGTGTGCCAAAGATCATGCTGCTTGCATGTTGTATGCTGATCTCATTTTCATAATGCACTATCTTGCAAAGCTGAAGAGGTAAATGTAGTGTAGATGTGTGTGGTAATCTTGGATGTTAGCCAGACAATTTATTCTGTTAAAAAAAGGGGGGGGGAGCTGTTCTCTAATTCTTAAAGTATTTGGAAAAAATCCTTCCTGCCAATTCTTCCTACAAAAATGCCTTGGTCTCTTTCTGTTTAAGCAATTCACTGGACTTCAAAGCACTAAGGCTACAACCATATATCCACTTACCTGGGAGTAAGACCTATTGAACTCAATGGAGCTTACTTCTGAGTAGACACGACTAGGATTGCGCTGCAAGACATTTTCATAAATGTTTGTCATATGCCACAGTATCAATATACTTCAAGGGCCTGTATCAGTGGCATTGGTCGATGAAGTTAGAAGAATTGCCTGAGTGAAGCAGAAGTAAGAAAAGGTCAATAAAAGGATAATACCTAGACTTGTTGAGTCCTTTTCTGATAAAAGCTCTTATGTGTCAGTTGTTGGGCACAAGTTCAGCAGGTAGTGCTTTCTCTCCCAAGGTAGCTCCATGACAAGACAAACTGCACCTGTTGAATTTCTTAGTATAATGCAGCTTTTAAGGGCACAGGAGCCTCTGTCACAAAAGGGTATACATAATAATCCTATCTTCACATTTGCATTTGTTGTAAGCATAGTGAATTTATGTCCACTTTTTCAAAGAGAGCTTGAATGAGAAATGCTAGAATGGGAAAAGATGGTAAAATTCCACAATCCTGAAACAGTTAATTTTAATGTAGTAACTGTGAACTGAAAGTGAGGAACTGCTTAGGGCTACCCTGAAACAAATGATTTAAGTTTACAACAGTCAGAGCTTTTGGTTAGGCCGCTGCAGTTAGTGAAGATCTGAAATATATATTTAAAATCTTAATATAAAAAGTCCTCATTTGTGCTGTTCTGGCCTGATAATTCAGTTGCATTTCTATCAAACTTAGTTCTTTTCAAGTGCAGAGAGGATTTAGGATGTATAAACAGTAGTAAATTGTATGAGAAGCATGCTTTCTGCAAAATAGAGGGAAAATCTGGTGTGAAAAGAAGTATTTAAAGGCTTAACTCAGGAGTTAACTGACAAGATTGATTAATGTGTAAGATAATGACTCTGACTTCTGGCTCATTGGCTCAGCTTTCCAGAGGTGATTTAGAACACAATGAAAAAGAATAGAGGGCAGTTCAGAAATAATTGTTCATAATCAGGGAATGTCTTAAACTAATGTTGGTTTCACACCAAGTTGTTGCAACTTTGCCTGATACCTTATATTGCTGAGTTGGTTTAATCACTAAAATTATATCCACCGGAATGTTGTAAATGTCAAAGAATCCATTTAAAAACTGACATAGGACTTATTTTCACCTTTTTTACAAGTAGGCTCTCTTGTGAGAATCCAGAGAAAAGTTGTTTAACAGCTGTGGCAGGAACTATGTCTTTAAAAATGTAGGTGTTGGGGGTACATGCCGAATTCATGCAAACTTCCAATAGACATTAGTGAGATTAGAGGGCAGAAAGCCTATATTTTCCTAGTGTTTTTTTAAAAAAATGAAAAGTAGCCAAGTGTGCCATACATTTCAGCAGAGGTATAGCATGGGGAGGAAATTTAACCCTTTCTTTGCTAGCCATTTGTCTGCTCAAAATCCACCCTAGCTGCTTTCCCATCTGAGGGGGGGGGAAGAAAAAGGATCTGTGTGTGTGTGAGTGTGTGTGAGTGAGAGAGAGAGAGAGAGAGAAAGAGAGATCATTCTTCAGGGAGAAAAGCGGCTGGGGGATTTTGAGTGAGAAGACAGCCAGTAGGGAGAGTGTTAAGCAGCCCTTCTGCCTCAAGCCTGTAGCTGGAACTATATGTATTGTCTAGTATGGCCCCTATAGCTTTTGGAAATGTTTGTGACTTTCACACACAGAATGAGTAAAGTAGTTCTTCTTGAAATAATTAGATCATACAACACTGAGTCTCTTAAGTCCCAAAACGTTGTTTTTATGTTGCTCTGGCATATGCAACCTTATTCTATATCCTGTACATGTCTCTAATGTTAATTGATCAGCTGAAGTGAAGATGTAATAACTTGCACTAACACAGAGTAGAGGCTTTTAAAGTTTGAGACAGGCTTCCCTACGGAGGCATTGTTAGGAGACATGCAAAATCCTGCTGACTTCAATAACCAGTGTGCGTGAATAAGTTCAGAAGCCAAAGTTCCACATTCATGGAGTATATGAAATGATGAAAATATGTAATGCTAAGAGAGTACAGTATTAGTGATGAATGTGACCAAAATGTTTTGCTAGTGCTCCATCCCTGGCCCTTCCCACTCATGTCCTTCATGGAGCAGAAAAGCCTTACCCAACCAGGTGTCCTCCAGTGGTTTTGGACCTCAGCTCCCATCAGCCCCAGCCAGCATAGCTAATGGTTAGGAATACTGGGAGTTGTAGGCCAAAACAACTGGAGGGCAACCATGTTGAGGGGAAAGCTTGAGTAGAAGGAAGGCCTAATTTTATCAGTTTTAGTTCCACCCCATTGGTGTCCCTGTGTACACATCTTTTACTTTTACACTTCTTCCATATATGGTAAGTAAGTTGCTGCTAGGCATTCCTATGTGGGAAAGTAAAATACTGCACTTCAGGAGAACATTATGGTGAGGGGAAAACCTGATTATGAAGTGGTGTGACCCTGTAGCAAGCCTGTATAGAGACGCTGGGGCAGGGAAGTGTCATTCCCTCCCACTTCTGAATGCAGCTCCAGGGTCACAGGGGGGACAGTTTCCTTCAGAAGCATCTCCCCACCAGCCACCTCCCCAAAACCCCTCAGAATCTGGGTTCAGGAGTGGTAAGAGGAATTGAGCATTGCCTGGTTCCTCCACTACCCCAAAGGCAGCCCCTGGTGGAGTGAGGTATTATTTACCTCCTTCTGAAAAGCCTGGAGGTCAGGAGAAAAATCAGGCTAGGTGAAGCAGGACTGTCCCTACTAATTGCTGTGCCTGTGGCAGTGGCCTCAGTGATGGACTGGAGGACAAGTGCTATCTTGTTCATCCCTGAGCACTGTATTATTGTACAGGAGAAAGAGGTGGTTATGCCAGCTTTTTTGCTTGGGGAGTAGGTGTGTACAATGGATGTAAGTTGGGTGAGGAAATTTGACTAGTACAGTCATGCCTTGGATTGAGAGCATAATTCGTTCCGGAAATGTGTTTGTAATCCAAAACACTCTTATATCAAAACGAAATCCCCCCAAAAAAATTTGTACAGAGATTTTTAATTTAAGCCGTACTACAGTACTTGTATTGCAAGACGACGCTTGTATATCAAGTAAATAAATAAATAAATAAATATTTAAAAATTTGCTTGTCTTGCAAAACGCTCTCAAACCAAGTTACTTGTAATGTATTAGAATTTTTATAGCATAACACCTAGTAAGTTTTCAAATGCTTTTCTAAAGTACTCAAAGTGTTTCATTTACAACATCTTACAATATCCAAGTAAGTAAGCAAGCCAATACTATCCCAACATTACCGATAAGGAACTGAAAGGGAATTGTGTGCAGTGAAATCATGGCTGTGCTGAAATCGGAAACCAGGATACCTAGCTAATTTCTTATAGATATAGATACCCATCACCACTGACTGACTCTGCTCTTGAAGGGGTGCTTCACATAGTGCAGAAATGTCCTTCAACCATCAGAGAAGCCATCATCAACCATACATATTGAAAGCTGCTGTAAGGACCCAAGAACTGAAATAGACGTACGGTATTCAAAAATTACCCTAACAAGTGCTGGTGCTACCCAACAAGAGAGTCAGAACCCAGCCTAAAATGTCTTCTGGATTTTCTTGGGAGCCTGGATGCTGCTTCAGCTGGATTACCATAGTTTTGCCTTTACGTTTCTTTAAAACTGAAGGTTAGGGGCTAGGCAATAATGGGAAAGCTGCACTTGAACAGCAAGAAATGGCTTTTGAGGAGGGACTCCTTAGAGAACTATTGATAACATTTTTCAGCTATAACACAGCTCAGTATTGTACTTACGTAAGCGAGATGGGCACAGGTCAAAGCAGCTGGTGGTAGTAAATTCAGTTATACATGGATTTATTCATTGGTTATTTGTGTTGAAATCAATTGGAGAATACAGGGACTTGGGATCTTAAGGCTCTTTGAATCAAACCAGCCAGAGAATGTCAACCAAGATACACATATTTTCTTTGCATACTATGTAGTAAAATAGCTCAGTACTTGTCTGCAGATATTGTAGATGGGATCCATCAGGATTTGTCAGGATGTGTTGCACTGATGTATTCTTTATACTAACTGTGGGAGGACGTGTAGTTTTTTTGGTCTTGGTTGCAGCCCTTCAGTATTCCTGCAGAAATTCCTTGGCCCAACTATTGACAGGAAACCATTCTTCTTCCCTGTTATCTCCCCTCCCAGTGTAAACCATAGCTGCTAAGTTTCTCAGTTCTTTTTCTAAATAATGGCAGTCTGTAGACAGAAGAAACAATATAGAATGCCTCCAGATGTATATTCTGCAATTTCCCTGCCCTATTCATGGAATTTTAAGGTGTGTGTGTGTCCAGATGTAATCCTCTTCCTTTTGTAACCCTCCTGTGTTTTCCCATCACTTCTCCATCTTTTTTTCTTACCAGAAAAAAATCAGTCAAGGAGGGAAAGAAAATATACCGTAGCTGCACGATGCCTTTTGATTGGTAGTGGTAGGAACCTTCCATCTGGAAGCAGCCAGAGTGGTAAAAAAATAATTAATATAAAAAAGACAAAAGAACTGCTGGGGAAACACAGGAGGATTACAAATGGAAGACGTCACCATCTGGATCTCCCGATAGTTTCTTGCAAGGAACCATGGGTCAAGAGCCCTGTTTAGTAGCTGAAATTAGTCATTGATGAGCCTGTTGATTCCATGATTGAAGGGGGCAAAGAGAGCAGCAATATCAAGCCTGATTAACACAGTTGGTTTTGGCAGTTCTCATAAAAACAATAGAACATCTCATAGTGCTGATGGCTGAGTAGGCTAAGCACCTACCCTCAAACTCTCTCCCATTTTCTTTTCTTTTTTTACAAGCAAACTGGAGGAAAATGCCCTCTTTCCATCTATGTTTGCACATCACAAATAGACCTGCAATATTTTAATACCAAACTTTTATTTACATATCCTTCATGCTTTGGGCTTTGGCCTATGATATGAAATTGTTACAGATTAGATATGGGTAAATAGAGAAGAAATTCTGAGATTAAAAAATTACAAAAGAACTTTGAAAGCAGCCTTATCTTTATGTATCTAGAAATTGTGTAGCACTAATGAATACTAATGAATACTTGGACACCTTGTAGAATTCTTTATTATCACCGATTCCCTGTTTGACTGTGCACTAGTAAAACTCAGGGTGGGGCGGGGAGCAACAGAGACCTTTTGGATTGGATGGGGTAGTTTAGTTGTATGCAAATAAATTGGTCTATATATAAATGAAAAGTAGGGAAACGTTATAAAACGATGTTTTATTTGGTCCTGGATAGCATTAGTTTAGAGAAGCTGATTATCGTGCTGGATATTTCAGAGATAAAAGAACATTGGCCTTGTAATCTCAGGTAAAGTAGATAACTGTTTCATCTTGTCTTTATCACCTTTCTCTGAACTAATAATCTTTCTTTTACTTGCCATAGGTCATTTAGTGGATATGGATATCCACCATTAGTCTTGTCTTATGTCTTTAATCTTATTGGAATTGACTTTTGCCATCTGTGCCTATTATACTGAGGCTATTATAAATAGCGTTGTGATGTGTGAATAGGTAGTGGCAGCAGACTTTTTTCTTGTTTTATATATAACTGAAGTGAAAAAAGCTGGAGACAGAAATCAAATGCAGTATGGTTTCAATGTTCAGACTCTTGTTTTTTCCAAAAAGAGCATGCCTTTTTCTTTTATGCTTTAAGGTTCTAAAATCTGAACTGGAAAGAATGGTATTGCCAGTAATAAATTTAGATTCTTTGAACTGGGCATATGAATATTAAAAACAACAACAGTACAGCCACTATGTTCATGTTCATACCATAGCTGGCAACACTGAACTGGTGGTCGCTGATAATAGTGATACCTATGCCATGTTTAGCTCACCTCTTCTAAACTTTCTGCTATGAGCCACTTACCTATTCCTACTCTTGTTAATCAGTAATCTTGTTGTTAAGGCTTGTCATAACCCTGCATCTTTTGTTTAGGTTCTCAAGTCTTTGCTTCCATACAACTATGTTTATCATATCATGGATACATCTGTTAGTCTGGGCTGTATTTTTGTAGTGGTTTAGTTGTGTGAAGTGGCTATCACAGCATGAATGCAGTACCTGCCAGTCGAGGTAAGCTTACCAAATGGTAAGCTTGTTACTTAACTGCCACTTCAACTAATCATATAAATTGGTCCTTTGTTAACTTGGATTTGTTATTCTGTCAGCAACAAAGAGATTTGTTTTGAGGTTTTTCTTCTCGTTATGCAATTTGCTAAGGCACTTGGCACCATGTGAGGGGAGAAAAACAAACTGAGTTGTCTGAATCCCATTTAAGAACTAACAAGTGCATTTGTATGGAGGTGGGCTTTTGTGCATAAATAATCCTTCTGGATAGGGTCCATGATACTGCATAGAGGAAAACCCTACATCCAATTGGGAAGTGCACGCACAGTGTTTCTCTACAGTTAAACTTAATTGAGCACCTCAACCGTTACAGTTGAGTAGGTTGACTCCAGTTACACACTCATCACATGGATGATCAGCACTAACATCACTAAATTTCTTTGGGGGATCTTCCTCTATGGCAGTGTGCATAGAGCTTGCTGCTGTGCCAGGATCACCAGATGTTCATTGTCTTATAGCAGGGGTCCTCAAACTTTTTAAACAGGGGCCAGTTCATTGTCCCTCAAACTGTTGGGGGGCCGGACTATAGTTTGAAAAAAATATGAACGAATGGATCAAGTAAAAAAAAAGGACCCGGGTCCTTTTTTTTTACTTGATAGGGGTGAATTATTTTTTTTTCTTAAATGGGAAGTTATTATAAATTAATGATTATAATGTTAATAAGTGATTAAATGGAGGATGGAATTTTACGCTGACTACGGGCTTGCACCCGCCTACCTAACTAGGTTGCTGGCCCGTTCTGCATTGCAACTGGATGTGGATACAATTCCAAAGGTATCTTCTAGCGTGCACATGTGCAGAGAGAAACGTCTATCTCACATACACAAGGTCGCCCTTTTGAATTCCATACTAATCTGGACAAACATCTTCAGGTCCTAAACTCTCAAGCTTTAGCGCAGGGTTGGGTTCGGCAACTTCTGGCCCTCCGGGTGTTGAACTGCAACTCTCATAAGCCCTGCCAGCCTAGTCAATGGTGAAGAATGCCGGGAGTTGTAGTCCAACAACACCAAGGAGGCCACAAGTTGCCCACCCCTGAGCATAACGCAAGCCATGCATGCAAAAGTATGCAGGTAAGGGGGGGGGGGGAGATGGAGAAAAGTCCACACGGCGAGAATGAGGAGTGCGTCAAGCGATCACGGGGTTTAAGAGATTTTGCCTATGCACTATTCCCATATTTATTCCTGCTTGGGCGATGAATCCCGACATACGTATCTGGAGTAACCCCTTTCACAATCACCATCGTGATGCTTTGAAAGAACCTTAGCAGCTCCCAAGCGCCTTCCTGCTGCCGCCGCCACTAGTCCAGCCTCTGTGCCGCGCCTTCCTCCCCCCTTCCTTTCACTTGCTCTTTGCTTTCCACTGTCACCAGGGCCTGGCAGGGCGAGAGTCGAGGAGGAGGAGGAAGCGGCAGGGCCAGCGCTACCATTAGGCGAACTAGGCGGCTGCCTAGGGCGCATGGATCAAGGGGGCGCACCGGCGCAGAAACGCCTTGAAATTTAATTAGCGCTGTATCTCTCGCCGAGCTCGGATGCGGTGCCTGCCAAACTCCTCTTTGACTCCCTGGGACACTTCGGCAGGTAACGGAGCCAGGAGGAAGACGCATGCGCGCGCACACACAGAAGACGGCGGGGCTGCTTGCGAGAAAGGGGGTGCTCCCGCCCCCTCGCAGCAGGGAGTAGTGGGGGAGGAAGATCGGGAGAAGCAGGGAGCCCGCTGGTCTTGGCCACTGGTGCTGTGAGACACGTGGCCGTTGTGGGGGAGCAGAGGCCGTCCCTTCCAACGGAGCCCGGAGGAAAGCGTGCGCGCACACACACACACACACACACAGAAGACGGCGGGGCTGCTTGCGAGAAAGGGGGTGCTCCCGCCCCCTCGCAGCAGGGAGTAGTGGGGGAGGAAGATCGGGAGAAGCAGGGGGCCCACCGGTCTCGGCCACTGGTACTGTGAGACCCTTCCAGCAGAGCCCAGCCTATTTACCCCTATAATATCTTTATCCCGCTCTTCCTTCCGGGAGCTGCTTTGAGCTCCCGGAAGGAAGAGCGAGATAAAGATTTAAGCAGCGCACGCGATTCTCCGCCACCATTATCTCACAACAACCCCGCAAGGGAGGTTAGCCGAAATAGGGATGTGTCTGGCGGCACAAGTTTACTCCGTCAACTTCGTGGCTGAATGCAGGTTGGTCTCCCTGGTCCTAGCCTGCTGCCACGTTAACCACTACACCGCGTTGGCGTAGTGTCTGCGGGGAGGGGGCATCTGAAAGCCTAATAAATGTCCGGGGGAGGGAGCATAGGCCTTCGTTGATCGGAGAGCCCCTGTTGTCGGAAGCAGGTATAGGACAGCGTATGGGGGTGAGAAGCCACAGCCTTATGGATGTTTTTTATTTTTTAAGGCTGCAATCCTAGACACACTTATCTGTCAGTCTCATTAAATTCAGTAGGTCTTTCTTCTGAGTAGACATGGATAGGATTACTCTGTAAAAAGAAGAGTCTGAGGCTCCCTGTGTAGAAATCCCAGAATTACAGTTGTGGTTATTTTGCACATGCTCAAGGGAACTCTTTTCGTCATTATGTCGAGCCCGACTCTGTACATGAGCTTTGAGGGCACGGCTCTGTAGGGTGAACCTTGTCTTCTATTAAGCTCTGGTGATAGAATATGTTGTTTGAATGGGGTTCTGGACATTCTTGCTTTGTGTGTGTGTGTGTGTGTGTGTAAAGCCCATGGTGAGCTATATGTGAGTAGATGGCACTGGGGTGTATGTAAGTAAGGATGTGACAAATCTGTGTTCTTGGAACATGTCCTACCGTAGTTTATTTGGCTTACGCTGGCTCAGCTTGTCTGAGCGTGGAAAGCTAAGCAGGGTCGGGCCTGGTTATTACTCGGATGGGAGACCCCTCTAGTTTCCTGCATTGAGCAGTGGGTTGGACTCGATGGCCTTGATGGGGGTTGCACTCATGCCCTTCCAACTCTGTGATCTATGAAATCTATGAAATTAATCCTTTATTATTGTAGTTTGGCCAGCTCAATCACTGTGAATGAGCAATCGGGCTTGATAAAAGAATGTTGGTGGTTAATGAATGAGCACTCCCAGTGTTAGAGAAAAGTGTGCTTAAAAGGGATTAGACAAATTAATGGGTATATATTTATCTCCTGTATCAGAGGCAGTATGCCTGTGTACACCAGTTGCTGGGGAACATGGGTGGGAGGGTGCTGTTGCACTCATGTCCTGCTTATGGGTTTCCTGTGGGCAGCTGGTTGGCCACTGTGTGAACAGAATGCTGGACTAGATGGACCCTTGGTCTGATCCAGCAGGGCTATTCTTACGTTCTTAAGTGGGGTTTACAGCTATTCTTTGTAAATTCAGTGTAATTGAAATTTCAGTGTGATGATAAAGGGGCTAGTGCCAAGTCTTGCCCCCCCAAAAGTATGCAGGACAATGTATCTTAATAGTCAATTGTAATTTACGATGACTATATCTGAAGTTTCATAATAAGTTCTCAAGCTACTGAAATTTTAAAAATGTACATGTATATGCCATAAGAATGAAAATATTTATTTTATTAATCCCATAATTATACTTAACATTTTAGTTTGAGCTGTATGAATAAACATGATGAAATGTGGTTAGCCAGATGGATGCAGAGGAAGACTGGTGGGCTTCCCCTGGCCACTTCAGCCCCTTGCTTGCCTACCATTGATTGGCAGTCTGATATTGGTCCATAAGCAGCCTTTCCCAACATTGGGTCTGCAGATGTTGTTGGACTACAACTATCATCATTCTCAGTCAGCATGACCAATGGTCAGGGATGATGGGAGTTGTTGGCCAACAACATCTGCATTCCCAAAGTTGGGAAAGGCTGGTCTATGGGGCAGGTGAGAGTCATGTTTAGTTTCTGAAGGCTGTGATGTGGTCTCTGAGGGGCAAATCTTATCAGCTACATGAGTGGGAGGGAGCCCATCTCCCATCAGCCCACTTTTTCTATTGGTTGCTCTCACCTGTCACAAAGATGGACATCTAGTTAGTAAAAGAACTGTGTTTTCAAGGTGATGATAATCTGGCAGTCATGGACATAAATCTGGCTGGATGACCGGCCAGATGGGCGATTAACAAGGGGGGGGGCGCTAAATATCTGATCTTGCCTAGGGCACCAAACTGCCTTGCCCTGGGAAGCGGGCAGGGAGGGGAGCGCAGCCGAGGGAGAAGAAGTAGAATCAAAACAAGAGAGACACGCCTTTCCCCTGGCTTGCACTCCTTCCCGTGGCCAGGCGGCTGTGGCGTGTGTGTGCGCGACAAGCCCGTTATGTGTGAGGGGAAGGGCGAGCTGGCTCCTCCGCCTGACAATGGAGCTGCAATAAACCGGGGTTGGTGGTGGTGGTAGCACCAGCGGCGGCGGCAGCAAGCAAGAGGCGGCGGCGGCAGCATCAGCATCATAATCATCAAACGCCTTCTCTGCCGTCGCGTCCTCCTCAAGCTTCCCGCTGCCGCTGCCGCCGCCACCACAACCCCCCCCCTCCTCCTCCCTCGGCGATGCTGAACCAAAAGAGTAACAAGGGCAAGAAGAACAAGCGCGCTAACAGCAGTGGGGACGAGCAGGAAAATGGAGCCCTGGCCATCGCAGCTGTCGGAGGAGGAAAGCACACAGGATGACGTCAGCGTTATAATCCCGTGAGCTTTCCTCCTCTGTGGAAGAGTCGCGCGAGGAGATTTTCCTTCTCGCGCGAGCAACGATTTTCCTTCTCGCGCGAGCAACGATTTTCCTTCTCGCGCGAGCAACGATTTTCCTTCTCGCGCGAGCAACGATTTTCCTTCTCGCGCGAGCATGAGTGGGAGGGAGCCCATCTCCCATCAGCCCACTTTTTCTATTGGTTGCTCTCACCTGTCACAATGATGGGCATCTAGTTAGTAAAAGAACTGTTAGTAAACGATCGGCCGCCGGATAAAAAGACAAGGTGGGCCGGATGTGGCCCGTGGGCCGTAGTTTGAGGACCCCTGTCTTATAGGGTTCCTAGCATACACTTGATCAGTAGCTGCCAACTGCCATAAGTAGCAAAACCTGCTACAGGTAGCATGAGTTCCTGATGAGCTTTTGGAGTGGCTTGGCATTGAGACAATGAGCTGGTTCATGCATAATGAGAACCCACTGTGGGTTAATTTCCCTGTGGGGTTTGTCATGTGCTGGATGGCATTTTTAAAATGCAAGGGGCAGGGGTGGGGGTATGCGTGCTGCGGCTGGTCGTTACGTGTGAACCCTGCTAGGGTGGGATGTTGGGGCGGCTAACAGACCACCCACAACCCTAAACAGGCCATGGGGTGTGGGTGGTTTGCTAACCACCCCAACATCCCACCCTAGCAGGGTTCACACACAATGACAAGCCCCAGTGCGCCCCTCCCCCACCCCCATGCTCCCCTCCCCCACCCCCACAGCTTGCATTTTTAAAATGGTGACTGGCGTTGCAACAACAAGCCCCGCTGGGAAATTAACCCACGGTGGCTTGTTGTTATGTGTGAACTCGGTCAGTCTTTTGTGCCACACCCAGCACATACTACAGAATACGTCAATATGTGTATTATGGGAAATAATATTCTACCATTGTTTTATTAAATGTTAAATGGTTTTGCCCATTCTGAGTTTTTGGAGTGATCTAGGTTAGAAATAAAATTGTCTGCTCCTCCCCCCCCACGCACTTCAGCCATCGTAGGGCCAAACTAGGTGTGATGCTAGTTGCATGGTTAACCTGCTGTACAGGATTTTTAAAAACATCAATAGCCAGTTCATGGGGTGGTTGGGCTGAGCCAGACTGAGACTGTGGTGGATCAGGGGAATTTGCTCTTGCTGCTTTCCCTTTCAGAATTGCACCTTATTGCAAATAACAGGTGCAGGGGTGGTGGTGGTTCCAATTGGGGCCAAAGAGTTAAGGCCCACCCTCCCCACACCACAGTTGTGATGTGGATCCATCCCCATCCCCCTTGTGATAGCTATTTGATTTTTAAATATTCTGCATGCCAGAGCCCAGGGCTAACTGTGCAGTTAGCATCACATCTAGCCTGGTCCTCTGAAACTTTATGGTGTTCATAGCAAAGGCACTAAAGACAACATGTTGGTCTCAATGACATATTAGCTGTCATTCTAAAACCCCACTTATTTATTTATTTAAAATAATTCTATGCTGGCTTTCAGGGCAGGAGCTCTCCCCCACCCAGGCAGCTTACAACAATAAAATTGACCAACACACTAATAAGACAGCAAATATTTCACAAAAACAACAATCTAATACATAAATGAAACCAAATACGGTACATAAAAACATAAGGGGAAGGCCAAAGTAAACAAGTAGGTTTTCAGTGTCTTCCCAAAAGCCTGCAATGATAGGGCCTGACAGACCCTTGCTGACAACCCATTCCAGAGGTGTGGGGCCACTATGGAAATGGTCTTCTCTTGTGTACTTGCCCACCTAACTGCGCTCTAAGGTGGGCACGTGAGAAGGACCGCTGTTGCTGTTCTTAAAGTGTGGGCAACCTGGTGTGGGTAAAGGTAGTCCTTCAGGTAACTTGATCCCAAACCATTTAAAGCTTCAAAGGCCAAAACCAGCACTTTAAATTGGGCTCAGAAATGCACTGGTAAGCAGTGCAGCTAGTGTAGTATAGGCAATATATGATTTGACTGCCTTGCGTCCCCAACACTCAGGTGGCTGCGTTCTGTACCAAGCCATATTCAAATGTAGCCCTACATGCAACCCATTGCAGTAGTCTAGCCTGGATATCACTTAGGTTGGGTTAATCCTTAATTCAAGGAAATATCAGAACTCCTTGGCTTTCTTTCTCTTTTAGCATCCAGTGTAGGCCTGCAACTAAAATACAAGGAATATACTTTCCATTTGGGGAGAAGTATTGGCCTATATTGACAGATCATCTCATGAGTGTAACTTCTAAAATTTGTTTGTTATGGTAACAAATCATAATATTTGCAGTGTTAATGTTTTCAGTTGCTTATAAATTACTTAAAGTATGACATTTTGGGCATCATGGGTAGGCTGCAAAAAAAGAAAAGAAAAAGTAGCATTGCTCTGCCTAACCATTTGTGGTATATATGTTCAGCAGTGTTAAATGATACTAAGAGTTATTATTCCACATCATGTGTTCCTAGTTTTAATGGGACCCTTGATAGGACTGCCTATTCAAAATAGACTTTGCTTACCTTTTTTATTTTCAACTCAGTCCGTTAATTATTGCTCTCATGTGTGCCTCTGAAATAAGCAGCATTGCTTGGTGGATTCAGTATGTGTAGCTATGGCTACACCATTTGACATCTTACTGCTAAATGTTGGGGACCTAGATTTACATCTATGAAACTAGTTTCCTGGCAGCCACAGTAGTTTAGAATTATGTGCAGAAGAGCGTGTCTGCTGTCTTGTTGGTGTGTGTTATGAGACTGGGAGGGGGGGATAACTTTTCCTCCTGGTGGACCCATTCTTTATGTGGGTTCCCCAGGAAAAGAATCTCTGATAGGCTGCCACCAGTCAGGATGATTCTCCTGACCGGACACACCCTAGTTAGTCCAGCTGCTTGGGGAGTTTCTGAGCCCTATTGCCAAGGACTACTCCCTTCAGCCCAGACCTAGGAAAAAAGAAAAAGAAAGGTACTTTGGACTCTCCTTCACAAAGCCCAGAAACTGAGAACTTTCCAAACTCCTTCTAAAAATCTTAAAACACAAGCGGTAGCTTTGTAACCATATGTGGTCTTCCATATGGGGAACAGTTCAGTGACAAATCCCTTTTAAAATAACACAGCCGAATGTCCAATATAAAAAGGAATTTATTCAGGGGGGGTGGAGAAATGATGGGGAAAAGCCAGGGAAGGCCACAATCTCACACATATGTGTTAAATGATACTAAGAGTTATTATTCCACATCATGTGTTCCTAGTTTTAATGGGACCCTTGATAGGACTGCCTATTCAAAATAGACTTTGCTTACCTTTTTATTCCAAATAAAAATCAAAAGTATGGTCTGAGAAAGAGCATCTGACTTCCAGTTCAATGGTATATAGAAAAGCTTTTGAAGGACTGAGAGGATCTTTTTTATGGGGACCTCCATTCACCAAAAGCCAGCCCCGTAGAGACTGATGGTTGTTCTGTCTAGTAATCTGAGAGCCTCCATTTCTGATGTCAGTGGTCTAGCCAGCAAATCAGAAAATTCCTAAAGACTGTAACTTCCAACTCAAAAGCCCAAGGTGGTTGGAACCAGTCAGCCTATTCAAGAAAAGGGATTAAGGTTTTGTTTGCATTTTGGAGGACAAAGAAGTGAGATTCATATTGCCCAGCAGGGTGCCAGCTGATGAGATGCTTTAGGGTAGGGGTTTCCAACCATTTTAGATCCGTGGGCACATTTGGGAATTGGAAAAAACCCTGTGGGAACCACCACAAAATACCTAATCAGTGGATCGCTGTTTTGGCATCTACCTGTCACGTCTATGCTGGATCTTCGGCTGCATCTTATTCAGCAAAAACATTTGTTTTGTGTCTATTGGACACTGCAACATTTCTTTAATAAGGGTGTGGAGCTTTTGGGGGTTCCTACATACACACACACACACACACACACACACGCCTCCTCATGTATAAACCAAGTGGGGCCAGTTGAGGGGGCTGGGAGGAAACTAAAGCCTCGGATGGAATGAATGGCGCCTAGATGCCTGGAGAAGCTGGCCTAGGGCCTTCATATGTAAATAGTTCAAGCCATGAGTCATGAGTTCCCTTCCCCCTGCCTGGCCAGGTGAAGTGCATTATGATTGGCTAAGAGGCAGCAGAGCTACAGGGAGGAGGGGAGGGGGGAAAAAGGTATATTTCCCAAAGCGTGGGTTTTGGTCTTTGTTCTACCCGGCTGTGGTAATGGCGGTAAGCCAAGGACCCCAGGCAGCTCCTGGTGAAATTAGCTGGATTGAGGGCTCTAGTAAAGGCAAGCCTTGTGGGAGTTTTACCCATCTCGGACCTTCGGGTAGGTGTGGTAATCTCCCTCGGACAGCGAGGCTGTGCTGGATTTAACCCTTGAAGAGAACACCCTCAGGTAACAGGTGTGTGCCTGAGAGATATTAAGGAATCAGGTTTTATTGTTTTGCAGCTTTACTGTGTACTAAAGTGTCTCTCTCTTTATTTTGTGTGCTTCTCTCATTTCCCTAATCTTGTTGTAAAATGCTACCAGAATAAACCTTGTCTTGGTTTTACCCCACATGGTGTTTGTGGATTGCTCTGTGGCTTCAGTAACTAAATCCAGGTTACAGAATTAAAGGTGAGTCCCTCAACAGAGATCCAAGTAGGATTGCAGACAGCTGAGGCTGGCAATCTGGTACCTTGAGATCTCTGGGGGTCTTGGTTCCTTTGGAGTAGGAAAGGGTGGGGGTGTGGCGGGCCAGCCAGCCCCCCCTTCCTCCACAAAGGGATTATCTAATTCAGCTAATTGCTGGAGGTGCAATACGGCTAATGCTTCTTTTAAACATATGTTTTGGCAATGTCCAGTAGTTGCTTCTTTTTTGGGGGTGGTTATTACACAGATAAATTTTGAACTGGAACAGCTTTTAGTATTCACTGATGTACATGATCTTTTAAATTATTTACCTGCTTCATGGAAATTAACAAATGGTCAGTGTAAATGGATGCTCTGTACCCTTTTGACAGCTAAAAGACTGATATTATATTGGAAGGATAAACACTCCTGTCCTATAATGCAGTGTATTGAGGACCTTACAACACTGTCAATATTGTAATGGGTGGCATATAGACACCACCTTCAAATGGATACTTATTTGGATGTTTGGTCTGCTTTTGTTGAAGCCTATGTATAATTGCTAGGAAGTTGTATGCATTTCATACAAATACATGTATTAAGAAACCCGGAACAAACAAACAAACAAATAAATAATTAATTCGGGGGCCTGTGGGCACCACATTGGGGAGCCCTTTGCAGGTGCTGCCTATGGGTGCCACATTGGGGACCCCTGCTATAGGGGGCACTGTGGTTCTACATTAGAAGTCACAGTGTTGTACAACAGTCCTGTGCTAACTAGCTTGTGATTAAATATAACAAAATTCGATACGGTGCAAATGTTCCATTTGCTGTTCCCCATCCTAAGCCATACCTAGCGTAGAAAGTTGTAGGATTCAAATGTTAAGATGATGACTTCTGAAAATTTACAGTTCTAAGATAAATATGGGATAGGCTGAAGGATCAAAAGTTGAACATGCATAGTGAATTCCTCTTGAATTATCTCATCTAATTTCTCATCTGTCACTTTTCTTAATTTTTCCATTTTTCATTTAGAGGTTCTCATTGCATTTAATAATTAAGGTTTCAATGAGTGGAATTGGCTTTACAATAATTCAGTCTTTGGTGAGACTGGGCTGAGGAAGGCACACTGAGTTTCAATCTTTTTCATTGTTCTGTTCCATGCTTGCAGATTGTGAGAACATGTTTTCCTAGAGGCATAATGGTGTACAGTACTCTTGTTGTCTTTTCTCAAACCATGTTACTGACTTACATATGTTTATTCACAGTGCTTTTTTTCTGGAGAAAAGGGTACCGGAACTCTTGGATTACATTTCCTCGGGAGTAGATGGCGATTAAATTGTAATGCAATTTATAGAAGAAAAGGTGCTGGAACTCAGTTCCGGTGAGTTCCACCAGAAAAAAAGCCCTGTTTATTCATATAAAAACTTAGTTTTTGATGTGGCATAATTTTGTAATGTGGCATACAACTTTTAGTTCTTCATTTGTCTTTTCATCCCTACCCTCAATAGTTTTTCTTATCTCACCATTGTTATCCTTCTTGGTTATTTCTCTTGCTCCTAGTATGCACATGGTCCTGATTGTTCCTCCTTAAGACTCTTGGGGTTGTGGGTTGGATTTGGATGTCTGGAGAGACAAATTTGGCTCCTGGGTCTCAGGAATTTGGAAATCAAAAAATGGGTCTGGGGAAGAGAGCTTGTCTAGCTGGAGAAATCCTCATAATAATGACTATGTTGAGTTCTGAGGCCAATATTTTAATGACTTCACTAGCGTACTCGACAAATAGCTATGTATATTTTTACAATCTTGTTGCTTTTCCCTTCTCTTTTCTCTTGATATTTTCATCCATCACTATTGCCTCTGGCCCTATAGCCTCTTTAGCAGGAAAAGTTTGATTTTTTAAAAACTATCTTTATTACTTTTTGTGGATTATTTTCTCTGGTACTCTTGTAGTTATAAGACCATTGCTGAGGTGTCATGTAGAGAAGTCTTGTTAACTTTCAATGTTTAAAAGTGCAAAGGGATGCTTTTCAAATACTCCTGGAAACCAGCTGTCGCTGATTGATTCTGGTGGTAGATGAGCTATTTATGTTCACAAGGCTGGGAAAAGACTGAACAGACAAAATTAGTGGGGTAGTACCATGGGTGCAGTTGGAGTGATTTATCTATCTCTCCCTCTCAGTGACTGGGTTTGCACAATGCACTAAGCCTCAGAAGGTGAAGCAGCAGAGTGGCTTAGTGTGTCGGCTGAACGCCGCAGGGTGGTTCATAAGCCAACCTGGTGTGGCTTATAAACCACCCTGCTAAGCCAAGGCTACTGCTCTGGCCAAGGGACTTTGGCTGATGATAGCCAGCCAAGTGGCACTTGGTGCGGCTGTCATCGGCTTCCCCGGGAAGCCACCAGGCTCTGCCTCATGTTGCCCCCTCAATCCCCATTTGGGGGCTGGGGGACCGGTGCGCAGTGGGAGGAACCAGCCTACCAGCCTCGCTTCCTCTCTGGGAAGCGAGCCTGAGTGCTTGGATCCTACCCATCACCACTGCGCCTGGATCCTACCCATCACCTACCCATCACCACCTCCTCCCTGAGCCCCACCAAGTGGGAAGAGGGTGTGTGCCAGACCCCGTGGCGACAGTGGTGCTTACTAGCAAGGGCGGATTTAACCCACCCTTGTTAAGGAGCGCTGCGGTGGCTGTCATGTGGGTTTGCCACACATGTAGCAAACTCATCACAGTCCCCCCGTCACAGCTGTTGGAACGATAGCGTGTGGCGAATTGGCCTTGCTGCCGTGGCGGTGCTCCCTAGCAAGGGTGGGTTTAACCCACCCTTCCTTGGGAGTGCTGTGGCAGCTCTTCCTCCCAGACCCTGGCTCGCCCCCATATCTCTTCTCACACCAAGTGAGAGAAAGGGGTGGAAGGGGCAGAGCATTCTCTCTGTCACTGGCATGCACACTGGTGATGGAGAGAATAAGCCCCTATCCACTGCAGGAGTAGTGAGAGCTACCCCTGCGGTGGATGGGAGCTTTTTCTCTCTGTCACTGGCATGCACAAACGCACCAGTGACAGAGAGAATAAGCCCACCCCCACCCCCCAAGTGGTGTTCCCCTTCCTCGTTCCCCTTCCTCGTTCCCCTTCCTCCTGGGCGCCGCTCTCAAGCGGGGAGAGCGTCCCCTCTGCTGTGCTTATTTAGGAGCAATCCCAGCAGAGAGGAGCACTTTAAATCGCGGCTGGAGATGCAGCCACAAGCAGCCCTTTCTGGCTGCTTGCGGCTGCTTTTCCAGAGGCAATTTAAAACAGTCCCTTCTGCTGGGATTGCTCTTACATAACCTCAGCAGTGGGGACAGTTTGCAGCGCTGCCAGGGAGAATCAGGTCCCTTTCCCAACTAGACTAGCGAGAGATGCTAGTCGTGTTGGGAGAGGGACCTGATTCTCGTTGGCAGCACCGCAAACAGCAGGGGGAACCCATAACAGTTGCCAGAAGTGCCAATTGGGCAATTTTCGGCAGCTGTCATCCCCACTCCGCTCCTCTCAGTGCTCCTGCATGGTGTCCTCTGGGATACCGGTGGGAGGACTGAGCAGGGAATGGGGGGGGGGGGAGAGGCGGTGCCTCCAGACCCCCACTGTGCCCGATCATTAGTCAGACACAGCCGGGGCCTGGGGCAACTTTTATGCCCACAGAGGCTACAGAGATCCTGTGGACTTAAAAGTGTTGTGTGAACCCGCCCAGTGTGTATCTGTGTGAACATTTACACTGCTGGGCCAATTTTTCAGTAAACCATAGGTCAAATGATGAATTTCCACATTGGTAGTAGAGAGAGTATTCTGAATCATGAAGCATCAGGGAGAATGTCCTGACTTTTGATTTAGTTCAGAAGAGATGTAGCTCATCTAATGTAAGTTGAGCAGTCATGGCCTCCATTAATGACGGTAATTTTAGTTGTTGCACTAATAAGCTTTTAGGATGAACAGTTGCTTAATGGCTGGATGTATTTTGCAAGCTGAAATTAATGATCTTCGTTATCCAGCTGCTAACATAAATCTGTTTCCTCATTGATTCTTAAATGTGATATATCTTATGAAAATAAAAGATCCTGGAGTGAATCTTTTTCACATTGCTAACTGAAGATGCAATGAGAAGAACATTTCTACATAACTGCCACAAGAAATAATGATGAAGGGAAAAGTACACTTCTGATATTTCAGAACAGCCTGTATCTTGCATCTTAGTCATGAGATGGGAATCCTTTTAATATTAGTTTGAATTGTGCTTCGCTCAAAGAGTAATACACACATGTTGCCGACTTTTTAATGCTACCTTGTCCTCCACTGGCTCTTAAAGTGTGAGACATGCCTTCCTTGGGAGATGAACATGTTTGATGAAGTAGATTCAAGATTCTCCTTGATCTTTCCCAATGTGTATCTTCATTGGGGTAGAAGGTAGATACACGCCATCCCTTCGTATTCTATCCAGTATAGGAGACAATAGTCTGCTCTGTAAGATGGTCAATGTTAGTTTTCTATTTCCCCCTATTTTTAAAGAAACTTGTATGTGGCTCTTGTTACACCATTTTCCTTTGACTTGCTTGCCCTGTTTCTGGCTGTGTGGAAGAGAGCGGTGTCTGGTAATCAAGCATCATTATATCCTGGCACATATTTACCTGATGAATTTATACTGTTGTGCAACTGGTTGAACTCTTAAGGCTTCCTTTGAAGAACCTTGTAAGTGTATGTAGTAGTAATCTTGCTTCGATACCTTGCTGCATTACTGTAATGCCAGGTCCATAACCTTTTTACCCCTGAGGGCAACATCCAGTCTTATCATGAGTACATGTGCGCACTCACATGCGCACACACACACACACTCTTCCCCACTCCCCCCATGCATACACACATGCAGATACTCCCCCCATACTCACACTCCCACACCCATATATACACTTTATCCTCACACACAGACACACTCCTCCCCCAACAGGCACATTTCCCCCCAAGATGCACACAGACGCACACACAAAATTCAACCCCACTGACAAATCTCAGTGCACAGGGATAGGGGGGTTTAAATCTCCCCTTCCTGTCTGATGAGATCTAGGGATCGTTGGGGGTTGGGAGAGGCATTTGCTATTTGCCCACTGCTACTAGCATGTGATTTTGTGATCTCTCTGTGCCTTTGTGTTTCTCTCTCTCTGTATGTGTATTCTGTTTTTATTCTGTTTTGACTGTGTTTTAATACATTCGTTTTATTGTTTTAATTAAGTTCAATTTATGATTATAAGCCACCTTGAGTGCCACTTTTCTTGGTTGGAAATCAAATAAATAAATGGCTGTTTTGAGGCAGTATAACATATCCAAAAATATATTTGGAAAAATGACTTAATTTAGCTTTGATTTAAAGGCAGAGCTACACATTGAGGTAAACATGGGGTTCCCAAACTTGTTTGACTCATTGTGTGTGTGTGTGTGTGTGTGTTGGGGAGATTTGGCCAGGAGAGAATACTTAAGCTTTCTCCCACATTTTCCAATCCTGCTGCTTCACTTGCCCAACCTCCTTTTGCTTTGCCTGCGTCTTCCCTTCCTCTGCTCCCCGCCATGCCTCATTGCACTACAGAATTCACCACAGCCATACCCGCTCTGTGCTGACAAAAAAGAACATTGGAGATGTGGTTGCATGGCTAGAGCAGCTGTCACAACAACCACTTTAGACAAACAGCCCCATCTGCCATGTTGTTGTTAGTTCTTCAGCAGGACGAGCATGGGGAAGGGCAAAGTTGTTGGGTTGCATGGAAAAAGAGGCAATGCATCTTAGTGTAGTGTAATCTACACTAGCCTTGACATGGCTAATCACAGTACACAAAAATGAACAGGGTCTTAAATCCATGAAGAAACGTACAATATAATTTTCTGTTTTAAATAATGTCTCTTGAAAATCTCATAGTTGTTGATAGAAACCTAACCCTGCCACTGCAGCAAATGAAATGCTGTGCTACTTTAGGAAGATTAATTGAAGCACCAGCATTCTTGACAGGCCAGTTTATGTCTTTGTACAATACAAAGAGAAAACCCTGTAAATTGTCAGGCTGCAGGAACAGAATTACGATGGTAGCTTGAGTGCATCCTTCAAGAAGAACACAGCCATTGGGCTTTTCTGTACGGTCATGAAACATTTCAGCTTGCTGTATGTCCTGAGTGTGCCCAACCTCAGGAACAATGGAGAATTGGTCTGGTGCTAGGGGAACCTCTTCCCTCTACAGTCTCTGGCTTTATTCCTGCTGGACAGGCAGCTTTTTGTCTGGTAGAGCTGGTTCAGAAAACTAGCACTGAGCCAAGTTAACAGGAACTAGTGTACATCACTTAGGTTCCTTGGTATAGATAGTGGAGTATTATTGTAAGGTTTCCTGGAAGGAAAGACAGAGCCAAGACTTCAGGACTTAACTTAGAGATCTGATGGCACTTACGGTGCAGGTATTCTGCCACTTAGTAAAAATGTATTTGTGTGGACATACTGATTTTTAGTACCTGCCTATTGAATGATTGAATTAAGTTTATTTGCCATATGTTTTACTGTGGTTTTATTGTATTGTCTTGATTTTATAAACAGCCTTATAATTTCTTAAGCTGAAAGGTGGTCTATAAATAATTCTAATAAATAAATAAAATAACCAACCAGTAACCAGCCAAACAAGAAAAGAGAGCGCCTTAAAAGAAAGATGTAGATAACAAACAGTGAAAACTTTGTTCGCATATGCGAGTCAAGGATCTTATGCTGAAGGCTGGCCTAAAAGAAGAGGGTAAGCAAAAGGGGAGAATGAAGGGGCAACAGCTAAACAGCTGTGCCGGGGCAGGAGGTGTGAGTGGTGGGCAATAAGCCAAAGGTTCAGGAACTAGGAGAGAGAAAGGGAGGAAAGGTGGTTTGTTACCTATCCTTAATCTGATGAGATGGCTGAAAATGGGGGGGGGGGAGGATTATTGATAGTTGGCTAAATCCAGAAAACAGGATGACTGGAGATGGGCATCCACCAGACAGGAATACAAGATGATGGGATGCAAGGATAGGTGCCCAGTCAAGAGTGAGTCAAGCAGGAATGCTCTCAAAAGCACACTAAGCATAGGAATCTTGGGGCAATTATATTTTTAGAAAACAGAAGAAGTTTCATGGGAAACAAATAGGGCAGAAGTAATAGGAATGACTTCTGGAAGGTGGTTGTAGATGATGGGTGAGCTGGTACTAAGCCAGATGATCACAAAGGCCTCTCTCTGTTGTCAATTAATGGGTGGCAAGGTTTTATCAAAGCTAGTTTAACCTGTCTAGCAGAGCTCCATTACTCTGGGCATTCAGGCACTAGGACAGAAATCTCAGTTCCACTGGAAGGATCTTCAGGGTGCTAGTCCTGACCACCAAGCACCATTGAGCTGAACTTTTGCCAGCATGACGGCTATAGACGGGCAAGATGGAGGCTTTGAGACAAAATAGAGGTGCTCTGGCAATATAGTATAGTATAGGTTAGGTTTCAGTTGATGATTAAGTTGAATGTGTGTGTGGTGTTGGTATCTCAAATTTGTTGAACTCCATACACCATTTTATGTTGCATTAGTAAGGATATATTTGAAGCAAAGAAATATTGCTAGATAATAACATATGTTTGAAATCATTAGGCATAGCCAAAACAGACAAAACACTGATATTTGTTTGAGAAGGCGAATATTGTCTCTTTCTGTTTTCAGGGTGGGGTGAGGGAAAGCTGATTCCTTGTTGAGAGATTACATTTTTTGTAAACACATTCAGCTCAGTTGGGGGTGGGATTTGGGAGAAGAACCATGGCACTACATTTATTTTGCTTTTTAATCTCTGTTATATACATTGGATGTACTTTAATCTTTATACTATGAGGAATTCTTTTTGTGTGTATTTTATAGCCAAGGTCCTTTAGAGTGCAGTTGCTGGCAGGGTGGAAGGAACAGTGGAGATTCTGTTGCTTCTTCTTCCTCTCTGCAGGGCTGCCTTCCCACACACACAAAAATCCAGTTAGGTGAGCCTCAGAGCTGATCTAACGTCCTCTCTCTGTTGGGTGCATGGTTGGGGGCTGAGGGCTGTGGATCCATGGCCACTCTCTTGCAGCCCACCACCACACTTCCAACTTCCCAATTCCCACCCCCCTCTGCAAGGTCAGAGTCCCTACCTTCTTGAGGGAGCTACTGTGGAAAACTCTGTGATGTCTGGGAGGAGCCAAGACTCCTCTGAGGTTGGAGCTTTGTCTAAGACCTTGGAGGGGTTTCCCCAAATAATCCTGTGGCCTCTGGGACGCTGTCTAAGTACTATAGGATTGCTTTTTTAATCAATCAATCAATCAATCAATCAATCAATTAATTATATTTTTGAATCGCCCATCTGGCCAGTCATCCGGCCACTCTGAGCGATGTACAGTCCAATAAAATACAAGGAGAAAACCCCCCCAGTGTAAAACACAATTAAAAACAGTACTAAACTTAAAAATCCTAACCCACCCCATATTCCCGCCGGAAAAGCCACGTTTTAATGCATGGCGGAAGCTACCGTAATCAAGGAAGGGGCATGGCGGAGGTCACTGGGGAGAGAGTTCCATAAATTCGGGGCTGCCACAGAAAAGGCCCTCCTCCTAGTCCCCACCAGCCCGGTTTAATGTGTTTGAAGTAATTTTGTATAGCTATTTTTTTCAACTAAATGTTCATTGTTATTGAAAAGGCACAGCCACTATCCCAACACTCTAATATCAAAGAGTATAAAAGAGCAGCAGTTCTGGCATTAAATCTTTACTTTAAGATTTAATGCCAGAGTGTTGGACTGGGACTCAGGAGATCCGGGTTCTAGTCCCCGCTCAGCCATGAAACTCACTGGGTGACTTTGGGCCAGTCACTGACTCTCAGCCTAACCTACCTCACAGGGTTGTTGTGAGGATAAAATGGAGAGGAGGAGGACTATGTAAGCCGCCTTGGGTTCCTTGCAGGAAAAAAGGCGGGGTATAAATATAATAAATAAATAAATAAGTATGCATATGTAGCTGGGTGATGAGTCTCAAAGGTTGCCTGAAAATCCCCCCCCCCTTTTTTTGTTCTGGAAAAGTGCTGCTTTTATGTTGAATAGTTTACTCTTGTTCATAAATATGAACACATTTTTTAAAAAACTCGATGTGTTGAACCAACTCCCCACTCCCTTTCTAGAAATGTCTCTGAATAAAGGTCTGTACTGCATCAAAGCACGCAGGACCCCACCCCCCAAAATACTGAGCAATTTTCCTTGTATTCTAGGAAGCCCAAAGCAAGAACAGTGTCAGGATCTCCAGGACTTGAACATGGATCTTTGTGGATGGAGGCAGAGAGACTTAAACTGGCGAGCTGGGTTCAGAGCCACCTTTAGGTGCAGAAGGAAATAGGGGTATACAACATCAGCCCTTCTGAGTGGCAAGCAGTATGAAGGGGAGGGGCCATAGCTCATTTGTAGACACATGCTTTGCATTGAAAAGGTCCCAGGTTCAATTCCCAGGATCTCCAGTTAAAACGATCAGGCAGCATGAGATTGGAAAGGTCTCCGTAGGACATCCTGGAGAGATGTTGCCAAAGTAGACAATTCTGGGCTAGATAGGCAAATAATCTGACCTGGTTTAAGACTGCTCCTATGGCTTTGTACTAGATAACACGTCCTTCAAGTGTAGATTAGGGTACAGCCACCCTCAGTTCCAGCCTAGTCCTATTATAATGTCTTGAGCTTACATGTTCTGCCTTTACACTCCACAACTGCAAGAAGCCTCTAACCACAATTTCCTTCCAATTTTATCTGACTCAGGAAATTGCAGTTACCATCTTGGAAACAAGCCACGATATTAAACCACAGTTTGAAGTTGATTCAGTGGCCTGGTTTGTAAGACTTCTTGGTTTAATCAAGGCTTGTGTGAAGGGGAGAGCAAATGGGCTGTGTGCATGACCAAAAGGCCAAGATATGTTTCTCTGAACTGGGCTGTAGTGTGGCTTTCCATATAATGGTGCATTATGTATTCTTGGCATTCTGCAGTATGTGCTAGCAGTGTAATACTTGAAATAGTTTGTCTCTTTATAAAAATTTCAGAAGCATACAGCTGTATCTATATTTTCATGCCAAGGAAAAATGGTTTATATAGCTATTATAATACTATATCATAGAGTAGAGTTTAGGGCTGCAAAAGAAAGAGAAATAATTCTTTTCTTACTGCATTGAGTTTGTAAGGAAAGCAATAGAGTGAATGGGTACTTAGGAAGCAATTTTTCCAGTCTAGAAAACAGAATCTTTCCCAGTAGTTGAAAACCTAAAATTCCTGAATGCACAGAGGAAATTACTTCAGTGATGCATCAGAGTTAACTAATTTGTTTGCTTTCCACAGGAGTATATAGTTTTTATAGGAAGTAGCACTTATTCAGGCAGAAGGATATAAAAAGTTGCATGTTCATAGTCTTGTAGTGTGTATGTATTACACATCACCTTCTGGGAAGAAAATCACCAGAGAGATTGTTTGTACATGAAAAGCTCTCAAAGGTTATTTACTAGGTTCAAGATAGTGTGGCCTGCAAGCAAGAAGAATCTCTAGTGTACAGTAACATGCCTTTTTAGAAACAAATCAAACAAAATCCATGATGAAAATCTAGTGTGAGAACTGGTCTTACAGTACATTGCTGGTGACATCTCAGTGGCCTTGTGTACCAGATTTCTTATAGCTATGTACAGCATGAATTTCTTAGAGCTGTACAGTATGTAATGCCTTCTGTAGATGGTGTTAATGGTGAAAATAAGGAAATGTTTGTTATAATATAGCTAGGTAATTGCTTGTGACATTGTGTGAACAGTGGAGGGAGAAGAGAGGGCTCTTTCACCCTTTCATTCCTTTTGCCTGCAAGACTCTGAGTAAGGCTCCACATCACAAAGGGAGCTTAGGTGTATAGAGGGGTAGCCCCTCTACAGACATGCCCTCTAACACATGGACAATGGGGGGGGGCAGGGCCAGTATATGCAGCCCCACTCTCAGAACAAACCCAACTCCACTGCTTATTGTCCTGGACCTCTCAGCAGCTTTCAGTATAATTGACCATGGTATCCTGGATAGACTGTCTAGGTTGAGGGCACTGTGTTTCTTCCCTGCCTTGATGTTGGATTCCGGAAGGTGGTACTCTGGGCTGCTTCTTGACCCCAAGGTACCTAAACTACATAGCTACATTGTCGGAATACTGAACCACTGGGGGAAAAACAAAGCTAAGCAACTTTGTCCAGTGGCTGCAGATTCGAGTTGTGGCGTTAGGGTAGTTTGAGAAAAAAACCGTGTGCAAGGCCAGTAGGCGAAAAAGCAAAACACCAAGTCAGTTTCTTTCAAACTCTAAAGTTTACTAAACTAAACTTGTAAAACATGAACAGATCAAAGAGTGATATATTACAAGAGTGAAAAACAGAATAGCATGTCAGACAAAACAGGTTTACAGTCATGACATACAAACAAACTCTTATCACACCAGAATGCTCTCTTACCATATATTTTCCTATACTCCTTACTCCCAACAAGCTTACAAAGACTTCACACACTTTATATACATTATGGTACAGTCATGTGCTAAATTAGGTAATGCCAGCTGCATCAAGGCATGATGTCATCCCAGCTGCATCCACTTTAGCTCGACCCTTGCTCCAATTACACTGGACACAAAAAACTGTACCGGTCCCTCACTGGGACAAAGGTGAATCTTTCTCAGTCCTGACCTTGATCAGGCTTGTTGGTTTCTATAGCCTTCTAGCCCGAAGGCAAACCCTGAATATGTGGAACCCATATTCCAACACCCCTCCTTGCCTGAGAGGCTTGAAGCTTTATTGCATTTTCTACTAAACACATTCATTATAACAACATTCCAAACTTTTCTATGGTTTCAAGGAATTTGGGCTTGGGCAGTGCCTTGGTCATGACATCTGCCAAATTCCCCTCTGACGGGCAGTACATCAGTTTAATCACACCAGTTTGAATGTGGTCCCTTACATTGCAATACTTAACTGCTATGTGCTTAGTCTGGGCTTTCAAGTGTTCTGTGTTGGCCAAAGATATACAAGCTGTACTGTCACAATACACCTCTACCGGCAGTTGTTGATCAATACCCATATCTTTGAACAGTTGTAGAAACCAAGTTATCTCCCCACATGCCAGTGAAACTGCTGCCATTTCGGCCTGACAACTGGATGTGGCTACACTTGTTTGCTTCTTTGAAACCCAGTTTACAATGGTATTACCAAATTGCATGACCATGCCACTGACTGATTTCCGGGACAATACACAGTTTCCCCAGTCAGAGTCCACCCATATTTGTAAGTTTTCTGACCCCTTCACCGGTAAACTTAAACAAATGTCGAGTGTGCCTTTGAGATACCGCAGTACTCTCTTTGCTGCATTCCATGCACGGACAGTGGGTTGTGCTGTGAACCGACACAAAACTCCCACACTGGCAGCTATATCTGGCCGTGACCATTGAGCCAGATACAGCAGACTGCCAACCAGGGATTGATATCTTTCTACCTCATGGAACACTTTGTCTGTTGCAGTTACTGATTTAACAAAATCTGTGGTCATAGGTGTCAGGACCGGTGCACACTCTAGCATACCATACTTGTCAAGTAATGCTATCACCTTTTGTTTCTGGTTCAGACAAATAGACTCTTTTGATCTGACCACCTGCACACCTAGATACTGTGAGACTTCACCCAGAGATTTTATTTTGAATTTCTGCCCTAATTGCTGTGCAAACGTAGATATCTGGCTGCTGCTTGACCCAGCGCACAAAATATCGTCAACAAACGTGATTAAGACCATGTAGCTGTTTCCTGACCCTTTAGTGTACAGACACGGGTCAGCTACCCCACGTTTGAAACCAAATTGCAGCAATGTTTCATTAAGACAGATGTTCCAGGCTCTGGCTGACTGTTTCAGCCCATAAACTGCCTTGTTAAGATACCAAACCTTTCCCTGTTTACATTCAAACCCCGGAGCCGGCTCCATGTATATTTCCTCTTCCAGAGGAGCATTTAGATAAGCAGTCGTGAAATCCAAATGATGCACCTGTAAATCCCTTTTCGCAGCCAGTGACAGTAGCAACCTTACTGGTTTCTGCTTTTGCAGTGGGTGAAAATGTTTCATCATAACTCTCTCCCCACCTTTGCGAAAAACCCCTGGCAATTAAATCTTGATTTAAATATGAATTCTCCCGAAATTGACACCTTCCGTTTGAATAACCACCTGCTGCCAGTTATTTTTACTCCTGTTGGTGCTTTCACCTCTGTATACACATTGTTCCGTTTGAATGATTCCATTTCACTGCTCATTGCCTCCAACCACTGTTGCTTTTCAGTATTAGGCAAATTATTTACTTGTTCAAGATTCTCAGGTTCAACATATGTTACATTGCAAACTCTTGCCCCTCCTATCACAAACCTCTGGGGTGGAACACCTTTGTTACTCCTCTGAGATCTTCGGATCTCAATTTCAGTACTGCCTTCACCGGCTTGTTCCTCCCCACTTTCTCTGGCTTGCACAGATTGTTTTACATTCCTTGGGCTTTGGCCCCCCTCTCTCGCCAGCTGCTGCGGCTTGGCTGGCTCAGAGTCATCTATCGGAATTAAAACCTCTGGGTTTGCATGTATACGTTGCCAACCTTCCTCCACAAAATCTGCATTTTGAGATATGATCACCCTGGCATTACCTCGTGAAAACCTCCAGGATTTCCCAGTGCCAGCATATCCCACAAAACGCAACCTTTGTGATCTTTGTTCTCCCTTCTCATTGATTTGGGAATATGCACGTATGCAAAACTACCCCAGACTCGAAGGTGGCCAAGCTCCGGAGCCCTGTTAAATAGCTTTGTATACGGTATATTATCAATCACCATAGACCAGGTTCTATTGCACAGGTAATTGGCTGCAAGGATTGCTTCACCCCAAAAATGCGAGTTTGTGTTTAGACCAGCGTCAGTTAACAAACACCTCATTATTTGTTGAAGAGCCCCTAATTTTCTCTCAGCCGTACCATTTTCCCATGGAGAATGGGGGTTCGCAAGTTTGTGCACTATACCATTTGTTTTCATGAACTTTTGAAACTCTCTGCTCAAGTACTCCCCACCCCGGTCTGTCTGTAGAGTACGTACTTTCGTATTAAACTGCCGCTCTGCATATGCTACCCAGTCACGGAACACAGAAAAACACTGAGCTTTTTGCTTCACCAGATACACCCATGTGAACTTGGAATACTCATCCATTATCAGTACCACATATCTTGCACCACCTTCACTGGGTTTGAAGGGGCCACACACATCGGAATGCACCAACTCAAACACTTCATTGACCTGCCTGTTTGATTTTCTACTTATTGGTTGCACCCTAGATTTCGCTTGTTTGCACACTGCACAGTTTAGATACTTCTTGCACCCTTTCAATGTAACCCCAGTACAAGACTCAGCAGTCTTCTTAATTACACCAAATCCTGAATGCCCTAATTTTCTGTGAAATGTGTGTAAACAGCCATCGTGTAAAGGTGTATTATTAACCATGGCAATGTGGGGAGACAACACATATAGCCCATTTACCAGGGAGGCTTTGGCAGCAAGCTTCCCACCTTTGAGTATTTCACAGCCAGCTTTTGTGAATACCACCTCATACCCATCATTGGTTAAACAAGATACAGACAATAAGCTATAGTCTAAATTGGGGACACACAGAACATTTTCCATCTCTGTTTCTAGATAGGGTACTTTGCATTTCCCCTCACCCACAATAGGACACGTGCTCCCATCTGCCAACGTGACAGTGTGGCTACTGCTTTCTTTAGACACTTTGTTAAACGATACAAAAGGCAAAGACGAGTTAGAAATTGTCTTGGAACTCCCACTATCAAGAATCCACCTTGATGTAGGCTGACTTACATTCACCCTCACAGTGGCAGACACAGAGTTACTACAACGTCCATCTTCCTGGGGTTGTTTCTTCCTCTGTGGACCGCCCTTCTGCAAGCCCGTCTTACAATGTCTTTTGATGTGTCCTGGCTGCCCGCATCTGAAGCACCTACGCACGCTCAAAGCTGCCTCAGTGTCTTCTCCGGCATTTCTCGGTTGCTCTGCGCTGTTGCTGTAACCCGACACTCTCACCACTCCTCGGCCTGAATTCCTTCGGATGGAGGGAGCTGCCGTCTGTTTCTGCTGCTGCTGTTTCGCTTTCCTCCTCTCCTCTTCTTCCAGGAGACGGCCAGCTAGATAATCCATTGTTAGATCGTCTTCTGGGAGCGAAGCAACGCTACTGACCAGCAAGTCCCAGCTCTCATCCAGGGATGACAGAACAATCTGGACTTGATGGATTTCTTCATATCTCTGACCCCGCTCAGCAAGCTTCATCAGCAGCTCCTGTATCGCTTGCAAATGGTCAGAGACTTTCTCCCCGGGCAGCAACTGCTTCCTGTACAGTTGCCGTGCCAACAGGATTTTACAACTTGCAGAGTCCCGAATATGTATCCTCCTGAGAGTAGCCCAGCAGTCGGCGGCATTCTCCAGCGCTCTGACATGCAAGAGTTGTGAATCTGACAGAGACAGCACAATCATTGCATGAGCTCTCTGCATCCGTCTGCTCTCTTCAGGGGTTGGGCCGTGCGGGGGATTGACAACAGCTATGTCCCATAAATCCTCCCGCATCAGGAGCATTCTGGTTTTGAACTCCCAAGCCAGGTAATTCTCACCCGTCAGCTTGTCCACCACCACTCCCGGGTACTGTTGCACCACCGCCATCGGAACGCCGTCCATGGTCTGCACAGGGGGAGCTGGTTCTGGAATTCTTCCCTCCTCTATCTCCAGAGGATCACTCTTTATCACCGGCTTTGACTCCACCGCCCTAGCCGTCTGTTCTTCCAGCTTTTCAGGGTTTGTTGCCAGAGAAGGACCTGCGATACAAAGCCCTAGCCAGGAACTTTGTAGCGATCAAACTTCTCAGCACCCAAACAAAAAACACCTCACTGGACCTTGGCCAAAAACAAAACTCCACGGATCTCAATACCCATGTGCCACAGCTGGGCCCATAACCTGTCGGAATACTGAACCACTGGGGGAAAAACAAAGCTAAGCAATTTTGTCCAGTGGCTGCAGATTCGAGTTGTGGCGTTAGGGTAGTTTGAGAAAAAAACCGTGTGCAAGGCCAGTAGGCGAAAAAGCAAAACACCAAGTCAGTTTCTTTCAAACTCTAAAGTTTACTAAACTAAACTTGTAAAACATGAACAGATCAAAGAGTGATATATTACAAGAGTGAAAAACAGAATAGCATGTCAGACAAAACAGGTTTACAGTCATGACATACAAACAAACTCTTATCACACCAGAATGCTCTCTTACCATATATTTTCCTATACTCCTTACTCCCAACAAGCTTACAAAGACTTCACACACTTTATATACATTATGGTACAGTCATGTGCTAAATTAGGTAATGCCAGCTGCATCAAGGCATGATGTCATCCCAGCTGCATCCACTTTAGCTCGACCCTTGCTCCAATTACACTGGACACAAAAAACTGTACCGGTCCCTCACTGGGACAAAGGTGAATCTTTCTCAGTCCTGACCTTGATCAGGCTTGTTGGTTTCTATAGCCTTCTAGCCCGAAGGCAAACCCTGAATATGTGGAACCCATATTCCAACATAAACCATTTTCCTTTGGCATGAAAGGGGCCATAGCTCAGTGGTAGAGCACATGCTTTGCATGCAGAAGGTCCCAAGTTCAATCCCTGGTGTCTTCAGGTAGGGCTAGGAAAACTCATGCCTGAAACCCTGGAGAGCTGCTGTCAGTATCGATAATACTGGGCTAGATGGACCAGTGGTCTGACTCAGTATAAGCCAGCTTCCTATGTTCTATGTACTTATTGGGTCTCTTATTTATTTATTTTATTTGTGCTCCACCTTTCTACCAGGAAATGGCACTCAAGGCAGCTGATAACAACAATAATAAGATCCAACATTTAGAATGAGAACATACTTAAAATAATAATAAACAAATACTTTAAAAGCATATTTTAAAAAACCCTCAACAATAAAAGGATAAAAACAGCACCCAATAAAAAGGATAAAAACAGCACCCAACAGACCAGCTTGCATGCTAGAGGACTGCTTGAATGAAAACATCTTTGCCTGCCAGCGGAAGGAGAGCAGATTGGGATCCAACCCAGCTTGCCTCAGCAGGGAGTTCAAAAACCTTCTCCCTTATCTCCCATGCTTTTAAACATCTATATGAAATGCGGAGTGGAGTGTCATTAGTAGATTGATGACACTCAGCTCTCTCTCTCCTACATCTGATTCAGTGTTGGTGACTGATTGATAATGGACTGGGCTGATAAATTGAAGCTCTGGCCTGACAAGATGGAGGCGAAGTTGGTAGATGGTTCATTTTCCAGATGAACAGGTCAACCTGTTTTAGTCAGGGTTGAATTTTCCCTAAAGATTAGGTTCACAATCTGGGATTGATCTAATTTTGATCTAATTGATCTAATTTTGTTACTGGAAGCCCCAAGTAGAATCCATGGCAAGGAGTGCGTTCATCAGCTAAGGGCACAATCCTATGCATGTTTAGACAGGAAAAAGTCCTACAACTCCCAACATTCCCCAGCTAGCAGCTGGCTGGGAAACGCTTGGAGTTGCAGGACTTTTTTCTGTCTAAACATGCATAGGATTGTGCCCTATGTCTGTTATGCCGGCTGCAGTGATTCCTGCACAGAGAGCCTGATCACAGTTATCCATTAATCTTTAGATCAAGGGTGGGTAACTTGTGGCCCTCCAGATGCTTGGTCTTACAACTCCCATCAGCCCTAGCCAGCATAGACAATGGTGAGGGATGATGGGAGTTGTAGGCCAAAACATCTGGATGGCCACAAGTTGCCCACCCCTGCTCTAGATGATGCAACTGTAATGTGTTGTATGTGGGGCTGGCTTTTGAAGACTGCTTGGAAATTCAAAATACATCCATAAGGCTGAAAAATGGAATCAGTACATCTTGGCAGTGCTTCCGATCAGTTTCTGAATACAATTCAAAGTGTTGGTATTTAAGTTTAAAGCCTTGCATGTCTTGGGACCTGACAGATCTTCTATGAACCTGCCTGGACACAAGAAATTTCAGAGATCCTGCTTTGGGTGTCCTCACTTATCGAATGGTGTCCCCAGAGAGGATAACCTGGTACCCATTCTTATACCTTTTTGGTTTTAGGCAAAGACCTTTCCCCAGGCTTTTCAACTGTTGATGTTGGTTTAATGCTGCAATTTTATCTGCTTTTCTTGTGGTGTTTTATATGTTTAATGTCTTTATGCTTTAATATTGTTCAATGCCCTAGAATTACTTCATATTGAAGTGTGGAATATAAGTTCATAAATACATTTTCCTTCAGATGGAGGCCTAAATATGAAGTATTTGTATAAAGGCATTCAAATTTCTCACTCTTCCACTCCCTCTCTCTTTAGATGCATGCATACATATGTGCGTGCATGCGTACACACATGACATTGACAAAGAGACAATTTTGGCTTTAAGAATTCTAAGTAACAGGGACAATTACTGCTTTGAAGTGTTTGGTAAGTATTAATATGAATTTAATTTGAAACTTACAGTGCAATCCTATACTCAGCTGTAAGTAAGTGCCATTGAACTCAATAGGGCTTGCTTCTGAGTGGACTAAGATTGCACCATTAGTTTAGGAAAATGTTGCTGAAAATAAAACTCTTGAAATTTCAGATTCTCTCTGAAAACCTGCCAAACATAAAGCATAAAAACTTAATTTTGGCTTTAACATGTTATGGGCCTTAGGTTACCATGCGGTTCAGTGGAACTTCTAGAAAACATTTTGTGGCTAATAGTAATAAGTACTCTTGGTAGATATGGGTCCTAGGATCAGCATACAAGATTATAAATAATAGTCCAACAATAGCAGATAACCTTTGTTCAATGAAATTCTGTAACTTTAGGCAAAAGGCAACTTGACGGGGAAGCATGTGAAGCAATTTGAAGATGGGTGGGGGAGATGGGGTGGCAAACCTAGAAGCTAAAAGAAATCCCTGCTGCTCCTTGTATGTCCTGGGACAAGCCACAATCTTTGAGCTTAATGTTCTTTGTAGTGCTGCTGAGAGCATATGGGAGATAACTGCAAATCTCTTTTACTTCATATTCTGAAGTGCTATAGAAATAACAAGTGATTAAAAAAAATATCAAAATATACATATGGAAAAGACATCCATTTTAATGGCTTAAATTTACAAGTTAAAGTCAGTTGAAATACACAGTAACACACAGTTGTCAGAATCAAAGTGAATTTATTTTTACAAATGAGAACCATACCAGATCTAAAGTACTACTGCTTTTTCTGCTTACATCAGCTTTTTCTAACTCATCACCATTCTTGCGCTAAAAACAACAACCCCAAAACAAAGTTGAAATGCTTTTCCATGGCACATAATTGAAGCCTCATACAAACAATTTCATTTACTTGTCCACTGCTGTCACTGTGGGAATTCTTATTAATGGTTATATCACTTCACTCTTTGTTGCTTATCAAACTAAAGACTTCTAAATGTTGTAGTCTAAGCCATAAATACAAAGACAGCTATAAAATGCTAACCTGAACTAAATCCTAGTAGTATAAAATTAGCCATTTCAAAGAAATAGAATCCCCTGTAAATGTGAATCAGGCAGTTTGCTAGCTTTTCAGTTGGAGCACAGATTGGCAAAATAAAGAGATAACATGGGATATCCAAAATACTGTCCCATAATCAGAGACTTGTGGTTTACTTTGTAGTCCTGGAAATTGGGGAAACGGTAGGACCCATTGAGAATCATACAGTTGGAAAGTGTCTTGCTGGCCATCCAGTCCAACCCCCTGCTACAGCGTCTCCAACAGATGGCTGACCAGCAAGGGAGAGACCACCCCCTACACAATTGATTCCATCTTCAGACTGCTCTTACTGTAAAGATATTCCTCCTAATGTTCAGCTGAAACCTACCTCCTTGTGACATAAGCCCATTAGATCTAGTCCTCCCTTTCTGGGGCAGCGGAGAACAAGTCTTTTCCATTTCCTGTGTGATAGCCTGTGTAATAACACTGTATTTTTATCTGTTTGTTTATATTTTGTAATGTTTATGTACTGTGAATAACCCCCAAGTGATGTTATAATGTAACCAAGTAGACCAGAATCCTGACTCTACAGCTTTGTGTTGGGTGTAGGACAGTTGCGGGTGCCTTAGTAACAGTTGCTAAGGAGGCTTCAAGGTGACAGTTTGAAAACGACTAGTGGGAGAAGCTGCCTTTGTTTATACAGGCAGTCCCCAGGTTACGAACAAAACAAGTTCCGTTCTTACGAATGTCTTTAAGTCGAATTTGTATGTAAGTCAGAACAGCATAGCATTCTATATGTTAAAATCAGCATTTACGCAAATTGCATAAATTACACAAATTGCGTAGTATACTACGCTACGTACTCTACGTAAACGACGTAGCGTCGGGGAACCCAGAAGTCTGTTCTTATGGATTGTCTGTAAGTCTGACATTCTTAACTTGGGGACTGCCTGTATATGCACTGGGAGGATAGTATATATATTTATTTATTACGGTCACAGACCAGCAAAACTGGGAGGATAGTAACAAACAATTCAGATTGGTCAAGAGGTCAGCAAACTTGATTGCGGTTAGAAGGACCGTATAAAAGCACTGAGGGCCAAAACAGACATTACATTAAAGACATAACTAGCAGCTACATCCATTTGCTTTATGGATCACTATTTTGAAATATAAATTGAAGGCACAGTTCCCCTGATAATGAATCAGGCCCATAAGGGGGGTTGGGTGGGTTAAAAAAACCCTACCCCCCATGCTAAGATCCCAATCTGGATTGGGACCCCTGCGCCTACTCTAGAATATATATTTTTTTAAAAGACGTAGCTACATCTTTAAAGGAATGTCTGTTTGGCCCTCAGCAGTTGCTAAAAGAAGACCAGTAGGTGAAGTCCCTGGCAGGGGAAGGAACATGATAAGTCAGAGGTTCCAGACAGGAGAGAATAAAAGGCATATCCGAGCCAGTCATTGACAGTGATGTAGTGGAGCCAGGGCTTGCAGGGATGCAGCCACTGGACTTTTTTTTATTAGCAGTAAAAATTAGCTGACATGATCATGTTTCTTTACACAGTTCTTCAGATATTTAGGGCGTAATCCTGTGGCCCTCTGACCTTGTCTGGGGGGCTACAGGAGAAGTTGGGCTCTCCTCTGCGACTCTGGAAATCCCTTCTGAGGTCACAGTGGGGAGTCCAAGCACTGAGCGCCCTCCCCCACCCACCTCACAGCCGACGTAGTTCTTTCCGTGCCACCTGGGAGCTGAAGCCGGAAGACCAACTTTGGTTCCAGTATGGGGGGGGGGTTCCTAGGGGCGGGGAGGAGCGAGGTACCTCTGGCTTCTGAAGAATCCAGGCGGTGCCTCAGCCTCTGCTCCTCATGAAGAGAGGTAAAACATTTAGATGGCTGAAATCAGCCATCTAAATGTTTTTGAGGGTGAGGGGAGTGCGGTGGCAATCCTATCTGCTGTGCTTCTCTCACCCTCAACTGGATGCCCGGAACCCTCCAGATTTGGAGGGTTGCGGGTACCCACATAGGATGGGGCTGCCCAAGACTGTTTATCATCTCCTAATCTTCTCTTCTCCAGGCTAAACATATCCAATTCCTTCAACTTTTTCTCATAAGGATCTGTTTTCTGTGCCACTGACCATCTTCATTGCAACACCTCTGAACCTGTTCCAATTTGTCTACATCCTTCTTAAAGTGTGGCTTCCAGAACTGGACAAAATATGAGGTTGTACTGTTGCAGACTAAAAAGAAGTACCTCACTGAATGGAGAAGCTGCAATTACTGAAGGGTGGTATAGGAGCTGGCAGCTATGTATGTTTAATATAAAGCCTGTGCAGAAAAGAGGATCAAAATTACCACATCCTACATAGGAAGTGGTCAGTATATGTAAATACAGTTTGATAAACTAGACAGCAAGCGACTGGTTCTCTACACCCAGTGAAATTTATTTTCAGTGAACAGTATTTTTCCTAGGTACTAGAATAAGCAGTGCAATGGGACAAGAACAGAGATGTTCATCTATAACCAAATTATTTTCAGGAGAAATGCCTAGGTGGTTATGAAATTCCTGTGTTTCTGTATGTATTTATGTATGTTGCATTTTCTGGTCGTCTCTGGATTAATTTTTTTAAATTTTATTGGGGTTAACTATTTTCCTTTGGAAAAAATACAATAAAATAACTTTTAAAAAAGAAGAGAAAAAGAAAATCCCTTTCTATTTATAACATAAGATTTGGTCATTAGTTCCAGTGAAGAGAGACACTACATCTGTGCTTTAGATGCATAAACATACCAAAGCATAACAGCTGTATGAAGGAGCTGCTTTTCTTTACAAGCATTTGTTGACAGACTGGATGGATAATAGATGGGTGTGACTTCTTTATCAAATGAGGGGGGAAAGACCAGTCAATCACCCAAGCCCCATTGGTTTGTTGGTGTTTCAGTCTCTTTGTATTTGCTTGGAACAGAGGGTCAGGAGTTCTTTTTGGTAATGGAGGCAACTACCAACTTTAAATTGGCCAGTGAACTGTACCAAGCCATTTCCATAGAATGTTGTGTGCACATTTACCCAGAAATGAATATCCTTTCAATCTTACTCATACAGAGCTAGGCACAAATTCCTCCTCCTCCTCCAGTTGGCAACAGAATCATACAGGAAAGTGTCTGCCTCATCATCCCTCCTTCCTTTTCTTTCCTAGCAGGAGGAAGTAACATAGAAAGTGAGGAGAACTCATCTCTGTACTGCTATCTATCATTTTTACTGTTGCTTGGGAAAGTACTCCCCAACTCACCCAGTGAGTTCTGGGTGTGGTGTTTTGTCCCAAGTATTAGAGCTGCCAACTTAGTTATAGCAATGACCACCGATTAGAGGGTTTAAAAGGAGATTCTTAGTCCAATTCATGAAGGATGCAGCTATCAATGGCTATTAGTCATGATGGCTATATATTACCTCCAATATCAAGAGGCAGTATGCTTCTTCATACCAGTTGTGGGGAACAGGAGCAGGAAGATGCTATTGTGCTCATGCCCTGTTTGTAGGAATACCTACATCATCCCCCATTCCTTTAAACTTATGAGTCACTTTATAGAGTTGTAACAGGCTGAATAGAAATTGGCAGAAGGGCCTTCTTTGGCCATGACTTAAGTAGAGATGGCAAATAGTTATGTTACTTGCAAATTCATGTGGCACAAATGAACTGGTGTGTATCTTTCAATAGTAATACTCTTTTGCTTACAAGTACAAAAACCACACCTGCCTGAAAAGTGTCCACACCAAGAAAGAAACCGATTAGGAAATGGTAGTCTTACATAAGTTATTGGATACATCCAGTCTTTAATTATGCACCTTCAGCTTTTTATCTGCCTTTCTGCGGTGGCTTTAAATGGATCATTGAATAAGTGAAGCAATTGTGTATATTTGATCTTGTAAATGCAGTAGACGATTTAAGAACTTCTTAAGAGAAAAAATCTATTGGTAGACAAAATAACCTTGTGGGTGTTCACATTATGCCTTTTTCTGTTACAGTATTTATTTTAATTCTTTCTCAGCTGACAATATCAAGTCTCTGAGTTATAATTTGAAAATGTTTTAGTAATGTAATTTAAAATGTGCTGGACTTGGCTTTATTCTCAAAGATGGAAAGTTGGTGGTCTGCTGCTGGTATAAACAAGAAAAGTGACATGGACCATCGTACTGGGCAACCTTAAAATGTAATAGAATTCATTTACGTACTCTTAAGGAAAGTTGTATTCAAAACACATGCAAAAGCTGAACAGTACATTTTTAAATTAAATTTTGTGCATGCTGGGCGCCCTTCCATAAATGAAAGGAGTCCTCCCATTCACAGAAAGGCCTTGGATCTAGTGGTGTTTTTGTGAATGGAAATGGGGGGTGGTGGATTTTTGCCACTCTCCCTTTCCTCTTCTGCTCCCGTGTCTGCTCCCATGCTATTCTGGAGGGTCCCCCAAGCCTCCAGAGCAAATTATAAGGGAGCTGCAAGGGAAGGGGGAGCCAAGATTTCAGTGCCCTGTTCCATGAGCAATGCTCTGTTTGTTCATTGAACTCTGGATCCAGCTCCACACTCTAGGTTTAATAGGGTAAGGACACTTTCTTATGTTACGATATCAAAGCTAAAGAGAAGCAAAACTCCTACTCTTCCAGAACTTTGGGAATAGATGTATCCACATCCTTATTTTATCAGTCAAGCCTCTAAGCTTTGTTGCTTGGTGACTTTTGAGAAGTCTATAGTTTGGATGGTGTTAAATGGATCTTCCCTGCTGCCCTTTAGAGTCACACAGGAGGTCCAGTAGGGAAAGCCTACGCTTTCACAGTCTATAGACAGGCTATGGACTGTACAGCAAGGATCAGGTTCTGCCATCCACCTGCTGTCCCCAAGGAGTCCTCTAGAGGCAAGGATGGTGAGGAGGGCTTGATCTTGTGTTCAAATGTTTTGAAGTATTGGCCTCTGCTAATACCTGGTCTAGCCTGTAGGTTAATGCAGGGCCCATAGAAACATAGGAAGCTGCCTTATACTGAGTCAGAACATTGGTCAATCTAGTCCAGTATTGTTGACACTGACTGGCAGCAGATCTCCAAGGTTTCAGGCAGGATTCTTCCTAGTTTATTTATTTATTTATTATTATATTTATACCCCGCCTTTTTTCCTGAAAGGAACCCAAGGCTGGGTTACATAATCCTCCTGCTCCTCCGCTCCATTTTAGCCTCACAACAACCCTGTGAGGTAGGTTAGGCTGAGAGGTCAGTGACTGGCCCAAAGTCACCCAGTGAGTTTCATGGCTGAGCGGGGACTAGAACCCAGATCTCCCGAGTCCCAGTCCAACACTCTAACCACTACGCCACACTGGCTCTCAGATATTCTTCTTCCTAGTTCTACTTGAAAATGCTGGGGATTGGACCTGGGAACTTCTGCATGCAAGGCATGTGCTCTACCATTGAGCCATGGCCCCTCAAGAACAGCAAGGACTCATTCATATGCTCAGTTTCCAATGTGATATACAATCATCTGCAAGCAATGCCTATCTGTATTTTACATAGGACAAATAGGTCAGTATCTACAGAAAAGAATAAATGTACAGAAATCTGACACCAGATGGTTAGGTACTAGAAAGTGGGGGGGGGGGGAGTATTAAAAACCTTTGTCATGTGGTTATTTACTAAATAGGTTATAGTTACTTTTTATTCTTGGGATTCTCAGTGTACTCAATATACTTTATCTTGGAATTGAAAACATTATTAAATGAAACTATAGGTTTTATTTATTTATTTATTATTATTATTATTATTTTTGTTTATCCATAAATGTTGAATTTAAACTAGATTAAATAGTTGATCTATATTTGGGGAGGGTGGAGACCTCTTGTGTTTGTCCTTTTTTGGGTTTTTTTTTGCCATAACGAAGTGAACAGAAAATGTTTTAAGAATAACTGTGGTTGCTTATAAGCTGTGGAGAAGATTGGAAGTCTATTTTAACTGTGTTTGTTGTATATGTGTTTTTGTGTTGTTGTTTTTTATGATTAAAATTATTTAAATAATTTTAAAAAAGGAAAAAAATCTGACACCAGAAAGGGCAGTATTCAGAAACCAGTGAGAGAACATTTCAACCTCCTAGGATACTCTGTACTAACCTTTAAAGTGGCCATTCCTGGAACAAAGGAACTTCAAAGGGGAGGGTCCAGTGTCAAACCACTGAACTTCAGCTTATCAAGTTTAGTTCTATCAACAGTGGTCTGAATTTATTTATTTTTTATTCTACTACAGGTGTAAATTAGCTTAACAATGCTAGGGTGATTATATTAACAGTGCTTTGTGAATGGTCACAATAACAATTTTGCATACATATTAAGTTTTCATGTACAGTAATACCTTGGATTGCAAGTAACTTGGTTTGAGAGCGTTTTGCAAGACAAGCAATTTTTTAAATATTTAATTTTTTTTTACTTGATATACAAGCGGCGTCTTGCAATACAAGTACTGTAGTATGGCTTAAATTAAAAATCTGTGTACAAATTTTTTTTGGGGATTTCGTTTTGATATGAGTGTTTTGGATTACAAACACGTTTCCGGAACGAATTATGCTCTCAATCCAAGGCATGACTGTAATGGTCATGTGTTTCTTGCTGTTTGTGCTTCTTGCATTTCATCACTCTCTGACCTGCTTCACCACCTCCCAAGCCATGCAGACACACATACATGTATGTGTACACAAACACTCACTCACACACATACATGCACGCACTAGTGTAGGATAACAGCTCATTCATGTGATGGTGGACTCTAGTCTGTGAAAGCTTGTGCCATTATTAACCAACTGGTGTATGTAAATAAAATATGTAGTTATGGTAATACCGTAATTAGAAAATAATTAGAAAATATCCAACGGTGTCATTCCCCAAATTCAAATAGCACTAGCAGAGTTCTGGTGAATCTTTCTGTTGTGCAAGTGCTTGCCTGTTATGCTTGCTGGTTGTGCAAGCAGTTGAGCAAGTGGAATGCACAACTGGTTGTACAATAGTTGTGCGGAACAGGTTGTGTCAGCATAATGCGCAACAGGTTTTGCAGCCACGCTTGTACAAATATAACTTTAGTTGGATTCTCCTCTTGCACATAGTTTGGAACCTAGTTTCTGCTAGTGCAATGGCATTTACGCTGATGGAATGACGAGGTTGGATAATGCCCACAGAGTTTATTGACAACTTATTGCTTTATTAGAGTCAAACATTAGTTACTCATTATTTAGTTTCACTGAAGAGCCCCAAGAGTATCAACTGAGTCTCCCTTCCTTACAGTTATATAGAAGTCGGGGAAATTATTATGTGTGTGAGCTTAGTTCTGTCCAACAGCAGTCACGGGACGGGAGCTACCTGAAATGGAGGGAAAGAAAGAGACTTTGCCTTAATGTGCATGGTGAAGGTTGTATTTTTTTTGTTGTTGTTGCCTATATTGTCTTCATCTCCCTTCGTAATTCTCTGCTGGTTTTGTAAGAGCAAACATGAAATGGAATGTACATTCTTTTGTTGCTTCTTCTAACGATAGGCTAGCCAAACCTATGAAATTGTCTGTCTACAGAGGTTATAATGGATAAGTGGGGCCTGCAACAAAAGGTTGCAGTGTGGTTTGATCCTGCTGAAGGTTCCCAGCAATCCTTCTACGATACTTCACTCCACCACCACCCTTAGTTTGCACAAGATTTCTAGTAGAAATAAACTTTTCTCCGTTAAACATCTGCTCTGAGATTTTCGGTTTGTTCAGATACTATTTTGCTTTAGTGATTCTATCTGAATGAATTTGGCCATGGGCCCATGGCTCCAGATGAGGTTTTGGATATTAACTCCAATTCTTACAGATTCAAGGCGAACTCTTTTCTATGGGAGCACATCAACTCTTAAGTCATAGAATCTACCCTATTATTTGATCACTATCAGTAGATCTTATTCCTTTAATACTTTCAAAATGAAAGTTAATTTAACTATGTGTAATCCACTGTGGTCTTCCATGTAATGAAGTAGTTATAATAATGAATATTTGAAAAGGCTATCAATGATCTAAACTAAGATTAATTGAGGAGGGGGGTCTCCCATGGTAGTAGATATGCTAAATGCACCTCCAGAGTTTGTGAGTTAATCTACTAATTAAGTAGGATTTCCATTAGAACAATGAGCCTACTCTTTTGCCAGCTGTTACAGAGGGCCATCTTGCATGTTAAAGTCTCTCCTCTGTCACTTAATTTTCATAAACAATTCCAAACTTGTTCTGTCTGCACTTGAAAATGAGGTGACTTGAGAAATTTACCCTGTCAGATATAAATGTGCAGACTGATGCAAAGATAAGAATTTGCTAAAAAGTAGTTACAAATAATTTTCAATGACTGACAACCTGCAAGGAACTCTGTGCATGTGCGTGTGTGCATGCATGCACATACATGTGTGGGGCCATTTGTATGTGGGCATTTGAAGACTATTCAGGAACTTCAAATGGCACTGAAGGTACAGCTAAATTATTGACTGGTACCACCTGCCAGAAACATACCTTGCCAGTGCTAAAGTAACTAGATCAACTTCCTATACATTTCTGGGCACAATGCAAAGTGATAGTGTTGACCTTTAAAATCTTCTACACCTTGGGTCTGGGGTATTTGAAAGGGAAAAAAAGTAAGTCTCTAGCCCTATCCGTGTGAATTACAACCACTGACTGCTGTGTAGCTTTGCCCCCCCCCCATTCCAGCAGGTGTCCATGAGTGGCGGTGCCCTATTTGTGAAATGCCCTCCCCAGGGAGACCTGCCTAGCACCCTCACAATTAAGTTTTTGGTACTAGGTGAAAGCTTTCTTTTTTACTATAGCATTTTAGTAAATGTTTTTTTAAAAAAATAATAATAAATGTGACTAGTTTAAAATTGAATGGGTTTAGTCCAGTGTTTTATTTGGTATTGGTTCTTATGGTGTATCTGTGTGTCTTTTTGCTTTTAAATTTACTGCTTTTAAGTGTTTTTGTTACCAGCTTTGAAAATTGTATATAACTGAAAAGTGGGTTATATATGCTCTAAAGGAAGAAATGACATTTGCTTCTTCCCCTCTAGCTACCCTTCCTCCCTAACATTCTCTGCTGATGTGCCTTGGTGCTGGGCAATGGAAATTGACAGTTAAAGATGCTGTTGAATTTCCTGCATCTGTAGGAAACCTGGACAGCATCTTTCATTGTTCAGCCACTTCTTTACTTGGCAACAAGGTGGACGGTAAGGAGTGTTCTGTAATCCACATACAGAGGATCTCTGTAATCCACATACCTTCCTAATCACCTGCTCCCATCAGTGGTTCATGCCTATGTCTCCTCTCGCCTAGACTACTGTAATACGCTCTACGTGGGGTTACCCTTGAAGACGGTTCTGAAGCTACAGCTGGTACAGAACGCAGCGGCTCACCTGGTTAAAGGCAGCCGCCGGCGGGATCACATCACGCCAGTGCTGAAGGATTTGCACTGGCTACCAGTTGCTTGCCGAGCCGAATTCAAGGTGTTGGTTTTGACCTTTAAAACCCTATACGGCTCCGGTCCAGTCTATCTCAAGGAGTGTCTCCAGCAACACCAAGTGGGCCGCTCAACAAGATCTGCCATGGATGGCCTTCTCCTTGTCCCTTCAGCCAGAGCAGCTAGAGTGGTGGGGTCGAGGAAGAGGGCCTTTTCTGTGGCGGCCCCCGTACTGTGGAACTCTCTCCCGAGTGACCTCCGCCATGTCCCCTCTCTGCTGAGGTTCCATCACTCATTAAAAACCTGGTGGTTCAGGCGGGAATATGGGGTGGGTTAGGATTTTAAAATTTTTATATTGTTTTAAATGTACACAGAATAAAAGCAATAAAATACATTGCCCAGGGTGGCCGGTTGCCGGCCAGATGGGCGATAAATAAATATAAATATAAATAAATATCCCACCTCCCATAGTTGTTCAGGGGCACAGAGGAGGCTAAGCACACTCTGCTCTCCTCACTTCCAAAGTGATTGTGATGACATGACTGGTGGCTTCAAAGAGCTGGTGGGCAGGAAAGCTCTTGGCCAGGTCATAATTGCCACACCTTGAGAAGAACTCTGGAGATCAGGATGATATCCTTGGAGCCCTTCTGCCTACTGGTTTCCTAGAGCTAGCGGGCAGAAGGATTTTTCACTGCATTCTGAGAGCACTTGGGAAGCTTCCTCTCAGCCAATACAGTTCTCCCTATTGTAGTCCTGCAAGGAATGCCTGCATGCTGAGCTGGAATCTACTGCAACTTGAGGAAAGTGCACATGGGCAAATTTTTGGGAGGTGGAGCTCATTACCAGCTCCTTCTATTTTTCTGCAAGAGTAAGAATAGATCTGTACCATTGTGTCTCCTATCCTCTTGTTTTGTGCCTTCAGTGTCTGCATTTACACACTGAAGGTTACAAATAGACATGACAATGGGTAATAGAGAGATGAAGCAAACTATTGATTATAGCAGCTGTGCCATCACAATAGTAAGAGATTTGTGAGTCTCACAATGACAAAGGTACACTATTCATCTGGCAATTGCTCAAGTGAGCAGTAAGTGCATTGATCAGCCTGCATATATATAGCATGAACTAGTTTGATGATGATGATGATGATGATGATCCTTACATCCTGTTCCTCCACTAAAGTTCCCAAAGTGGAACACTTCAATCAGATTCACTCTTCAAAAAGATTTCAAATATCTTAATCCCTGTCCTTTTTAAAAAATCTATTCCTTTCCCATGCCTGTTTAAATCTGATTGTGTAATGTGAATGGCCATTAAACAATCCTATTCTATATATCATACCTTGAGAATATGTTCTTAGGAAAGGACTTTAGCTTCATTTCTCCCCGTTTTTTTTTTTTTTTGCAATTACAGGAAATTACTGCATAGTTACACTTACATGCAGAGTAGCTTGAATATAAAACATCTGCAGTAAGGAATGTTAGATGTTTACTGCCATGTATAGCTGAATTATCTGACTAACAATTAAAACTTTATGGACATATTTGGGGCAAAGAATCCCAACTTCACATATATATGGTCTGTGCTGGCAGTGAATGACCATGAAAGAGACCTTGGAGTTGCAATGGATAGCTCAATAAAAATGATGACTCAGTGGACCAGTTTTCATGACATGACAGTCCAACCTGGGCTAGTTTACCCTTGAGAAGCTGTGGCACATGCTGGCCACCGTTATGAATATGCAAGCCCTGACTGGAATTGCTGGGAATTGTCTTGTTGTGTGAATCCGGCTGATGGGGTCTATTTGAGAGTTAAACAACCCTTGCATAACCCTAAAATAGATCATGGCAGTTGGCTCGTGCTACTGCTCCTCAAGGGTAAATTGATCCACAGTGGGCTGTCATGTCGTGTGAGCCAGGTCAGTGTGTGGCAGCTTTGAAAAAGGGTGAATTCCATGTTGGGGATCTTTAGGAAAGAGATTGAAAATAAAACTGCCAGTATTATAATGCCTTTATACAAATCTGTGGAGAAAAAGCGTCAAGAGTTTCCTGCACCACACACACACACACACACAGCACACGCACGCACGCACGCACGCACACGCATGCACACGCCTCCACACGTGTAAACAAGTATAATCCCAGCTGGAGGTTGGGAATCCCATGCAAATGTACATAGCTTTCTCTGATGGCACCTCAGTCTCCCATGGCAGTTGATGTCTCGGTGCCACAGCTATTTGCATGCAAATGCCCCAAGCACTCTATTCATGAGCGAAGAGCCAGCCCTCCCCTAGCCCAGATGAAGTTCATCCTGATTGGCCAAAGACAGCTGGGCTACTGAAAGGGGGGGTGGGGGGAATCTATACTGCTGCTGTGGCTTCTGGTTTGGGTTGTGTGGTCTGGATGTGAAGCAGCGCGGAGTAGGGTTTTTGCTAAGGCAAACCCTGAGAAGACCAACCCCTAGGCAAAGGGAGTAAGTGCCTAGGTATTTATATGGTAAAGGAACTAGTTTTGTTATTTTGTAGCTCTACTGTATGTACCAAAGTGTCTCCCCACCTTTTCTCCCTCTTCCCTCATTCCCCACCTTTTATTGTAATCTGTTTACCTTAAATAAACTTTCCTAGTTTTACCCCACACAGTGTGTATGGTTCCTCTGTGGTTCAGTGCTAAATCCAGTGTATAGACCAAGGGCAAGGCCCTGAGAGAATCAAGTCAAGACGGCGGAGCTAAAGCTGGCAGTTTTGCACCTTTGATCTCTGGTCTTGAGTAAAGGACCAGTTGGCAGTCCTTCACAAAATCTCTATGGTGTAACCACATTTGTGTATAGTTCTGTTTGCTGCACATTAAAAAGAATACTGTAGAGCTGGAAAAGCTGCAGAAAAGGGCAGCCAAAATCATCAAGGGCCAGAAGCAACTCCCCTATGAGGAAAGGTTACAACATTCGGGGCTCTTTAGCTTAAAAAAAGAACTGATGGGGGGGCGCTTGATAGAGGTATATAAAACTATCCATCATGTGGAGAAAGTGCATAGGCCTCCCTCATAATATTTTAATTTTATTTATTTTTTTATTTAAAATTATTTTTAGGACACTTTTAAGGGTAAGATCCCATAGGCCGCTAGAACCCAGAGTCATACAATGAAGCTAAATGAAAGATAAAAGTACTTCTTCACACAACACATTGTTACACTATGGAATCCACTACCACAAGATGTAGTGATAGCCACCAACTTTAAAAGGAGATTAGAAAAATTCATGGAGGATAAGCCTATTAATGGCTACTACCAGTCATGATAGCTATATAGGTATTACCTTATGCCTCTAAATACTAGTTGGCGCTCATGTCCTGCTTGTGAAGTTGTGAGCTTCCCATAGGCATCTGTTTGGCCACTGTGAGAACAGAATGGTGAACTAGATAGGTCTTTGGTCTGCTCCAGCATGGTTGTTCTTATGTTCTTATAACTGTGAGTAGTAGTCATATGTTCTTGCTCTAGTTTTGTTACTTACGTTAGCCTGTTAAAGAAGTGTCAGAGAATTTCTGAAGTAGTAGATGCTGTGCCACATTCCTTAAGCTACGGTAACTGAGATTCTGCTGCTAGAGGGATACTGCGCTAATTGGTGTTTTTAGCTGCTAATTGCCAATGGACAGGCAAGTCTTTGAAAGAGCAGATTTGATACTAGAGGCACATGCTTTTGTCTAGACCAGCTATTACAAAACACTGAGTGTCTTCATGAAACCATTTAAGGAAACAGAATGCTTATTGCGCAGGGTTAGGAAGATTTTGCAAAGATTGGGAGTGCATTTCAGCCAAGGCTGCATACCCACTGTGCTACTGTCCCCATGATCGATGCTCCTCCTCTACTGTATCCTAACCTCTTTCTCCCTTGCCTTTTTGTGGAAGGATGCATGTTATTTGTGTACTTTCATCCACAGTGTGCAGCTTTTACAGCTCTTTAGTGAGAAATCTTTTGCAGCTAACAGCTGCACCCCTGACTACTTTTTCCATTGAACAAGCATTTGGCTACCAGGAGCCCCTGGCTAGTTGCTCTATAGTACTCCCTTAATTGCTGGTAACTTGGACAGTTTTTGTCCCATTAACCTTCTCTGCACTAATAGCTACAATTCTCCTTTTGAATGCTTTTATGTATTTAGGATTGTATCATGCCTTTAGACTGAAGGCTTCAGGAATGAGTTCGGGTTGCCAATTATGCATTGCCAAAAAAGAGGAAATGTATAATCAAAAAAGAGGACACAGATTTCCCTATGCTAATTTATATATATATAGGTGCAAATATAGAAATAATTACTATAATTTAAATAGAAGCACATGTGACCAGGTAACCTGTGTGCCCTGCTCAGTCTGCTGTCCAGGTGCTAATTGTTGACAGGCAACTTCAGGGACCTGCTCTCTCCCTCTTTATGGTTATTTATCTTTAAACTTGACATGGACTGGACATTCCTTCAAACAGTGGATGCCTTCAAATAGGGGACTGTCCTCTGTTAGGACATAAGGCCACCATAGAACTAATAAAAATTTGGAAGTGCATATATCATAATGGATTGCAAATTACCTTGTGCCTGGTCACTTGGCTGCAATCCTATCTGCATTTACCAAGTTGTAAGTTCTGCTAGATACAGTGACTTCTTAGATTGACTTCTAAGAAAAACATGCACAGAAGGGATAAATGGGGGGGGGGAATTATTTGGCCATTTGGGAGAAGAAAGGGAGAATTGCTTTAAAAAGAAAAAAAAAAGAATTACCTCAGGATATAAATTCTAAATGTATTATTGTTCACTGAGGTATTATTTATTCAGTAGATTTATATCCCCTTGAGGTATTATTTATTTAGTAGATTTATATCCCACTTTTCAACTGGAGTCCTCAAAGTGACTCACAGCATTTAAAAATGCACATATATGTTAAAAACCATATACCTAAAACAAAACTGGCGCAACCATCTGATGCTATCTTTTGCCTGGCTCCCCTCTCTCCTGGGTTCCTTGCCATAGGGCAGATGGTGTTATATATCCCTGCTGTCATGTCCCCTCTGGGGGATTCTTCTTTGGAGGATAACCTCGAGTCATCTAAGCATTGTGGAGGAGCTGCCTGTGAGACTGATCAGGGGGATCCTGGGCCCTTGGGGTAGACGGCTATCGTATCTTCCCCTCAAGACACACTTTTAGCCTCCTCTTGAACTTGGAGGCAGATGCCAAGCAGCCACCAAGCACCAGGGAGGGCAGGTGCCTAAATGTACAGGATTGGCCAGCTACCAAATATAGAATTGCCCACCTGAGGAATAAAGACTCCTCATGAGTAATGGTATACTTCTGAGCAAGGCTCTACTCATGAGCACCCGCATCTGTGCTCTGGGTTGGGCTGTGACTGCCTAGGCTTAAAAGCCTTTTGCTCTAGGCACAGAGTTTTGGAACAATGTCTGCGCACCAGGTCCCAGGCGCATGCTTTGTCTTTTCCCTGCTAAACGTGCTCTTTTCTAGACCTCCCTGTGTTTGGACTTTGGATTGCCTACTGACCTTGCCTTTGCTGTTCTCCAGATCCCCCTGTGTTTGGATTTGGATTGCCTACTGACCTTACCTTTGGAACTGACCCTGGCAAAATCCCGGAAGCTCTGTCCCTTTGCCACTATAAGCAGGAGACTTGTGGTGGTAGAGCAGACAACCTAGTTCCCTTTCCTTTAAACCTAGAGCATTGTGATATATTGTTAAGGGCATGAAATTGAATATTTTAAAGAGTTTTTGAAAATCCAACTCTGTGCAGGGCAAGCAGCATAGCAGGATACTTTCACTTGCAACGGAAGATTTGCTGTTTATCAGGGAGATTTATTATGATGGTAGAGGATTCAGAAGTGCAATTTCATCAATGAGAGGGGCTGGTGGACTGGGGTAGCGACGGTCCCTGGTTTCTCCCAGGCTTCCATTGCCTCAATGGCAAAAATGCTGCAAACTGTTCTTGTGAATCAGGCCATAACTCTGATAATTTAGGGGGAAAGGAGTAATGACTTGAGCTATCTTTCTTCAGTGCTTTCTAAATGAAAAGGAACATTGTTTTAATAGTAAGAGCTGCATAGTCATTTTAGCCCAAGGATGGGAAATGTTCTGCTCATATTTAGAGAGGAATTAAGGGAGGGATTGGAGAAGAGGCAAAAAAAAAAATCTAGTTCATGCTGAGCAACACATTCCATTTACAGATAGGTACATATATTTTAAAAAACTGACTTCAAAATGGAAGGACTATTTCTTCATGTGTATCAAAGATAATTTCTTTTTTACTATACTGCTAGGGATGGGCGACCCGCCCGGCACTTGACTCATGGTGCACGAGCCGAGTGCTCCTGCCGCGCAAGCCAAGCCGAGCCCAGTGGGGGTGTCAGCTGAGGTGCTCACCGAACTTCCAGGTCCCCGGCTCTATGTTGTTTACATCAAAAACGCCCAAATTCCCACAAATTACGGCCAAACTTGGCCGTTTTCTATGTAAACAATTTGGCGCCGGAACCTAGAAGTCACTTTCCCCAGCTCGGCTTGCGAGAACATGAGTCGAGCTGGGGAAAAGGTAGGGCAAGCAGAGCTTGGGGGGGTTGAGCCTGGCGAGTTTGCTGGACTTCCACCCCCAAATTGAGCTCTGCACACACCCCTACAGCAGCAAGCTTTTGTATATAGAAGAAGGGTCTTCAAACTACGGCCCACGGGCCACATCCGGCCCGCCGGGTCTTTTCATCCGGCCCGGCGGCCAATCTAACTTGTGAGGGAAGGGGAGGAGGGCTGGCTAAGCCAGTGGGGGGGCACGGGCCACCTGCTCACCCGCCCGCCACCCTGCATCTCCTGTTGGGGGGGGAAGGGGAGGAGGGGCAGCTTAGCCGGTGGCGGGACGCGGACAGCGCCCATCCTCCTCCCTTCTCGTCCACCCCCAGCAGGCTTACTTCATCCTCCTCACCACCTGCTGGTCCCATCGCGTCACTTCCAGCGCGGCGGAAGTGACGCGACGGGACCCTGCTCCGTCGCGTCCATCCTGGACCCTGCCTGCGCTGTTTTTCAAAACTGAGCACTGGGCGGAGTCCAAGATGGACGCGACAGAGCAGCTCCGGCGGCGGCAGACTCGGTGGCAGCAGCGTGCAGGGGACCAGGTAGGACGGCGACGGGAGACGGCGGCGGGGTACAGGGTTACAGCGGGGGGTGCGGGTTGCAGCAGTGGGGGGGCGGTGGGGGGGTTACGGTGGTGGTGGGCGGGTTACGGCGGTGGGGGGCGCGTAGGGGGCTTTACCTTATCCGCCTCGCCGCCCACTGGTCCTGTCGCGTCACTTCCGTCGTGGCGGGACTCTGCTCCGGCGCGTCCATCCTGGACCCTGCCCGCGCTCTGTTTTTCAAAACTGAGCACGGGCGGAGTCCAGGATGGACGCGACGGAACAGTTCGGGCGGAGGCAGTGGCAGCGGCAGCAGGAACAGCGCGCAGGGGACCAGGTAGGACGGGGTGGGTGGCGGTGGTGGCGGCAGCAGGGGGCAGCGGGGCAGTCCTGTGGTGGGGGCGGCGGCAGTGGGGCGGTCCTGCGTCGGCGGCGGGCGGCAGGGGGGTCCTGTGGCGGGGGGCAGCATGATGGAGGTGGCACAGGAGCCGAGGGCCACCGCCAGCTGAGCCGCGGCAGGGCCCTGGGGGCGGGGGCAGCTGGTGAGTTCAGTAGTCCGGCCCCCCAACAGTCTGAGGGACAATGAACTGGCCCCCCATTTAAAAAGTTTGAGGACCCCTGGTATAGAGGATTTGAGTAAAGGAGCTGAATTAATCATTGTACAAATGTCAGTTTGTCCTCCTCTCTCTCAGAGCAGTATTCAGAATTTTTTTGTGCTATTCTCTATTACGTCGTGAATATATGCTATAATATTCTAATTTTTAAAGTAACATTTCAGAAATAATAGCTTTGATTCTGTGCCAATATTACTTATTAGGGACAGACATCGAGTCCTAGACCTGGGTTCAAATCTTACTTGTGGCATTGGCTCATCTTTTAGCCTTGAAAAAGTTAAGATACTTCAGCTTCATTTTCTCTCTCGTAAAATGAGAAGAATAATGACATTTCACAAAAATATAAAAGACAATAAAGGCTTGTGTAAAACAGGGGTGAGCATCTTTGGGGGTTCTGTGGACCATTTTCGCCCCCAGGACCCCCACACAGACTGCTGGGGAAACAATAAGCCACTGAATTCAGTGCTATAAAAAGGTCAAATTAGCTTCTTCCGAAGATAAATTTGGGCCTTCTAGCACTCCATAGTGCTAACACCGCCATTTTTTAGAAAAAACAAACAGATTTTTTTTCTTTACTGTTGAAAAATTCAGCAGCATGCTGGGGGCTGCATGTGGCCTGTGGGTTGCCCACCCCTGGTATAAAAGTTTTTACAAATTATCTAAAAATTAAACACAATTCAGTTATTATCAGTTCATCCAAAGGGATGGAGATTTTTTTTTTTTTTTTTTTTTAAATAACCCTATATGTATTTACCAGGGCTTTTTTTCTGGTGGAACTCACTGGAACTGAGTTCCAGCACCTTTTCTTCTATTAATTGCATTACAATTTAATCGCCATCTACTGCCGAGGAAATGTAATCCAAGAATTCCGGTACCTTTTTCTCCAGAAAAAAAGCACTGGTATTTACCATTTCAGCTAGCAGGTCATTAAGCTCTACTCCACTGGGTTTAACCAGCCAAGATATACTTTGTTACTGTTTTTCTCCAAACACATGATACTCCCAACATGCAAGTGTACGTGCATAATTGGCCCACACATGTAAATATAGATCTTGAGAAGGTTTGCTGCTTTGAGAGGGTTCCATTCTTAAAGGCATTTTAAAAATAATTTTAATTGAATAGACCTTGAGCCTAGAGCCAAGGTGCAACATGGGGTTGCTGCCCTTTACAGTTGCAGCAAGGGGAAATTAGGGATGTCACCGTTCTGTTTTTTTGTTGAACGCACAGAACAAGACTTAATCAAATTAGGCTTTATTACCAAATATATGGCTTTGATACAGAATGGAGAAGTTAGTTAGATTAACCACATTGCGCTTTAATATGCAATGTTACACTGAGCTCTGGGCTTTCTTAAGATACCTCCCAACTGACTTAAAAATAGACGTGAGTAGCTGCTTGGCTGAAGGTGAACTGATTTGGAAGGAGTCAACCACCAAACTGATTGGTTCCCTGTTGGGCAATTGTTTTTGAAACTCTGGCTACTGTGGTGGAATTTTACCTTCAGTCATGCTAGCTGGGGATGATGAGAGTTGTAGTCCAACACATCTGGAGGGTACCGGGATGAGGAAGGCTGATCTAAATAGTCAAGCAGATGGTGTATCAAGAAAATATTTCATATTTATATTACTTAGGAAAAATAATTTGTTGGGTTACTTTAATTATTGCATGTTAAAACACTTTAGTTTTATATCAATAGATAGTTACAACGTAAAACATGGATTATATTTCTAAGGTTAATTAAAATAATTTCCAGCTTCATTAATATAAAAGCTTTAGTTTTGTGCTACTTCTGTTTTCCCCCTCCCAAGGAACAGTGTGTGTTTTGCCTAAGGATGGAGACAGTTCTGAGTATAGCTGGATTTTATATTTTAAAAAACGGGATCAGCCATTGTTTGTTTGTTCTTCCCAGCAACTCTTAGGAGGGTCCCAGCTGCAACCTGAAACCATCCTAGTATGTAGTAGAGCCTAATCTGAATGTCCGCAGCCTCCTCCCACTTTCCATTTTAAGACTGTAACCAAATGCAGACTCCATGGCTTGAACAGAAGCCGCTCCCCTCTCCCTTTTGCTTTGTGTACCATCTTACCTGATGAAAAGTTCTGGAAAGCTTGCATAGTATTTTGTGACCTTTGAGTTAGCCCAATAAAGATATTGTAGTGATATGGATTCCAGAATTTGGCATCTATAACAGAGAGACAGATATTTTTCTTTGAATATCTCTATAATAAGGCATATCTGACCTGCTTCTGGAGTTTGCTGAAATTTTCTTTGGAAAATAGATGTGTGTCTGTGTCTGTGTTGATGAACACAAGTTGAAAAGTGTGCACACATGTGTGTGCGCGCACACACACACACAATCCTTGAAAAGAAATATGGGAATTTCCCATTTATGCAAGTTAGATACCTGCACAAGTGTGGTAAATGTAGGTCAGTGGCAGCAGCCATAGCACCCATGTAATGTGTGAATTAGGCTTCAATCATAAACTGAACGTATAAATTGCAGTCTAAGTGTTTTTCAAATAGATATAGATCCTTGTCCTTGGAAAGTCGATATTCTAGCCAACCGTATAACAAGGAATCCAATAATTTCATCTGATCGTGGAACAGAATGAAATGACAAAAATCTGAATACTTATTAGATAATCCATTTTTTAAAAAGTCAGACTGCATGTTCAGTTATTTTAATGTATCTATACATTCAACAGTTCCCAAAATATTTAGTTGTTTTGGATGGATTTGTTCAGACTAGTAGTTCTGCTCCCCTGTTTGTTTCCTTACAGGGTCATGTTTTAATATATTGTTTAGCTGTGGCAGTCCATAGTTCTAAATCATCTCAAAGTAATCACTTCTTAAACTGAGGATATCAAAATAATATTTTAATTTTGTGTTTCTCACATGCTCTTAACCTATATATTCTACCCTTCTAAATCTTATTGGATTATTTGTTAATTCAAGTATTGTTGACTTGAACATCAGACTAACATCACTTGTTGAGGTACGAGTGTACTACCAACACAATTCAATTTTTGAATAATGTTCCCATTGCTAAAACATTTTATTTATTTATTTATTTATTATTATTAATATTTATTTATTGCCCATCTGGCCAGCAACCGGCCACCTTGGGCGATGTACACAGAATAAAAGCAATAAAATACATTTAAAACAATATAAAAATTTTAAAATCTTAACCCACCCCATATTCCCGCCCGAACAACCAGGTTTTTAATGAACGACGGAAGCTCAGCAGAGAGGGGGCATGGCGGCGCTCACTCGGGAGAGAGTTCCACAGATATTTTATTGACATATCACCCATATCTATCCCTTTTTAAGCTTCATATATTTCATTTCCCCACATCTTTTTTCTAAATCTGCTTTACATACGCATGTCAGGAAATTCTATGGAAACCACTCAGAGAGCTTGTTGTAAAACACTATTGGGTGGTGTAGAAATGAAAATCATCACCATCATCATCATCATCATCACAATCACAATACCTTTTTTTAACCTGACAGTTCTCTACTGTCATTATTCTCTGCCATTCTTTATATATTTGCAATAAACTGCATGTCTGATTCTTTAAACTTTTTTTTTTTCATTATCAGGACAACTGATCTAAAACTTTACAGCTCTTCGCCTGGCACAGTGACCTATCCACACTGATTCTTGAACTGCTTTTAAGATATAAAATCAATACAACAAAGCACTCAGTGAGCTGGTTCGCACATAATGAGAAGCTACTGTAGCTGAATTTTCCCGTGGGGCTTCTCGCAGCAGCAGCAGCTGCCATTTTGAATATTTAGAGCATGGTGAGGGTGTGCCATAGCTTCTTGTTATGTGTGAACCCAGCAACGGGTGGGTTGTTGGGGTACTTGGCAAGCCACCCAGAACCCATGGGCTGTTTTAGGGTTGTGGGTGACTGGGTTTGCACATAACGAGAAGCTACAGTGCGCCCCCACTGTGACCCAAATATTCAAAATGGCAGCTGCCACTGCAACAAAAACCTCCATGGGGAAATTTACCCACAGTGGCTTCTCGTTACTTGTGAACCGGGCCATGTTGTTTGTTGTTTAAAAGTTTCCTCAAAAAAGACAGAAGGTGCACTTCTGCACTTGAAGAAGGTTCACTCAAAATATTGACATTTGACATTACTATTCCCTGAGCAACCAAAATACCATTTTCTGATTGCACTATTTCATCCACTGAAAGGTAGTCTTGAATTGGGTTTGTGATCATTTTACCTGTTCATAAAAAAAAGTAGATGTGTGGGATTAACATCCACAATAATGATTGAAATGTATTATTATTTGTCCTTATCTACACATGACTAATCATGCACATGCACCCAAATGGACACATGCCAGGATTTTTAACCCAAAGTCACAATGTGCTGCAGCGATAATTGAGGAACTTAGATGTGGAAATAGCAAGGAGACAACAAGACAGAGTTTAAATCAGTGGGCTTCTCCAGATGTTTTGGCCTATAACCCCTATGATCCTTTACCACTAGCTGTGTTAACTAGGGCTGATGGTAGTCAAAAACATCTGGAGGGCCAGAGCTGTAGTCAAAAACATCTGGAGGGCCAGAGGTTGCCCAACGGTTTAAATAATTTATTTATTTATTTTTTACACAGATATAAAGCAGGGGAGGGCAACTTGTAGGCCAAAACATCTGGAGGTGCACACCTTCCATCAGCCCTAGCCAGCATAGCCAATGGCGTGGGATTATGGAGTTGTAGGCCAAAACATCTGGAGGGCCACAAGTTACCCACCCCTGATATAAAGAATAATTACATGAAGAGAATTCAAATGGGACCAGTGGTTATTTGGGATGTAGAGAAAAGACTGAAAGAGGGACAGAAGAACATGCAAATGTTTTAGAAAGATGGAGGAGGGAAAGCCAATACCTAATAAGGAGATAAAAGGGCAACAAGAGCCTGATAAACATAAGATGGGGGCTAATGGACTGGAGATAGAGACAAGAATGTAAGTACGGTAACTTGAGCTGCAGAGGTGCAGGTAGCTGCTTGAGATGAGAGAGAGAAGGGGAAAGAAGCAGAATGAGACAGAAGATTTTTAAAGCACAAATATTTTCCCGAAGTGAAAGGGGACTCTTTGTCAGGGGTTTGCTGTGATCCAGAGTTCCTCTTCTGAATGAGAGCACTGGGGTTGCAACTTGCATGGGTCATTGCTTACAAATTATAGATGGGTGAAATCACCCTGGTTCTTAGACATGCTCCTTGTTATCTACAAATATCTAGCAAAATGGCTTTGATGGGGAACATAGGGTAGGCTGAGCCCTCATAGGTTACCTTGATTCTGTATGGCATGGAACTTAAACAAATCAAAGACCTGGTTCTTTTTGAAACCTCAAAAACAGTTCCAAAACAAAGTGTGTTGGCAAAATAGGAAAGGCAAAATCTTTCTTGCTGATCAGAAGAGGAACAAACTTCCTTCTGAAGCAGGCAACAAACTGTTAGGATGAATACTTAAAAAGTGGGTACATGAACTCCAGGAGTGAATTCCCTTGTAATTGTGTGTCAAACTGATCTCTTAATTGTAAGGAAGTCCCTTTAAAACCTTGGTGTTGGGGAGAGTTTTCCCCATCTTGGTTCAAAAGATGGGCAAGGAGGATGTAGATGACCCTGAGGTTTCCTGCCATAGGTGTCTAGCACGAAAAGGTGCAGAGTGCAAGAGAAGTGCCTTGTACATATTTTGGGTATAGGTTTTAAATAGGTGGTTATGTTTTTTCTCTCCTGCCTCCATAGCAGCAGCTCATACATTTCTTTGAACTACTTCATTAGGAACCTTTGAGAGATGATGGATAAATTAGACATTCAACCTGTGTAAGTTCTTCTGAGTATTTGAATCTACAGTCAATTGATGAAAAAGCTTTTTGCAGAGCAGACATTGCATTATCTTTTCACAGTATAGGGCTAACTTTCCACTTAAAATATATAGCTTTGTCCTGCCTGCCTTCACTTGCTGATGATTTTTGGGATAGCAATATAGACATGATGTAGGATACTGAGGATTGTGGAGACTGAGAGTTAATATAATACTATCAAAATGCTGTACCAAGATGCTTTCTTTTTTGCTCTAATCCTTTTTATCCTTTAATTTGCCTCTGTTTCTAGCAACTTATTTGTGATCAGTTCTTTCTGGGAGACCAAAATATTTGTTGAAAGACCCTTCGAGGCTTTCCCTTTCACATCACTTTGTTGATGTTTGATGCCCTGACTAGCTTCAGCTTTCTCGTGTGTGTGTGTGTGTGTGTGTGTGTATGTGTGTGTGTGTGTGTGAGAGAGAGTGAGAGTGTGTGTGTGTGTGTGTATGAAATATTGGCCATCTTCCTAGTGACATGTTATGTGGCCAAATGGATCTGGAAGAAAGAGTTCGATTTCCAGACATCAACCAAATATGTCAGGAAGCAGCCGCCAAGTGGGTTTGTGTAGACTGTTCTTAAGGTGCCACATGAATGTTAGGGAGGAGCTCCCCCTCCGCAAACCGTTTTGCACCCCCCCCATCACTGAAAAGTGCAGTGTGTGTTTTTCTTGGGTGAGAGGATGGTTTATTAAATGCACCTTTGTCATTTCAGGTCAGCTCCACTTGAAATCCACAAGGTGTATACAAAATTGTTATATGGATTAGAGCTGAACATCAATGGATATAATTCCAAAATAGGGCAATAGAAAATTTGAATGTGGGGGTACTGATTCTCTTCTGAATCATGCACTATGTGTGTGTTGAACATAATAACCATGAGATGAATTGAATTAATTACTTGAATATGGACATAATCATCACTTCATGTTCTATTGTACTTTACTGAACTGAGCTATTTGCTTTGCATATTCTAAATCTTATTTTTAAAGAGAGGGAGAGCTTAAGATAGGCAATAGAATAAAGTTGAAGTTGGTTTTAAATGTCACAGAAAGATGGAAAGAAATTGTAAAAGGTTTTGCTACTGTTAATACCTGGCCAGATGGCAATCTTAGTATATTACACCTCTTTTGAATGCTTCTGTAATGGACAGGTATTTGTGACTGCTTTTTGCTGTCGTAGGCTCTGGCTGGTTGCCAGCTGTGTGTGTTTTTGTACTAGGCTTCTAGCAGAAGAATTCTAGCAGATTCCTAAGGAATCTGAATAGTTATTTTGTTATTAGACTAGTTGGAGTTAAGAGTATTTTTTGATCAAAATTACTCTAAATATTCTTATTCTCTACCACACTCTGCAGTAGTTTTATTTATTTTAAATTGTTCTTTTTAGTTTAGTTTAGTTCAGTTTACCTCTTTTCTTTCAGCTTACCATACCTTTATTTTAATAAAACATTCAAGAATCTAAGAAAGCAATATGAACTGTGGTAAGCTTTAAATACAATTACGGTATATTATTTGCTGCATAAGGGATTTACCGGTACATATTTTAAAAATGCTGCAATGATGTGAATTCAGGCAAAATATACACACCTTATATCTTTTTCTTCCCGTATTTTGTTTTGTCACAGTTAGTTGCACTTATATCTTGCCTTTCTCCTGTCCAATTCCAGGTGGCATACATAGGGTTTCCAGGCAGTCCCCTATCTGGGCACTGCAGTAACCTGACCCAGTCCTACTTTGCTTCAGCAAACTTGCTCTATCACACGTGTGGTGTTATGTTCACAGAAATCGGTAAAATGATAGGTGGATAAAAGTGATGGTAAAAATAAAGCTTAAAACTGTTGAAATAGGACCTGAAATACATACAGATACTACTTCATATACTTATAAGTCTGAATATTCACTGTTTACAAACTAACTGATGCCAGAATTAGTACAGGTATGTTGATGTGACTATGAAGGGTATTTTGATACTAGTGGGACTGAGAATTTAAAAATGCAAATGAATACTGTATTGATTGCCGAAATGCTTGCTGTAATACTTGTGGCTGTTTTTATTAGAGATGGGTGGGTGAGCTTCTCAAAGCTCTACTCAGAATAATGTCAGATGAGTTTCTCTCCCCCACATCAGAAAAACTCAGATTTTTCTGAGCCAATTCAGCCTTCCAGAAAAATGTCCCTGCCAGTGCTTGCTGTGCCAAAAAGTCCTCTCAAACAGTCCCCTGCTCCCAAGACACACTTCCCCCTTCCCTTCTCTTGCAAATGGCAGAGGTTATGGGAGCAGCAGTGGCAGGTGCATGAGGAGAAGGAGGAGATTTGTCACCTTCTTCCCTCCCTCTTCATTGGATAGCAGTGTGCCAGAGCGCAAAGACCAGGGAGCTGTGGAAGAAGTAGTTCTTCCCAGTGTGTCAGGGCAAGAGAGAAGAAGGGAGGAAAGAGACAAGCCTCCATTCACTCTTCTCCCTACGTGCCTGCTGCAGAGCTCCCTCTTCTGCACTTACCTTGTACGCAGCGAGAAGGGAAAATGTGTTTTCAGACTGGGAGACTAGCTAGGAGGGCTTTTGGGAACAGCAAATATTAGCGAAGATGGGAGGTGGTGAGGGGAAGACACTGGGATTTTTTTTGCAGCTGGAGTTTTATCTGAGCAAAGAAGAATTCAGGTGCTTTAAAAGCTTGCCTCTGATTTGAGGTGGGCTTTTATGAGCCCCTGACGTTCATATCTGAGTCTGGTTGGGGGAGTCTCTCCAATGTATCTAGTTTTGGTGTCAATATTGTTGGCTCCTTGTGGCCTACTTTAGTGAGCTTCTTATGTCACAGCAAACCTTTTTTTTAGTTCAGACATATACAGGGGTGTGAAGGGTGTGTATGTGTGTGTGTGTGTGTGTGTGTGTTGAGGGGTGGGTTGGATTAGGCGAAACTAAATCTATCTGTGCCTAAGAGTTTATTGTTGTACCCAATAGGCACTTGCTGTCAAAGTACTACTGTACGGTTCATCACCATCCTAATCGATCTAACCTCCATTCATTTTGTATTTCTGTCCCCCATTACATATATGCTGTACATGTTGTGCACTATGAGCATATTCTACCTTAAGACAGTCAGAACCTCCACCTTCTTCAGTTTCTCTGTGTTTTAAATGAGATTCCAGTATATCTAGGTTATCAAGATTAACACTACCAACAGTTATGAAAAGTTAGTTTTTGCTAGCTACGTCAGGAATTTATTATGTTTTGCTTAAGCAATGTGGATTTCACTGAGTATAAAATAACACTGTAGTCAGAGGTAGCTTTTCTCACTAGGGCCTACTGTGTGTTCAACGAAATCACTGGCCACAGTCAGGAGGATGTTTTCTCTGACAGGCCTTTTTATACTGGCACAGATAAACAGCTATAGCCTGGCTACTGTTTGATGCTGCATCTCATTATATTCATGAAGGTAAGTATTCTCATTAGTTTCTTTTTTCACTTATCACTGATGAGATGACACAGCTTCACAATGACTAATTTATTAACTAGAAAGGAAGACACTAAAAAAAAATTATTGAGTTAGATTCTGTGCTTCAATATTCATACAGGCAGAATCCATAAACAGAGAGCATTTTCTCAGGGGATGAATACAAACTGCTTAAGAAAATTAAGGTCATGCCAGTGTAAGTGATCAAGAAATCAGAATGTATGAAGGCTTGTTATGCTCCTGAGCAAGACTGGATTTCCCTTCAAAGTACAGTAGTGTTACTGCAATGAAGCATTTGAAACTATCTGCATGCATTTTTGTAAGTAGGTTAGTTGGGGGCTGAACAAGAAAAGGCAATGTGAGCTTTGGGTTTAATGACAGAATCTGTTAAAACAGTGGTTCTCAACATTTTTTGCCCCATGCACCCTTTTCACCATATGTCAGAATGTCATCCCCCCCTTAATATATAATAACTATAAATGGAATATTTCCACAGATAAGTGAAATATTTAACTTTATTTTTAATTCAGTCTGTGCCGTACAATAAGGTGTGATGTCCTGTAGATTATGTACAATCTGTAGAATTGTAATTTGTAGAAAGATCAGTATTCCAACAGTTTGAGTCTGTGGTCCCAATTCCCCCCTCTTGCCAAACCCTAAAATTCCCTCCATGGGAGAAATTCCCCCCCGGTTGAGAACCCCTGTGTTAAAACATTGTTGTTCAAAACTTGATTGGAAATTAATCCTAGCTCTTCTTTCCAGAATGCAACACATAGGCCCCTATGGAATCTCTGATACTGAGGAAGTTTGTTTATTTTTCAGTTTCTGTTTACATGATAGAATTTAGATTTAGGAACTAGCTGCCCAACAAGTCTGCCTTGTAATATATGGTTGATACATGAATGATTCATCTTGATAAGCAACGGATCTTGCTAAGGCTCTGCTTCTACAAAGCTTCCAACTTTCTCTATTTGGATGAGGGACAGCTAATCATAAGGCTAATCTCCCTACTTTACCTGTTTTGAAATAACATTGCACAATCTGAGAGGAATGGAAGCACAAGAGACTTGTGCTTCCTATTTGGGGGAACTTCTACATCCTAAAAAAGCATGATTTTTAAAAATGTATTTCTTTTGTGTAGTAAGTTGTACAGTGAGAACTTCAGTGCCATCAGGAAGCACAGAGGGGAAGGCAGTGACAGATTATCTTTAGTCCTTCTTTTCTCATAGGGTCGCTGATGTGATCAGACTCAGAAAAGGGTTGGTGAACTCCCAGCCACAGCAGACAACTCAGATTTGGGTCAGAAATTATCTATGGTGTTGAATTATTTAAAGACAAAACAAATATGGCTCAATAGTAGTCATGGTATATGAAGTGTAATGTTACTTTGTTACTTGAATCCTGAATTTAAAAAATCAGACTTTACTCCTATTGGAATGGACTCATATTGGAATTCACAGACCCTCCCAGTGCTCCACTCTGATAGTTCTTGTCTATTCATTTTACTGTCCCTCCCCACAGAATACCTGTGTCATAATTGTTAAAAATTAGCATAAAATTGATTAAATGTACATATGGTAATATTATCTCCATGGGACAATAGACATTTATGTGGGACTTTTAACAGCCTCCCCTTCCCAAAGTTGGGGGATATTTTTGCCTGTTGAGCTTTTGATATGAGCTGTCATAATATTTGCATCTCAAAGATTTACTTGATTTAAATTTCATAAGCAAAATTGGAATGTTTTATCATAAGAGTCATAGAGCCCATGTATGCTTCTTTGGAAAAGGCGTTGGTAGCTACAAGATATGGTTGCACATCAAACTCTTCAGTTGTTCTTGAGAACTTGCAGCCCTGGCATGCTTGCCTACTGCTTTCCCCTTGATTCTTAAAATAGTTGATGCTTTATCGCCCTTATATAATGTTTTTATGCAGTACCGTAATTTAAATAATCCTTATGTGTTGCTATGGTATTTGTTTCTTTGTTCCCAAATGCCATTTGGTACATGGGATCTTATTGTGGTGATTACAAGACTTAACAACCCAGTGAAGTTTTCAAAATGCATAGAAGTTTTTTTTTGTTTCTTGGAATTTTCTGTCTCTGCCCATGATGTTCTTATGATCAATTACATATGAATGTTCTAATAAAAAGGGCCAAATCAGTTTTTTAAAATTGTATTTTACTTCTCCCCTTACAAGTTCTGAAAATAATGTGCAGACTTCTGTGCTGGAAGCAAAATAAAATGTTTAAAGATAACCAGGGTGTGCATTAAAAGGATGTCAGGGCACCAAGGATGATGATTAGATGTTTGTAAAAAGTATACAGCATTGAAAGCCATGTGAAGTGTTTCTGAGCACTCTGCTTTCAAAGTCGTGAACTTGCATCAAGAAAATATTTTTTACTTTATAATCATTAATGAGGTTCAGTTGTTTGTTCCTCACTTAACACATGATAACGAATCTGAGGCTGCTGTGGAATTATTGAACTGAATGTAATAATTTCCATTTTTCATGAGGAGTGGGAGTTTCTAATTAGTCCTGGTTATATAAAACACACACAAACTATGAGCATCTGCAGGAATCTTTCCAGGGTGGTGGTGGGCAAAGCTGCACAGCAGTTTGTGGTTGTAATTTGCGTGCATAGCGTGCACCACTACCGCACACCTGTGCACTTTCTTTGCGTGTGCTTTTTGTTGCTTAGCACCACGTTCCATGACATTAAGAAGTCTACACAGAGTAGTAGAAGATCCTGGGAATTGAACAGCATTAATGCAGAAGAGTGTTATATTCAAGAAGCATCATGAACTCCAACAAAACTTTATTTAGAGTGAGGGATAAAAACACACATACCTAGGAACAAGAGAGAAAAAAACCCCAAATGCACAAACACAGTACAGCTATCTTAAGAATAGCATATTGGATATTTAATGGCATCAGTGTCCTTACTAGAACATTGACAATGTCACATGATTCATTCTAGACTTGGTGAACACTCTCTAGAACACCTGGGGCCCTCCAGATGTTTTGGACTACAACCTCAGCATTCCAGACAGTGGCCATGCTGGCTGAGGTTTATGGGAGTTGATGTCCAAAACATCTGAAGGGTACCAGGTTGGGGAAGGTGGCTTTAGAGAGTAGCAGTGGAGTCTGTGGGGAGTATTTTTAGGAGAGGGAGGAGAAATGAGCATGTTTGATCAAGTTTTAGGGCTTTAGAGGAGCCTGGACTAGTCACTTTACTTTTCACATTGTTATCAGCCATTATTTTTTTTACAATAGCTAACAATATAACTTTGGCATGGTTTGAATTTTGAATTCCAGCAATGTTCTTTTGGAATCGCATATTTTTCCTTGAATGGCACATTTTGTGTATGGTTGCTATCAAGGCTTTTTTAAGAGGCGCATCAGAGAACAGGTCTACTATTTCTGGTAGATCTGATGACTGAGCAGCAATAAGCACCAATACCTCTGTAGACGTGCCCAAAGAAACATAGGAACCAATTCTGGGTCAGATGGGGATGGGGAAAGGGAAGGTGTTGTGGAGGCAGCAAGGGTGTGGGACCAGGAGATCAGTGAGAATAGCAGAGACACAGGGAAGGGAACCCAGCTGTCACCTAATCTTTTGGAGGACAGCCAAGCTGCGCCTTCTGAACCCATGGAAATGCAGGCTCCTAACAAAGAGGAAACGGAGGGGCAATGTAGGGTCACGATGTGCTCAAAGAGACTTGCAACCAGGGTGGTGACCCCGTGGAAAGACCCACCTTGAGGGAGGGACTTGGTAGCCCACTCAACTTGAGAAGAGTGAGCTATAGTAGATGGTGTAAGTTTTGTGACAACTCTCTTTCATGATTCCCTAACCCAGGGAACTAACTGAGGCTTACAAGATACTGTGTTATGCAAAGCCTGTCTGGAACTTTTGTCTCTCTTGGCTACAAGGGGATACTGTCTGTTGCCTGAGGCAATGCTTGCTGTATGTAGTTTGCATAATAAAGGTAATTGACTAGAAATATGACTTGACAGCTTACCTACAAAGAGAGCCAGGGGCTGGGCACAGGAGAGGTCTACCAAGACCAGTAGATCTAGCCTCTGAGAAATTTGTATACCAGGTCTATCCCTCTGTTGTTTCTCAGTGGGTAGACCCGGTATACAGACAATGCCTTTCCACTCACAGCTGAAACCCTCAGTTCTTTCCATGACTCCCTTCACCCGTGTAATGGCCTTTTGGGCCAAAGGCCCTTACAGGGTTGAAGGGCATGGTTAATATTGGGTGTAGGTGTGTGTGACCTGCTCAGCTTGCAGACGACTACTAGGTTCTGCTCTACAGGCAATGCACAATAGATTCAGGTACCTTCACAAGAGATTTCTTTATGTGAGAAAACACTAACCTCTGTGGTGCCATGTGGTACATTGTCTCAGCTCCAAGGCCAGCACTAAGAGAGATGGGTAGAGGTTCCACTTGGGCATCCTGCAAGAGCTAAAAATGGCAAGTTCTCTTAAAGATGTGATTGATGTGACATGTGATGTGATATCTCTCTATCTCACATCACAACAACCCGTTTTAACCCTTAATGAATTGCACTGCTGTTATTATCAATTTCACAGCCCCATCTGCATTTCCCTAAAACACCACCAACACTGGACTACACTGCAGAGTTGTCATACACTACTCTAACACACACCCTGTGCAAAATGGGAACAACAACACTGGGCTACTTTGCAGGTCTTGTGTAACCCACACTTTCTCAGCCACAGCCCTGCCTCCTGCAATATGGGTGTAAAAATGATGAATTTTATCTTCATACAGTGGCAAGGTAATCCTTTAAAACGTTATAAACTCAGAAAAAAATATTAACAATACCACATACTGAAGCTAAGCAGGTATGAGCTGGGTCAGTGCTTGGATGGGTGACTGCCTGGGTTGCGCACATCTGTTCTCCTGCACTGAGCAGGGGGGTTGGACTCAATGGCCTTATAGGCCCCTTCCAACTCTACTATTCTGTGTCTATGTCTACCTTTTGTTTTATGGTAGACACACTACTGCCCAAACCCAGCTACAGGAAACTGCTGGATTTCTAAATTGATGTTTATGAGGCTGCAATTACTTCCTAACAGGGAAGACCCCCAAAAGGCTTAGCACATCAAGAAGGGTTAACAACAAGGGCATTCCCTCTTGTCCTGTGTTTAATTTACTGATCTCCTGTCCTGTCCTGAGCCTTGGCCGTGTGGCTGGAAACTGAAAGTAGAGATAGATGGGGGCAGGTGCAGTACAGCAGCTGCTGTTGCTGCTCTCAGAATGATGTTATGACTGGAATCTGTTGGGGAGGCAGTTGCACCCCCTTGCCCCTATGAGCAGATGCCCATGACACACACACACAGTAAATTTAAAAGGCAGGAGCAGCCAATTAGCATGAAAGTGGGTGCAATAGGGAACTTAATACTGTTTATATTAGTAAGTCTGGCATATCCTATAGGACTGTTTAAAACAAGGTTGATTGTTAGGGGATATGAACCCGTTCATGTGGATCCTCACCTCCAAAGCCTGACAGATATTCATGTTGTAATCACTCTGCAGCATTCATGAATCCATGCTATGAGGAACTGGAGCAGTTTTTCATTCATTCCACTCCTTATGTGCTGGTGCAATGTATGTAGGGTAGACCAAAGGTTTGCAGGTAGTGGTTTCCAGTAATGATGTGGGAAGCTGACACTTGTGATGTGTCAGGGCAGTATCCAACACTGCCAGTCTGCTTACACTATTGATGTACCGCTAGCATAAGCAACCTCTAGTGGCATGCCAATAGCATAAGGTGGCACACCCAAGTTTTCTGAGGAAATCCTGTCACACCAGTTTATGCTATTGTCACACTGCTAGAGGTTGCTTATGCTAGCGGTACTTAAATAGCGTAAACGAAGCGGCAGTGTTGGATACTGCCCTCTGTGTCCAAGGCTGAAAAGGTACTAATATACTGTATGTGGCTTGTCAGTGTTATTATTTAGGTGGTTAAAAGACTCTGAAATATTGCAAAGTACTATAAAATCTAAAATACCAGTTTTGATCTCTTTTGTGTATAAAAAGCATACTCCTGACTTCTAAAAGGGAACATTGGTTTAAATAATTTTAGGATTCAAAACAACTGCTGGACCTGTTTTAGATTCATTTAGAAAGTGTATTACAACAGATGAAGAATAGAGCTCTCCCTTTTCTGTTATCTAATGGTGATTATACAAATTTGTGGTGATTATACACATACTGGACATTAAAATAATTTAGATTTGCTTTTTAAATTTTTTAAAATGGAAATAACATACTCTTATATAAGCAATAATAGATCTAAAATGTGAAGAGCATAGGAAGTGTGAGATGAGATCAGAAAATTATGTTCAGCTTATGAAGGAAAAAAGTTCCCCACATTGGAATATTCTGACCTTAGTGTTGCTTTCCCCCTTATTCTCTTGGAGGCCACCCTCCCCCACATGATTTAATTCATATGAACTCTGGAGTACTAACACTGCTTGATGACCTTTAGCACAAGTAGTTAAACTTTTTGGGAAATGGAATGGAATTTACTGATTTGGCATGAGGCAAGCAAGAATGTGACCTTTGCCCAGTCACCTTAAGGATGTGCTGTGGTGTGTGGTAGAAGCATATGGCATTTTATAGTCCATAACAACAAAACTAATGCCTGTGAAACATGTTGCCATGCATTAATATTTGCAACAGTGGGTAGGAGATAATATAAAGTGTGTTAAAAGGAATGATTGAAGGAGTATCGGTCTGCATTGTTTTCTCTGCCTCTGATAAACAAAAGTGCTTGTGATCCCTCCCCCCCCCCCGAAAAGCAGAACCACTGCATTGTTCTATTAGCTATTGTATTATTGTAAGTCAAACAAATGGCATCCAGATCTCTGAAGAATAAAATGGTGTGGTTTGTTTAGTGCTCTGGTAGCCAGATGTATCATAGGTCACACTTGCAAACAAATATTGTTGACTTTCACTTACTGCTGCTTTATACTTTCTCCTCCTGCCCCCAAAGTGGAGAGTACCTGCTTCTATCTAATGTAACATACAAATAAGACCTTACAAATTTTCTCATGCTGAAATCTTTGTTCTCCAGGGTGTGAAATTGACATGTTCTGGCGATGTTCATGACATTAGAAGTGGGAATATGTATTATACATACGTACCCTATCTCTTCATGCTACAACTTGTTCACATTTGGAGACCTAACTATTGGTGGGTTTGTGTACTTTTCTTTAAATGGGCTTACATATTAATAAATTATCACATTATTCATATGTGATTCAGTAAGTACAAATTAGTTAACAGAAAGAGGCATCTTGGTGACTTTACCTTAACCAGTGAAAGCAGATGAAAATAGAGTCAACTGATGCTCAGTCTATTTGAAATTTCTTCTTTTGCCTTAGCAAATTTCCCAGTATGGTTCCTTGAAAGCTTTTCTAGAGTTCTGTAATTATGTGACAGAAATCAAATTGCGTTCCAGTGTTCTTATGGAGCACTTTCAGGAGTACTGAATTGTTCCTTAGATATAACCCTTATTCATAGTTGTATACAACTAATTCTTAATCTAATGGTTTTCCAAGCAGAGCAGTTTACTTTCTGGTCTCCAGTTGTAGCACTTGCATATGAATTCAGTAAATAACAGAAAATCCAGAAGGTGCTGCTAATTTTGTCAGGTACAGTATCTGCAATACTGAGCAATGTTAAATTCTTTTTTATGCTTGGACAGTTTTATTTGAGAGGTGGGGAACTAGGTATGTGCATGAGATACATTTTAAAATCCTTACTAAATTTCCTTGCTTGCTAAGAGGAAGAAGGAGAACAAGAGGATTGTACAGGGCTGACTTTGGAGTATTTAAAATGTTGATATTTGCTAGCTCTATTGGTAATCAAAAGTTGTGACTTTGGTAATCTATGCAGAGAGCAATCTTATGGCCCCTAGACAGCATCTGGGATGCCATAGGATGTTGCAGATCTCTTCCTCTGCTCATGTAGACAGAGCTAGGAGCCTGGAGGAGGAGAAGATCTAATTGTGGATCTTCCCTCCCCTACCCCCTCCCAGCCACCATGGAAAGCTTCTCTTACAGGGTTGCTACTGTGACCTTGTAAGAAAAGTCAGAGAGGGAGAAAAAGGGGCAGCTGGTGGGGGAGGGGAGGGGAGGAGAGGGGAGGGGAGGAGAGGGGAGGAGAGATTCTGGCATACACAGAATCCTATGGCCTTTCCAGTTCACTCCCTGCCCACCAAAAAGTAAGTCAGCTAGATGGGCTCAGAGGCCTGTCTACCTGGGTTTTTTTTTGCAATTTAACCTGAGGAATGGAGGTGAAATTGCCTTTGTCCTCCTCCTGCCCTGCCTGGCTCTTGCCCTCTGGCTATCAAGAGTGCAATCCGTAGGATTACACTCGAAATGTATTGATTGTGAAAACCTTAAATAGTTGAAATTAATTTATTTGCTAGTGATCTATCATATGCATATGGCAGCCTGCAAAGAAATAGACAAGTCTTTAGTAATGTATGCATGCACCCTGTAGGTTAAAAGTAAAATAATAATCTTCCAAAACCAAATGAAAGGCTGCTATTAGAGGAATGAAAATTGTACATTCCTTAATTTAGATATAGCCGCGGTTCAGAATTAATTCATCAGATAGTCCCAGACTAGCTACTAAACTACAGGAAGAAATTCTTTACCTATTTCATCAAGCAAGAAATCAGATGAAACAAAACCTCTTCCTCCTCTGCAACACTTCTGCTAAACCATGCTTTAAAAAAAACACAAACACCCAAAAACCAAATACAGTTTTTCTACTCCTTTTCATTTAGTGTGAAATTTGGAGACTAACTTCTAAATGAAGAATGCATTAGTAGAGGTTAAAAACCTTAAATCTCTCTACCCCTTCCCCCTTCCCAGACAGTTACCATCACAGGGACTCCCAATAAAAATGCATGCTGAATTTCTTCTAGTATTAAATGTACAGGTCAAGATGCAGATAGGTCTGTGTATGCATGCAAAATGTTTCTACATACACACAGGATTCCCCTCCCTCCCAGCTGCATCCCTTTTATGATTTACGGGATGTGGCGCAGTGGCCCCCTCAGTCTGTGGGAGTGGGAGCTTCTGTGCAGCTTTGTGGGCTGCTACCTGTGTTTGATGCTGAAAAGCTCTATTGGATATGTGATGCTTTGGATTCTGTCCTCAAAAAAGAACCTTCACTTTCTGATGCTTCCTCTGACAAAGCTTCCCATATCAGCTCAGTCTGAAAGCATTAGAGGAAAAGTTCTGATCTATTTATGTTTAAATTGTAATCCACATAAAGAGACACAATGTGGCTAAAGACATCTTTGTTTCATGTTGCCATAATAGAACTGCAGCTCAGATCTGATATTCTAGCATAAGAACCTCTTTCAGCCCAAATTCAGTTAAGGAAATGCACTCAGGAGTTGCATTTCAGGGGGGTGGGGCAAAGGGGATGGGGCCAAAATTACAAAAAACATAAGCATATTGTAGCTTAAAGCTCTTACTGCTGGTAATTAAGCATTAGGAGTAGCATTTCAATCTTTTAGAATGGGGAAAAAACACACACACAGAAAAGCCAGGAAATCACCAAACACCCTGTAGTCGGGAAAGGGGCTGGGGCCAGGGGAAGGGGGCATGATCATCTGGGGAATCCAGCCTGTAAGGTTGGATTTGGCCCCTAGGCCTGAGGTTCTCCATCCCTGCTCTGGCAAGTGACTGTAAAGATAAGAATTAAAGTTAACAGGTAAATGCCAAAGAATTTCACAGTTAACAGGAATCAGGTCAAAAATTCCATCTGTATTTAGTTGAGAATACAAATGATGGCTTCTGTGAAGATGCCTATTCAAAAACTCTTTTTGAAACACTCCCTTCTGATGCAAGTAGTTTTTGGTTCCAACCCTTTAGATTTAAAACAGCTATACAATGCTAATAGAGAGGAATCCTATGGAGAAGTCACTCCAGGAGTAATTTCTTCATGGACAGGTTGTATTGCATATTTGTCTATCAATGAGACAAAAATTATTGGCACATATTGGCACATATTGAAAATAAGCTGACTGTGAGTAGACTGTGGAAATGACTGTTTGGATGTGTGGGGTGAAAGGAATTGTCAGGCTATATATTTCATACACTCTGCCTTTTTCTTGAGGTTATCTCCACATAGTAAAAACTAGTCCAGTGTTTGGACACATCGGTTTTTTTCATCAAAAGCGGGTTAGATCTCTAAAAGATCTTTCTTCATAGCTTGCTGTTAGTATATGGCATAATTTTCCATGAGCTCTGCTGAGAGACCAGCTGACTTTCGTCCTCCCTCAACTGTCTCATACCAGCAGCCATTCCATCAGGCTGCAGAGCAGAGAGGGAAGGGAAGAAGGTATATTCCATCAGCTATGCTGATTGACCAGCTCCTTTAGGGTCCTCCTGTCCCTGAACTATTTACAGCTAGTAATTGTAAGGACTCTGTAACTATAACAACGGATGCCTGAATTTGCCTTTTCCCTTCTTACTCACTTCCTCCTCCCACCCACCCACCTGGGGTTTCCTTCCCCGCCCTCAGTCACAACCGTGCTCACCTCCTTCTGCTTCCTCCTTCCTTGTTAAGGACTGTTGATGTGCCTTGGAGGTAGGTAGTGGTGGGGGGGGGGGAGAAAATCAGTGCTGCTGCTGGTGCATAGAGGAAATCAGTGGCAGGAGCAGGGTTGAGGGGGAAATTGGTGGCAGTGGGGGTCTGGAGGGCATGCACAGGGGTCCTGGTGGGTGCCACTTGCACCTGTGGGCACTGTGTTGATAATAACCCCTGTTCTAGAAGCACCCATTTGTGCATTCAGCAGGACACCCATTTGTGGGCTTTTCTTTTAGTCAAGCTTCTTAATGAGATGCTGAGCACTCATCTCTACATGGTATTCTCTTTGCTTGTAAGTCAAGGCATTTTAGCAGCAGCATGCATGTTGTTGTTTATAACAGGAAAATAGAACCTCTTTCAGTCGGAGAGAAGAGCTAAATTCCAGTTCAGCAAAGTTTTTGAGGGCTGCATTCCAGTAGTGGGCAGGGCTGAAGACAAAATGGGGTGGGGCCAAAAGCAAAAGTGATAAAGCCAAAATACCAGCATGTTTTATCTTAAAGCTCTTGCTGTCAGTAACTAAGACTTAGGAGAGGCATTTCAGCCCTTTAGAATCAGGGAAAAAACTGCACAAAAGCCAGTGAACCACCAAATGATTGGCAAAGGGCGTGGAGCCAGTGGAAGGGGGCATTGCCATCCAGGGAACCACAGAAGGTCAGATTGGGACCCCAGGCCTGAGGTTCTCCACATTTATAACTTCAAGCAATGTTATAGTTATCAGTGGAAAGCATCCCTTTCCCCCCAATATACTGAAGTCCCAAATGTGTGTATGTTACTATATTATGTGTGTATGTTATTATTACAACAATATTATAATATAATATTATTTGTCTTGCACACGTGAAATGAGAATGGGCTGCTGGGTGTTGGGGCAAATAGTTCAAAGAACTAGTATACATATCAACTAATATGATTTTCTGAAAGCTGCCCAAGGTTGTGCTCATTTGGACAAGTCTACATTGGAGATGATAGGTGCTCCTCAATTTCCCAAGCGGTGAGAAATTCCAGAGGCAACACTGCAGGATTTATTTATTTATTTATTTATTTATTTTTAATATTTATTTATCGCCCATCTGGCCGGCAACCGGCCACCCTGGGCGATGTACACAGAATAAAATACATAAATGCAATAAAATACATTTAAACAATATAAAAATTTTAAAATCTTAACCCACCCCATATTCCCGCCTGAACAACCAGTTTTTTAATGAGCGACGGAAGCTCATCAGAGAGGGGGCATGGCGGAGGTCACTCGGGAGAGAGTTCCACAGTACGAGGGCCGCCACAGATAAGGCCCTCTTCCTTGTCCCCACCAGTCTAGCTGCTCTGGCTGAAGGGACAAGGAGAAGGCCATCCGTGGCAGATCTTGTTGAGCGGCCCACTTGGTGTTGCTGGAGACGCTCCTTGAGATAAACTGGACCAGAGCCGTATAGGGTTTTAAAGGTCAAAACCAACACCTTGAATTCGGCTCGGCAAGCAACTGGTAGCCAGTGCAAATCCTTCAGCACTGGCGTGATGTGATCCCGCCGGCAGCTGCCTTTAACCAGGCGAGCCACCGCGTTCTGTACCAGCTGTAGCTTCCGAACCGTCTTCAAGGGTAACCCCACGTAGAGCGCATTACAGTAGTCTAGGCGAGAGGAGACCAAGGCATGAACCACTGGTGGGAGCAGGTGATTAGGAAGGTAGGGGCGCAGCTGCCGTATCAGATGGAGTTGATACAGCGCTGCCCGGCTCACAGCTGCCACCTGAGCCTCCATGGACAGCTGGGAGTCTAGAATGACCCCCAAGCTGCGGACCTGGTCCTTCAGGGGTAGATGTACCCCATTCAGCACCAGGTCAACATCCCCTAACCTCCCCTTGTCCCCCACCAGCAGTACCTCGGTCTTGTCGGGGTTCAACTTCAGCATGTTCCTTCCCATCCAGCCAGCCACTGCCTCCAGGCACTTGGACAGGGTCTCAACGGCCTTTAATTGTGAATGAGAGAGCACTGGTGACTTATGGTGTCATTGTAAGATTTGTTTTTATTTACAAATGTGCACACACATTCCTGTGAGCAAGCAGCTGAAATCCAAGGTGCTTCACCTTCAACCATCTTGCACATCTGTTTTTCCCTGTCTCCCAATTCAACCTGCCCGAAAATGGTTTCATTGTCCCCACCCTCCAGCACCGATGGGCATTTCATTTCAAGGGCTAAGGCTATCAAGGAACAATACAATTCTTTTAGCAATCCCTGATCCCCATCAGGCAGTACGCAAAACCAGAGACCAATGTATTCACAAATCCAAGATGGCCAAACTTACCATAAGATAATTGAGAGTTGACTGCAAATGTTAACAGAGAGCAATAGTTAAAAAATGAATAGGTTTGGATATAGACTTAGTCATGAGTAAATCCATTGAAATCAATGGGACTTAAGGTCGTCATGACTAGTTAAGGCCCACTGATAACAATAAATCTACTCTAAGTATGACTAAATCTGGATCCAGACCCTAATTTAGGACTGCCATACTTTGATTTCTTTAGCAGTTAAAGGAAATTTGAAACTCAGTTGTATAAATGGCAGGCTGAGAAACAAACAGTAAAAGCAAGTTATACAGGGCAAGTCCATTGAAGTTGATGGTCTGAGATCTGGTATACACATTACACTCACCGGGAAAATGCTAATAAAAACAGCTTCCCTCTGTAGAGAGATTTACAGCTGTAACATCTAGAACTTCTTACTGCATTAATTGTTGTCAACATACTGGGAATTTCTGTGCCAGCAGCTTCCAAAAATGTTGGTAGCGACACGGAGCCTCGCAACATGACGACCAATTGTGTGGGAAACTAAATGTTATGGTTGGATGGATGGTCTCCCAATCCAGGTACCTTTTCATCTGATTGGCTGCTGGTTACTTTTAGTTCTTCATTAGCAAATATCATTCTGTTCCCTGCAATTAGTGTTTCTGTATGATAATAATATCTTTTTCTTGTTTGTGTCTTTTTTTTTTTTTTTTTTTTTTGCTGCACACCCTTTAAAGGAAGTTGAGGTTTGTATATTCCTTCTGTATTTCTGGGTCCCCCCACCCCCCTGAATATTTTTACTCTTCTTTCCACATTCTAAACATGTACTTTCTTTTTCTGCTACAGGATGATTATTTTCGCACATGGAGTCCACCTAGGTCTTTTGATCAAGGTAAGAAATCATCCTCATACAAATAAAAAAGGGCTGACGCTATAACAAGTTGCTATGTATAATAAAGAATGAAAAGCTTTAATTGTTCTTTTTCTCTCCAGTGGTGTGCTAAAAGGGAAACTACTATTATTCAGGATAACTTTTCACTTACTCCCCCTCCCCCACACACACATACACACCCTTTGCAAAGTGAATTAAACAAGTTTAAGTTTATCAAAATAACTCCCTGGACATCATACTTTTGCTTTAATGAGTTGAAAATAACCCTTCTTTCACAATCTCATTTCTTTTAGAGCCCTCTAGAAAATAAATAAATAAATAAATAAATAGATAAAAGCCAGCACTGGTGAGGGGATGAACTGGATCAGGACCATGGCATGGAAGGAGGCAGGATCCTGATTGGAATCATTCCCCCCACCCAGCTGTGCCTGCTATTTGTAATGGGAAGGAAAGGTCTCCTTGGTGCCCATGGGAGTTTTCCTCCCATTCCAAATAGGCATGGGGGGAGGGTGATTCCAATCAGGACCACAGCAGGGGCAGAGGCTTGAAGCCTTTCTCCCCACCACTCCCCCAAGCTGTGGTCTCGATTTGGGGCCTTCTTCAAGCCGGCCTAATTATTTTTTATTAAAAAATTGACTGTGCAAGGGAAAATCTGTGACAAATATCACATCTCGTTTGGCCCTTAGTGGCTCAGTTAGGAATAGTCCTTGAAGCCTGCTTTTGCATACAATATTATTCCAATGTGGAATGTAGCGGGAAAACATAAGGCACATGATCACATATGAATAATCTGTTTTAATGTATATACACACACACATTGCAGCTTCCAGCGAACAGCATGTTGTGATCTACCCCTTTTTTCCCTTCGTCCTTCCGAGGAAAGTATGGATGAAATGGACATGGCAAGCTTGTCAGATAAGAGTGTCCAGAAATGTCAAAACATTTCAGAAAACTTTTGGCAGATGATGATGATGATGATGATGATGATGATGATGATGATGATGATGATGGGTGGTAGTAGCAGTAGTATTTATATACTGCCCTTCATTATCAAATGAGGATGGGGGGGGAATGAAGGAATCTTTTTAAGATTAGGTTTGTGTCCTGGGCCATGCTACATTCTCCTTCCATGCTCAAACCATTTTCTTGTTGTTTGGTTCAGGCTTCAGAGCCTTCTCCACACAGCATCTCTTAGGGCTTTTCCCAATCTTTTTATGGCTGGAGGCAGGTTTGTAGCACATGTGAACAAATATGTGTTGTTGCTGTAATAAAGCTCTTCTTATATTTGCTTTAACCTTCTTGCAGAATAATAGAAAAAAAGTTTTTCTAACATAAAAGAAGTTGGTGTGCTGAAATTTCTGTGTAAAGCCCTTACGTGGTGTGTGACTTGCTGCTGAGGCTGACTCTTCTATGATATTATGCCACAGCTTTATTGAAACGGACAATTCCCCCTTTTATTTTCATAGGTTTTGGCAATGGTAGCAGAGTGTTCTCCATTAAAAACAAACAAGCACGCTTTATATATGGGCCTAATTCTCCATCTTCTAAGTAATTTTAGATTTGTGTGATTTCCAGGTGTTATGATATGTGACTTTTTTTACTACCTCTGTGGTGAGATGAAAATATAAGATTGGTATGTTCAAGCTTGAATGGGGGCTTTATATTTGAAGACTTGAGTGGCTGCTAAGGTTTTTATTTATTATTTATTTTATTTCTATACCATCCCATAGCTGAAGCTCTCTGGGCAGTTCACAACCATTCATAAAATACATTATAAAATACAAATAACAATAAAAAACATCATAACATTTCATTGCAGAAATTTTAAAAGCCAAATTTAAAAAGACTTAAATAACTAAAACAAGTTAATACAACTAAGCTTGCAGCCACCCCCATTTGCTATTTAGAGTGGTTAAATGCCTAGGCATAGAGGGCAGTCTTAACCTGGTGCCGAAAGGATAGTAGAGTTGGTGCCAGGCAGGCCTCAGTGGGGAGCTTGTTCCAATATTGGGGGGCCACCACTGAGAAGGCCCTCTTCCTTGTTGCCACTGACCAAGCCTCCCTCAGAGGTGGCAGTTGGAGGAAGGCCCCAGATATAGTGTCTGGGTAGATTCTGGTTGGGAGAGGCGTTCCGTCAAGTATTGTGGTTCCAAGCCATGTAGTGCTTTATAGGTTAAAACCAGCACCTTGAATTGGGCTCAGAAGCATAGAGGCAGTCAATGCAAGCTGGCCAGAACTCAAGTTATGTGTTCAGACCTTCTGGTCCCAGTTATTAGTCTGGCTGCTGCGTTTTTTGCAAGCTGCAGCTTCTGAACAGTCTTCAAGGGCAGCCACACATAGCGTGAATTGCAGTAGTCTAACTTAGAGAAGTTTTGGTAAATTGTTATTAGTTTTATGTGTTGGAGGAATACATTATGGTATTATTTTTTTAAGCACTTCTGAAGTAAAATACTTCTTTTAAAAATGTATTCAATTGAATGAATACGTTTATTTCTAAATTGAAGTGTAAGATTGTGATCCGATTTTTAATACCTCATGGTGTTCATTTATATCACAGCTGGCATAGTTTAGGGTGAGGTTAGTGGGGGGTGGTCACGTTCTGAGCAAGTTGGAATTCTGTTTCTTAAGCGAGTAGTTCCTTGACAGATCATTTTGAACATTCTGTATAAAAGATAAGGAGTATTTAAAATGCCATGGTTGCAATTTTTTGCTTGCTGCTGACAAATGCCAGTCAACTGACAATTTAAGGGAAAATATTTTTTTTTATTAGTCATACAACATGGCTTCTATCAGTCTACAATCATTCTTCCAACTGTTCTATCGTTCTGTGTTGGTCAGTAGTTAAAAAAAATATTCAGGTAAAGAACCATGTGCCTGATTGCTTAATTTAATGTAAAGATGAAGAAAGGTAAAGAAAGCGATGACATATGGAATTAGATTTCCCCTCCGCCCTGCCAGCACACCCTTGTATTGTTTCTTGCTGAAACTGAGATTCTTTGTGAACTTATTATCATAGATGGCAAGTAGTCCACCTATATTTTGACTGATAACATGTCAGCAAAACTGCCACAATGAGCTGTTTGTAAAGCAATATGCTAGATGTATTTCTTAATTCAATTTATATTGTGCTGAAACTTGCTTTATCCTACCCCTCACCCCGAATCATCAGATTGCCCTTGATACTTCCAGTGAGCTTTACCAGTTCTACAAAATTGTGTATTAGGATCGATCATGTGATTTAAACTAATCTTTATTTCAGGAAGCCTTCCTTGGTTGACAGCCACTGTTTTTTTTAATTGATATTCTGTTTTTAATATTTTGTTTTATTTTGTTTTAATCTTTCTGTCTTTTATTGTTCATTGCTCCACACTCTGTGTAGATGTGGAATGGTATATAAAATAAATACATTTAAGGTGCAACCCTATGTATGTTTAGACAGAAAAAAGTCCTACAAATCCCACCATTCTCCAGTCAGCCATGCTGGATGGGGAATGCTGGCAGTTGTAGGACCGTTTGTTTCTGTTTAAACATGAATAGGGCTGTGCCCTTAAAGTATTATAATATGGACACTGCTGACTTTATTTAGTTCATAAAATGTCCAACTTTAAAAATTAACAGTGAACCTAGCCTTTTTATATATGTTAAATGTTGTTGTACAATTTAAGGGAACAAATAAATTGTAGGAACTAACAAATCACAGCAGAAGTCCAACTGACAGTGATACAGTTTTATTTGCATATCAAAGAATGGTGTTTTGTTTTTTTTAAAAAAACAAAACAAAAACATACCTGCCCTTACCTCAAACTCAGATACAAAAAATGGGTTAGGCTACCTCCATAAAAGGCTAAGTGTAGAAGGGACAAACCTTCCTCCTACCATTATTCTTAATATCGACTGGTGAAGGGAGTGTTGGCTCAAAATATTTAAGGATTTGTGTATTGCAATTAAATATTTTTCACTGATCTAGAATCAGATCTAGAATTAGATTCATGCCTGATAATGAAGGTTAGTAGGTTACCTTTGACATCTCTCAGCCAAATTTGCCTCATAGGGTTGTTTGAATAAATGAAATAACAACTGCAAAGCATATTGTAGACTGAACAGTCCTACAGAAATGATTCATGTAGTGGTGTGGGTGCTGTTAACAAAGTTGGATAACATGAGAGATCAGGGAGGGAGCCTACAATTTTTTGCTGGTAGCCAGCCAAAAACAATGTGTTTGCTATAGAAGCTCTTCCTCCCCTGAGTGAGGAGGGCAACACAGACAAAGTCCAGCATGTGTGCAGACACAAGCTCCCACTTTTCTTCCCCAGCTTCAAACTGTGCTGGGCAGAGGTTTGCTCCTGTCACATTGAGCCTTGGGGAGAAGCTCAAAACACTGGCAGATCTCACTCCTTTCTGTGCCATGGTTTAAACCAGGGGTCTTCAAACTACGGCCCGCGGGCCGGATCCGGCTCAGCGTGCCCTTCCATCCGGCCCGGCTCTGTAGGTCCGAACTGGGCCCGCCCGGCCTCTGCCACCCGCACGGGCTTGCCAGGTTCTTCGCTCTCCCCGGAGAGCCAGCTGCGCGGGCTGCACCGCCTGCGCTGGTCCCGTCGCGTCACTTCCGTCGCGGCGGAAGTGATGGCAGGACCCTGCTCCGTCGCACTGGACGCCCGCGCTCTGAACAGAGCGCGGGAGTCCAGCGCGACGGAGCGCAGCAGAGTGACGCGGCTCCGGTGGTGGTGGTGGCAGCGGCGGTGGGGCTTCGGCAGCAGCAACGGCGATGGCGGGGCTTCGGCGGGAACAGCGGCAGCGGGTGCTGGTACGGCGGCGGGGGGTCCAGCGGCGACGGGGGTGGTGGTGGTGGGGTGGATCTGGGAGTGGCGGCGGCGGCGGCACTGCTGCTGGCTGAGGGGGGAAAAGAGGGAGCCCGCTCGGTGGCTCCTCCTCCTCCTCCACATGAGTAGAGCGAGACCCGGGGCTGTACGAGAGCCCGCTTAGGGAGCTGCGGAAGAAGGGCCACCCCCTCTCCCTCCCTCCCTCCCTCCTTCGCTGCTTGGCCTGAGCCTGCCCCTTTTTGGGGAAGGAGGGTGGCGGCGGCGGCGGTGGTGAAAGGAATTGGGACTTCTGCTGGAGAAGGAGGAAGCGGGGAGGGCGCGATTAAAACATGAGAGCCGCGACCCGGTGTTGGTGAAGTGGGGCTGGGGTCCGGAGGGAGAGAGGCGGCTGAGGGGAACAGAAGCCTCCTTTGAGCAGCTCTGAGTGGCCCGTCGCTGATTTCTCAGCGGAGTGAGGACGGAGGAGGTGTAGAAAGCGGGTGTTAATCCCACCCCACCTCTTACTCAGTAGCCTCTTACTTGGACTCGGTTGCTGCAGCGCCCTGCACCCACCTCGCCCGCAGCTCCCCCTCTCCTTCCCTCTTGCAAGCGGCTAGTCTCTTCTCGTCTCCCTCCCTTTCCTCCTAATCCCAGCCCCTGCTAACACGCGCACACTTATCTCTCCCCACCACAGCACTCTCTTTTTGCACTCCATGAGAATCCCTCTCTTTAATCTTCCACCACCACCTTCTAAGGATCCTAATCTGTCTGTAGGATGATCCCTGAAGAACCCGAGGGCCATACAATGCTCCATTATTAGACTGGAATATAGATGAGAAAGAGGGGTCGTGGTGGTGGTGGAAATCACCCAAATGTCCTTCCCCACACTCCCTTTTTCTTGATGGTGGCACTTCATAACCACTATCATGCAGTAAGATCACACCCCTTTTGTAAATATATATATAAGCATTTGGGGGGAGAAGGGTGTTAGGTTTTTATTATTATTTTTTAATATAATATATAGCTGGATTTTGCCATCACAAACGGTGCTTCGGCACAAGTGAATGAAAATGTCCACTAGAACTCCATTGCCCACGGTGAATGAACGCGACACTGAAAATCACACCTCTCATGGTGAAGGACGGCAAGAAGTTTCCTCTCGAACTAGTCATTCTGGGGGTGGCGGGGTGGGTCTGGTGGCGGCGGCGGGGGTCCTAGGGGGCGACGGCGGCAGGGGGGCGACGGCGCAGCGGGGCTTTGGCGGTGGGGCTTTGGCGGGGACACCAGCGGTGGGGCTTCGGCGGCGGCAGCGGGTGCAGGTATGGCGGCGGAGGGGTCCAGCGGCGACGGGGGTAGTGGTGGTGTGGGTCTGGCGGTGGCAGCGGGGGTCCTGGGGGGGCAGGGGGCGACGGCGCAGCGGGGCTTTGGCGGCGGGTGCAGGTACGGCGGCGGCGGCGGGGGCTGGGTGGCAGGGTGGGTCCAGCGGCGATGGGGGGGATCCTGGGGGGGCTTTGGCGGCAGGTGGGCTATAGTCCAGCCCCCCAACCGTCTGAGGGACAATGAACCGGCCCCCTGTTTAAAAAGTTTGAAGACCCCTGCCTTAGGCGAAGGACTTTCAAATTAGATTTCAGAGTGGGTGGTACCCAGGTTTTCTCAGGTTCAGTCCATCATGGCTCAAAATAGGGCCTTTAGTGTCGTAGCGCCCGCTCTCTGGAACTCCCTACCATTACAAATTAATTGCCAGCCCATCTGGGCTGTAGTGTAGTGTAGTGGTGAGAGTGTTGGACTGGGACTCGGGAGATCCGGGTTCTAGTCCCCGCTCGGCCATGAAACTCACTGGGTGACTTTGAGCCAGTCACTGACTCTCAGCCTAACCTACCTCACAGGGTTGTTGTGAGGATAAAATGGAGAGGAGGAGGAGGATTCTGTAAGCCGCCTTGGGTTCCTTGCAGGAAGAAAGGCGGGGTATAAATATAATAAATAAATAAATAAATAAATTGATGTCTGCTAAAAACATACATTTTCCAACAGGCATTCCCAGTAAGGTAATCTTATCCTCTGTATGGAGGCTTTTTTTTTTTTTGTATATTGCTTAGAAATGTCCTATTGTAATAGATTTATTAATATCAGCAAATAAATAAATAAAGGCATGTTTGATCACCAGCACTTCTTGCTTTCTGAAGAGTAGCATTGCTGCTACATTCTAAGTGTAGGGTCAGGATGATAAAAGATATGGTGTTGTGTCACATAGTATGATGTTGCAATTTTGCCCTACTTGTTTCAGATCCTGTTATACCCATTAATTATAGTGTTCGTTAACAACATTCTAAAGAGGCAATACTGTGCTTTCTTGTGGGTCCATAATAATGTTGTATTGATCATGGTTATGGAAGACTATTCTTAGGTCATGTTGTGACTGGTGGTGACTGTTTCCTAGCAATTAGCCTTTGGAAATAATGCCACAGAACACTTGCTCATTTATAATTGTTTACCTTTGTGACCATTATTAAGTGTGATATTAAGCATGTAACACAAATGTACTGAAATTTTAATGTCAACATTTTAGCTGGGGCATGAACTTCTAACTACATAATGTGGTTAATTGAATGCCTGCTTAAATGCCCTTCCAGTTTATTAGAGTAGATTTACACTGTGGGATTTCAGCTATGAAGAAGCTCTTCTGTCTGCAAGAAATAACATTACACATTAAAGTCACTGGGTCTTGGTACTGATGGAATGTCAACAAATATAGGATGAATGTTGGCTGTTAGGGCTGGGACCAATAAATCAGTTAGCAATGAAAAGGAACTTCCATGCAACATAGGGAAATATTGCTTTTCTATCTTGTCATTTGAGTGCATGCCCTTTGCCAAAAGCAAAGGTTGTAGTGATAAAAGATAACACATGACTTGTTTATGAACACTCCATAACATCTTTCTGTTTTCCAATAGACCTTTTTATTTCCTTCAAAGACATGCCTAATATACTATCCAAAAGGAATACTGGATAGTATACAATTTGAACTAGAATTAGAGATTAAGGCTGCAATCCTATTCACACTTATCAGGAATTAAGGTTCATTGAACTCGGTGGGACTTACTTCTAAGTAGACATGTATAGGAATGTGCTGTGAACTTTAAAAACAAATGTGTGTCTACAGTTAATAGGCAACTACTTTAATTTTCTTCATGAACTGCTACAGCACATGCCATATTGTTGTTTTAATCATTAAAGCTGCATCTTTGGAGGAAAAACAGTGATTGGTAAAGTGCTTGCATATAACCTTACAATGAATGCGCCATCACATTTAAATATACTTAAACTTAAATGCTGTCACAGTCATGTGATAAATGCATTTAAAGGTGATGAGGGTGTCCACAGGACTTTTATAGTTACGGTAAGCACTTTATGCGTTACCCAAGTTATGTCTGCTGTGGCCCTTTTTAGTCATGAAAAATAATTTTCTTTTCCCAGTCATTGCCATGCTAGAGTTCTGAGGGAAGTGAGAACTGGAGAAAAAGTGTTCCTGGGGTAATTTTCTATAACATGGGTTTCACAATCTAGAAAGCTACTGTAGGTGTGACAAAGTGATTCAACATAGCTGGTGAGACTTTTCCTTGAATAAATTATATTTTTGGCTGTGGTCTCCAACGAGTTAAAGGGAGAGTGGGGAGTTTCACAAACCTTGGATTGTGTTGTGATCTTCATTGATTTAAAAGTGAGTAAACTGGCCCCTGGAATGCCCCCTTTTCCCCATCTCCAAGGTGGAGTTCCTGACCTTAGGGAGGCGGCCAGCACAGTTCTTTCCATGCCAGTGATGGTGGAGAGGTAATGGGGTTGGAGCATGGAGTCCCATCTCCGAGGTTGGAGCTCTGTCTCCGACTTTAGAGCTGGGAATCCAAAGTATCCTATGGCTCCCCTGACAATGCCTAGGGGCCATAGGATCGCTCCCACCAGTGTTATATTATAGAGACATTTTTGTTGGCATATTTCTAAAAATTTAAAGATTGTAGCATGTACTTCCCTTACATTGTTTACATTTAAAAGACAACAAAGGTTCTGGAAACTGTTGACACAGTAATAAATTTTGGCAACCAAAAAACTGTGCATAATACGCAGACAACCACTCATCTATTTAAAGAAAGTTCAACTCTCTTCCACTTAAGTCACTGTCATTACCTATTAATTCTATCTCATATTAAGGCATATATGTATTTCAATGACATATATGCATTCTCTCACACACCTACAAGGAATGAAAAGCATTAATCACAACTTTGAAATTGCCAGGCTCACCTAATACTGTATTTGCAGTTAGCATCCATCCATTCATTTTCTTAAAATTTTATTTATTTATTTAGTGTTTCAAATAATATACAACAAAAACCATACCAACATACCAATATGCATCCATTCATTCTTACTAATGAACTTATAAAATGGAAAAAGTTCCATGGAAAATGTAGCACTGGAAAATTTTCCCGTTGTGTAATGAATGCCCTCAATCTCCCACTTCCTTTTATAAGCAGCTTTGTATCTTTAGCCATTTCTAAAAGAAATTTGGTTTTTTTTCTGTATTATTTGAAGAAATGCAATTCTAACAAGCTTTTCACACTACTTTTTTGGTAAGTGTGTGTACGATTGTAGCCTTAATTCCACAGATTTTCAGCTAGCAAAAAAAAGAGATTAGTTTATATTCTTTATTTTATTCCAAATCTTTGAAATATTCAGTAAACCTGTTGGAAATTGTTCTGTTAGAAATATCTGTACTTGAACCTAGTGATACTAAGAAACCTAACTTAGAATCAACTTGCAAATGTAGGCAAGGTAGTGCAGTTATTCTGCCCAGGCTGCCTCTTACTGGTTTGGTGGTAGTGCATGGGATTTTTCCACTTTTCAGAGCCCATCAGAAATGTGTGTTTAGAATGTGTTCAGGTGCCAAGTAACTATTGGATGTGGGGAAGGCATTCTTTGGTCATGAGCTGAGCTTATTGAGACACCATGCTTTTTCCTTTAGAATTCATACATTTCCCTGCAAGCCTAATTAATACTGGAGCTTTGATATTGATTAATAGTTGGTAATAAAATGTACATTTATTTCCTAAAATCTACAAGTCCTTATTTTATTTTTACTTTCAAAAACTGGTAATGAGCACAAGCAGTTCATGTATAAAGTGTACTGGAAATGCTCCAAAATACATCAATTTGACAATCATTTAGCAAATTATAAATGCCTTTAGAACTATCAGCGATGTGTGAGGAATCCGATAGGGGGTGAAAATCCAATGGATTTTCACAATCTCCCCCTCCCCCCGGATTCTGGTTTGCCAATCCTGTGCTGGCGCTGACTTGCTCTAGTGCGAGTTGAGCCAGCTCGCAAACTTCCATCTCTTAAGATGGGCCGCAATTTACACGTTGTTTTTTTTAAAAAAAACTGCTAAGGAAATCTGAATAAATTAACACAATTTGTGAAAATCTGCACCTGAGAAGCATGTGGATATAGCGTGCTTTGCGTAAAATTGGCCAATTCGTGTAAATTGGCACCTGAAAAGTACATGGTCCTCGTGCGATTTGTGCAAATCAGTCGAATTTACACAAAGCATGCTAGATCTACGTGCTTTTTGGGTGCAATTTGTACAAAACACCATTTATTTATTTATTTATTATTATATTTATACCCCGCCTTTTTTCCTTCAAGGAACCCAAGGCGGCTTACATAATCCTCCTCTTTCTCTCCATTTTATCCTCACAACAACCCTGTGAGGTAGGTTAGGCTGAGAGTCAGACTGGCCCAAAGTCACCCAGTGAGTTTCATGGCTGAGCAGGGACTAGAACCCAGGATCTCCCGAGTCCCAGTCCAACACTCTCACCACTACGCCACACCATGATTTACACAATGTGCATAAATTTGTGCAATTTGCATAAATTTCCTTGGTGTTTTAAAAAAGTGCACCAACTGCAGCCCATCTGAGAGATGGAAGTCCATGGGAGGGAAAAACCCTGACTCGGCCCACTTCTAGTCATCCAACTGGAAGTGGGCAGGAAATCCATTGAGCTCAAATAAGCTGGACTTATACGCCAGCACATCCCTAAGAGCTATCCAGAAGACCTGGTAGAAACAAATCCCTCCCCTGAATGAACAAATAATATCTCAAAATGTTCAGCTTCTGAAGGCAGCCTACCTCCATACGTTTATGTATAAATAGACTAATATTGTCTAGCTGTATAAACCTGATTGTATGTCCCTGTGTAACTAAGAAGGATGATCAAGTAATTAAAACACCTATTGGTCTGGCTTGATTGTGACTGACTCTTAATACTGAGTTATTTTTTATTACTAATGCATATCACATCTTAATCAATTGTGTGTTGTGATTCAAAGTTTCTTCCTTCTAGTTATAGGCGATTTGCTGCTATCAGAAAAGTGCCCCTAGCATTTTGATGATAGACTATCCATGATTATTATGCCTTTGAAACTAGGTCAGTCTTAAACATAACCCATGCCACAAAAATGATTATCATCTTCACCCTCTAGAGCTGTGATGGGTGGGCAAAATACTCTGGCTGGGGCAGGGCGGGGGGAGAAACAACAACTTTTTTCCAATTTTTTTGTAGCCCCTGATGTAAACTTTACATAAACTTTAGTCTTTACATGTTTGGTAGATTTTGCAAACAACCACTGCAACACTACAGTGTTGCTAGATATTCTAGTAGAACCTCAACTTGAGAATTTTTGCAATGTTACTCATAGTGACTTATGAGCAAATAGTGTATCTAAAGCTCCATCAAATCATAACATGCACAGTGTCAGAGGTTGCACCATAATTAATATTTGTTCCCCCCAGGGCTGGTTCACACTACTGAATTTCTCTACGTGGGTACACAACCACATGGAGGAAGGTTAGTATGATTATGGCTGCTGAAAACGTATACCTGCCATCATGGATATAGCTGTCTCACTATATATACTGTCCAGTGTACAGTAAACTGTCTTCATGTAGCTGTGCATATATGATCGCTTGGAGAAATTTAGTAGCTTGAACTGGTACTTACTGAAATATATATTCAGATAAATGCTACCCTGTTTTCACATCGTAGATATAGGCATATCCCCTGAGATCACCTGAATCCTCCCAGAGTACCTTGAATAGAGAGCCTGCATAAAAGCTGTAGTTGTACATTTCTTGGAAGAAAAACCGTTAAAACATTTTCTTTTGTCTGTGAAGAGGCTTATTAAAGAATGGAATCTGAGTCAAGTAGCTAAGTATTTCTGAACTCTGTGGGAAAGCTTCTTGCTTTTGTTTTTCTTTTGCTTTCTCTTTTTCTTTTACTTTGAACAATTGAAGCTAACTACGGAAATAAAATTTGTAATGGATTTAACTATGTACTGGTTCAGATAAGACTCTAAATGTCTAAGCGCTATAACACTGAGAAAACAGGATAGTGCCGTGTCCTACGTGGAGGCCAGTACTCAGCCTCGGCCCAAGCTTTATCACCGCATGAGGTGGGAGAGAACACATGCCACCTGCTGCATTACACCCCCTTATCTTTGTTGTTGCTGCCACCTGCCCTCTGCTTTATCATGTGGAGAGCTGCACAGCCAGAAGAAGCGGTTGTGGGACTCTTGTGAAACCCCTGGAGCCACTTCTTCCAACTACTCAGTGAAGCAAACAGAGGGTGCTCTAGAGAGCTCCACTGGCCACTCTCTGACTGTGGCAAATGCCATGACAGGAGAGCAGGACCGGTGCAAGGCAGTTTGGCGCCCTAGGCAAAATCAGATATTTAGCGCCCCCCCTTCCCACTTGAGCCCTCCCTCCAGCTCCCTCGGAGCTTACTTTGGAGTAGACCTGTACGGTTAAGCACAACTGGAACTCCTGGAGGCAAAGCGAGGCACCCCGGCTGATCCGGAGCTGTTTTGGAGCGTGGGTGAAGGAGGGAGGGCGAAAGGAAGGAAGGAAGAGGGGGGAGGCGGCGAAAGAAGGGAGGAAAGGTGTGCGCGAAAGAGAAAGGAAACCACAGAAAGATTATTTTAAAAAAGATTAAGGGGGGAAGAGGGGGGGGAGACTGATGAAAAAGGAAAGAAAGAAAGACAGAAAGAAAGAGTAACACAAAATGAACTGAAGCAGACCATTGGAGAAGGGGAAAAGACAAAACAGATTAATAGGAAGGAAGAAAAATTAGAGTGGCTGGAAGGAAGGGGAGATTTTGCCCACCAGCCTCCCATCATTGGCCCCTGCCCAGGAAGGTGAAGGAGGTGTTTGCAGGTGCATCCTTCCCTTCGGCCACCAGCTTCCCATCATTGGCCCCTGCCCACCTCCGCCTCCTCCAGCCTGTCACCTTCTCTGCCTCTTTTGATGCTGGTTGTGAGGAGGAGCCTGCCTGAAGCTTCAGCGGCGCCAGCTTGGAGGCGGAGCCCTGAGGTGGAGGAGAGAGAGGGAGGGGCGTGCTTCTTTCGCCTCCCCTTCCCTGCGTTTCTGGCACCCCCATTTAGCCTGGCGCTCTAGGCAGCAGCCTAGTTCGCCTAATGGTAGCACCGGCCCTGCAGGAGAGCAGCTGGCAGGGCCCTCCAGAGCACCTGCTGGAGGTGGAGGCGGCAGGCTTGTCCTGTGGGAGGGAATGGTGCAATTCGTTGCTTCTCCCATTCTGCCACCTGATGTGGGCACCTCACTCTGCTTCATGGGAGGGCTGGCCCTGCTAGTAATGCCTCCAGGCCTGTTGGATATTCACTTGTATATAATGTGTGCATAGGGCCTTGTCCACACAATATCCATACAAGGAGGCCTGAATCACACAGTTGTATGGCAAATTTCATGTGCCTTAATTACTATGCATTTGAGCCTACATCCATTGGACACTGGTCTCTAAGTCCATGTGTTGTATGAAAATGTTACATCAATTTGTGAATAGCTAGTGGGCCCAGAAATCAGTCAGACATGCCCAGTGGGGAAGCTGAACATACTCCTACTCCCCAAACATTTGTCAGCTTTTTCACATAACTTTAAAGCTTTAAAAATGTTGTCAAGAATGAAATTAAGCAGTACTTTCAGTGTAACCAGTTTTGCTGCTGAGTGCATGAAGTCCTTCAAGCTCTGAACAATCTCTAAACCTTTATTAAAGCTTTTTTGATTGCAACAGGTGATGATTGACTCTGAGATATTTTATAGACTTTGGACTGAAAAGACAGTCAAAACTGTAGAGCAAAACTGTAGAGCAGTGCATTCTTGAGAGCTGTGTACTTGCACTTCTTCTGGTGGCTTATATATTTACCTCCCTACCTAGACAAATCAGACCCAGTACATCACGGATTCCCAACCTTTTTGGACCTGTGGGCACATTTGGGAATTTGAGAAACTGTGGTGGGCACCACCACAAAATGCCTAATCAGTGGATTGCTTCTTTGGCATTTACCTGTTGCATCTGTGGATCTTAGGCTGCGTCTTATTCAGCAAAAAAAACATTTGTTTTGTGTCTGTTGGGTACTGCAACATCTCTTTAATAAGGGATTGTCTAATTCGGCTAATTGCAGGAGGTGCAATACACTAATGCTTCTTTTAAACATGTTTTGGCGATGTCCAGTAGTTGCTTCTTTTGTGGGGGAGGTTATTACACAGATACATTTTGTGCTGGAACAGTCTTTAATAGTCACTGATGTACACACTCTTTTAAATTATTTACCTGCTTCATGGAAATTAACAGATGGTCAGTGTAAATGAATTCTCTGTGTCCTTTTGACAGCTAAAAGTCTGATATTACAACACTGGAAGGAAAAAAACACTCATGTCATATAATGCAGTGTATTGAGGACCTTAAAACACTTTCAATATTTGAACAGGTGGCATTTCAAATGAATACTTATTTGGATATTTGGTCTGTTTTTATTGAAGCCTATGTATAATTGTTAGAAAGTTGTATGCATTTCACATGTATTCATTGCTATGGATATATACAAATCCATGTACATATATTTTTAAAATGGGGGGGAAAGTAATTTTAAAAAACCGTTTTGTGGGTGCCCATGTTGGGTTCCCCTGTGTTACATCATCGCCACTTACATATTTGGATTGGATATAGTGAACTCATATTTTGCATATAAATAAGTATTCCCACCTCTCTTCATAGAATCTATTATGTTTGTAATGCACATATGTCGATATGTGTACAGTATTTTTGTTATTCAAACCAAGATTGATTATGAGGGTCTGCACAGACTGCATGACTAAAGCATCTAAACTAGCCTTTTCTACATAAGTCCTGATGTTGGTTGGTAGCCCTTTACTTTCTGAAGGAAATGGAAACATCCTGTTTGCAATGCTCATCCTCATGGAATGCTGCAATTTAACCCTTTAGATACTGTTTTCCAGACCAACCAGTGTTAAAGTTTAGATTTGAAATCCTTCAACAAACCAATCCTGTTTGAAGAACCAGCCACATAGGTTAGCATCCACCTCGTGTTCAATATTACTTTTTCACTCATGGACCAGGAAGCTATTTTGACTCATCAAAAACTCAGAGATAAGAACTTAAGAACATAAGAAGAGCCATGCTGGATCAGACCAAGGGTCTGTCTAATCCAGTATTCTATTCACACAGTGGCCAACCAGCTGCCATTGGGATCCCACAAGCAGAATATGAGTACAACAGCACCCTCCTGCCCATGTTCCCCAGCAACTGGTGTACATGTGCATACTGATACTGGAGGTAGCATATAGCCATCAGGACTAGTAGACCCCAGTGGCCTTATCCTCCATGAATTTGTCCAATATCCCTTTTAAAGCCCTCCAATTTGGTGGCCATCACTACATCTTGTGGATTTGAATTCCATAGCTTAACTATGTGCTGTGTGAAGAAGTACTTCCTTATATCTGTCCTGAATCTCCCACCAATCAGCTTCATGGGATGACCCTGGGTTCTAGTCTTAGGCAGAACGTAGAGATGGGCTTTTGGTGGGGCTACTTTGGTCAGTCCTTGTGCTTTTCTTATCCCTCCCATATTTTTCTCCTCTTTTCCACAGTTTTTATGGTTCTCCGGAAAATAGAAGGTCTGTGACTCCACACAGACCTTTGATTGAATTTACCAGAGTCCCTCTGGCCTATTCCAAGTGGCATATACATTTGCATATGAAGCCTAGATTTCATGAAATCTCACAAATGGCTTGGGCAACAAAGCAAGTTTAACACTGAATAATAGTTTTATATGGAATGTGCGGGCTAAGAGTTGTTCAGAGTATTTTTGAATTTATGATTGATAATGAATATTTTGCATTATTTTAAAGTTGTTTACCTTTTGTTCCTCTTTTTTTTCATAATGTTAAAAAGTTCAGAAACAAGAAAGTCATTCCAAAGACTTGGCCTTGCATTTAATCACATTTAGCAGAACAAAATTGGCTATGAGAATTTCAATTAACTTTCTGCTACTGGTTTTAGTTTCCATGCTGTTTGCTTACTGAGCCTTGTATTAGCAACAACACCTGGCCACTAAAACCTGGGAAGTATCTTGTGTTAGGAACTTAGTATTGTTAATTACTTCATTGGTTAGTCACCCCAGCATATTTTATAGTTATACTGTTATACAATATTGCACATGCTGATTTTACAAAGGCTGGTGTTTTAAAAAATGTGTGTATCAAACAAGGTCTTCGTTAAAATGCAAAATATGAAATGTGGAGAATGCAGGAAGATAAATGGGGAAAGACAGAAATGAGAACAATACAGGGCACAAAAGACAGGAAAAAAGTGTTTGAAAACACAGGTATGTCAAAACTATTTATTAAGGCCTTCAAGCTATATTTGTAACAAATTGTTCTCCATGACTATTTACACAGGCATATTATGTAAAGGAGAATTATTAACTAAATTTCACTTTACTTTTAATATATTACTAATGAATGTAAGCTTCAAGCCTTTATAACCGAGAGAATTATGAGAAATTATGAAAATGCTTACTACAAAAAGAATATCTGATGTATAAATATCCTTGTTGGCATTCTTAAAATATGTATGTTTCTGATACTTTATTCTTCAGTTTCTAATTTATCCATAGCATAATTTATCTATGCTCCATGCATTACACCAGGGGTAGGCAATCTTTTTGTACCCGTCTCCACATTTGGCAATTTGAAAAACTGCCACAAAATGGCTGCCATGGAAGGCATGGCTAGTAACAAAGGCAAGTTACATGTCCAAATGACTATGTACGAGGCAGAAGTGGGTTCCGAGCCACACTAAACAACTCATTTGAACCCACAGTTTTCTGTACCTCCCCCCCTTCTTTTTCTTGGTGGTTGGGCATGCTGCAGAGGAAAGCATTGGTCTGCAGCCACCTGCTGCCTTCATTTCCTAAGAATGTCTGTGAACTCCATCATGTATGTAGCCCAGAGGCATTCAGGGAAATTGAAGATAGCAGCAGCTGGAGGCCCTCACTTTTTGTAGAAATGATCCCAGCTGCCAGTAAGAAAATGTGTTACCGTAATTAAAAAAAAAAAAGTGGAAGCCACAGGGTACTTTGCTGGGCACCAAGAAAGGTGTGCAGGTTCACACTGGTAGGGAGCTGCAAGGAATCCATTTGAGGGGTGAAAATCCAATGGATTTTAGCCACTCGGCCCTCCAGATCCCGTTCCATTTCCCCCATGCTGGCGCCAACTCAATCTGACATGGGTTGAGCCAGCACGTGGATTTCTGCTTTTAAAACAGGCTGTGATTTGTGCAAGTTTTTTTTAAAGCTCAGGAAATTTGCACAAGTTGTGGAGGCCAAAATTTGCACAAATTTCAGATTGAGCAATTTGTGCAAATTTCCTACGCTTTAAAAAAAAAACAAACCTCGCGCAAATTGTGGCCCATTTTAAAAGAAAAAGAAATCAGATATTGTACGCATAATATTGGTGGGAAGAATGAAGGGTGGGGGAAGAGACCAAAAACCACAACCCCATTTGGACACATTGTAGGAGCTGAAAAATAACTGAAAATAATAATTAAAAAATGTGTCTGTAACCCTAGCGGAAAACCATAGTGCTGATGCTGAAGTAGTCGAAATTGACAATGACAGGTTCTTTGTGAAGTGGGTAATATGGTGAGCTAAGGATGAAGTAGTTTGAAAATGAAACTGAGAAGGATATTTTACCAAGGGAATATTCCGCGCCTGGGGTTACATAACGAACTTGTGAATGCGATAAAATATTAAAAACAGTGTGAACCCATTTATGCAGATTTAAAGATTCAGATCCGATTTGCACAAAAGACCCGATTTGCACAAATCACCATTTGTGCAAATGATGCTACAAATATGCAGATCTCAGTGTATGCAGCTATTTCACACACAGTTCCAGAACCAGGGGGAAAGAAATCTGGCACAGTCCGTTTTCAGGTGCTGTATTATTGGAAATGCTGTGGAAGTCCATCTGGCTCAAACGAAATGGAATTCCCAGCATCGCACATTCCTACACATTGGTGCATGAGGGAACTACATTGCCTACCTGTGCATTACAACATGAAAATGCAGGACAAAAATACATTAATGTCCTTATAAATTTGGCTCTCTTGACTACTCTTAGTGGGCTTGTCACCAGGCAATTAATGGGTGGTTAGGGACTTCTACAGAAGAAAGAGAATGTTCCTTGGTGTCTGGAAATCTCTCTTCTCTGTTTTGGAAAAGTGATACCCTTCAGCTGGTGGAATGTGAGGGAGAAACAGTTTTTGTGGCTGTTTTAATGGTTTCAGAGAGCTGAGAGTTTTAGCTGCAATTTACTTCAATGTCCTAGAATGCATACAGGAAACAAAATATGGAATTAAGGTCCACAACTTTATTAAATCTTATAAAGATCTGTAATGAATGTCACTCCCCATTACAGGCATACTGGGAACTGGGAGAGCCTCTTATTGTCTAGTTGGACAACAGCACCATGGCTCCAAGTGCCAGATCTGTCAATTAATCAGTCCATGCCCTTCTGTGCCTGCTCACCTTAAGGGTTTGCCAAGGAGGCTGCTGATTGCTTAATTCCACTCAAGCTGGACAGCTTTAGATGGGTCAAAGCCATCAGGACCCAAAGACAATCTCCTTCCCATACCCCCTGAAGCCAGTAGGTAATGGGAGACAGCTTGGATAAACTACTCTTCACCATTAGGATGCCTCAGGTTGGATCCAACCCTCACGCGAGTAGAGGTCCACTCACTCAACTGGGCTTCCACTTGTGTGATGGGACATCCCATCTTCTCCCCTCCCCGAAGCCCCTGCACACACCCTATGTTTGCGCTGGAGGTTCCCCCAATCCTCTGGAGCAGTTTGGGGGGGGCACATGGAGGAAGGGGAAATCCATTTACTTCTAGTAGGATCTGCTTGTATATTTGGCAATAAATAAATGATATCACAAAGACCCCATAGTTCTCCAGTGTGCTGCTGTCCTAAAGAAAGCAAACCCCTTTAGTACTGCCCCTGGACTTGTCTTTGGGGAAATGGGGAGTGCATAACCCAAAATATAATTACATGTAATATTCTCAGTGTGCAGGAATGAACACATGTGCACTGTGGTGTATTGTACAGCTAGACAGAGAACACTGCTCATTATACACTTAAGTGCATATCAGTCTACTATAGCCCTCCCACACCTAGGTGTTCTTCAGAGATGTTGTACTGCAACTCCAATCATTCCCAGCTAACATGGCCAAGTGTGCAGCTTGATATTCTGATGAATCTACTGGAGTGGGATGAGGGAGGAAGCAGGGGACCATGTATCTATATTAAAAGAGCTTGACTGGCAGTTGACAAATTGTGGTTCTGTTTATAGTTTGGTTCATTTAGGCAAGTTGGGCCATAATGTTGAAGTGGCATGTATTTAATTATTATTGAGTACAGGGCCATTCTGAATAAAGCATTTCAAAGAAATTAACTTTCCAACAAAACATGTACCAAAACATGTCAGTGCATGTACACTTTCACTAACCCAGCAAGCATTGATATATTTAAACTAACTCTTAGTCCTTTAAAAGTGTGCACAACTTAAATAACATTTGCAATTAAAATAATGTCACCAAGCTTGGTACTGTGTGTGTGTGTGTGTGTGTGTGTGTGTGTTCCTTTTAAATTGTCCCTGCACACATTGCTGTTAGCCTCACTGACAAAACTGACAATCTGGTATTTTAACCATGTTTCTTAACCCATATCTTCAGAAACAACTCATGCAGTGTCTTGTGGATGATAAAAGATACTCAGTAGGATGTTGTTGGTGAAACATCCTTCTTTCATAGAAAGGTATAGTACTTTTCTCATAATTAAATTCAGGAGTCAAAATCTTAGTTCCACCAATGTCTGATTTCATGCAGTGTACAGGTAAATAAACCAGAGGATGAGCAACTCTGACATGCACATAAACAAACCCCATTAAAGCACAATCCTATGCAACATTGGACAGAAAAAAAAGGCCTGAAACTCCCAGCATGTGCTGGCTGAGGAATGCTGAGAGTTGTAGGCCTTTTTTCTGTCTAAATCTGCATAGGATTGCACCCCGAGTTATTCAAAATGGACACAATGGTACTTGGTCTATACAGATGTTTGTATTTCCAGATAATTCCAGGGGAAATGACTTGTGGTCTAATTAGCAATATCTAGATACCTTTTAAAATGGCAGATTTTTACATCTAATCCTTCCTCTTGACAGATCTTTTTTTTCCAGGGAAAATCTTTTTGCTAGTGAGGAATTAGGCAATTTTGTTTGGCTGCTGCTCCTATAAAAGCTTCCCATTTCTATGCCGTAATTCAATATTGTAGGTAGTGTCAGAAGAAGAGTATCACTCCCTTCCTAGTTTGTTTTGGCTTGCCTGTTCCTTTCTGCTCTTCCTTCTGTTGTTGTTGCTTCACCTGAAACTAATGCCTATGGATCAATCTGCATGCTCATCCTTCAGCTGGCAAGACAATCAGCTGGCAAGAGGAGAACAGCCTAATGCCTCCCAGGCTATTTTTAAGCTTCAGAGGCTTGGGGGCTGTCTGTTCTTTTGAGGTTTCCTTCCTTCCTGCTATACCTTGGCTGAATTTGGATGTAACATTAAACTATAGTTTAGCATTACATGCATCAGCCTGGGGCTTGTGTGCTTCCCTCCCCCCTTCCATTCTCTAACACAGCTGCAAGAACGAGACTGGAAACGTCTGCTCAGGCACAGTGCCAAGTTTGAGGGGGCCCTGGGCAATGTGCCTTCTGGGCCCCAGTGCGGTACCACCCTGGTACCCCACCCCCGTGAACATACCAGGGGTGATATGGTGGCAGTCAGCAGCAGCATGCACAGGTGGCAGCCGGCAGCCAGGCAATTAAAAGAGACGTGCCAAGTGAAGTAGCTGCAGCTGCCACCACCATCTTAATTTCTCCAGGATGCCTTTATTGGGGCCCTATATTGGGGCCCAAAGGCAGTCTGTAGAAATTAAGATGGCAGTGGCAGTGCTTCTCCTTTCAGCAGTGAGTCCTAAAACGTTTTTTATCAAATAAAAAAGGGAGGTCTGCGCCAGCAGCGGTGTGCCTTCTTGGGCCTGGGGGCTTCAGCATTTCCTCCAGCGTGCTGGGTTCTAATGCCAGTCTTCCATCCACTTACATTTTCAACTAACCACAGTTTGTCATTTTAGCCCAACCAGGACAAACTGTGGTTGGTTTAAACTATGACTTGCAAACCACCCTGAGGGCATCTGCCAGTTGGGCAGTATATACATTTAATTAAAAAAATAACAAAATTATATAGATTGTCAACAATGATTTATAGAGGCTGAATTAATTCAAAGACAGCTGCTAGCCAATAAGAAACCAAGTAGGATTTGAGTTAGTGTGACATAGTGGTGAGAGTGTCGGACTGGGACTCGGGAGATCCGGATTCTATTCCCCGCTCGGCCATGAAACTCACTGGGTGACTTTGGGCCAGTCACTGACTCTCAGCCTCACCTACCTCACAGGGTTGTTATGAGGATAAGATGGAGAGGAGGAGGATGATTATGTAAGCAGCCTTGGGTTCCTTGCAGGAAAAAAGGCGGGGTATAAATATAATAAAATAAATAAATAAATAAGAAGCAATTAATGCCAGAGCTGATTGTGGACTAATATCTCAGACTCTCTGGCCTAGCAGAGTCCTTGACTAGTCCTAGCAAATGCAAAGATAGGGGAAGAGGACCATTTACTCTTTGCACTGCTAATGCGTGGGAGTTACAGACTACAATTTGAAAACAATTCATCACACATAATCTCAGTCTGATAAACCATGCTTACTTAACCACAGTTTTCTGTTACATCTGAACTGGGTAACTGTGGTTTGATCTTGGACTTGAAATCAAGGTCTGATTCAGTTAACCCTCTTCTCCCCAACCCCCTGCGCCCCAAAGGGGTGGCCTCAGCTGAAACCACAAGTCCAGAGAATTTGGCACTGGAGATGGCTTCATCCCCTTGTTTGTCTGGCTTGCTGTGTGTGTGTATAGGCGATCACTCGTGACCGAGTAAGATCGTCTTCCAGGATAAAAGTTACAAAAAGAAAATTTTTAAAAGGAGGAAATTCTAAAAAAATTGTGTAGACTCTAGCGATGGGTCCGTAAGTGACTGTGGAGGCCAATTCTAGATCCACACAGCTTCCCACAGTGAAGACACAGGTTACCAGATGGAAGGTAGTCCTGTAAAGAATTCGTTTGACGTGCTTTTCGCTTAGCACGTTTCTCCCTTTCACCTTGCACTTGGGCTTCTTCAAAGTCCATGGAACCTTTGTGAAAGGCCAACCTCCAGTTAGATTGTTCATGGGCCAGAGCTTCCCAGTTTTCGATGTTTATATTGCATTTTTTTAGATTAGCCTTAAGAACATCTTTAAACCTCTTATGCTGACCACCGATATTCCGCTTTCCATCCTTGAGTTGGGAATAAAGTAACTGCTTTGGGAGACGGCAGTCAGACATTCGAACAACATGACCGGTCCATTGAAGTTGGCGTTGAAGGATCATTTTTTCAATGCTTTGCTTCTTCCAGTACACTGACATTTGTTCACCTATTTTCCAAGTAATTCGCAGGATTTTCCGGAGGCAACGTTGATGAAATCTTTCAAGGAGGTGGAAGTGACGTTTATAGATAGTCCATGTTTCGCAGGCATACAATAAAGTTGGTAATACAATGGCTTCATAAACCAGTCTTTTGGTCTTCTTACAAGTATCCCGATCCTTGAACACTCTATGTTTCATTCGATAAAACGTGGCACTTGCGGAGCTCAAACGATGCTGGATTTCACTGTCAATGTTAGCTGTAACAGAAAGATAGCTGCCAAGATAGAGAAAATGATCGACATTTTCCAGTATTGCCCTGCCAAGCTGGATAGATGGCATCACCAAAGGGTTAACTTGCACTTGCTGATGAAGCACTTGCTGATGAAGCAGTTTGGTTTTTTTGATGTTAAGTGAGATACCAAGTTTTTCGTATGCTTCTGCAAAAGCATTTAGGATAGTTTGGAGATCATCCTCTGAATGTGCGGAGACCACTATTATCATCAGCATACTGAAGTTCCACCACTGGAGCTTATAATTACCTTACTTTTTGCTTTCGGCCTGCTGAAATTAAAAAGCTTTCCATCTGTTCGATATATGATTTCCACACCAGTGGGAAGTTTCCCCTCGACAAGATGTAAAATCATGGCGATGAAAATAGCAAATAATGTTGGGGCGATAACACATCCCTGTTTAACACCTGATCCCACTTTAAATGGAGCACCATGAGAGCCGTTGTTGTATGCAGACAGAGCTCATGTTTCATTTTGCCATATAAAACTACATATATGGTCTCTATCTATCTTCTGTCTTAAAAGCTCAGTAGCCCTAAAGTAAAAGGGGAGACAGAGCTGCATATACAGCTTAATATGGCATTGGGCAAGAGGTATAGCTAGAAAAGGAATTGAAAATAAAACTGACAATATCATACTGCCCTTATACAAATATATGGTGAGACCATGCTTGGAATACTGTGTACAGTTCTGATCACTGCACCTAAAAAGGGTATTGTAGAGTTGGAAAAAGTGCAGAAAAGGGCAACTAAAATGATCAAGGGGCTGGAGCAACTCTCCTATGAGGAAAGGTTACAACATCTGCGAATGTTTAGCTTAGAAAAGAGGCAAGTAAGGAGAGACATGGTAGAGGTGTACAAAATTATGCATGGTGTGGAAAAAGTGGATAGGGAGACATTTTTCTTCCTCTCTCATAATACTAGAACCCAGTGAGCTTATCCGATGAAGCTGATTGGTGGGAGCTTCAGGAAAGATAAAAGGAAGTACATCTTCACACAACACAAAAACTATGGAATTCACTTCCGCAAGATGTAGTGATGGCCACCAGTTTGGATGTCTTTAAAAGGGATTGGACAAATTCCTGGAGGAAAAGGTTATCAATGGCTATTTATTTTATTTTATTAATCAATCAATAATCAATCAATCAATCAATCAATCGCCCATCTGGCCAGACATCCGGCCACTCTGAGCGATGTACAGTCCAATAAAATACAAGGGGAGGGGAAAACACACACACACACACACACACACACACAGTATAAAACACAATTAAAAACAGTACAAAACTTCAAAATCCTAACCCACCCCATGGAATTCACTTCCACAAGATGCAGTGATGGCCACCAATTTGGAGGGCTTGAAAAGGGGATTGGACAAATTCATGGAGGAGAAGGCCTCTGGGGGCTACTAGTCCTGATGGCTATATGCCACCTCCAGTATCAGTATGCACATGTACACCAGTGGCTGGGGAACACAGGCAGGAGGGTGCTGTTCCACATGTCCTGCTTGTGGGTTTCCCATGGACAGCTAGTTCGCTACTGTGTGAACAGAATGCTGGACTAGATGGACCTTGCTTTGATCCAGCACGTCTCTTCTGATGTTCTTATGGGCACTTCCAGTTCTCTTTCCTAAGCCATGCATTCCAACTTTACTTGCTACACACTTGAAAATGCTTGTCACTTCCATGCTCTTCAAGGGACAGATGCTGTATGCTCCAGGAATGTAAAGGCCAAACTAGATGTGGTGCTAATCACATAATTAGCCCTAGCATGATTTTTTTTAAAAAACTCAACAGTTATGGTAGTGGATAAACCTGATTAGGACTGTGACCTATGGGAAAGGAGGATTTTGCATTTCCTCATGCCATAGCCCTGATCTGAACTGGGGCTCCTGTGCATGTTATTTGCCCAGGGAGGAAAGCTTCCATTGGATATGGATCAAAACCTCAGTGGGGGCAAAGGGTTAAACCCCTCTCCTTCTATGTCACTGTCCTGATCCAGTTTACCTTCCACTGCAGTGGCAAACTACAAATCTCTGCCTTAATTTTTCAAATTTTATATTCTCCTTTAGCAAGAGAAAAGCTCTCCCCACCCCCTCTTTATGACTTTAAAAAGAAGAAAAGGATTCTAGTAAAATGTTATGCAGATTAAATGTACTGTGAATGGATGCACGATAGCACAGAACTAACCATCCAAAATCTACATTTTTGAATCCAAATTCCTGTATAATTGCTAAACAAACAATGTGCTTGAATATTGGCGTTAGCCTCACTTCAGCACTGCTGAATTGTAGTGTGCATTTTCTCATTTTAGTTGCTAACTGTGCAGATTATACTGCATTGCTAAATTATGCCAAATGATTCTTAATTTTCTTTTGTATATTTCATTAAAAATATGCCTATAGTGTTCTGACTTGAACTGGACAAATTTCATAGACTGTTACTGTTGCTTAGCATGTGAGTCATATTTGTATTTAGATTTACAGTAAGGTTTAGACTAGGGAGCAATCCTTATTCCTAATTCTCTAATTTTGAGGAAATGGATGTAACATTTTTATAATGCTGATAGTTTAGTCAGTGTTGCTCTTTCTTACTATTTGCATTTACCGGTATGCAGGGCTTTTTTTCTGGTGGAACTCACCGGAACTGAGTTCCAGCACCTTTTCTTCTATTAATTACATTACAATTTAATCGCCATCTACTCCTGAGGAAATGTAATCCAAGAGTTCCGGTACCCTTTTCTCCAGAAAAAAAGCACTGCCGGTATGTACTGTTTTTCCACTTATCCTGGGGATTCTGGATTTACGGGAAACAAGACATTGTTTCTAGTATGTTCTTGTCAACAGTCAAAATCTGCCCAAATTATGTCCTGCCTAAGTTACTAGATGCTGCTGTAAAATGTGGAGGGAAAGCTTTTGGTTCAAAGTTTGATACTTGCATCTTTCATTGAACATTATCAAATTGCATATTTCAAGCACTATCCCCTCCTCCAAGGAAAACAATACAACACTACATTTTTCCCTGCCCCATCCAAGACCATTGCCTGAATGTTAGGGATTTAATTCTACAAACTATTTTATTCCTTTGCAGCACCTAAAAATCTTCAGGAGGGAAATAACCAAATATATCCTGAAGGGGGTGGTGGGTAGCAGCAGTACTTTCTGGAAATGCTGTAGCTGTCATGTTTCTGCTGTGGTGTGCAGTTGGTGGATAAAATAGCCTAGGCTACAAGTGTTGGGGTAGCAGATAAAGCAGGCCTGCTGTCATTCATATTCAGTAGGTCCTAAGTCATAACATAAGCATGTTAAAAGAGCCCTGCTTTATCATACTAAAGGCCTATCTAGTCCAGCTTCCCAGAGTAGCTAATTAAATGCCCCTGGGAAGCCCACAAGCAGGATATGAGAGCGATAGCCCTCTCTGCATACTGCCTTAGAATCTGGAGGGTTGCAATTAGCCATCATGACTCGTAGCCATAATGTAGACCAATGCAGAGTAAATTGAATCATATTGTTCATTATGCTCATCTTTGGACGATGGTATATGTTAGCAGTTTAGATGACTTCTTTTGTCAACTTGATGTTTAGGTCAAGCAGTAAAGTAAAGAATACGAATTACAATAGCAATCTTCTAGACAGACCATTTAATGAAAAATTGCAGTTGAGCCGAAGAAACATTTTAATTTCTGAAAAATAATAAGGTTGCTGTACACATTCATATCTAGCACTTTCATAGCCCTCTTCTTTGCTTAATTAGCTTGTCTTAAATAGCTCACTGGGTGACCCATATTCACTCAGGAATGCCATCTCATTCAATCTGCCACCTACAGCACTTCTGTTTTCAAAAGTTGTGTTTAAAATATGGGTAGAACATTTGTCCCACCAGTGATAGAGAACTCTTAAGTAATAAATTATTTTCCTAAATGTCTTACAGTTTTTATGTTGCACATGCTTTTAGGAATTCTTGATTGTCAAGGAAATTTGTGTGACAACACAATCCTGTGCATGTCTATTCAGAAGAAAGCCCCATTGAGTTAAATGTGGCTTACTCCCAGGAAAATGTGTATTGGATTGTAGCCCGAATCAAACATTTTAATTGACTACTTTATGTATAAGTTGTGCAAATTTAGTTAAGTTGAGGTACAAGCCAAGTTTGTGTATTACATACTGTAGTAAATCTTTATATATCACTTTTATTATGGTTGTAACAGTATGATGTTAGTGAGCAGTATCCAATACTGCTACTGTGCTGCCGCTCAATTTGTTGTGCAAGTGGGACCCACCACTCATGCAGCAGAAACTTAGCATTTCAAAAAGCAACCACAGAAACAAGCGGAAATGCTTGTTTCCCTATTGGGAGTGGTCAGCATAGCTTCCTTTCCCAAGTTCCACTGACCTGCCCCTTTCTAGAAATGAGCATTTGCACTAGTTTTTGGTGTCTTTTTAAATCACTGGCTCCCCGTTGTGCTAGTGATGGGTCCTGCTGGCGTGTAGGCAGACTTGGATACTGCCTAGTGAGTTTCTGTCTGCTGAGTTCCTTTAGGGTAATTCACACAACTAATTAAAGTTTTGATTTTTCACATGGTAAAAAGTATGCCCGTTGATGTGTCGTGCACACATCTAATCAAATTCTATCCTTACTAGCCAATATATGATGCATATTTCAGATTACTGATCTGTCATGTGATAGTTGCACTTATCACATGGAAAAAACATGTTCATATGCATCTGGACACAGAAAAGTATATTACCAGCAGGGTCTCAAACCAATGATGGGAAGGTCCAGGCTGGAACCATTAAATACAAGAAATTTATTTAGGGTGCAGCTGAGCCCACAGTTGACTATGCTTAGGCACCGTGAGATAAATCAGTGGGACATAACTTTGCCTGTGTTAGAGTACACCCTTTATCAGATTGCAGATTTCTATCGGGGGAAAGTATTGGTTAGATCTAGCATGAAAAGCACTTAAGAATCCCCAGTGAGAAATTCATGACGCTACTGCAAAGATCTAGATGACTTATAATTGATGTAAAGGATTTTTTAAAAAATATTCTCTACAATTGTTTTTAGCTTTAGACCCAGCTAAAGATCCATGTTTAAAGATGAAATGTAGTCGTCATAAAGTATGCGTTGCTCAAGATCAACAAACTGCTGTTTGCATCAGCCACCGGAGACTGACGCACAGGTAAATATCTCCATCTTATTGATTAGTTAATAGTAACCAGAACTGTGAATGTGAAATTTTGTTACCTGCTACATTTTCACCACATCTCATAGTGGACGTTAAAAAAAAGTGTGCAAGAGAATAAACATATTGTGAGCATTCTGTGTATGAAGAAAAAAATAATCCTTCATAGACTTGAAGAGTAGGGGATTTCAAAAACTTTTCCTATACTGGTCCCAGGTCCCATTGACAAAAGGAATGTGAATGGGATTTGATCTTGTGCAGATCCTGCTAATTTTCAATGAGGCTTCAGCTGAAACAGTTGCTGGTTGTAGCCACATTGGATTACTATTGTCATTTCCATATTTCTGCCAATTGCATATTCATACCAGTTCAAAAAAAATTGAACCTGCTGTGAACTGTTGGTTGCATCATTGAGATAATTTCTAAAACCTTTTAGTTGTATAATGAAATCAGTGGTGAATCACCAAAGTTTCTGTCCCAAATGCACCACTGAAAGCATAATATGCACACACACGCTTTCAACGTACATGCACATATTGTAGAGAATCCAGAATTTTAATGTGTTCTTGTTACTGTGAAAAGTGTTAATATATATTTCTGAAATGGTCAGATTGTTAATGGTAAACAAATATATAGTACCATTTCATAAAATTGGGATATGTTGATTGTATTATCAATGGTTAGAGCAATAATACTTTCCTCCCATTAGTAGCACAGTAAAATATAGGGATGTACGGATTTCATTAAATCTGTTCTGTCTGCATTTCATGGATTGTCAGGCACCTTTTGTTTCATCATCCACTCATTGACGGAATCATATTCTATTTAATTTCCTGAACTTGCGTTTGTGCGCACTTCTGCAAATTTGCATTCCACTTATGAAAAAGCACAAAATGCTGTAGGGTGACTCATAAATTGAAGAAATGAAATGTTGGTGAGGTGATAATCTGATTGGGTCTCTGCTGCTGAGAAAAAAGATCCTTCTCTAAGTAACCCAGAACACGAGGCGGGGGGGGGGGGGATATCTCAACAGATGCCTCCTGAAATCAGAGGAGAAGGCAGACCAGTGATCCTCTCCTGCTGTTGGCACCACATGGGAGCTTCCAGAGAGAATTCTGGCCTCACAGCGGGCAGGACAGGCAATAGCAGCAGAGGAAGGAGGTTTAGAGTTAGTCTGCCACTGTTGATCCTTTTCCTGGGAATTACTGTAGAAAGTGGATTCTTGCATGTCCTGAAGCAAAGTGTGTTACACTGGGAGTTTCCTTTTTACCTGTTAGATCAGACCCTTACAAAAAAAAAAAGCCAGTGTATATGGGAAGTACCCCACTGTCTGTAACCATTTAATTTGGGGGATGCGGAGGTAGAAAATTGGTAAGAATTGTGAATGCCCCTATGTTTATGAAGCCATGACAAAGTATACTTGTCCTCATATCTCATGAACATGCATAATTCAAATATGCATTTTATAGGATTTTTTGTTTATAATTAACTGAGGCTTGTTTAATGTAAAGGTGCTTCCTTCCTTCTCAGCATGGTGTACTTCCTGATTTAATGGATATTAATGATAAAAGCAACATGTTAATTGTGAGACTGCAAGTTGCATAGTTTTTCTGGGGTTTCCAAAACTCTGAATACCTAGAGAGCTGGGTCAGATGACATTTTTCTATTGGGTCCTCTTGAAAGACAGGTTCATCCTTGATGCCATACAGGCTTCTATCAAGTTACGTTAATGCTTGTTCATAATAATATTTAAACATTTAAATATATTCCTGTATTCTGTTGCTTTTAATTTGATAGATTTCCCTCTAGTAATGCAGCCGCTCTATCAAAAAAAGAGACCACTTTCAATTTAAAGGAACACATTTTCTTGCCAAATCCTGAAGTTTATGTAATCATTGGCGGCTGGTACACACAATTCTCAAAATAGACAGTTTTAATTGAGTGCACCTGCACTGCTTAGGAAAACATACCAGTGGGTTTGGTTTGGTTGGTTTTTTTAATAGTTTTTTCTTACTTCACAAAAATACCAGCTTGTTTTGATAAATTACAGATTTATTAAGAATGAAACACAATTGGTTATCAAGAATCTTTCTTCCTAATAGAGGAGAAATAAACACCTGGGCCATTATGGTTCATTCTCCATGCAGCCTTAAATCCCCTTGCCTACAGAGTTGAAAGTCGATGGAAGTCAGAATATGTTTTCCATATATGGGAGGTAAAAATTTGGGAGTATCTTGTATGTCAGTCTACCTGTACTTTGTAAGGTGAGCAATAACATGATATGTTGTAATGATGATGGACCAGAGGAATTTATATCATATGTGCACCTCCCTGATTAATCTTTTATGTAAAATATTACATATCAATTAGTATCCACCCTTACTGTATGCAATTTGTTTAGACCATCAATATCCTTTATGTTGAGTCATGACCCCCCCCCCCACACACACAATGATATAATCAACTTTTGTACTAGTGAATTGTGGAAAATTATTATGGAGCGTGGGTTGTTTTGTTGTTTGAACCCAGCTGAGAGAACAAACCATGGTGAACAACCCACAGTTCACAATCCAGCAACAAACCATGGGTTTTCTTCATGGGTTGTTCCTAGTTAACAAGCCATGGCTTGTTAGCTCAGCTGGGTTCAGACAGCATGATAACCTACATTTCAACAACCCACACTCAGCCCATACTCAACCCTTGAGTGTGGGTTATGTTGTCTGAACCCAGTCAGTTTCAGCTGGCTTTTATTTTGTTAGCCAGATATGGAAGTTGGACTGAAAGATAAGGATGGCAATGGAGTGTAACACTTCCACATGTATTCTATACTGATATTCTTCGTGGAGGATGCAGTCTATTCCTGGGAATTTTATGCCCATATGATGATTTCAAATGTTTTTCACTACTGAATTGAAATATTTCCACTGGGATGACTATATATAGGATCTTAAATAATTGTGTGTGTTGCATTATGTTGAACATAGGATACTTATAAACTACACAAAACCTTGTTGTACAATGATAGCTTCTCCATGAAATCTTCCCATATTAGTAAATATTTAGTACAATTTCCATGCTGGCTGGGAAGGATGGGAGTTGCAGTCCCAACTCATCTGGAGGGCACCAGGTTGGGGAAAGCCGCCTGATGCTGCCTGCATCACAATAACCAATTTGAAGGAGATTAACATCTCCCAGGTCCCAGGGCATGGTCTGAAGGCTGCATGAGGCAGCCACCTTGCTGAAGCTAACCAGGTCTGGGTCTGGTCAGTGCTTGGAAGGGAGACCACATGGGAACCACATGTAGCCACCTTGAGTTCCATGATGGAAGAAAGGTGGGATAGAAATGTAAATAAATAATAAATAAATAAATAAAATGATTATTTGCAAGTGGTAAACTGAGGCTGAGATGGTTGAAGTACAGCATCTTGTCCATAGCTCCCTGCTGAGCTGGATGAAGCCTGCTCGCTCAGATCAAGGTATAGGCTGGATCCACTGAATCACACTTCTGCTCCTAGTATCCTCCCCTCCTCTCATGTGCACATGGATCAGGAAGTGGAGGCACAGAATAGAGAGGGCATGGAGCAGCATGGGAGAGGCATAGAGAGGTGGATGGAGCAGTGGGCACTACACGAAAAGGTGCAGCTGGGCATAGGACACTTACGCGCACAGGTAGGGCAGGGGACTCACTGATACCAGTTGAGGCTTCTCCTTTAGCGACTCTGCTCCTGAGAGTGCTGGTCCATCTTACTGCAGAAAAGCATGCCTGGGACCAGTCTCACTGGCTTACCTCTTTTCAGAATAGATTTAACACAGTGGCAGCTGAGGTCAGGAGGTGACTTGCTTGTGGTTTGTGACCTACCAGTTGAAGACCTCTGGGGTTAGTTCACATTAAACACTTGCACTGAATAGCATTGGCTGAAGTGTTTAGGAAATGTGTGACTGACGGACTGAACACTGGGATATTTTGTTTCATAGAACAGAGTTAAAGTTATAATAAGGGAATCTGCGGTCTACAGTAATTATTTTTCAGTTGAAATATGCACAAATAAATGTTTGTGAATATGTTGATATACAATATCTGGCAGATCAAGTTTTAATTTCCTGCTTCTGTAGTTTTAGTTTCGGTTAGAGAATTTGGCAAAGTATCGCTTTCGCACATTCAGGAAATATTTTAATTCCATGTTATATTTAACAAAACAAGGCTGAGTAATCAAGTTCAGCTTTGGTTAATATTTTCATGTCATTTATTTCAGTTGATGGATACATTCAGACCATCTCATTGCATGGTACGCTTCTTCCAATTGACAGGTACTACTTCAAAGAACAGGCTATCATGTTGTAATTGCAGTCATCATGTGAATAGCACCATTATCTGTATCCACCTATAATCTTATATCAACACAACCTGAATTGCTTCTTGTTGTAAAGATTTTTTTTTTTGCTTCAAATACGAGTATTTTTTCTCAGTTTACCTGTTATTTACATATGCCTTTAAAATTATACCCACCAATAGATATAGCAAATTCTAAAAATGGTGCATGCCACATAACCTTCACCTATCTGTCCTAGACTCCTAGCTACCTTTTTGGTGTTAATAACAACCTCCTGTTTCACATACATAGAGTCATTGTAATGTGTACATATAGTCATTGTAATATGGAAGGGAGGAGTGTGAGTCCCAGCTGTATTTCTCTTTAGCTGTGGAGAATGATCACTGCGCTGTATGACAGAAGGTCAAGAATGTTACATCTTATTTCCATTTATTGTGCCGCTTGTATCCCTTCTTTGTGGGGACAGAGGAGTTTTAAGTGAAAGGCAACAGGGGGGTGATGTGTGAACATCCCTTAATTTTAGAACCAACAAGAGCAAAGTATAGCAGGAAAAGCAGCAAGAATAGTTTAAGTATTATCAGAATGGCTCTTTTGGTGTGTTCATGTGCTTATGTGATAGGCTTCAGCTCCGGATGAATAGACATAAGACCTGGTAAGAAAAAAATCAGGATAGAATGGAGTAAAAATCCATTAATTTATTTTTATGCTGCTCTTCCCAATCTCCTCCCTAAGCTACTCCTGATTTGTGCACTACAGTAACATGGGGGAAAACATTTCCTTTTCAGCTCTCAGAGGTGATCAGTTATGTGCCCTGAAGCGTGATATTTGGTTACCCTTGTCTGTGATGGATGATGTGACAAAAGCCTAGAATAAATTCGGAAATACTATTCAGCTGAAATAGTGGCTACATTATACACAATACACAGAGCAATATCAGTTATTCTGGTTATTCTTTGGAACTAGATAGTGAAGGCTGAAGTCCTTCAGAGGATAACATTGATTCACATTGTTAGAATGATGCCCCTCTAAGTTGTATTTTGTTTTGTTCTGTGCGTGTGTGTGTTTCAGAGACTTTACCAGTGCTTTGGAAAATATTTGTGTGCTGGGTCAGTGTTACCAAAAAAAAAAACCCCCACACCCTTTATTAATTGTTTTATGTCATTTGTACCATAGGAAATCATATCAGGAAGGTAGTACATATATTGAAATAAGTAATCATGAAAATTTTTGGTAATTGGATGTTTGATAAGATACTTTATTTTCAGTGGAACAGTTTAAGGGTAAGATAGGGACAGCCAAAACAAAGTGGACTTCCATTACCCAGGTTTCTTAGTTCGGATATAATGGGTGGTCCTTTACTATTAAAATCTAAAACCAATACACATACTTTTCTGCAAATAAAAAGGAACAAAAAACAAACATTGATTATAATGACCGGGTTCACGTGATCAGGGAAGGAAAATAAAGCACTGTAGCTTATTTTCCCACCCTGCGCATGCTGGTTGCGCACTGCCAAATTACCATCACTGGGTGTGGTTTGTCATATCATCCAAGATCAGTGAGGGTGGAGGCATTTGACAAACCACCCTGGAACCCATGGCGTGTTCTTGGGTTGTGGGGTGGTTTGTAAACCACCCCTGCCCCCCACTCTTACTGGGTTCAGACGACACAACAAAACATGCCCAGCGAGGATAATTATGATAATTTGGCAGCGCATGACCGGCACACGTTGGGCAGGAAAAAAAAGCTATGGTGGCTTATTTTCCTTCCCTGATCGTGCAAACCCACCCATTGACTTATCTATGACAATAGCACCCTGTGTCACAAATGTTAATTGCTTGACAGAGTAGGAGTCACATGTAGAATGATACACATGCTACCTCAATGCTTGTCAGCCCTTTAGCAGGTTAGCCAAAGTAGGAATATCTTGATCCTCAATCTAAGCTGCCATGCACAATGCCGAATATAATAATATAACTGTTGTTGTGGGTGGAATGTTTTTGAATACTTAGCTGGCTCTGTTCCTGTTTGAACTCATGCCAATGCATGAGGAAATGAAGGAACAATTGGTTACTAATGAGAGAATAAGCCTCAGAATGACACCCCCTCTCCCTTCTTTTTGTTCAGGGATCCTCTCTGCCATTCTGCCACCAGTCATTGAACTTAGCTGGCTTAAGCACGAGGAACTGGGCACGGGTTAAGCCCTCCCCCATTGCTTCACGTATGAACATTCTTCCCAAAAAATTGTGCTCTGGTTGAACACATTCTAGTTAGTGTGGCTGTTGTTGTTTTAAAGTTGGTACATACTAGCAGAACAAAATTCTGCTTACTGCTAAAGTAATAAATATTTGGATACACTTGTAAAATGGATCACACTATGACCCCTACTTTAAATTAAAGAAAAAACAAGGATGGGTGGGTTCCGTTTTCTCCTCATTTGCAGCTATGTGATAACAGTTTTCATTTTTAATTATGGCCCTCTCTCCCACCTCCTCCTCCTCCTCTCTCTTTTTTAAGGCATGTTTCAGACAGATTGCACAGAAGTTGGAAACAAGGCTATTGAGAATGTCATCATTTTGCATTATAACACTGCTGTCTGAAGAAGCCCAGCTGGTGCAGTTGAGACCCTTCTTGGAAATTTTTAGTCTGATTCATTATTGTGATGTGTGCTTGTGTACAGAAACATTTAATCATTCTTATGCTCCAAGCTCTATTGAATCTAGTGAAAGCTTTCTGTTTCCCTGCATAATTTGTGTTGCCAGTCTGCCAACTTGGAAAAGTTTCAAGCTTGTCGTATTATCTATGTTTGTTTGCACAGGAAGTGATGCTGCACGTAGGCTGAATTTACAGTAATTCTTTTGTAATGGGCTAATGAGCAGGACTACTTTATTCACAATGGTAACATTATATAGCTTTGATTAGTCCAATTACTGTGGAACTGTGCAATTGTGATGATTCTTACACTACCCCATGAAGAACCCCCTTCTCCCCCACCAAAAATCCTCAAAGGGACAGACTCCACAGTTCTTTAATTTTGCTTGACAAAAAAGCAGTTGGAGGAAGTGAGAGGCCAAAAGATCTGTGAGTGTGCTGGAGACTTTATATGGTCCGCTTTATTTAATGCAACCGTATCACAATTAAAGGATTGTTATTGCTAGTTATTATGCTTTAGGGAACAAAATACAGTTTTTGTGTAAGTATAACCTGCCATGTATACTGATAGTGTAGAAAGCATTGGTGGGGGATGTATTCTTTTATAGGTTTGCATGTGGATGATGGAAGTTAAGCATCAAAAGGATAATAGGACCTCATGGGAAACTGTTTGGTGTCTTTCAGTTACTGATTTTCATTGATATTAATGGAAAATGGGCAATGCTGTTTTGGGAGAACTGAGATTGTTGTCTCAGAATTTTCTAGAAAAGTATTAAGTGTAGTTGCATAAAATTTTGTGGAAACTGGGGGGGACCTATTAAGAACATAAGAACATTAGAAGAGCCATGCTGGATCAGACCAAGGGTCCATCTAGTCCAGCATTCTCTTCACACAGCACCCAATCAGCTGCCCACGGGATCCCACAAGCAGGACATGAATGCAACAGCACCCTCCCACCCATGTTCCCCAGCAACTGATGTACATAGGCATACTGCCTCTAATACTGGAGGTAGCATATAGCCATCAGGACTTGTAGCCGTTGATAGCCTTCTCCTCCATGAATTTGTCCAGTCCCCTTTTAAAGCCATCTAAATTGGTGGCCATCACTTTTCCGGCTATTGTATGACTTCTGATCTCAACCATCTTCTGCAAGGAGCTAAGGTATATCAGGTGTGACGTGCCCATCTGGCTACTTTTAGGAAAGTGGATATCTAGCAACTTTCACACAGTACTGGTAAAGAATGGAGTCGGAACTTGGGAAGTATTTCAACATTTATTCATTTATTTATTTAAAACATCTATCTTGTGTTTCTTCCACCAGGGAACACAGAGCAGCAGATAGCATAAAATAAGCAGAACAATATCTAACCATAATAAAATACTACAGTAATAAAAACAGCTGTCAGAACTGCCAACAGCCATAAAGAAAATCTAGCCATAAAAATAAACTAACAAAAGTATTGTTGGTTCAGCCTCCCCCAAAGACCTCTTTAAAGAGCCAGTTCCTATTGCTGGAAGGCATAGAGTGATTGGACCTGATGGGCCTCTGTATGTCTAGCCCTAGTGAGGATGTGTCCACTGTGGATTCTGGAGGAAGCAACTCAGAAAGAGATCTGGACCAGCTAATGGAGCAGGGGACTGACAAGCAGGGAGTCTTAGGTCAAGATGCAGAAAGCTAGGGTGGTCAGAGACCCCAGACAGGTCCTACGGAAGAAACCTGGTCCTAGGGAAGCATTCTACAAAGGTGCTCACTGAACCCTTATATAGTTCCTTAGTCTGATAATCTCTTTCAGGCCTTGCCCCCTTGCTGAAGAATGCAGAGTCTTAAAAGGGCAGCCCTCTGCCCTGGAGTCTGGCTCTCTTTCACTTTTCCATCATCACTTGCCAGGTATGCTGCATGTGGTGCTGCACAGGTTGTTGTGTGAGGTACTCAGGAGGCAAGGATGCTGGTTCCTTGGTGGGGTCTGGCTCAGGTGTCTCAGATACTGATGGTCCCTGGGTGCGGCACCCAGATTCATGATTGGGGTCCAGATCCAATGCCTCTGTGGGTGGTGCATCTGACTCAGCTGGTCTTTCTCCCTCCAAGTGAGTGTCCAAGCCACCATTGGTAGTTTGGGTCATGGCATCATAGGGAGGGAGTCATGCCCTACAAGAGGCAGGTAGAAATTTTACGTCAAACTCATGGAAAAGGCAGAGACCCTGGAAATGTGTAGATGTTCCACCCCCACACTGAATGTGAGGGGCCAGCAGAGTTGCAACTTGCAAGCACAATCTCTCCACTAAAAGGGCTGGAGCAGACTTTCATGTATTGTCTGAAGTAGCTCACTGAGCAGACACAATATTAGTGGAGAATAGTAGAAGGATTTTTGTTGTTGTTGTTGCCATCACCATCTCAGTGAAGACCCTAAAGCAGGCTTTAGCCCATGTTCAGTCAGACTCAACACGATTTTGTCCAGTGTCACTGAGCAAGCTTATCTCTTTCATCTCCCCCAGCTCCATGGTGGACCCTACTATGGCCTTCTGTTAGGCTGTAGATGATACTTGGAAGTGATTCTGTCAAAATCTGCTTCATCTTTGAATTCCAGGCAGCAGGAAATTTCAGCAGAATCAGCATTTCAACCCATCGGTCTTTTGGGGGTGAATAATTCTAATTGGATCCCAGCCATGAAGGACTGGGTAATTGTTGTATGACACCCATATACCAAGTGGTAAGGGTAACTGATTTTGTGAGAGCAGATATTTTCTGTGTACACCTGTCTGGACCCACCATGTCTTAGACCTCAGTCCCACTGAGACATCTTCTGAACAGGAGGAGGGGAGGTCCCTTTAGTAGTCCCTAGAACAAATAGGGACCCTGGAGACTCAATACACCTTCAGGAAAAGCCAGGGACAGCCTCCCCAGAAAACACCCCAGCCAAGGGGTCTCTGGTACTGGGAACCCTTTGCCTCTTCTCAGGACCTCAGTCTCAACCTTCATCGCCTTCTGGATCTCAGAAGCAGCACTGAGAAAAGGTGATATAATGCTGACTAGCAGCCTGAGGCCTCCCGTCTATCAGCAGTACTCAGGAGGAGGAGTCAAGCCACACATATGCTCTGGATCCTGGGCCTGAACAGAAGGAAGGTCATCAGGCCCTCCCAAGACCCATTAGTCCCTGACACCTCAGTGCTGTGCAGCAGCTCCAAGAGGTAGCTGCACACTAAGGGCCAAATTAGCCTTATTGTAATTACATGTAGCTGTGCTGTGTGTAATTGGTTTATTTACTCCAGAGTAAGCACTTGCAGCCCTGATTCAGATTGGGACCATAGCACTCCAGGAGGGGGATTAAGCTTCCCCACCCACCTGTTTTTGTCCCCAAATCCCCACCCCCGTGGAAGTGGTTAAAAAAAGAAAAAGCACCTCCTTTGGATTCAGTGGAGGTGTTTCCCCCCCCCCCATGGGGAAGGGGAGTCTTGAGAACATTTAGTTTGGTCCTTAGCCTTATAGTTCTAATCCCAAGTACCCATTGTTGTAGGACAGTGATGGCGAACCTTTTTGAGCCCGAGTGCCCAAACTGTAACACAAAACCAACTTATTTATTTCAAAGTGCCAACACTGCAATTAAACCTGAATACCGAGGTTTTAGTTTTAGAAAAACAACTCATACAGTTGTCCGAACTAATTAACACATTTTGTCTTAAAAGAAAAACACAATAACAGAGCTTTCAATGATACAAGCAGTTTTTTGTTAAAAAAAAAATCAACTCAAAAAATTATTATAGTACTACATTGTACACATAGCCTGAAGGGAATGTATACAAACTTTTAAAATAATTAGGCACATGTATTTTTGGATAAGGGATTCTCAACTTGTAATATGATTATATGCCGGACTGAAATTGTATGGGGCAAGCTTTACCCCGGGTCCTTTCCCTGCTTCTACAGGTGTCGGATTAGTAAAAGTAAAAGTCAACCTGTACTAGGATGAGCAAGATAAACAAGAAAATTAATGTGCTTAACACATTTTAAACACTTTATGTCTTGGACTGCAAACACTGCATTAGGTAAAAGTCTGCATTGGGCATGCTTTTGCACAATTAATGTGATTTTTGCTATTGCATGCATGCTGATAATTTGTCAAACCTTGGCTCATACTCCGTTAGTTTGAGAGCAACACATGCAGCACTCAGGTCAACTGTTAGGGCTTTACATCCAAGCCATGCTCTGTGCATCATTCTTCAAAATCTTTTAAATGTGATAACAATGTAGAAAAGAATTCGTAACAGGAATTCTAGGATAAAATCATTCTGTTCCACACTGTGAGAAAGAACAAAATCATTAGTGTTTTGCAGAAAGGGACAGTCTTTTCGCGATCTGGTGACCAATGGCTCTAGTGCCCACAGAGAGGTCCCTGCGTGCCAGCTGTGGCACCCGTGCCATAGGTTCTCCATCACTGTTGTAGGACCACTACCTTGCCTTATTGGAACAAGGCACCACCCATTCTGAGACTAACATGACTCTTAGCTGGCATGCATTTGTACCTTGCAATTTTCAGATGTAACCAGCTTTCATTTATGGAATCAGGGGAGGTCAGGGTTCAAGGCTGTGCTAACCTATTTTCCTTTAGGGATTATAGTTGAAAAAATAAAGAAGCCATGGTCTTATGTAGTGGAAAAACCTGTAATTCTCTTGTATTGCTGAGTTTCTTTCTAATGAGCAGCAGCCAAGAATACATTATTCAAGTACACTTTTATGGAGAGGAGAACTTCAGCTATTGGGTGCTATGGAAATGTTGTTGTTGATGATGATGATGATGATGATGATGATGATGATAATAATACTATTAGCAGCAGCAATAATTTAAAAAAATAGGCATCACAGCTTTTTCTTTGTGGTCTCTGTGCATCACACACATGTGCTCTGCGCCTGTGTAGAGGTTCCTTTGGGAAACTTCTAAAGCTGAGGAGTTTTAGGCTGGAACCCTTCCCCCACCATTTCACTGAGCATGCTCCAAGGGGTTCCTGCCTATCCCCTTAGTTCCTCTTCGACCGCCATTGTGACAGGTTGCCTTCGGAACTTCTCCTCACTAGCTGAGACTTAACAAACCGTGTTTTATTCTTCACTTTTTCTCCGTTCTATTGTAAATTTTCTCCCTTTTCAACATTTTAAATCTTTATTTCATTGGTTTCTCTCTATCTTCTCTCCGGCTGTGGAGGCCCAAACGGCGATGCCTCTCAAAGGGGCATTCCGCAAATGTGTGCACTGCGGGGCGAAGCTCCCTTCCACTGATGGACACTCGTTGTGTGTCTTTTGTCTGGGTGAGGGGCACAAGGCGGATGCGTGCCCCCCACTGTCAGGCGTTCATTAAGCAGACCCATTGCCAGCAGGCTGATAGACTCAAGGCCGAGATGTGGACAGGGGCTATGGAGGCGGTGGATGCCTCCAACCCTCCCAGGGTCCCAGCGCCACAATTGGCCGATCTTCCGGCCCCACCGCACCCTTCGGTGGTCGTATTAGATCCACCCACTCCAGGTCGAAGCTTAGTGGTCTCCAAAGCCAAAAAATTGGCTAAGAAAGCTAAGGAGGATTTGTAAAGGAGGAAGAAGAAAAAGATCCATCGCCATGCAAAGGACAAGAAGTCTTCAGCGCTGAAGCCTCCACCATCCTCTTCTCTTCAGCCTTTGACATCCACGCAGGCCTCCTATGTACCAACCGCTCTGCCACTGCCGTTGGCGTCGGCATCGATACTGGCCCCATCGCTGTCGAAGCTGACCACCTCGATCTTGATCTCTGAGGGGGAGATTAGGGACACTTCTCTGGCTGGGGAACTTCCCACTCATACAGAGCTGACCTCCTTGGCTATTCAGTCCTCTCTGCTGCCTCTTCATCGCGTCCTTAGTCTGTGGGTGAGCAAACGTTTGGCATCGAGGGCACACATCGTCTACCGCCAGCACCGTTCACGATCTCCCCTCTGATTAGGAGCGTGGGTCCGAATGGTCCTACAGACATGATCGCCACTACTGGAAGGACTACGGCCACCGCTATGGCGACCACTACGGGGATCAATACCAGTGCCATTCTCCTCCTCGCTATTGAGCGGCCTTTCCCTATGGCCAGAACCCCCCACCTGGGCCCTGGGGAGATTGTCCTCGATACCAGGAGAGAGAACTCCGGGATCCGTCTGCATCCCTTGGTCGAGCTCCTACACCTGTGACACCGGAGCACTCTGTTGACCTGCTGCAGCAACCTGCACCACTTCAAGTACCGACCATACCTGCACCATTTGAGGTCTCGCCACGCCATCACTCCCCGTCTTCACTGGGTTACGACACGGACTCTGAGTCTTCCATTTCGCGGGTTGTCTCCGAGCCATCACTGGACACGTTGGTCTCCTCCTGAGATAGGGACTCCCCTTCAGAAGATATGGGCCACTTCTCAGAAAGGATCCAACATATAGCCCAAGTGTTGTGTCTGCAAACACAACACCAAGAGCAGCGGATTGAGGACCCGGTATTCGATGCTGTCTACACCGAGGCATCGATACCGACCGCGATTCTGTTCTTACCCACGCTACTGCAGACAGCTCAGCAGACTTGGAAGGCCCCGACATTACTTCCCTCAACGGTGAGAAGACTGGAGGCAATGTATCAGGTGAGAGAGGAGACTTTGGGGCAGAACCTGTCTTGTCTCCTCAGCTGGTCCCCTCCCCGCTTGTGCTACTGGGTCCCTCCTTTCCTTTACTGTTGTTTCTCCCCTGGTACTTTGCAACTGTGCACAAATTAGCCGATAGGCAGCCTTGCCTTGCCAATTTCCTTGTATGTTACCAACTCCACTTCCCAGCTCCCTTTGACAGCTGAAACATACAAGGAAATATTACAACCCCAATTGCACATTTTTGAGGGGTGGGGAGGTGGGGAATGAGTGGCGGTCCTTCCAAAGTGCCATTTCAGCATTGGTAGAAAAGCAGTCACTGGTGAGATCACAAAAAGCAAGTGGCACAGCCTTTTTTGCCATTCTTACCAAGCAGCTCTGTAACCAAACGCAGCAACCAATGATAAAATCGGTGTCCTGGGTTCGGATGACACAGCAACCAGTTGTGGGCAAGAACAACCTTCAACAAGCCATGGGTTCTCTCTGTGGCTTGTTGCCAAAAAATAAGCCATCCGGCGCTAAACGCTCTGGATTCGGATGATGAGACAATCCATCATGGCTAGCAGCCTACAATGTGTTGTGCAAACCCAGTCATTGACAAAAGCCTTTTAAGTGTTTTATTTTAACATTCTATACTACTTTGCAGCATAAATGGCACCCAACACTGGGTACAATATACTAAAAAACAATTTAAATCATAACAGTAAAGCAAGATTTATTCATGGTAAGTATTCTGTTGCTACTAATGGATACCTGATTACTTCCTTGGATTCAGAAAACAATTTTTTCTATGTGTGACAGGCAGGACAATGAAAGTGGACTTGGTTTTGAAGCGGACTCTTGGTCTTTGACTTGAAAGGTTAACAGATTCCTGTTTACTATTTCCTGAATCTCATAAATAATATGGCAAGAAAAGTATTTTAAGCAATGAGAAATGCAGACATGTCAGCTTTTAGGGAGCAAGGTTTTGAAAAACCATGTCTTGAAGTCTTTTCATTTCTATCTGAAACAATTATATGTGCAGTATAGCCAATGATATGATCATTTCTATGATTTCTGAAGTGCTGATGTTAGCAGGCAATACAACTTGCATTTTATGAGCATAAATATATTCCTGCTATCACTAGGAATCTTACTTTCCACAAAGCATGAAGGGGGCACTCTTGGATACCATCACCCTGGATATGTGGTACATTCCTTGCTGCCACTGCAAATATCCTTTTTTCCAATCTAAGTATTGTTGAAGTGTATGACGAGGAAAGTCTAACATTTCCCTGAATTATATTGTCTTTGATTATTGTCTGCTGGAGCATTGGCCTGGTTTGCACTTAACACTAAGCCATGGTGTGGTTTGTTGAAACCTGGCTTGTTGTTCTATCTGAACACATCCCTACCAACAAACCATGGTTTGTTAACCAGCTACACACCAAAAATAGAAGCCATGGTTTGTTGGCTTACAATGGCCCAATTCACATGTCACAACAAGCCAGGAAGCAAGAGCGCTAGCTCTTGTCACCCAGTCATTCCCACTGCAAGCTAGAGGAGCTAAATGTCACATGGGTTCTTCCAACTATTGGTTGGCTAGTCACCCAACAACCCAGAATTCTCAGTTCATACATCATGCTAAAGAACCAAGGGACAGAGCACTCCTGGATTGTTTAGCTCCTCCCACTTGCAGTGGGAGCAGTCAAGACAGTGGGAGCCAGCTGACTTGCAAATCAGGCTGGAGTCTGGCTTGTTTAAACCATGGCTTGTTATGATGAACCCAGAACTGTGGCTTATTCCTGGCTAGTTTGCACTGCAGTCCACCTTGAAACAGAGGTGCCCAGCAAGAGCAACCTAAAAACAAAATTGTTCTAAAAGCTGGCAAAATTGGCAGGAGACAAACAAACCAAAAATAAGGAAAACAAGCTGCGGTTTGTTTGCTCATCTCAAGACAATTCGTGGCTAAAGCAGCGAACCATAATGTTAACCATGGTTAACATAAGCCATGGCTTAGCATTATGTGAAAATGCAGCCATTGTGTCTGTTCTGAATTAGACATCACTTTACAAATGCTGAAGTGTAAAAAATGTCATTTTTTAAAACATCTGTAATAATTGGGGTGCATTAGACTCTCTGTGCACCAAATTTCTGCTTTTTAACTGTTGGTGTAACATCCTAACAAATTTGAAACTTCATGATTCAGTCCAGTGATTTTCAAGCATCTTTGTATACTCATTTAAAATACAGAACTGAATGGACTTTCATGTTCATTGGACCGTGTTTTCTGGAGAATAGCTATAGATTTGCTCATAGTACTAATTGATGGGGTTATGTAATGTTGGATAAAGGTTTTCTGAAAGACAAGGGATAGGCCTAGAAATAGAAACTGGACTGAAGGCATGTGACACATTTCTCTGTACTGTTTACTTTAAACTAAGTAGGTCTGGCCCTATAATTTTCTGGATGGGAGACTTGAAACCACGTATATGCTGTTCTGAGCGTACACATGGAATGCATTTTCTTGAAGGCTCTTCTCTTCCCTACCACCACCACTCCCAGCTCAAACTCATCACTTCCATTACTGCTAGGGAATAAATAACAATTGGTGGCTGGAAGTTAAATCCTACACATACCACCACCACCACCACCACCACCATCACACCATCACTTTATCAGAAGGAAGCCACCTCCCTCTATCTTGAGAGGGTAGAAATAATGTGGATCTCTGCAATAGCTAGAGTGAGTGTTTGTGTGTGTGTGTGTGTGTGTGTGTGTGTGTGTGTAGTGTGTGTATATTTATGGTGATGGGAGAAAATTGGCTTGGAGACAGTATGTGAAATGCTGTGGTTTCAACAGACCACAATAAGTAGTGAAGGGCAGCATGAGTGAAATGCTGATCTGTGTGAAAATCTGGCACTCTACAATTTGGGGCAGAGAGGGATTTCAACTTCCTCGGACATTTATCTGCAGGGATAGGATGGTTCATCCTCTCTCTGGTTAAAAGAGTTGTACAGGCATTCTTTATTTATTAACTCCTCTTCGCCCAGATTTCTAGGCAGGCTAGTGGTGAGCAATGCTTCTAATTGTGAAAACAAATAACAAAGCAACCCCAGAGCTTTAGTTCTTAGGACCTGCAATAAACAGGGTGAGGTGCAGCTCTAACTGGAATCAGCAAGTGAAGGAAAGCTAGCAGAGGAAATTGTGGGAAGTATGTATTTCAGCTTTTAAAGCTGCAATTTTATCAGCCTCCTCTTTAAAAGAAGAAGAAGTATATTAGAACACATGAGTTCAGTGCTGACATGCGTGCCATCTTGCAAAGACAACTATGGCACATTGTCAGTAGGGGCCAACATAAGGCAACTAGGGCCTGTGTCATGCACAGGTTTGTATTAAGCACAAATGTTAAAAATGCTCAAAATAAATAATTAGTTACAAAAGGTTTCAAGCACTAGTAAGTAAATATGGCTATACTGTGGAACTAAAGCTCTGGGAAAATCTTTATGTTTAGAAATTATTCAGTAGACATAATAATAAATATTTGCAGATGCTGAAATCAGTAGCCTCTGAAGCCTATTTACTATGAATGCCTTACCCCAAATTTCTGCTAGTGATCCAATATGATAGTGGTACAATTTCTTATACCTGGTATCACTACTGATTTCAGTTGTGCATGCCTTTCTGCAGAGCATGAAGGGATGGGGAATGTGTGGCCTCCCAGATGTTGTTGGAATGAAATGATGAAGGGATTGGAGAACCATCCCTTAGAAAGGCTAAAATTTTAGTTTTTTTAGTTTTGAAAAAAATACAATCAAGGGGATGTGGGGAGAGGTGATAGAATTATAAAATTATGCATGATGTAGAGGAAGTGCATAGAGATATGTTTTTCTCCCACTCCATAATCCTAGAACTCAGTGTCATCCAATGAAATTGATAGGTAGTAGATTCAAGACAGACAAAAGAAAGTACTTCTTCACACAACACATGATTGATATATGGAATTCATTGCCATATGACCACTAGCTTAAAGGGCTTTAAAAGTGTATTAGACAAATTCATAGAGCGATAAGTGTATCAACTACTATTAGCCAATGCTCCCCCCAGATTAACTCACATTTTGTTGAGCACTATGGGACACAGGATGCTAGACTAGATGGATCTTTGGTCTGATCCAACAAAGCTCTTACGTTTAATGTCTGCAAAAGGCTTTGGCGTTCAGTGGGTGAAGGTGTGCTTTATGGGACACAAGTGTATTTTTCCTCATGCCCTCAAATCACTTTTGCCAAACCATACGGTTTCTGTGACCTTTCCCCATGTCAGTTTATTGTGACTCAGTAAGGATGCTTAAAAATGATCCGGTGATGTTTTTCCCCCCATACTCCTTTTCTCGTCATATAAACACAAGATCTATTTAATTACTATAAAGATTTCTATGCCATCTTTCAAAATAAAAGGTTTTCCTGAGGCAATTTACTATGGATATACTCCCTTGTTTCATCCTAGTAGAATAACTGTATACCCAGCACATTACATGCATTACTGTGGCAAAGTGCTAATAATTTGTTCCAGTCTTTCACTATGTTGCTCTGGGGAAAGTGGATATCACACCTTCAGTTTCTGTGTAAGTATGCCCTGTTGTAGACTAAAAAAAATATAGTCAGCTTTAGGGATGGTGTTTTCAGTTCCAAGTTGATAGCATCTTCTTTCCCATTTCTCTTGCCTATAGAATGTAATTTGAGCTCCCTTTTAGTAAGAAAAATCAAATTAGGCAGTCACAGTGCAGAGAGACATTGTGCAGAGAGAGACACAGAAATCCCATGAGTGGCAAGCAATGAGTAAAAGCTAGCAGGGCTTATATAAACAGACACCATTGATACATTTCTTATGCGTGTGATTCGGAACACGTGCAGAGAGAGGAAGTAATTTATAAATGCATGAACGAATGTGTTTGGAGATAGTTGGAATTGCTTGCATCTTCTGCATACATGCTTATTTTTATTGTGTGAATCACATACAGTGCATTTCCAAAAATTATTTCATTTGGCAGTTTGTACTACAGCTCTTCTCTTGCTTTTATGGTTAATTTGTAATATATGTAGAAGTTCCTGAGTATTCTTGTTGCCAGGATAGGATGCATTTTGTATCAATGAACCTAGATTTGTATATAATTATCTCCTTTTCTTCCTGTTAAAGTTAAAACACTTGACACAGGAGTGAAATATAAATTGAATACTATCATTATTAGCATTTGGAGCCCAGGAATTTGTTTGTGTACTAGAACTGAATGGTGCTCACAGTCTTTCTACACAAAAAAACCTCCACTCCTGGTTGCCCCAGGCTTTCTTCATTTTAGCTGCATAATTGAGGGGTGGTCACTTTTTTGCTGCTATTGTTACACAATTGGAAATCAGAAATCCTTGCCAGTTGCCCAGAGATCTACCAGTACATCCAGATCTACCTTCTGTCCACCTCTGCTCTAGCCCGTAGTCAGTGGTGCCTGGAGCAGCTAATGTCACAACTGGAGAAGCTCAAGCAAAGAAGGAAGTAGAAGATTTGTGGTTGGGGAAGTCCTCATATTTACTGAAAGCTCTCTGGTGTCCTCTACTGTTGGGAATTCTAAAGTTCTCTATCTTGACAATAAAGTTTAGCTGGCCAGAAAAACAAATCTACATATATATTGGCTTGCTACTGCCCCTTAATCAAAGTTTAATGTGCAAAAATCAGCAAATGAGCATTTTCACAACATGGAGATAAACATATGCTAACTGGAGCATATCAAACTGCTGTTATAGGGAGAGCTACGAACAAGGCTGATTCAAATCTTTGCAAGTTCAGGTCTATCATGCAATTAAAAAGAAGGCTTTAAAAATTCATTCTATACCGCTCAATAGCCAAAGCATAAAAAATTACAACTCAAAAATACGTTACAAAAACATAATAAAAAATCTTTAACACACAATTTTAAAAAACAATTCAAAAAAGCTAAACACAGTTACAATAAGAGTTACAATAAAATATTTTTAGTTGTCAATGTAAGACCTGAATTCAAGCATGTTCCATGAATTTTGAGGAAACTGTTCTTTGAATTGCAACTTGTTTGATTAGTTTTGTTTTTCTATTAAATGTGTTCAAGAAAGACTTTTTCTGAATAGGATTATTTCCATGTAAGCCTATTTTTTATTTAATCTTAAAAAGCACATTATTATATCTTCAATCCACTGCCCTTGCTTCATCTCACTCTTCTGTACTTTTTACCAAGGAAAAGAAAATCATACCTTCCTATAATTAACCTTTAAAATGTCCTTTTCAATGTTCATAGTCCTTAAACTGTCTTTTGTGTTATGGAGGCTTAAACTTCCTAGATGATATTTTACAATTACATTTTCAGCATCATGTGTCTTATCTCCCTTGTGCGCTCTTGACTTTGTGTCTTCTTGACTTTGTCTTCTTTCATGATATCCCATCTGCCAAGAACAACTTTCCATTTGATGTTTGATTTATATTGTACTCTGTTATATATGCTATGGCTCTAGAAACAGAATTTCCGTTTAGGAATGGCTTCATAGAGCCCACTGTTATGAAGAATTACAGAATGGAATGCAGCTTCTTAATGGTTTAGTCAGATTGATACCAAGTGTTAGTGGTTTTGTGAGAATGCTGTAAAGGTGCTGTTTTCCCCTCACACATGCTCACTCACTTTTGGAACCTTTATATCTCCTAAGGTCAAATGCCACACCATCCTGAGCTCTGCTGCCCCTGGACAATTTTCCATAATGCCACTTTTTTTCCCCTGGAAGTAGCCAGCATACAGAACAAATCACTCAATTAAAATGGGAACATGTTATTTGTGTGGGAAAGGTTTTGTGTCATTACGTGTGTGTGTGTGTGTTTTCACATATTGACTGGGTGTTTTCACACAACACGCTAAGCCTCAGTAGGTTAAGTGGCAGAATAGCTTAATGTGTTGTCTGAACACTGCATGGTGGTTTATAAGCCAACCTGGACATCTCTCCAGTCCGCCCCTTCCACTTCGGATCGCCAGGTGTTTTTTTTTGAGGGTGCTGGGAAGCTCCAATTGTCCCCTCAGTTTTGCCATTTACCCCAAGTCGATAGCATTTTGAGAAGTGGCAAAACCAGAGGGAATCCCCTGTGCGGGGGGGGGGGATTAGTGCAAATGACAGCTTTGGGGGGGAGATTCGGTGCTCCTGTGGTGTACCCTGGGATACCTACTTGAGGACTGATGAGGGAAGCGGAGGTGCCGGAGATAGCCAGGGAACTCTGCTGTGCCTGATCATTAGTCTGGCACAGCCGGGGCCCAAGGCAAATTTAATCCTACAGCGGCTTCAGAACGTCTGTCTGTCTGTTGCCATGCCCCCTCCCTGATGAACTTCCACTGGGCTTTAAAGACATGGCTTTTCAGGCGGGAATATGGGGGGTGGGTTAGGATTTTTTTAAAAAAAACCTCTTATATTGTTTTAATTGTGTTTTAATTGTTTGTTGATTGTGTTTTAATGGTGTTTTAATTGTGTTTATTATATTTATCCCGATTGTACATCACCCAGGGTGGCCGGGTGACCAGCCAGATGGGCGATTTAAAAATATAATAAATAAATAAAGTGTTGTGTGAACCCAGCCATTGAATGGATAAGTAGATATATTCTCAGGTTAAAAGAGAGAGAGAGAGAGAGAGAGAGAGAGAGAGCAGCTACAAATAAAACTATAGCATACTTTGCTAAACTTTGTTAGATGAACCTCCCTAATTTGTAAAAAGTACTGAGCCTCTTAAGGATATAGGCATGCAGATTTGCATAGAATAGTCTTCCCCAACTTAGTGCCCTCCAGATGTTTTGGACTTCAACTTCTGTTAGCCCCAGCTAGCATGGCCATTGGTCAGGAATTCTGGGAGTTTTAGTGCAAAACACCTGGAAGGCACCAGATTGGGGAAGGCTGACATAGAACTTTCTGCTCTCATGAGTATTAACCAGTTTCACTAGTGCAGTGTGGTACACGTTTTCCCATGGCTACACTGCTGATGCCCAGGAAGCAATTACATATCTTACTTAATTGTCTTAAGCTTCTTCAAGAAAGGGTAGCTGTTTTGGCACTTGTCACAGGAAAAAAAAATCATATTAGGTAGCTAAGAACTTTCCACTAATTGGCTACAGAAAGTTCCGAGCAGTATGTATTATTATGAATACCTTTTAAATCTAATTTTTTCTCTTTCTATTTCAACTATATCTGTTGGATAACAGAGAAAAAAGACTATTGAAGCTGTTTTTAAAATTTTGGGCACATTCTCTCCCTCCATCATCTTTCTGTCCATAGAGAACAAAACATTGTTTTTCTTCTTGTATTTTATGGTTTTGCCTCTATTTTGTGAACAATCCATAGAGCTCCGGCATTGGATGGCATAGAAATGTAATAAATAAATAAAAGAATCCTGATGCCCCCAGGCTGACATATTAAGCTAGTTGATGTCTGAAGACAGCTGTAGAAACAAACACATTTTTTTAAAAAATGGCTTAGGGTGCAATCCAATGGGCCTGCCCATAACCAAACTCAGAGGATTATGGGCATCCTATGCAGAGCCGGAGGAGCACAGAGGCGAAGGTCACCTCTGTGCCCCTCCCACTCTGCGAAGCAGCTAGATGGCCGATTTCAGCCATCTAACTGTGGTACTTCGGGGGGGAAGGAGGTTGAGGCGCCACCAGGATATGTTGTATGTTGGCAGCACTGGTCTCCTCCCCATCCCACCCCACAGAATGCTCCCAAAACCTCTTCTCTGAGGTTGCTGTTATGACCTCGGAGACGCAGCTAGCATGATTTTTTCCATGCCGGCTGCAATGGTAGGAGGGGGATCTGAGTGTGGATCCCCAGCTCTGAGGCTGGAGCTGTTTTCTGAGCTCGGAGCTGGGTCTCCAAAAAATCCTATGGCCCTCTAGACACTGTCAAGGGGCCATAGGATTGTTCTGTTAATATCTGAAAACACCAAAAGCCAAATTACTCTCAAACTCTCAGTTAAAGAAAAGCCAAATGGCCTAAAACCTTGGCAAAAAGTACCACTGTACATTTAGTCCTCCCACTATTGCTCTGTCGAAAAAAAGAAGCAGAAGCGGATAAGTTTAGGCTCACAGAATGTGTATTAATGCTGCTGTCACTACCCTGTCTTGCCAGGGCTTCAGATCATATTTATCACAGAAAATCGTGCTTTATATTGGAATGCTTATCATGAGGCACTATTCAAGAACAGCTGATTATTTCCCAGAAGCTCTAGGGTGACTTTGAACATTACAGCAAATGGGAAACCTGGAGCTAAATAATTAGCTAGTTCAAGTCAATACATGTAATTCAGCCCTTGTATAGCTTACCTCTAGTCACTGCTGCTTGATCCCAGTTATGTAACATGAAAGATTTTCCATGTATTTTTTTTCTGAAATGGGAACTTTTCCACTTCCATATTTTTCTACATATTTTTTTCTAGTTTCAGAAATGCATGGTTTCATAAAGTTAATTAGTCTGGCTACATCCAAATACCAGGCCACTACTTGATTTATGGTGCAGGCTCTTCTCTCCCCTAACTGTTGGTTTGAGATGAAGATTAGTTTGGAGAACCAAAACAAATAGACAAGGTGATGCAGTTGTCTTTAATTATATTTCTCCTACACCACTTCAATGAGAGAGGGCTCTGCCCTTTATTATTTATTCTGCCCATCCTGCTAGAGCTGGCAGCAGGCAGAATATTGACCCGTATACTACTTTTGAGTTTGCCTTTCATTTAGCTTCCCTGTTCTTGATTAACAGTGCACAGCAAAATGTTTAAACTCCATATATTTGATGGGATTTTGGTTCCCATGACTATCTCAAAATATACTGATGACTCATGTGATGCTCCCCATTCCGTTTGCCTTTGATTAGTCTGTCTCTGAGTATGAGATGAAGGTGAACACTGCTACATGAGTATTCTCTCTCTCTCTCTCTCTCTCTCTCTCTCTCTCTCTCTCTCTCACACACACACACACACACACACACACACAGATTGTACCAGTAAGTCCAAGGGTAGCTATCTTCCCTAGCATGCCCTTATGTGTTTTAGACTTGTATTTGTTAGTTCAGTGTTGTTATCCCTTGCAAACCATCGGTCCCTTCCGATTTTCTGAGGAGTTGTAAACATTTCTCCTTAACAGCCATTATATTAATTGGGAGCAACTGTTTGTTTAATTTGTTTACATTAAGCCATGAGAAGACAGTATTATGTTATTTGGACAGTTTATTTCCCCCCACAATTGTCAGTTTTAAAAAAACCTTTAAAAATTTGCTCATCCTTTTACACATCCCAGGACATCATCATCATCATTAGTATTCTTCTTATTCTTATTCTTCACCATTCTACCTGCTTTGTTTTTTTTCAGTATGAAAGAGGCTGGTCTAGGCCATAAACAATGGAGAGTTGGCCCTCTTTCATCAAAATGCAAGCAGTGTCCAGTAGTTTATACCAATCCTGTTTGTGGATCAGATGGCCACACATATTCCTCTCAGGTAAGAATAATTAACGGAGTTTATTAGCCATTACTATACATTACATAGCATTCTGCTGCCTTAACATTGTTGTTTACCCTGTTTAAACAAATATACTAGCTCTTGTACATTCTATAAAATATGCATAATTCAACCTGATTTAAAATAAATATCCACATAAGAAATCAGCACCAGTTAATCTCATGGGCAGAGTTATCCTATGGCCACTGGACAACATCTAGCCAGCCATAGGATTGCTCGGATCTCCAGCTACAAGGTCGGAAAATCGCTCCAACCTTGTAGCTGGGGATTGGTGTTCCAATCACCCTCACCTGCCTCGCAGCCAGTGAGGAAAGAACTGCGTCAGCTGTATCTCTGAGGTCACAGGAGCAACCTTAGAGAAGGGTTTTAGGGGGCATTCGGGGGGGGCGGGTTGGGGAGGAGACCGGCACCACAAAGATACAATCTATCCTGGTGGCACCTCAGCCTCCTTTCCTCCTGCTCCGAGGGAGCCCACTTAGACAGCTGAAATCAGCTGTCTTAAGAGTTTTGCAGGGCAGGAAACTACATTGGATGCCCGTAATCCTCCTAGTTCAGAGGGTTACAGGCCTCCCAATTGCCCTAACCAAGTTTACTTGTTAGCATTAAGTTTTCCTTTCTTCATATTTCCAGAAGAAATTGAATCCAATTTTAAAATGGTCATTTAAAATAAATAAAATGGTTTCTCACTGATGTGTAGGCATCAAGAGATAATGGCCATTTCTACATCCCTTTTAATACTAAAGGAGTATCATTACCAGCTTGCTTGCTTGCTTAGAGTGTTTGTTTAGTTTTACAAAGTGCCCATTTGAATAGGTAGATGTACACTTCTATATAAATCCAAATAGGCAATACTAGGACTTCTTTTTTCCAGATGCCTTAAGAGATGTCTTAAGAATTACTATGGAAGGATTATATGCATGTCTTATATGCATACATGCCAAGAGTCACTTTCAACAAGTAATAAAAACAAAACATTTTTTCCCACAGTGTTTAGTTAGTTAGTTAATACATGCTTAGTTTCTGATAATCAATGACATTCACAGTCATTTGGTGGCTTTTCACCACATGGAAATTTGTTGTTGGGTTCCTGCATGAACCAGGGTAAAAAGAGTTAAATGCTGTATTTTCTCTCCTCTGTTTGTAAGTATGTGAGTTGACACTGAGTCCCCTAGGTGCTGACGGCCAAACTAGGCTGAGCTAGGCGTGATTGTTTCCTTTTCTGTATCATTGATTGCAGTGAAGACTTTAAAAACAAAACAAAAGCCCACTGCCCTCCCCCATGGGAGGGTCCTGTTTTCATCCTGAAACAGGATGAAAACAGGGTGGGAAGAGGAAGTTTCAAAGCAGCAAGGTCCTGATCCAAATTGGGTCCATGCACTTGCAGGAGAGTAGGGGGAACCATCACACATAGCTGAGCTATGTGTGATTAAAGCAATTAGTTTGGCCTTGGTGTCAGCAACTCGTGGGATCTTCTGACTCCTAAACCAAATGAAGCTGAATATTTTTAATGCTTTAGTATGTCTATGTAAGCAACTTACAGTAGCTGAAATGATTGGTTATACATTCAGTGTAAAGATACATTATGATGACAAAGCACCCTATGAATACATCTTAAGGTAATGGTCAAGAATTATGACTAGAAAAAACAAGAAATGTCAATTTAACTATGAAAGTTAAACCGACAAGACTGATAGAGAGGGCTGACATAGATGTTCCAGGCAACACTGGAACACTACAAGCAGAGGGCAGGGCAGTTTGTTTTTATGGCTTCTAATAGTGCTCAATAATATAACAGAGGAGTGAATGTGAAAAGTAGAGTTGTGGGAAATACATGGAGGACTGCAAGCCTTTAGAATGTGGTTTTTGAGGGCTTCTAGTTCACCCTAGTCAGTGCAAAGGGTGTGAGGGAGAGAAACAAGCAACCAAACAGCAGAATCATAGCAAACTCTCAACCTAACCCCCTATGTCAGCCTTCCCCAACTGGAAGCCCTCCAGATGTGTTGGACTACAACTCCCATGCAGTCCAACACCTCTGGAGGGCACCAAGTTGTGGGGAAGCTGCCCTAAGTAATTTACTGCGGTAATGAAACATAGTAATTTGTATTCTCAAGATCACTTCGAAGCTTCTTGATTGTTTGCCTATCCTAGTAAAGATGTATGCCTTCAGAAGTCATTCAAACTGCATAATGTTGATTTATAAAAATCAAGGTTATTTTGAGGGGTAATCAATCTTGAAATTCACATAGAAGATAAATATTTTTGTTCGTTCCAGACAAAGCTTATTTTAATTATATTTGTCAAGCTTCAATAAGGGCTTGACACTGCTGTATGGCGTAGCTACTTTCTTTAACTTGTGATTCATTTTTCAATGACTTCTGTAAATTTACAGTGCATTTTTTGAACACATGTCAATAAACTGTATCAGTCGTGTAGAAATGAGTGCTGCAGCAATATAAATGTCCCTGTAGAGGTTGCTTTGGGATTTCTATGTCATGCTCTCATACTCCCACTAAATCCACAGAGTGTTTGATCAGAGCATTGAAGGAACGATAGCTGAGGAATTATGGTAGCACAAATGATAGAGATTGCTACCCTTAAGGCAGTATTACAGTTGGAAGAAAGATCTAGTTCCTACTCTGAAACTGAATAGCAAATATTGAAGTTCTGGTTTAGCGTTCTTGTGATTTCGTCTCATTAATGAGTAAGCATTTCTCAGGACGCACACCCTCCAATGAAGATCATGTCCAAATCTTTCAGTCACCTAGTACTGACTCCTAATCCCCTTTTCACCCCAATGTTCATGCCACATGGTTCACACTACACATGCAGGATTCTCAACATCCAGTGAAAGGCGTTTTCCAGAAAATTTTGATTCCGCCCCCATTGCCTAAAAATCAAAGGATATCTGATTTAGCATGTTTAGTTGATATACATGTGGTGAACATATATGCTATGTTTTACTTGTTGTATAATTAGCTGGAAAGTTTTTCCAGTAGCCCAACGTAGTTGAACTGAAATATGTGATTAGACAAAAAAGAAAAAAAGAATACAGTGCATTCCTATATACACATCTCCCAAAAGAAATCCTCACTGAGTGAAAGGGCTAGGTTTGTGGATGATACCAACTTATTCAGGATAATGAAAACCAAAGTGAACTGTGAAGAGCTCCAAAAGGATCTCTCAAATGAAATTAATGCAGATAAGTAAGCAAAAGTTTCTAAGAACTTACAGTTTCAATATTCTGCATTTCTAGCATCTAAGAATCCCCACCCCCTCATTTTGACTTTAAACACCAATTGTCTTTTCTTAACATGATGCCATTTCTCAAAAAATATAGAGTTTTTATCCAATACATCTCACTCTACATTTTGGCTGTTTCATTTTAAAAAAATTCTGACTTTTATTATATTTTTGGAAACTGGTAATACTCACCACTCGGTATATTAAATGTTTCTAGTTGGTTTTATAATCCTGTTTCACTTGCATGAGAGATGTGTTTGTATTTGTCAGAAATTAAGAATACTATTAGCAATGTGTTCATTCAGTACAAGTTTTCTACTAAAAACATCCATTTATGATGTAACCCAGAGCAAACCCCCTGAATACTAGTTCTATATTTTTTCACCCAGAATCTGCCTCAAGCTCTTCAGCCAAGTATAAAAGCATCCTTTTTCATTATGAGTATTCAGTATCCTATTTCGAGACTTAAAGTCTCCGTGTGGATGTTGTTTTAGGACACTTAGCATGGTTGTAGAAAGTTAAATGAGGTGTCAGATGTAAAGCACAGAACATAAGAGATTTACTGAAGAACAGACTTTGACGAAGCAGAGACGGGGGCAGGGGGGGAAGGAGAGAGGAGTTTTAAAAGGACAAAACTCGACTTGGGATGAGAGAGAGAAAGAGAGAGAGCACACACCGCATACGTGTTTGAGGAGGGAATTCTCAGTAGACAGGGCTATAAAGGAGACTGTAAGGAGTCATTTAAGAGAGCAGGATATTTGGAAGCAGCTAAGCCCCAATGGATGTCCTAATGGATTTTCCTTATTTCAGAGTCTACCATCCTTAATTAAAACAATTTAAGCTGTCTACACACTGCTAGTAAAATATTGCAGGAAACAGAACTTCCTTATACTGAAAAATAGAAGAAGACAGCCTTGCACACAGTTTTAAGGAATAAGTGTACATGTTATAAACTTGGGGAAGGGATCAATTTCAAGTCCTGAATCTTCACTGGAATTTTGCTGCTCCTTCACTTTCCTTGTGCTGGGCCTATAGATACGTTAGGCAAGAAATGTTTAACATTGTTTAAAGAAGAGATGCAACTATTCTAAATTATTTAGATCTTCAGACATTATGAGTCCTCATTTTAATTTTAATTTTTTAGTTACAGATATATTTTTAATAAGCTGTGGGAAAATAAGATCTATCTGAATTCACCCAGATGTCATATTCTACTGTTGGTCAATATCACATTAATTTTAATTCAATGGGATAAAGTTACTTACAAAGTAGTTTTGACTACAACCACTTTCTGTCTTCTGACAGTAATTTTCTAAATGGGAACTTATCTATTTGCTTTACTAGATCAAGGCTCTCAAAGAATAGGATGAGAAAGTCAGCATCATGAATTTAGCTTACAAACAGTGCTGCATTTCAGTGAAACATAATTTCCTCCTTCAGCATGTTACGCAAACTAGAAAGACTTCCAGTAATTTGCATATGTGTTCAGATTCACATTTCATCAAGGTAGGGAGACTGAAGCAGTTTGGACACTTTTATTTGGACAAGGATTACAAGGGATAAGTGGATAATGATACTGGAAGAGAAGAGGGGCAACATTTTGACCTAGGTATCCTGGACACATTAATGGCTTATGCTAAAGATTCTACTTTGGTTATCTCTTGCAGCACCTGCCTACTTCCTGATCTTTAGCAAACAACTTTTACAAATACATTTCCAGACTTTTGTGGACTTCCAGGCTGCTAGAATTTTGCTTAAGAAAATTAAGTGAGATTGTTCAGTTATCATATTTTTGCACTACAGCACACAGCCCTCCTTATAGCCTGTAACCAACAGCAACAATATGGTGCATTAAAAACAGGTCAACAATCTCCACCTTGAAATCCATTGCTGCTTTCATTTTGCATAATTTTCTTAATGCCATTTTAATTAATATTTTGTGTATTCATTTAACCTAACCTAACCTTTGAAGTGTGCTAAGCCAAGGTTATCCAGAGGTGTAGTGGTTAGAGTGCTGGACTAGGATTTTGGAGATCCGGGTTCTAGTCTCCACTTGGCCATGAAGTTCAATGGGTGACTTTGGGCCAGTCACTTACTCTCAGCCTAACCTACCACACAGGGTTGTTGTGAGGATCAAATGGAGAAGAGAAGGAGGATTATGTAAGCCACCTTGCGTTCCTTGCAGGAAAAAAGGCAGATATAAATATAATAATAATTTAATAAATACATAATTATTGTTATTATTTTATCATTGTTCTTATTATTTTGCCTGGATGTGCCTCTTTGATTACTCTTAATACTAATGGGAGTTAAACATGTGCTCACCAAGAAGCAAATAGACCTCAGCATTAAATTTAGTGACCCAAACTCTGCCTCTGCTGTCCTTCCCCTGTACCTCTAGTGCAGGTGCACACAACCTTTTAGGCCCCAAGGGCTGCACTGCGTATCTGCTGCAGTGGCCGCGCCTCACATATGCATGCACCCACACATATTCACATACAACCTTTTTGTTGTGAACTGCCCAGAGAGCTTCAGCTATTGGGCGGTATAGAAATGTAATAAATGAATAAATGAACCTATATACAACACACACACACCACTCTCACTAACTTACACACATATGAACACACTTAAACACCACTCATATGCGCACGCACGCACACACACACACACACATATCACTCATCATATCTCGACTGATCCTCAGTCAACCACTCAGGACTTTGGGGGCATGACAGAATTACTGATATGACAACAAATTGTGGCTTGCAAAACAACAACAACAAACCAACCAAAATGCAGCTGCTCCTTATTGGACACTGTGCCCCAATTTTGATTACCAGAATTCAGTTCAGTCATCATAGTGAGTGTGGTGACCATATTCATGGACTCTATTTCAGTAATCAAATAGAAGTATTTATGTCTAATATAATCATCATTCTTATTTTGTACACGGGTGTCATATGAATGCATTAAAAGTATGGGAAATGCTGCATCTTCTGAAGGCAAGATTAAACACTAACCCCTTCTTAACCAACCAGTTATAGAGAATGGTGAAAGTAGTATGATTTAACAATGCATATATCTTTGTGATGTACTTGCTATGTTAGAAATGTTTTAATATGCCTCACAATATCTACCAAATCTTTGAAGTGTGCATAGCAGTAACATTGCAGAAATAATGACTTCACACCTGTTTCTTCTGCTGTAACAACAAATTCATTTATATTCTCCAAAGTAAGATTTTTCAGAAATTGTTATTATTATTTGCAACAGAAAGAGTAGTTTTAGAATCCTGCATCATCATCACCCTAGAAACACTGTATTTTGTCAGGTAAGCCTAGTGTGTTTAGCCAATCATGTATCATGCCCTTGGCACACTCAAACCCCAGCACTTATCAAGCTGAACATTTTAAGGATATATATATATATATATATATATATATATATATATATTAGCAAGAGAATAAAATTCCCAACCTGTGTTCTATGATTAAGATGTATAATAGTTTTATTCCATTTCTTTTTACACAGCCCACAACAGTCTTAGAATTTTCACACACCTTTAAATTATTAATCCTCCAGTTTCAATTCTGAAAACAACTGGTGGGTACTCATGATTGCTCTCATGAATTTGCTCTGAAATCCACCAACATTAATTATTTTATGATACCTCCAAATTTCAAATGCCAAAAGAACCTGCTCCCCCAATATGTTATCCCAAACCTCGGAAGATCTGATAAAGTTTGTTCCAGAGTTTAGTTTTACATCACTAAAGTGATAATTAAAACTTGTAGAACCAGATAACAATATGATTTTGCCAGTTAGAATATATATGCTAAGTATGATAAGGAGTTTTTCATCCAAATATAAAACTCCAAAGACCTCCATCTTTGTTTCCCCATATTTAATATTCAGAGAGTTCATTTTACATTGTGAACTCAAAGTTGGCAACAGATTATGTAACTCCACTTGAATATGGGAAAGGAGAGTAACGTTATCTGCCTAAAGCAAAGAAGTGAAGTCTCCTCTCTTCATAGGAAGTAGAAAAAACTTGTTGCTCCCTAATGCCAAAACAACATTATTAATGCAAAATTGAATCAGAATACCACAAGTATGGACCTTTATTTATTTATTTATTTATTATTATATTTATGAATTGCCCATCTGGCCAGACATCCGGCCACTCTGTTTCAGGCATAGGGAGGAACAAGGAATGCAGTCCATCATTATATGTTTACAGTATTTGTTGGCACTTACATAGGTCTAGTCTAATAGAAAAGTTCCCATTGATTTTAGTGGGACTTCTCCAATATAACTGGTCACTGAAACTCCTCCACAAAGTACTTGGAATATATTTTTTTTAGTTTTGGAATCTACCCATAATGTTTGAGTCAGGCACCCCTATATCATGCCTGGATGCAACTGCAGCTGAGAACCCACCCTCCTTTTGTTACCAGTTGCCACTGCTTAGGCAATAAGAAGAAGAGGAAGCAGCAGTCAGGCATCCCTCTAGCCTGCCTGGATTCACCTCCAGCTGAGAGCCCCCTTCCCTCCTGCTACCAACCGCCACTGCTGAGGCTATCAGAGGGCAGCAGCCCTTCCATTGTGTTTAGACCTAATCCCATGACCTGCTGAACTTTGCAACTAAGAATCTAGTGCCATAATTTGCTTTTTTCCTCCTCCCTCCCAATCCCCTTTCCTTCTGTTTTGTGTCTTTTAGATTTTAAGCTTGCAGGCAGGGACTGTCTTATTTCTAATCCTTGTAAACCACTGTGGCAGCCTTAGAGGGATAAAAATGATTTAAATAAAGCATTGGCGAAAGGCCAAAGGCAAATTCATTTGTGTATTTTGGGCTCTTTTTTTTGTCTATTATGTTCCATAGGTGCATTAGATATATATTTAATATATCTATGAAGGAGTTAATCTTATCAATGTTTAATACATTCCAGAGGGAAATACTGCAGTGAAAAGCAAAGGAAAACCCATAAAAGTACATATATGAATCTGTTCTAAATTTTAACCCAAGTTAAACAATTTGCAAAGCTTTTTTCAAAGCACCATGAAGTAGCGTTCCTGATTAAGTATGTATGTTTTGCATTTTCCCTACAATTAAATACTAATGAGCATGCCCTTTATGTGATATTTTAGTTCACTTATAACTTTATAAATATTTCAACCTTGGATAATTGAGTAAATTGAACTTGATGACTTAGCAATGCAATCAGTGGGTGTTGTTTAAGAAAAGACATTGCATCAAAAAGTCAAATTATAATGCATTCTTTATCATATCAGAATACATTTTAAACAAATGATTAATTTAAAAAAAGAGGAAAATAACACAAAGTTTAGGAATATATATTTTTAATATATTGTACCAAACCTGTATTAGTTGTAATTTATAATAAAGATGGGAAAAATTAAAATGTTCACTACACATTATTTCTACTTGAGTAAAATAAATATCCTTGAGATTTTTTAAAAACTGCGTGTTTTAGGCATGTGTTCTTGGTCTACACATTTATACTGGAAACATGCATACACCCAAGGAGTACATCAACCCCCAGAACTGTGAAGGTTGATTGCATTAGGAATCAAGTAGGGTGTTTACACATTCTGGAGGGACCCATACCTGGAAGGGTGGGAACCACTCCTTGACCATACCATTAGTGGAAAACATATGCATACTTGTAACCTATTTTGCCCTACATGACCAGCCGTGTGCTAGCTCCGTTTCACACAAAACGGAGACTTTTTGAATCAAGGTGCTGGGAAAACATTCAAAATGGTGGGGAAAACCATCCTTTCTTGGCAGCAAAGTGCTATACAAATGCAAAGTATTGGACCATAGTTTATAACAAACATCAGCTGGGGAGTGGCAAAAAAATATTCCAAAGCCAATACAGAAAGGCTATTAATTTAGAATCTAGTCTGGCAGCAGCCATTCCTTGTCTTGCTCAAGACCTGCAGGCAATCCAACACATCAATAATTAGTTACAATATTGAGAATTTCTCTTTGGTCAAGTATACGTATCTTTAGCAGTAAAGTGAAGCTTCCTTGTCTTATTGGAGCCTGCCTTCTATTAATTAGAGGGTTTATCCACATCATGAGTTCAAAGCATGGCCCTACCACGTGTGTGTGTGTGTGTGTGTGTGTGCATGTGCACGCGTGCGCACTAGTGGGTGCATTCCCTTCTTTTGTAGCCCTTTATCATCTCAAATACAGCATGATGAACGCCTAAACCCAATCTCTTTCAAAATACTTAATGGTCTGGAATTTACATCATTAAAGAGTTTAACATTTAAAGATTGATGCTCGCTCTTTCTCGATTGCAGTGCAAACTAGAATATCAAGCCTGTGTCTCAGGAAAACAGATCTCAGTGAAGTGTGAAGGACGTTGTCCTTGCCCTTCAGATAAATCCACAAGTGCAGGCAGAAATTATAAGAGAGGTGAGTACTGACACTTACATTACATCTGTCAGTGGTGCATTCTGCAGTGAATTATACTTGTACACATAGAAAATTGTTGTTACTAAAAAACAGTTGTTATTTGTAAGTAATAATGGGAACTCTTTATTTCAAAGGAGTTCACAAATAGAGGTTCAATGGTGTGTTGTTGTTTAATGGTTTTGCATACATTTTTTAAACATTTTGTTGAATTTGACACAATACTTGATATGGTGTATATACCCAGATATGAACATTCCAAGGGTTTTGAGATGAAGGGCCAAACCAGATTTGATGTAGGTGATTCGTGGTTTGGTTTTCCTGTGATTTTGTTTTACTAATTAGACCTGCTTTGAAGATGGTAGAAATGGTGCTCAGGGAGAAAGTGTTTAGCCATTCTCTCCCATACCATTTCCTGGATGAGAAAAAGGGGGAGAAAAAAGACATGAAAGGCACCCGTACTAGGAATGGGTGAGTGCTCACTTGTTTGTCTCAAAAACATCGATTTTTTGCAAGCATTTCTTGTGAATACTTGCAAAATGTTGATGCTTTTTGTGAGCATTTGCAAAGACTGCTTGCAAAACCCTGATGGCTTTACCTTCCTCCCAGGTGCAGACTCAAAATGGGTTGCAAGTACTTGAGCATTCCCCTTGTGAATATTTGCTTCATCCCTGATCTTCACCTTTCTCTTTCTCCCCTATGTAGCTAACAGCAGCTTCTGGGACTACTAATCAGTATGACAAAAACTGCAGGAGATCCTGATTATGGATCTCTCACATCACATCTGGCTTGGTCCTAAGAAACAAAGGTGGAGCTGGATAGGGTGTAAGCGTAAAGGCACTTCTTTCCACATGTGGGGGAAATGTGAAATTGTACAGAACATTTGGTTTAACCTATTAGACCTGATCAGCCATACCACAGACATTCTCTTTTAGTTTTAGCCTATATTTTGATACCTAAGTCATGATGAGCCATCTTTCTTTCTTCATTACTGTTGGCCATCTCATCATTGCTCTCTAACTTGATTTATTTATGTGTGTGACACCAATTTTGTGTATTGCCTACTTTTTATGTATAGATTCTAATTACCTTATTAACATCCATATTTATGCTATTATGTTTTTAAGTGAAAAGTGTGTGTGTGTGTGTGTGTGGTGTGTGTGTTTAAAAAGTGGACTAATGTGTAATAGTTACTTAAATTATTTTGGTGGGGCAGTGTGGTTTTTGATCATTCTTCTGCAGCCCTGTTACATTACCCAGTTTCCAATCCTGCACACTTATGGTACTTGTCAGTGCTGACTATAGTATGTGTGTTTGTGGGGTTGTGCTACAAATTATTAGTTACAGTAGCATTTTTTTAGGGGCAGTGAATTGTCAGCAAAGAAGCAAGCAATATTTCTGAAATATAAGGTGCCTGTATATAGAGAGCATTGGAAGAAAACATATTATGGGGGAATGCTATAAAGAAAAACTAGTATCATTTCCAGCTATACTTCAATTACTTTGAAAACTTAAGGCCTTTTAGGTGAGACTCAGTAACTTGAATGCATGCAGGTCAGTGCAGTTTTTGTAAGCCTGCTGGATATGCCCATGGCTTTCTATGACTATTAAAAGGCTCAGTCAATTGCACCTTCTAAGCATTCTTCAGGAGTATCCCCGCATAAAATGCATGGCAGCCACTAATCTTGGATAATGATCCACTAATCTTGGATAATGATCCACTGATCTTGGATAATGATTTCCAAGTCCCTGCTTTCCAGACAAAAGTGGAAAGAAAATGCTTTCCACTGATTCTGAGATGAGAATTCTCAATTGCCATCTCAGAATTTAAGGACAATGCTAGAGTGTCCTGAAATTATATACTTGTTCTATTAAAGATGGGCATATGCACAACCCATTTTTCATGTGATCTGCACAATTGAGGTGGGCACATCCTGTGAATATCACTATTTGTGTTCAACTTCCTAGTTATGTGACAACCAGTGTGGCGTAGTGGTTAGAGTGTTGGACTGGGACTCAGATGATCCGGGTTCTACCCGCTTGGCCATGAAACTCACTGGGTGACTTTGGGCCAGTCACTGACTCTCAGCCTAACCTACCTCACAGGGTTGTTGTGAGGATAAAATGGAGAAGAGGAGGAGGATTATGTAAGCCGCCTTGGGTTCCTTGCAGGAAAAAAGGCGGGGTATAAATATGATAATAAAAAAACACACGACTTATTCCTCTTTAAAGCGGAGCAAGCATTTTGTGTCATTTTTGCAGACATTAATCTTGAGTCCTGGCTCTAGGGCTGATCTGAAATGTCCAACCCCCTAAATTTCACCAAGATTGGAAGAGAAGATGTTTGGGTGATAGGGGTCAAAGTCTGGGGAAAGAGAAGTACTTACATTTTCAATAATGAGGTGGGATCGAAAGGCTTCTTAATTTTTTCTCCTTAAATGCTGCTGCGGCTCAGGTGAGCAGTCGGCAGCACACAGCTCCTGGGTGCTTTGGAATGGGACCACAAATGTTCCTAGCAAGATGCTACGTGTTGACATTGAGTTGTTACCAGGGCATTGTACAGTAAAAAGATGACTGATCCATGGATTTTTACAGACACAAAAGCACAAATTCAGCATTTACTGATATACAGTGCTTTTTTTCTGGAGAAAAAGGTACCGGAACTCTTGGATTACATTTCCTCGGGAGTAGATGGCGACTAAATTGTAATGCAATTAATAGAAGAAAAGGTGCTGGAACTCAGTTCCTGTGAGTTCCACCAGAAAAAAAGCCCTGCTGATATATATTATTAAAACATTGCACATGAAATGTGCTTATGTGCAGATGGGAAGACTCGTGAATGGAATGGGGAATGGGCTGTTCTGAATGTCTGATCAAGCTGAATTTCTACACTTTCAGCTGGGTCATAGGAAGGGCAAAACCCCTCCTGAAGATCAGGAGAGGGAGGTGGACATTTGGGTGGTTGTGGTGAAAATTCACAATGGGGAAGGGGAATGAGTACAATTTGATGAGGTAGCTGGATTGTCAGGTGGTCTTTCCATAACACTCCCACCCCCTGACCAGGTATTTTTAACTTTAAACATAGATAAGCTACTGTGCTCAGCATCTGGCTGCTGCTCACTTTAAAAATGTATTTAAAAACCTTTGCCCTTGTGCTCCTCCTGCCCTGCATAGGATGCCTATAATCCTCTGAGTTCAGAGGGCTATGGGCATCTGGACTGGATTGCGCTCTATATTGACTTAGGAAAATGTAACCTTTAAATGGAGAATAAACCTTGCATTTTACCACCATGCACATAAAATAGAAAGCTAATGTTCAAGAAATGCTGGATTTTCTGTCAGCTGATGCAATATTTGTTGCTTTTTTCACAGTATTTTCTAAGGAATATTGTAACCCATCATAACTATTAAAGACACACTAAGCAATATGTTTGCTGAGTTTGTTAAATCATTTTCATAAGCTGCTAACTTCTTCTAGCTTTACTTTTCAGAACACCCGAGGGAAAGTAAAGAAACATGTGAAAGATCATACAGACCTTGTCTCTGTATGTCTGGTGACTGTTCAGCTTTGTTCAGTAAATGTGACGGCAATAATTATGGTAGAGTTCCTTCTAAAAATGTATCCAGCCTATTTCACAGGCTTATGCTACATTAACCTTTACAATTAACTGCAGTCTACTTGTCATTTTTAAAAGAAATTGTTACATCTGAATAGCTGATAATTTTTTGAGTAGGAATTGGATAAAGAAAGCTTAACATGACATGAGCTGCATTTTTCCCCATTGATTTTTCTCACAAATAAACAGTGTTGTCAGGGCAGGTGTCTGGTTACCATTTCATGTTGGCTCTTTGATGTGGACAATCTTTTTTTCTATTGAGGGCCACATTCCCTCCCGGGGGCTGCATGTCAGCAATAAGTGGGGCCAAAACCACCAGTGGGCAGGGCCAGAGCTGGCTGGGTTGCCCCTTTTCTCTTCCTGCTACCCCCTTTTCTCCTTCTCACTCTTCCTTCCCATGCAGTGGGCTGCCAGGGAAAGAACAGATCACTCTTGCCAGAGGTCTGAACTGATTGTATACAGAAGGCTTTTGAAATTTGGCTGAGGGTTGCATCAGTTATGCCGAGGGTCACATGCATCCCTAGAAATACAGGTTTCCCACCCCTGTTCTGATCACTTGCTAGCTGGGTGTGTGATACTGGGATAGCTGAAGTTATTCTTAACAAGAATCCTCACTGCGAACTGATAGGCTGTCCTATCATGCAAAAACAATGGAAGACAATAAATAGTTGAAGTGTTTATTTATATTTAAATATATATGCCATCTTCCCACCAAGAACCGTCCACAAGGCACATTGGTTTTATAAGAAAACTAATCTAGAACTAGCAGCAGTAACTTAGATAGAAGACTGGGAGCTCAAAAATCTGAAATTCTCAAAAGCCTGGCAGAAGAGATAAGTACTTTCTAATCTACTAAATATAGCAAAAGAGCTATTCAGTAGTTATGAATGAAAAGTAAATTCCCCCTTTATCTACCATAGGCATACAAATCCATGAAACTCAAAATTGATGAAATGCAAATTTACTTTCTATTGATAGCTTGTTTGGATTCTAGACTAGTATTTCTGTACATGCTGGGTTTTGGAATTTTGATTGATAAAACCCAGATCTTAGGATCTATAGCTCTATCTGGCTATCTGTCTTAAAGTTGGAATGTTGTTCTTTAAACCTTGAAAAATGTACATAGAACCTTAAAGATTCCGACTATGGGAAATGAGTAATAGATTCATAGATTATAGAGTTGGAAGAGGCCTACAAGGCCATCAAGTCCAACCCCCTGCTCAATGCAGGAAACTAGAGGAGGGGTCTCCCATTCAAGTAATGAAAATCTGTCATATGTGTTTAACATGATTTGACCAAGGTCCTAAGGATGATATTAAGGAGGATTAAAAGTATTTGTTAATAAATTACTCAGTGCTGGTTAATACTTTGGGAGGCAAATACTCTTCCTGCATACGTACAATGTAATGTGTTCCGTGTGTGTACACATACTCCATGATTTTATTTATTTAATTAATTTCCATTCTACCCTTCTGCCAAAGAATGGTACTCAAGGCAACTGACAATAAAATCGGAATTAAAAAAATATTAAATAAAGCATAACATAAAGACAATTGCATTAAGGATGCAATCTTCTGGCCACTAGAAGCTGTGTAGACAGCCATAGGATAATTTGGAGTCCCAGCTCTGACCTCAGAAACTCGCTCCGAGGTCAGAGCTGAGACTGAATTCAGAGCGCCCTCCCTCCACCTTTGGAGCCGGCATGGAAAGAACCACACAAGCTGCGGCTCTGAGGTCGGAAAATCAACCCTGGAGCTGGCATTGGGTGGGCGGGGAGCAAGGTAGGGGAGGAGTAAGGCTCCATTGGGATATGATGTATCCTGGCAGCCTGTTCTCCTCATGAGCAGGCATGAAAGACTTAGACAACTGAAATCGACTGTCTAAGTCTTTTGCAGGGTGGGATAAGTGCAGAGGTGACCTTCGCCTTTGCACTCCTTCCGTCCTTCATTGGATGTCCATAATCCTCCAAGTTCAGAGAGTTACGGGCAGCTACATTGGATCGTGCTGCCCAACACATTTAAAAAAACAACTATCAAAGAAATAAGCTGTACCAGCCTAAAAAAACCCTTCAGCAGCAGACCAGCTTACATACCGAAGGCCTGCCTGAATAAAAACATTTTTGCCTGCTGCAGAAGGACAACAAAGAGGGAGACAATCTAGCCTCCCTCAGCAGGGAGGGGCCACTAAAAAGATTCTCTCTCACATCCCCACAAAACACGCCTCCAGTCATAATGGTACCAAGAAAAGGGTCTCCCCCAAAGACCTTAATACCTGTGCAGGTTTGTATGGGAGAAAGCAGTCTTTCAGGTAGCCTGTTGCCCAGAATGATGGTCCATCACTCAACAATTTGTTTATTTTTTAAAAAACTAGAAGAATCATGAGAATTGGCAGTATACTCATGTTATATCATACATGTGGTAGCAGGTTGTACACATATCCTCTGTCCCACAGTGATGAGGAGGGCTAAAACTGGAGGGGGTGGCACACAACTCCTCTAAAGATTTTTGTGCATTTAGCACTGAGGTCTTACTTACAAGCTTACCACTCTAGGGATGTACCGATTTTGTTAAATCTGCTCCATCTGTGTTTCGGGGATTGTCAGGCAACTTTCGTTCTGCTGTCTGCTCATTGATGGAATTGGATTTTTTAAAGGATGTACGAGAATTTCATTCCTCTTGTGCTAATGTGCATTAATACTAGTTTTTACTTGCGCTATGCGCTTTGGAACAACTGCGCATTAGTGCAAGTGCAGATTTACACAAATCACACACACACCCAAGTGAAAAAGTGGTCCATGAAATCTGAGCGGCTCAGGAAAGCTGGTCCACTACAGAATCCGCAGGTCGTTTTCACAGAAATCAGAATTTATTTGAATATTTTGCAGATTTTGCCGACATCCCTACTTCAGGCCATACCAATAAATGCGGAAAGGTCTTTAGAGGCGCCAGATGTGTGTGGATGTTGGGGGTGCATTCCTCCACTCCCACCCACACTTTTAGCCCTCACATGAACAGGCTGAATGCCTGCACAGGGAATTTCCAGATTACAAACATGTGAATCAACCATTAGTCACATTGTGATGGTTAGCTGTTGTTCAAATGAGAATATCTAGTGAAAGGAGAAGCTTGCTTGTGCTATTTTGTGTTACACAAATACAACTGAAACTTTTAACTTACTGCTTTCCTTATATCTCCATCTCATTTGTGCCATATTTGACTTGGATTGACATTACTGAACCATCTATGAATGTGAAGTTGCTGTTTCACTGTAGGATAGGAAGGATGTGCTATAATCTAGGTAAACTAATTCTGGCATTAAATTCAAATAGGGCTGCTGAGATACTCGGTGTAAATTAGTTCAGGAATGTTGTAATGTCTGGCAAATTTGAAATTATGATTAACATCTGCTACACCTTTAACTAGAGATAGGGGAGACATTCGTTTGGCTTGTGTTTTAATACGAACAGACATAGTTCGTGCTTCCTCAACAGACGTGCAATTATCCTTCAGTTTTGGCGATGCAGTTCTCCAATTTAAAAAATGCATACAAAATACATGAGGAGAAATGCATACAAATGCTAGTGTATGTGTTTTTGTATGCATTTCTGCTAAGATGGGTGGGCAACATGCAGCTCTGCCCTCCCAGCCTTAAGTGCAGCCCCTGCAGACCTGTGCTGCCACTGAATTCGCCACTGTGGTAGTGGTGATTGCAAAACAATTGGTGATTTGCCACCGAATTTCAGCAGCACTGAAACAATTGGTGATTTGCCACCGAATTTCAGCAGCAAACCACAACGGTGGGCTGAAAAGGTCAAACTTAGCTTTAAAACCTTGTTTAAAGGTGAATTGTTTTGCTGCTGCCACGGCCAAAATTCAAGTGCATGCATATAACAATGTGTCTGAATTTTCATGCTGATTTTAGCCAAAAAATAATAATAATCCACAAACTGATGTGGAAATGGAATGGAACAAACTTGTGCTTCAAAAAGCTTGGAAGTTTTAGAAACCAAAACAAACAGATTTGTCCATCTCTACTGTGACGATTCGAGTTCTAGTTTAAAGAGAAATACCTACTGAGGTTTGTATATAGTGTGCCTGGGGTATATGATTGACAGCTAGAGTGAATGGAATGTTCACATGCAGATTGTGTGTGATTGGCTGGGGAAGGAGTGACTGGATTAGAAAAAGAGGGGGGGCAGTCTGTTAGTCAGAGTCAGTGAGAGAGGGAGTTAAAGAGTAAGGTTGTTGGACTCGGATGAAGGGAAGTGGGAGGTAGAAAGATAGGAAGGTTTGACAAATTAGTCTGTTAGAAGAGTAGAAGTGCTATATCTAGAAGATTATTATTTACCTGAAATCCATATTTAACCCCTGAATCCCTTATGTTCCCTGACCCTGATTTCCTACCTGTGTTCCCAAAATAAATCTTGTTCTTTTTGTGTGTAAACAGCCTGTTTTCTATTTATAATTATACATAAGGCTTTGGTTAACCCCACATGCCTCGCAAGGGACAGACACTACTGAGGGGTTTGGTGGCAGCATACCTGAAGGGGAAAACCCACTGTAGGTGGGATAAAAAAGTGGGAAAGAACAGCCTCTATTAAGTTTGCCAGGCTGGGTGGCACAAAAGCCCCGGCAGTGGTGGTAGCCATTCTAATAGTGGTGTGGTGATAGGTACTGGCTACCTGGGAGGTGCACTTGGGTGGCAGGGCAGATCCTGAGTTGAAACAGGTGTCCTCGGTCACTAGGTGAGGTGGCAACACCCCACTTGGGTATAGGGTGAGGGGTGGTCATCGAACCTCCTACTTCTAGCAAGACAGCAATGGAGCTAACTTTTGAACTCTGCTTATGTTGGTAGAATTCAATTATGTGCCATTGCATTCTTTGGGAGTCTTTTTAATTTGGTGAGAATAAGTGTTGGTGAGAATACAAGTGTTCTTTTTATTTTAATTCTGATTTTTATTCCATCAGAGAAGAGGGATTATACCATTTTCATAGACATTGTTAAGCATATGCTGGTTTATGTATGTAAAGTAATTTGGAAGTGTTTCAGTCGTACAAATTATGTAGAATTTATTTTTTCTCTTGTTTAATAGTAGGCTACAAAGTGAGTTTTGTTTTGTTTTTAATTCTAGACACATTTTTAAAATCAGGGACAAAAAGTTTTTGTTACTGAGAATGTGTACTGGGGCAAATGTGCAAGATTAATGCCTTTTAATGTATTCATTCCATTACTGTGTTTTTAAAATATACCTATTCACAGAATCCCACTTCCATTTTTTATGATCTTGATTATCAGATCATGGATCATAGTAGTAATTAACAATTTCTTATTTCTTAGTAGCATACCTGCCTTGTATCTCATTTTTTGCATGATAATTCTGTAATAGAAAGTGCTATTGTTTTAATTAGCACTTTTATTGCCTTTGTAATTCTTACATTAAACCTATAATTTTATTAAGGTAATGGGGCAATCATTCTAACAATACCTATTTGTAATTTAAAACATTATTGCCAACAATACAGAAGAAAAGTGATGTGACAGGTTAAATTAAATTGCTTATATAATAACATTTTATTGTTACATTTGATAAGAATGTTTTTATTTGTGTCCCAAGACTGAGATTAATTTGTGTACTACTGTGGGTTGAAGGACTATACAAATTTGGCATTAAGTACCAAATCCTCCCAATGCCAGCTCCATATGTTTGAGGGCCCTTCAGCATGACACTCTCAATGGGCCCCCTCCCTCAATGAGTCTACTTTCTTACCACCATTGTCACCAGCTGCTGTTGCTCCTCTTCTTTTTTTCCCATCATTACTACCACTTGCTTGCTTGGAAGGCAGAGAGCCAGTGAGCAAGTAGGCAATGGCATGTACTGCTCCTTCTTCTCACCACCACCATTGCCTGGGCCAGAGTGAGGGGCAAGTGAGCAAGTGGGTTGCAATGGTGAGGAGGAGGAGGAGCAGCAGCAGCAGCAGCAAGTCCAGGGAGCTGTTGCCAGTGGGCTCCTGCTGGGGTATGGGCCCTCAGCAGGTGCCCAACCATGCCTACCCTTGGCACCAGCCCTCCATGTAAATGAGGACATACTGCAACAAACCTCCGTCCAGTCCCTGCAATTATGATCAGGGAACCTTCATGAAACGCCTGGGATGTTGTGCAACCCACTCAAGCTCCTTTCCCCAATTTCCCCCTACCACTGCACCTCAGGCCTTTGCTGAAGGACTGCACTGGATTGGAGGGGTTGGGGAAGCAGTATTGTGGGTTCCTAATCGTATAACATTGTGTACAACCCATTTGAATGCTCCCCATATTTTATTTTGTTTCTTTTTAAAACATGCATAAAGGAAGCTATCATGTCAGAGAGGAAGCTCGACTAGGGCCCATGTTCCTACTATGCTGTATTTTTATGTACAGGATTTTTTTTTCTTTTTTAATATGGGGGGCATTGAAATATATGATTGTACTCATATCACGGAAGAGAAAATTAGAGAATTCGGCTATTGGGTGGTATAGAAATGTAATAATTTAATTAATTAAATAAATTAGATTCTTAATAGTGAAATGGATGAAAATAAGCATCAGTGTTCAGTGTATATTCCTCAATAAACAGTTTGTTTATTGAAAAGGGCTCCTATTTAGTTTGATGTTAAGCATTATAGGTTTAATATGGAAGCTCCCCAAATTCTGGATTGTCCGTGACATTGCACTGCATTTTGGAGGTGCAGTGTAAGGTCAGAAACAAGAACCCTCCTGCTGGGAAGGTCCTGGTGACTATACATTTCTTGTTGCTTGACTACCAAGGTCAATCAAAATTTGTTAACCCGTGCTCTTCTGCCATTCAGTCAACCCATAGATGAATAATAATCCACCTTGATGCCATGGGGAGGGGTAGGTTTTCCCCTCCTGTTTTGAAAAACAGTCAATAATTTGGGATAGGAGAAATGAAATAGATGCAGTAGTGACTAGCATATTAAACCAAAACTTTATTTATCATTTTAGGAAATTGAAACAGCTGGCCGGTGTATCATTTTTCCTCTCCAGCAGGAGAGTTGGCTGTTCCTGTTCAAGGAGATTGATAATAATTGTACTAACACCGAGTATCAGAATATCCCACTATACAATTGAGTGGGTGTATTGTATTATGTGGTCGTCCCCCCCCAACAGTTATCCGTATCTCTGAAAAAGTGCATTTTTTCTATGCAAAAACCCTCAAGGTAGTTGAATCACTTCAGAATATTGGTGATTAAGGTTGACACCAAGGCCACCCAGAAAACAAGGGAAAGAAGAGTGCTAATTTCTTAGGGAAAGAGTTGCAAAACTAGCATATCCTTGAAAAGGACCAGCAAGCTGAAAACACATTGGGCAAGATTTTAAAAAATGAACCAGCTTTCTGCAGCACAATTGGTTGTTCCCCTTGTGTGTCCCCTACACACACTTTAAATTGTTGTAGCTGTTGTTTTTTGTTTCACCATATTTTCCCCTGCCAATGCTTTTAGGGCAAACATATTTTAAAGGAAGATTAAATAATGCCGCCAAATCTGCTTTTTATCTTAGGGAAAGAGTTGCAAAACTAGCATATCCTTGAAAAGGACCAGCAAGCTGAAAACACATTGGGCAAGATTTTAAAAAATGAACCAGCTTTCTGCAGCACAATTGGTTGTTCCTCTTGTGTCCCCCCTACACACACTTTAAATTGTTGTAGCTGTTGTTCTTTGTTTCACCATATTTTCCCCTGCCAATGCTTTTAGGGCAAACATATTTTAAAGGAAGATTAAATAATGCCGCCAAATCTGCTTTTTATCTTTTTTTTACTACTGTTTGTGGCCATTATTTTCCCAGGCTGCTGTTACTTTTGTGCCATTTCCCTCTGATTACTTCTTCCTGGAGCTATCCCAGACAATCAGGGATCATGTAGTGAGGGAAGACTGACTAGGTGACCTGTGCACCTGCTGCTCAGTGTGCTGCTCAGGTGCTAACTGTGGTTATTACGGCTCTTTTTAAAACCAAACTTGGACTGGGCTCATCTTCAAACAGAGGACACCTTCAAATAATGGAGTGGATTCCACTGCAGTCCACTGCAGAGCAAAATGGATCTACTCCACTCTTATGTAAGCCTCCTTATAACTGGAAACTTATGGTTCCATTCATCCCTAGGTTTGCATTAGTTACTTTCCTAGTAATGTCAGGTCTAACATGTATACCAAGGAGCCAAAGCGGCAGCTCTTAAACCTCCCCCCCCCAATACTTTGTTCTTCTGTGAGACTACTCTAGAGACTCTCCATACTTTTGCCTTTCCAGCAGGATTATTTCTTATCTAGATTTACAAGGGGATGAAAGCCTTTAAGTGGGTTTATAAGTCTGTTACGTTTGTCAGGAAAGTGAATTATGTTTATCTTGCCAACAGTTTAAAGTGTTGATCATTCCTAGTAGTATTTCTCCTTATGGAATATTAGGAGGAATTTATTTAAAGGATATCTCAGAGGTCACAATTCATTCTATCTTCACCCAGTCACTTTTTTCTAAAAACATTATTTCTTCAAATGCAATTGGAAAAACTGGGCACACCTTTAACAAAAACCAGGATGTATTTGCAAAGCTTGGAAACACAAAGGAAATAGAATTATTTTTCTGTGTTCTTTCCCTTTGAAGCAGTTAAAACTGGAAACATACAGTATGAGAGACCTTCAAAGCAGCAGTGCAGATTTTTCAATAACATTCCTCCCTTTTAGAAGTTTTCTGCTGAACAGCAGTTGTTGTACTTGTCAGAATCCATACATTAGTTTGTAAATTAGAAGGAGCAAACAATTAACGTGACTTTCTTAATCCAAGTTGCTTTTCCTCTGAAGAAGAGGAGAGAGCAAAGCTGCTTTCATTTTAATTCAAGTAATCCTATACATTACTTGAATTAATTGAATCCTACAGTGGGAGTGTAGATTAAAAACATCCCTAACACTGCATTAAATGTCTGAAAAGGTATTAAAAGTATAATAGCAGCCCAGTACTGGGCCAGGGAATGATCTTGGATGGCGCTCCCAGTATAGCTTTCTGTAAGCCTGTAATTGCTATGACTTCCCTATGCCGTTGCCCAGCCAGTGAAAAGGCAGTGCACCATATAAATGCCTCTCACCCACCACACAATCATTTCTGATGGCATGAGTCAACTTTACTAGGCTACCACGGTATGAATGCATAACAAAAAAAGCAGTGAGGTCAAAAGTGGATGAGCTACCAATTATGCGATATTCCATGCAGGAGGATTTCAGTTTGTCATAAGTCATTTTAATAAATGATTACATCAGAATGGCTATTCAGTGGATGAGAATTGAAACAAGAGATGCATTGCACGTATGCCTCAAAGTAAAAGGTTCTTCATGAATGTGCAAACAGCTAGAGTTGAATTGACCTGTTCACCACTAGAGTTATCTGTCAGATTAAACTGAATATTTTGTTGAAAATAACACAAATTTCAAGGCACTTAATCAGGGGTGGGAAGTTTCAGAGGTCTAGGGGCCATTTTCACCCCCTAGGATCCCCCTCCCCCATGGGCCGCAGTCTATTTGGCCACCCTCCCAAAAATTAAAAAGAAGAAAAAATGGCAGTACTGTGGAGTGCCCAAAAGGTCAAATTTAACTTGTTTGCAAGCTAAACTTGACCCTAAATTTCACTTTAGAAGGATCAAATTAGCATGTTTGCAAGCTATGTTTGACCCTAGAAGGGTCAAATCTAGCTTACAAACATGCTAATTTTGACTATATGAAATTTTTTAATTAATTCTTTTTTTACTGGGTTTTTTTTTTTCAGGGGGTGGTGGGCGTCACATACCACCACCAGCCAGCATGTTGCCCTCCTCTGCACTAAATGTAGTTGTGAGAGAAATATAAACTTGTTAACATTGGTCAATGAAATAAATTATTTCAATCTTATGTGAGAATTTATCATTTAACAGCTTCCTGCTTATATCAGATTATGTCCTGCTTTAATTGTTATGATCTCTGTCCATGTTTTTCAGACCAGGATCTAGCAGGGCACCCGTATGCTCTCTCCCTGCCTGGCATGTCTGGCTTCAGCAAAGATATAGTTTCTTGAACCATGTTTTACATGACATTCAAACATCAGAATATGATGTTTCATATCCAGGTTTGGATGGAGCCCTTAAAGCAGAGATTCCTAGCTCAGAAAACTGGTTTAAGAAACCAGGATATCTTCACCAAAGCCACGTGGATAAAGGCAGATGTGAGGATGGAACATGCAGGCTTGTTCCCAATCTAATTAAGCCATGATTATTTGAGTGAGATAACATCTAAACTGGCCCATTGTGTCCTCGTGAAACTTTGTGAACATTAGAGTTCAGATGGTGCACATATATTTTGTTGCCAGAGGCAGCAAAAAACTAGACCCATTAAAATCAGTATATGAAATGTCTTAACATAGAGAATAAAATCACTTAGAGCGCAATCCTATGCAAGTTTAGACAGAAAAAAGGCCTACAACTCCCAGCATTCCCCAGCCAGCTGGCTGGGGCATGCTGGAAATTGTAGGCCCCCTTTTCTGTCTAAACTTGCATAAGATTGTGCCCTTGAAAAAGCAATCCTTTTGTTCCTGGGCAAGCGGCATAGGGACCATAGGATGGCTCAGAAGGGGGAGTTGGAGATCCAACAATTTGCAGCCAGCACAGAGAGAAGCACACTGAGGTCAGAAGTTGGATGTTGAAGAGCGTGGAAAGGCGGTGTTCCAGTGCGCGGGGAGGGAGGGAGACCAGAGAGGCCAGAATATGATTTATCCTGAGCCTCCTCCAGCCTCCTTCCCATCTCCTCCAAAGTGCCCTCACTATATGGGTAGAAAAGCCTTTCAAGCAAAAATACAGGAGATCAGAGGACAGGGAAGCAAAGATCTCTGCTGCTCTTGCCCTACCGACTTCAGCCTGGCAGGGCATAGGAATCTTGGAAGCTTCCAAGTTTGGGGCTTCCGAGCAGCAACGGCCCAGTCCATAGGATTATGCCCTTAATTGCAATTTAGAGGAAATTACACAGCATGTTGGGGCAAAAAATCCTAACTCCCTATATATGTAGATGGAGTTCTGCACTGGCAATGACTGATCAGGAAAGGGATCTTGGAGTTGTGGTGATGAAAATGCCAACCCAGTGTGTGGCTGCTGTGAAACGGGCAAATTCTATGCCAGGTATCATCATAATTGCCAAAGTGTACAATCACACATGAATACATTACATCTCAAAAAGAATATTGTAGAGCTGGAAAGTTGCAGAAAAGGGCAACAATAATGTTCAGAGACGACATCGGGCCGCCTTTGAGGTCCTACTTTTTCTCACCTACATTGGCTGTCTCGTGGCGCCAATGGGAGGTGACGCTGGTAAGGCCCTCCAGCTCCATATAGAGTGCAATTGGACGGTGGTGGGGCATCTCGCCTCTGATTCGGTTAAGATGGCTTCGCCCAAATCTTGGTTTTTACCCGGCCAATGGCCAAGAGTAGATTAGTACCGCCCATCGCCCTTCACAGATCTTTAATTCAATAAAAGTGGCCCTGATTTTATACCATATATACTGTGTCTGACTCTTCTTTATCTCACACGCAAAGGCAAGTAAGGGTGGGACATGATAGAGGTGCGTAAAATTATGGAGGAAGTGGGTAGAGTTTTTTTCTCCTTCTCTCATAGTACTAGAACTTGTGGTAATCTAATGAAGCTGAATGGTGGGAGATTCAGGACAGACAAAAGGAAGTACTTCTTAACATAGCACATCAACTATTGAATAGACTTTAACAACGCTTTCAACATTTGAATAAGTGGCATGTAGACTCCACTTGTGAATAGACACTTATATGGATATTTGGTCTGCTTTTGTTGAAATTTATGTATAATTCTTAGAAAGCTGTATTTTCATACACACACACACACACACACACACACACTCCATGTGCACACATTGAAACTGATATATTCAAATCTATGCAGCTACAATTTTTTCCCTTTTTTGTTTTGTTTCATTTTATTGAAATTTTACAATAAAAAATAATTGTAAAAACACACAACTATTGAATAGACTACTGCAAATGTAGTGATGGCCACCAACTTGGATTGTTTTAAAAGGGGATTAGACAACTTCATGGAGAATAAGGCTATCAATGGCTACTAATCATGGTGATATACTACCTCTCTACCTCTACAAACAGACAACATGCTCCTGAATACTAGTTGCTGGGAAACCCGAGTGAGAGAGTGCTATTGTGCTTGTGTCCTCCTTATGAGCTTCCCATAGGCATCCAGTTGGCCACTGTGAGAACAAAATGCTGGACTAGATAGACCTTTAGCCTGATCCAGAAGGGCTCTTCTTATACCCTTATATCTGTAGTTGTAGAAGTTGATGTAGTTGCACTGCTTTCTAAAGTACTGTTTCTGTACAACTGTATACGAACTGAAATATATGAAAAAGACAGTCTAGAGTTCAACGTATTTTGATTAATGAATCAGTCTTTCAGTAAGCTTGCTTCTTGAAGATCTACTGGAGCTGAATGGAGGAAGAGCCATGGCTCAGTGGGAGAGCACATACTTTGCATGCAGAAGGTCCCAAGTACGGATGTACCGATTCGCCTCGCAGGCTGAAATTGGCCCTGCTCATGCGAGACTCGCACAGCCTTACCTTTTCTCCGGGGCGGCTAGCCTCTCCGCGGCGAGCCGCCTGTGTCGCCTGCGCTGCTTCCGTTGCGTCACATCCAGCACCGGAAAGGATGTGACGGGACCCTGCGCAGGCGCGCTGGATCCCCGTGCCACATATTGCGCCTGTGCAGGGTCCCATCGCATCACTTCCGGGGCCGGATGTGACGCGACGAGACCAGCGCTGGTGGCTCGAGTGGCGCGGAGAACTGCTCCGCGCTGCTCTGAAGATCGAGGTGGGGGGAGCCGCCGCGGAGAGTCGCAGCGGAGAGCCGCCCCCCCCCCCCCGGGTTCGATTACACCGCTAGCCCAAGTTCAATCCCTGACATCTCTAGGCAGGACTGGAAAAATTCCTGCCTGAAACCCTGGAGAGCCACTCCCAATCAGTGTCAACAATACTGGGCTAGATAGACCAGAGGCGTAACTCAGTCAATATAAGGCAGCTTTCTATGTTCCTATATTCCCAACTTAATGTTTACGTTGGTATAAAGAACACTGCTACAAAGTGATGTGTACTAACTCGGCAGTGCAATCGTTGCTTTTGAGTTGAGCATATCATATTCATTTTAATCATCCTAGTTGGCTCTTGTAGTCAGGAATGCCTGCTTGCATTTTCTCAATTTGGCTTGATCCTGATCCATAAAGTCATTACCCCAATTTAAAAGAAACAAAGAGAAGCCACAGTCTCACATGAATTCATGACTGAGAAATTACATTGCTCACATGTGTAGATCATTCTCCATGAGCAAGGTTCTTTGTTTGTTTGTTTGTTATTTACACAAGCGAGCCACTAGTGTATTTTCTTAGCCTTCAGTATATTTGGATCTCAGGGGGGACGGGGGGACACACCAATGCAATAATAGTAGCCCATTCAATATGGTTCACTTCTAGCTTGCAATAAAGAGTTAGGGACACCTATACTTCAGAAATGCAGTGTCTTGATTAACTTGGATTACAGCCCATGGTGTTTTATGTTGCTTAACATTTAACATATTTGAGCCAAGTGATTTCACTTGGCTTAAGCACATTTAACTCTGTCTTGGATTGTAGTCTTACTATGCATCATGTATTTGGAACATTGTATCAAAAGGATATTTTATCATTGTCTTTAATTGTAGAAACAGTTCATTCTTGAAGTAGATGCTTTGTATTACAATCTATATTATGTCATTGTGATCAAAGGAAATTCAACAAAGCAAGTGCTTCGGTGTAGTATTTGCTTACAAAACTTTTTTAAAAATACATTTGTAAAATTGGTTTTCTATTGAGATTTGTTGGTGTGATATCTTCATGATTATTATGGCCTATTTAGTTTTGCATACTATGGGGGTTTCCCTCCATGTGCTGCCACCATATACTGTATAGGGGATTTCCTGTCCAACACCCTATGGGGATTCTTATTTTTAGCAAATGCTTATATTTCAGGGCCTAAGGAACTCTCTGCCACTATAACTCTTGAGTTCCACAAGCTGACCCTTTCCCGCTGCCAACTATTTTGCCCGCTGCCAACTATTTCGAATACTTTAAAACTTCCTTGTAGCCTGGTAGGCATGAGATGGCCACCAACAGTAGAAACTAGATAAACGATTAAACAAGTTAATTTATTAAAGGGATACTTTGTACATAAGGGACTACTAATATTTACTTTGGGGTTTTCAAAATAATGTTGACATGTCTTAAGAACTCAAGAGACACTGTTTCTATTAGAAGCCTCTTAATGATTTCTTTTCCTCCAGCCAAATTCCCTAAACCTCCACCCCAGCCAAATACACTCACAACCAGGTCCAGCTCTTCAGTACAGTCTTCCTGTGACTCCCAAAGCTTCTCTTGTTGTATTTCTGGCTGCTTGAACAATTTATCTGGGTTTTTAACTGCCTGCTTGTTTAACTGTCATGACCCAGGGGTCTAGCAGTAACATGGACTCTGAGGTTGAAGAACCAGTGCTGCCAACAGAGGAAACTCCAGATCTGAGCACTGCTGCAGAGCTGCCAGAGACCGCTGAGCCTCTTGAGTCTAGCCCCAGCACTGCACCAGCACTCCCTTTTACAAGAGCCCCACATTCTATGGCGCCAATGTGCCAAGCCAGCAGCACACTAGGCATGAGCTTCCATTTTGTAGGAAAGGGTGGAATCTGGGACTATAGCATAAAAAGCTTGAGTTTGATCTCAGACCTCGTAGGAGCAAGTTGCTCACTAGGAGCTCCAACCTCTGGCCTGCTTTGTCACTTTGCTGCCTTGTACTGAACCCTATGGGCTTCTACTCAGTCCAAAACAGGACAGTAACCACCTTCTTGCAAGATCTTAGGGCAGCCTCCTGGCATATCACAGCCACCTGATCCCTACTCCTGATCTTCACCAGTCACATAAGGTTATCCCACTGAGAAGGAGTGCCTTAATATTCAGTCCTTAGCTATTCACTTTCTCCTTAGCTTTCTCCTAGTCATTCTATAACACCATACACCAACCAGCAGACCTTCTCCCTCCCTGACTACTAACAGAATAACTAAACTGTCAACTCCTTAACTGTCTTTTCCCAACCACTCTTTTCCACCTAACTAGAATCCACAGCCAATCTGAATTTAATTTACCTGATCCAGGCCCCATCTAACAATATCGGAAGCACTTGTCTCTCCCCTGCCTTCAGAATGTCACTAAGCAACTACTACACAGGCCTTTCACAGTAACAAAGCAAGGCCTCAGGCCTACTCAGATACATTATAGCCTCACAGGGGGCACACAAAATAAACATTACAGAACAACGTTATATACATGGCATTTCTTCATACATACTGTATCAGGTATGCAAGCTGTGCCTGTGGCTTATGTTGGCTCAGCTTGTCTGAGTGTGGAAAGCTAAGCAGGGTCAGGCCTGGTTATTACTTGGATGGGAGACCCTTCCTCTAGTTTCCTGCATTGAGCAGGGGGTTGGACTTGATAGCATTGTAGGCTCCTTCCAACTCTATGAAATCTATGGTTTACCATGCACTCAGAATCTAAATTGTTAATATATTTTTCTAAACAATATATGTATACTTCATTGAAGTAGGACTATAATGTTGATATCTGACCCTGGCCGTTTACAACATAAAATAGTTTTTACAATACAACTTACACATTTATCTGAACATGTGAACTTCATTTGTTACTCACTTTTCTGTTGCCACAAGGTGCAGACCAAAATACATAATATTTAACAAAACGGAACAATGAGGGAACAGCATACTCAAGCCTAACAAGTCATAATAAGTTTGTTTTATTTTTTTAGTAACCACATGATGATGTATGGATTTAGTGTGACAGTGCGCTACCTCCCCCCTGTAAATAAGGCAGTGGAATTCATAAATAAGGTGTATGCTTATATAGAGTACGTTTTATTGTTCATTATTTAGTACCTACATGCTTATTTGCCTGCATGTCACAGCTACCCAGGGTTTAAACAAACTCTGGGTAGCTGTGAACAAACAGGAGGGAGTGTACATGCTGGTTCCCAGCCGCCCACCCATTCCCACTGCTATAACCCACCCAGGGACGGAGCATCCCTGGGTTCATAGAATCATAGAATAGTAGAGTTGGAAGGGGCCTATAAGGCCATGGAGTCCAACCCCCTACTCAATGCAGGAGAATAGATGTGGGCAGCCCAGGGAGTCACCCATCCAAGCACTGACCTGGCTCATACCTGCTTAGCTTCAGCATGGTGGTTGCCTCATGTGCCTTCAGACTATCATGACATCAAAACCAGGAACTTTGGGTTGTTAGAGGACGAGCAACCCAGAGTTTCAACCCAGAGTTTAACCATGGTTTGACAGTGTACAAACCAGAAAGTCTATGCAGTATTCTGAAGGAAGTCAAATTATAAGTTCTACTTACCCATGTCTGTTGTTGGACTGCTTAACTTGTCAGGGCATTGTCAACATGTGCAGTGGTGTTGATGCAATATTGCTATAGTGGTGTGCTTGTGGTGATTGCTACATGCTATTTTCAAGAGTGCAAAAAGAAGCGGAAGTGTGTAGATCTATTTGCATGGCAGCTATTTAATTACTGACAATCTAACATGGCAGTGAACAAGAAATGATCTTCACCATACTACCAAACATCCCATTGTGAACATTCACTCTTTTGAGAGTATCTTTAGCAGCAATATCAAAATACACTTGGGATATTACAGAAAAAGTTGAAACATTCCTTTATTTCTTAAGGCATCAGCTCCTGACAGATTATTTTCTGAGTTTTCCTGGCAAAGTGCTGAGGTCATCATTGGCAGTTTAATCAGTCTCAGTTTCATGAATCTTGTAAGCAGTATAGAGTAGTGATGCAGTTATTAGAGGAAATAGATGTTGCTAGTCTAAGATGCGATGGAAAAAGAGGCTCACGGTTGATGACATTTGACAGTTCTTTTCAGCTGAAGGCAATGGAGCTGATAATCAACACATCCAGTTAGTTCAAATACCTTTCATATTTTATGAATAAGAAGCAAATTTATGGCTGAATAGATTACTGCCTGGCATCTCATTGTCCACATTTTTTTTTTTCTTGGAAAAAATCTTTGTAGATGTGACACTAAAACAGCTTTGTATAAAAGTGTTTTAACAGACAAGCCAATAATTTGTTTTCCAATATGTAAGCAGTATAATGGCTTTACTGTCAATCTCAGCTTTATTAATAGCTGCATCCAAAATCCAGTTATAGATACAACTATAATTAACATTTCTTGAGGTAACATGAATTGCATGGTTTATGGGAATGGAAGGTTGGTGTTAATGTATTTGGGAAATGGAACGTAGTATGGCTCACGCTGGCTCAGCTTGTCTGAGCGTGGAAAGCTAAGCAGGGTCAGGCCTGGTTATTACTTGGATGGGAGACCCGGCTCCTCCTCTAGTTTCCTGCATTGAGCAGGGGGTTGGACTCGATAGCCTTGTAGGCTCCTTCCAACTCTATGATCTATGAAAAGGCTCTATGAAAAGGTGACCTGCTCTTTTACTATGATGGAGAGTATCTGAGGCTTGACTCCCTTTCTTCCCTTATGAGGCAGACTTCGTGGTGAGGGTGGGGGTGTCCATATAAGGACGTTCCCCATCTGAAACCCTGGAGATGCCACCTCCGTCTTGTACTTAGGTTCCTGGGCAAGTTACATTTCTTATAATCTCACCAGTTTGCCTTCTGGGAAATGAATGTTTTGTGACCAGCCATGCCCACCATGGCAGCCATTTTGTGAGAGTGCCCATGACACCCTCTTAACATTCCAAGTGTGCCCACTAACCCAAAAAGGCTTGGGGCTCACTGGTTTACTTTGGGCCAGTCACTGACTCTCAGCCTAACCTACCTTACAGGGTTGTTGTGAGGATAAAATGGAGAGGAGGAGGAGGATTATGTAAGCCGCCTTGGGTTCCTTGCAGGAAAAATGGCGGGGTATAAATAAATAAATAAATAAAATTAGGCTCTACTAGTTGTCATGCTGGTATCAGGTTACATGTGTTGGGACAAATAATTTTGATAAGTAAGTGTAGGCCCAGCTTGCCACCGACATCCATGCAAGCCTATTGCCCATTTTCTTTATGGTATTTCATCTTTCTCTGTGTTTATAAATAAATAAATATTTTTATTTCTTTTTAAGCTTGGACTGGTGATACTGCAAGCTTAAAAACCTTCCTATGTGGCTAAACACTCTGGTAGTACTCAACTGTAGTTGAGTGCTACATGAACAAGCTAGCTTGAGTGCTCCCCCTCCCCTTCCTTCAGCACTTGCCACAGGGAGATTTTGGAAATATCTGTTTCATACTTGAAACTAACTGCAATTTGTCATTACATCCAAACCAGGAACTGCAGATAGTTCAAACTTGGTTTATTGAAACAAATCAAGTTCAGAAACCACAATTTGATCTTGGCTTGACTCAATAAACTAAATAGATAGAGTAACCACAGTTTATCTTTGTCAGACATAATGAGAAACCATGGTTAATTCAAACCCAAAAGCAGACTCATTCATGTAGTACAGGGCAAGGACACACTCTACATCTGCACCTGATGGGCGCTCCAAGTTCAGAGTGCCCATCAGGTGCAGCAGTAAGCCCATGCTTTCCCCTCCAGCTCTAAGGCATGTTGGTTTGCTCCACCTCTGCACCTGATAGCTGCTCTGAGTTTGGAGAACCCATCAAGCCCAGAGGCAAGCTCAGGCACCTCCTCCTCCATCTTAATTTTAAAGATGCAGTGCAGCTCAGCAAAACATGGATCCACTGAATTCTGATGTCTAAAAATTCTGGAGGAATCCATATTTATCAGTCTTGGAGCAGCTGTATTCTGGCATGAAGATGTGTCTTAAATCCAAGTAATCAGGTGTCGCTAAAGCTACATTCTTATTTACATTTAGGGTTAATTTACATTGAATTCAGCGAAGCTTCCGAATAAACATGCATAGCACTGGGCTGCTTGTCCTGGATTAATCTGTAAGTCACTGATACTCAGCTGATAGCCAAACTATACATTATGCTAATCATGTAACTATTGGAGTCAATTGAGACTTTTTCTTTTCTTTTTTTACCCACCCTCAGTGGGGAGGGATTTCAGGAAAAAACTGTGTGCAGGGGGAAGGTTTAACCCTCCCCTCCTGCAGTGTTATGGTCCTGATCCAAATCAGCCATAGAATAGAATCATAGAATAGTAGAGTTGGAAGGGGCCTATAAGGCCATCAAGTCCAACCTCCTGACAGATGTGGGCAGCCCAAGGAGTCACCCATCCAAGCACTGACCCAGCTCATACCTGCTTAGCTTCAGCATGTGGCCTGCATTATGTACTCTCGACACCATCTGCAACTCTAATGTGTGCTTACATGAGAGCAAAAAAGAAAGACAAGCCTCAGCTAATCACACTATGTGATTAGGGTAATGTGTAATTTAGTTCTGCAACTAAAGAATTAGGTTTCATGGAAGGTTCTTAGATGAAACTCAGCTATTTGGGGTTATTTTAGTCAGTGGGGAAGATTGGTAAAAGTGGCAATGGTGGAACATTGAGCCAAATGAAACTAGCTTATGAAATGCACCATTTGCTGTAGAAATGATCAGTCACTGTTAGGGGAATTTTGAAAACATGCAGCTCTGTCCTGTGCATGTTTACTCTGAATAAGACCCATTGAGTTAGGTCCAAGTTATTCCCAAGCAAGTATGCATATAATTGCAGCCTTAATCCGGTCATGAAAATGTCTGTGTAGCACAAATTTAGTCAAGGTTATATAGAGTGACCCACCATGTGTTATCTTTCAGAGTAAGAGTCTGATCTTAGCCATCTCTACTGGGAAATAACTTTGGCTGAGTGCAGGGTCAGCCCCACCATGCAGAAGGGCGAAGTGACCTTCTTCAGGCAGTACCATGAATTGGAGGGAAGGGGGAGCAGCTGAAAACAAGAGCTGGTGTCTGAGTGGTACAGAAATACTTGTTAAAATGTTGTCGCTAGTGGAGTGGGGGCAGGGCAGTGGGGCATTTCAGCTGCAAAATGTTTTGGGCCAACCCTGCTAGTTTGCTTAAGATTGCAGGCTAAAGTTGATTTGTTTGCCATCAGACCTTTCTGTATTGTCAGCAACATTTTCAGAACTGCAAGCACATTAGTGTAAATATCCACCCACTTGGCACAGTGTGGCGCCATTATAGCACTGTGTGACAGTATGGAAGCATACACAGTAGAGCTGGTATAGTGTCAAATATGGATAGAGCTCTAGCAGTGGATTTCGCACAAACTCAAGCCGCTCCAAGAGAGAAGCAATTTTAAGACGAGGAATTGCACTTTGCAAAGCAGTGGCTTGGTTCTGCCCTAGTCCATCAGTTCTTCGTGTTATAAATCTTGACAATCTTCTGTGGTCCTGATGTCTGAATGAGATGTGTCTTGACCATTGTGTGGAGACAATAAGATCAGATCTCTCTTGCGAATATATAATTTAATTGAAATCATTTTAAATTTTATGATACATTAATCATGGACAGACTGCCTCTACGGAACATTAATTTGAAGCAATAAGAAAAAGCAGCTGTAGTTCCCTGATATATCAGCAGTATTTATATTAATTATCTCATAACATGGAATAACTAGAGTATAAAACCCATTTGCTTAGTTAAATAGCGAAGAAATCAAACTGCTTTTATTTGTAAATCTTAATGTGCATCCTGAAAATCGGCAGCTTTTAAAGGTAACAGATGGCCAGAATACATAGATGACTTATAAAAAGTAGTAGCAATGTACTTCAGTTGACAAATTTTTGACTTTAAATGAACAGGTCATGCCATGAATAGAAGTAATGAATTGACTGCCTTATTTTTAAACTAGGAAAAACACGCACACATTGTTCTAATGTAAAATAGCTGTCATTTGCTGACAAGTTCATTTTAGGAAAACGTTCTGCCCTGAAATGGTGGAACAGAACTTTGGCAGGCCATAACCAGTGCTTGGAAGAGGGGAGAATCTTGGAAATAAGTGGGGTGGGTGGGATGTCATTCCACTTCTTTTCAGGCAGACCTGTAACCATCCCACTTCTTTTCAGGTGGGCATAACTGAGTTTGTCCTAACCATCCCACTTACTTATTTTCTTCCACGTTGAAACTCTTAAGGGGATGCATGGAGCAGGGCCTCAGATCAGGCTTCACGGGAGTCTGTGAGTGCTGTCTCTGGCTTGGGCAGGGATATCAAAGCCCAGATAATGCTTTGTTCTTCTAACCCTGAGCCATCAGCCAACTTTGGAGTGCCTTCATTTGGCTCTCTTGATGGTTTCTCCTGTTCTCCCCCTCTTCGGTCTGAAAGAAGAAGAGTTTGTTTGTTTTTATCCTTGGCTGACAGGAAATTTTGAGTTAGCTCATGTTTCCTTCTGACAACCATCTGCCCTGCTTTTAGTTTAGTTTGTAAATCAGTATGGCTGCGGTGGGACTAGTTTGCTCCTGTCACTGCTGGCCCACACCAGAAATGGCAGATGGCTGTCTGCCCATAATGCCTCCAAGGAGGACACCTCGGGTGTTAAAGGGGTAAGAGTGGAACTGGCCAGTAGCCAGATACAGAAACCATCCTATATCTCCTTTTTTGTTCACTTCAGGACTGCTTGGGAATATTTCAAATGTGGAGTTGAGCTGATAATTGGGAATCAGAGGGCAATACGAGGTTTAAAGAGGTTGAGTAGAGCATGCTGTTTAACAAAGAGAGATTCAGCTGACTAGCATAGGAAACAGAAACTAAGAATGAAGGCAAACTGTAAATATATAGGACTAGCCTGAGGCTTACCATGGGTAGAAAACAACATTGGAAGCAACTGACAGAATGGATTTGAAGGAAGAAGTATCACCATAGTGGCCTATGCTGTGCGCTAAAGAAGGGAGAACATTAAAAGGAACTGGCTACTATATTCACTAAAATGTATTTAAAGGGTTGAAACTGTATTGTTAATTAGTGAATTAGTAATGTGTGATTTTTATATTGGTATGTACAGTAATACCTTGGATTGAGAGCATAATTCGTTCTGGAACCGTGCTTGTAATCCAAAACACTCTTATATCAAAGCAAGTCTCTGGCGGGCATGAGCGGGGCCGATTTTGGCCCGCTTGATAAACAAGCGATGTCTTGCAAGACAAGTAGTGACTACTTGTCTTGCAAGACATCGCTTGTTTATCAAATCAAAATTTATTTTAAAAATTTGCTTGTCTTGCAAAACGCTCTCAGACCAAGTTACTTGCAATCCAAGGTATTACTGTAGTTGTAAGCTATACTTTCAGTTGGCATTGTATGCAGTAGAAGATACGTAAGTAACATTAAATGGTTTGAGTTGTGAAATAGTGGTTGGTTTGCTCTTGAGAGTTTTGTCTTTGAAGAGAGTGGCTGCCTTCTTAGTTCTTTAGTTCTCAGCATAAAAATTTCATACATTTCATAGATCATAGAGTTGGAAGGAGCCTACAAGGCTATCGAGTCCAACCTCCTGCTCAATGCAGGAAACTAGAGGAGGGGTCTCCCATCCAAGTAATAACCAGGCCTGACCCTGCTTAGCTTTCCATGCTCAGACAAGCTGAGCCAGCGTGAGCCACAGGCCTGTATATGATTCGTTACAGTGCCATAGTAGCTGTCATTTTCTGAAAGGTTTCTTGTAATTGTATTTATTTATTTAACAACTTATAGACCGTGTGTGTGTGTGTGTGTGTGTGTTTGCACACACACACACACACACACACACACACATCTTGAAGCAGTTTACAGCATAAAAAATTAAAATACAAAATATCCACAGTTAAAAATGTTAAAAACAGATAATACAAACTGTCTCAGATAAAACAGTTAAAGCAAAGCAAAAACAAACAAACAAACCCTCTACTCTCAATTAAAACATTTAAAATCAGAACAAACAATGAACAAACCGGGCAGCACAATCAATCAGGGAAGGCCTGAGTAAAGAGATATGTCTTTAACTGGCAGCTAAAACATGTCACAGTTGCCGCCTTCTGCATATCACGGTGGAGGACATTCCACAAAGGCCTGTTTCTGGGCTATACCAAATGACAATCTGCAGTTTGCTGTATAACCAACAAGACCTCCTCTGATGATCTTGGGGATTGAACGGGTCTATACTGGGGAAGGTGGTCCCAAGTTGTTCAAAGCTTTATATACCAGCAATAAAACACTGAACCTTGCTTGATAGCTAATAGGCAGCCGGTTTAGCTATTTCAGCACTGGTGTAATATGCCAGGCATCCCAGTTGCTTCAACACTGGTGTAATATGTGCAGCTTCCGAACCAAGTACAAGGTTAGCCCCACATAAAGTGTATTACAATAATCTAAATGTGAGGTTACCAGTGCATGGATTACAGCGGCCAGGCTATCCCTGTCCAGAAAAGGGCATAATTGGCCTACCAACCAAAGCTGGTAATGGGTGCTCATCGCCACACAAGTCACTTGGGCTTCTAATGACAACGATGAATCCAGGAGCGCCCCCAGAGTACACACCTGTTCTTCCCGAGGGAGTGCAGCCTCATCTAGGACAGGCAAACTCCCTAGTTCCCATATCCGGGAACCACCCAATGTGCCACCCTTACCATTTGATATAGTCTTAGCAAGCATTCCCCAGGCTGGTGCCCTCCAGATGTGCTGGACTTCAGCTTCCAGCCAGTAGTCATGCTGGCTGGAGGATGCTAGGAGTTGTAGTCCAACATATCTGGACGGCACCAGGTTGTAGAAGCCAGTTGCAGTTGCAAACAGTTGCAGTGTAAAGTAAAAATATCATCATTACTACTTAATTTGGAAGACGTTTGCCCAGCTTCTGGCTCAGACAACACTATTCAGTTTAAAATTTCCAGGTCAGCAAGTCATCAACAACTGCATAATGCATGATGTGGTAGTATGGAGGAGGTGAGATCACAGGATTGAATATTCCTCCACTTAAATGCATTCCTGAACACAGAAAACCACACATCAGGGAAAGGCTAGACTAAAATTCTTGTTGCTACAATTTTATTTATTTATTAAAGCTTACATCCTACTCTTCTACCAATCACAAACACTCTTCTTCTCTTTAAGTGGAGAGCATTCAAACATTCACAACTCCATCTGCATTTGGAAGTGGTGTAATCCTATGAGTAACAATATCATATGATATTCTCAATGTATAGTTTGTCTCTAAGTGGAAAGCATAGCTCTGGTGCTACAGTGGTCTATTCTCCTGCCCTCTTGTTAATCATACACATGCAGTATAATCCTGATAGTGAATGGTATGTTGCCTAATTTTGCCAAATTACTTGACACTCAGTATAGTTGGTTTTTTTTAAATGTAGTCACTAAATAAAATTAACTATTTCCATTTAAGAGAAATGATTTATCAGTCAGGGTACATTCAAATTTGTTCCTGGAAGCCCCTGAAGCCTGGCTTGTGGAGACTTCTTTGAGAAGTTACTAACAAAACACACTCATTGTTTATGTTCTTTTTTAAAGGCAATTTACTCACTATCATTCAGGATATCTGTGTTCTCATAAACAACTGATCTTGTAACCCATCTTGCTGTTTTAGAGACCTATTTTAGACATTAAATGTTAACACATTTTTCATTCATGCTCTTATGATTCAATTGTATCAAAGGGTACAATTAGCTTCTGCACTGAAAATTAAAGCGGTGAAGGAAAATATGCTGATTAGCATTTCCAAAAATTCTGCTTCCAATCAGTAAATTATATTCAAATGCCAACTCCAAATTGTAGCATTTACTTTATGTGAAAACAAATTCAGCAGTTGGTTCCGCTTTGCATTTCTATATTATGAACGTTATTTATGAAACACGTATGAAGGATACTTTAAATTCTTTCATCTTTCCATAGTTAAATAAGTTGATTTTTGTAAACTCAGTCAGCTTCTAGCACTTTAAGATGATAGAACCAAATAACCTTTGAGCTGGGGACTTCAATTATCCATACTAATTCTTTTAATGGCTGCTAGAATTGATTGTAAGAGCAAGAACGCCTGCAGTAGTATTAGACAAAAGGAAAAGCACTTCTTGGCGGGTTCCTGAGTGGATTCATCTGATTTAATATGCATTTTTTTGATTACTGTCTAACCTTCCACAACCTTTACTGTCTGTCTTTTGTCATTAAAGATTAATCTGCCAACCTATTGGGTGAAATAATAGTCTGAATTACCTCATCTTGACCTATTTTAAATCAATGCAGGCCAATATGTAGTATATAATTTGAGTAGCATGCCTTCATGGGAAAAAAGATTTTTCAATTTAAAGAGATAGATAAATGGTGCAATTTATGCCCAAGTATAGCTGGCTAGTTAGATTAAATCCTTGGTATGCTGCAACCTTGATCTGGCATTCTGGCAGTAGCAGAGCCCAAGAGCTTAATTGAACTATCCACTATCAGGGGGCTTAGCAATCTACATGGGTGTAATTATGCCATAGGGAGCTGATTGTAGTCTGTTAAGTGCAATACCATAGCTCCCTTGGAATCCTAACAGTCTGAACATTAATATATTCTACCTTCAAGCGGCCAGGAATGTCACAGTAGCAGAGGCCACTGTGCAGGTGCCAGTCATAGTCTACTTCCTGGGATATTCAACATAATATTTAACACAATGCCCCTCAGCTCACATTGGATCCAGGTTTCAGCTGAACTGTCAGCCACTCACATCCAAGGCAAACAGTGGGAAGCACCAGAATTGGTGGAAAGGAACGCACCTGTGCGCTCTCTCTTCTATGCCTAAATCCCACCCCCATTGCTCTGGATTAGCTGGGGGCCTGGATTAGCTGAGCACTCCATGATGGTCTGACTGAGCATCTTGAAGGAAATATAGCAGGCCTGCACACATTCCAAGGTACACGGCTCTCCTTAGCAGCTGGGCTCAACTGAATGCCAAGCATAGAAGTGAGCAACAAAGGCTTGGGTGGAAATAGCAAGAAGGCCACACAGGACTGCAGTGCTAAAAGGCTTCTTGACAAGCAAGTTAAGAGAAAGTCTTTCTCAAATGTAAAAAGTTGAATATCACTGTGATATACTATTGTGTATTAGCTACCAAGTGCTATATTAAATACCATTGTATGTCAACTATCAAATGCTCTCAAACACTAGCTTTCAGATATCAGATGTATTGATTTATCCATTACATTTATATCTTGGCTTTCTTTCATCATGGCATTCAAGGTGGCATAAATACAGTTTCCAGATGGACTCCCATCAAGGTACTGATCAGCAGGCACGGCTGGAGTCTAGAAGCAGTGCCCGCCTCCCCATCTCCCCCAATTTACCTTCTGCTGTCATTAGAGTGCACTCTATGCGCTTGATTCCCTCTGCATCTGCCTGCCTCAGTGCATTCTGAACCCAGCACTGCTAAGAACAAGGGGAACCTGTGAGCATGCATGGTTGGTACATATGCTCAGATTGTTCCCATGTAGTTTACAGTGAGTTCATTGAGACAGCGAGGAAGTGAGGTGGTTTGTCCAAGAGGACTGCTCTGCCTCGGTCCCATGAATGGTCCTGATCCAGCTCCATGGAGCCAACCAGGACCATAACATTAGCATACAACAGGGTGGTGATGATGGCACCACTGGTCAGTTGTGGTTTTTTACTTGAATTGTCTCATGTGGCACACTTGAGCACAGCTGGCTAGCCCTGTAAGTTTCTTTTTTCTTTTTTGCTCTTCTCCAATAAGAGGAGAGAAAGCGTGAACAGCACAGAACTCAGAGCCAAGCACAGAGTCAGGTATGTTGATTGCTTTGCTTCCTGGGGTACTCTCACTATTTCTGAAATTGATTTTTTTTTAAAGTTTAAAGTGAATTTTCTTTTTTGCACCAGGAACCTGGGTGTTTGGGAGCATTTGTGAGAGTGGGAGATGGGGTTACTCTCCAAACTGTTTAAAAAAAAAAAAAAAAAAAGATCCCCCCCCTTCATTTCCCACAGCAGAACAAGAAAAGTTGGCTCCATTTAGAGCTGCCACCTCCAGACACGCAGAGCACCTTGAGCCAGTGCTTCCTGAAGGCCTTCTCTCACCCTCACCTTTCCCACAGCACGGGAATGACAGAAGCAGTCTGACTCTGAGAGAAACTGGCTCAGCTACAGTGTGTGTGTGTGTGTGTGAGAGAGAGAGAGAGAGAGAGAGAGAGAGAGAGAGAGAGAATGCCTGTCTGTGTGTGTGTGTGTGTGTGTGTGTGTGTTGAGAGAGGAGAGTACTTGAGAGTCTGTATGAATGGAATGTGTGACTATGAATGGGTGTGTATCTGTGCCAGTGTGTGAGAGAATGGGGGGGTGCGCACACGCACATGCGTGCACGCACATGCGTGCACATTTTGCAGTGGGTTGCTGCCGTGTTCCAAAGGATATAATCATCATCATCATCATCATCATCATCATCACATGCAATGGGGTGGATTGTGGTGGATGCTCTCAGAACTTGGTGTTAACTCCTGAGTAATCTAATACTTCTGAGTAGATATGCAGAATCTGGGTTTTTGTATTGTGCTGTTTCTCACTGTTACTTCTGAATAGGCACACAAAGGGGTGGCTAGGGGGGATGCTTTGTGGTAGATAGGCAAACGGGTGGATTTTGGATGCTCTCAGAACTTGCTGCTGATTTCCAAAGGCTGCTTTTCTGTGTGGCTCTGATCATGTTGTTGTTGTTATCCCACTGCCTTCATACTCAGTTTTGCAGGCATGCTCTCTGTGTCCCCTTTTGCAATGCTTGAAATGTATTATTATAACCATTATTATTACTAGTACTGCTACTGTGACAACTGTGTTGATGATGTGAGGCTGTGTGAATCCCCCCCCTCTCACACACATGGAGTTTTGCACTCATTGCAAGTAACTTGATTCCTTGTGCAATGGAAGTTGTTGCTGGAACAGGAGAATGTGGGTCTAAAGGAGTGCTTTTGTGTGGATTTTCCACACACACACACTTTGCGCTTATGATCTTGAAATTCATGTACCTCAGTTTCCTCTTTCTGTGCTATGGACTGCTGGGGATTCCAAAGACTGCTCCGCCCCTGGTAATCCTTGGCTCCGCCTCTGGTGACCCTGCCCTGCATCCCACCAGTCCCAGTGGGCACCAGCTGCCACTGCTGTTACCATATCGTGTGCCTTCAAACCACGCACACCTGCCACATTCTTACCACCTGAGTTTATTTTACCACCAAAGATCCAAATCAGATTAGAGTTAATTGTATTTAGAGATTTGCAATGCCCTTCCAAGGAAGTTTGAAGAAAAATTGTTTTCTTCAAACTTCCTGGTTGCAAATTTCCTCCAAAGGTACCAGTAGAACTTTGCCCACTTCTCCAAGTTTTATTCAAATTATCTCTAAAACAAAGACACAAATAAAATTACCAACATCCAAATATAAATAAGAAGAATCCCTGAGTCCACCATGAAACAAAAACAAAACACAGGATACACAACAAGCATCCACAGAGTCACTTTCAAAAGAGGAGGAATGATTCCCAGAGACATTATCTTACGACTTACATATTACAACAGGAAGGAGATTCTCATGAAAGTGATCAGGCAAATCCCTGGCCAACTGATGTTTTTTTCAGCCCCAGTTCAAGTTTACAACCATCTGTGTGCCCAAACAACTAATTGGCGTAGGAGCGTGAAACCTTGTACAGCAGTTCTGACTAAAAATGGGATCTCCTACACCTGGGGTTATCCAGTCTTTTTGAGATTTTTTTTTTTAGACGAAATCTCACAAGATAACATCGCTGGAGCAAGGTATGGAGTTGTTGAAACAACTGTGCTTACAAGGAGAAGATGGAGCAGCTGGATAAGAAATGCCAGGGTCAGTTGGAAATACAGATTACAAGATTTTTCGGCGCAGTTGGAGGATTTTTTAATTTTTATTTTTGCTTTCTTTAACTTTAAAAAAAAATAAAATAAAATAAAAAAGTAAGGAATAAAAAGAGGGGGGGAATAGAGGGGGATACAGTTTAGAGACCGGAATGAATATTATGGTTGGTGTCCGTGGGTGGGAGTCTCAGCCTCCCCCCCCTCTAAAGGTTCCAGAAGCCGTGGGAAGGGTGATTATCCCCGGGGTAAGAGGGGGGGAAATAAAATTAAATGTTTGGGTGGGGGTGGAGGGATTTGGGGTTATATATGTTTATGCACAGGGACCAAGGTCTTTTGAGCAGCAATATAATAAGATGGACCCAAAGTTAAGAGTCTCAACATTGAATGTCAAAGGTCTGGGATCTATTCTGAAAAGAAGACAGATTGAAGCACTTCTAAATAAAGATAAGGGGGACATAATATTTTTACAAGAGACACATCAATCAAAAGAGGGAGTAAATGAACTTAAACTATGATGGTCTATGATATATGAGAAAACATATGGATCCACCAAGTCAAGAGGTGTTACAATTATTATTTCTAAAAAATGTGGTTTTATTGTGAGTAAGGTCAAAAAGGATACTAGGGGGAGATATATGATGGTATATGGGGCATTAGGAGGGGAAGAATATATATTAGTTAATGTATATGCCCCAAATGTAAATCAAGCAGAATTTTACCAAGAAGTATTAAAGGAAATGGGTAAAAAACAAAATGAGTTAGTTATAATAGCTGGTGATTTCAACATGGTGATGGACAAAAAGATAGATAGATCTAATCCTACGGTAGAAGAGAGGAAAAATAATATAACGGCATTAAATACAGTAATCAACAAAGAGGGAATGGTAGATGTATGGAGGGGAGTAAAAGGAGATGAAAGAAGTTAAACATATTCACCTGTCACAAAGAATTTTTCTAGGATTGACTATATATTTGTTTCTAAAAATCTGATTTCAAGAGTATTGAACACGGAAATTGGTATTATAAAAGTGTCGGATCATGCAATACATAATATGGATGTTAAGATAAATAAGGATTATGAAGAAGCTAAAAGATGGAGGCTGAGCGGTAATATTTTCCAGTACAAACATATAAGAGATAATATAGAGAAGGAATTAAGAGAGATTTGGGAGATTAATGATACAGGAGTTTGTAGCGACGCAGTAGTTTGGGACACAATGAAAGCTGTTATGAGGGGTATTAGTATAAGAGAAGGATGTATATTAAGGAAACAGCAGGAGACATTTAATAAAAAGCTTGAAGAGGAGATAAGGGAGTTAGAAGCTAAATTTTTAAAGGAAAGGGGAAAGCAGATTTATGCAGAACTACAAGCTAAGAGGAAAGAGTTAGAAAACAAAGATATTGAAAGGACACAGAGAAATGTGATTTATATGAAAAGAGCTTACTTTGAAAATAGTAACAAGAATTCTAAAATGTTAGCTAGATCCACACACAAAAAAAAGGGGGGAAATATAGTTGGAATAATAAAGGATAAAAAAGGGAAAGGACATAATTTGATGAAGGAAAAATTTAAAAAATTTCATGAATTTTATTCAGAATTATATAAAGCAGGAATAGGTGATGAAGATAGGATTAAAGAATATATTGAAAAACATATGAAAATGAGAATACAAGAAGAAGATAGAGAGACGATGGAGCAACCATTCTCAGATTTGGAGATAGATTTTGCTATAAATAAATTAAAAGAGGGCAAGACCCCAGGAGTAGATGGATTAGGGGTGGAATATTACAAGGTTTTTAAACATATGTTAATTCCAAGGCTGAAGGTATTATATAATAAAATAATGGAAGGGGGAGAAATTCCCCCCTCATGGAAACAATCTATGATTATAGTAATTCCAAAACCAGGAAAGGATTTAACAGAACCAGACTCGTATAGACCCATTTCGTTAATAAATCAAGATGCAAAATTATTCACTGCAATACTAGTGAGACGAATGAATAGGTTTATGAGTAAATATGTAGGGGTGGACCAATGCGGATTTATTGCAGGTCGGCAAATGGTCGATTTAACTAGAAGAGTATTAAATATAATATATAGTATAAAGAAAAATAATGTTAAAGCGGGAGTATTAGCATTAGATATTTTCAAGGCTTTTGATTGTGTGGAATGGCCTACGTTAAAAATGATAATAAAAAATATGGGGTTTGGAACAAGATTTAAAGGAGTAATTAATCAACTATATGCCCATAATATTACAAATGTAGTGGTAAATGATGGTATTACAGAACAAATTTCCTTAGACCGAGGAACTAGACAAGGATGTCCCCATTCCCCTATTTTGGTCATGAAGCTCACTGGGTGACTTTGGGCCAGTCACTGACTCTCAGCCTAACCTACCTCACAGGGTTGTTGTGAGGATAAAATGGAGAGGAGGAGGAGGATTATGTAAGCCGCCTTGGGTTCCTTGCAGGAAAAAAGGCGGGGTATAAATATAATAAATATTAATGATGGAAATACTAGCAAATGTTGTAAGAGAAGATAGAAATATTATAGGGATGGGGGTTGGAGATCAAACTAAAATAAATCTATTTGCAGATGATACTTTATTAACAATTAATAATCCTATTGAAATAATGGATAGGTTGGAGAACCACTTGAAAGAATTTGGAGAAATAACTGGGCTTCAGATGAATTGGGGTAAATCCAAGATTTTATTGTTTAATTATAGTAAAAAAGAGGAGAATGAAATGTTAAAGAAAAAAAATTATAACATTAAAATTACAAATGTAATTAAATATTTAGGAATAGAAATTACACAAGATATTGATAAAGTAGGAGAACAAAACTTTAGAAAGTTAAAGACAGAGGTTAAAAATAAAATAGAGGAGTATAAAAAAATTGGACTTTCTTGGTTTGGCAGAATAGCATTGGTAAAAATGAAGATATTGCCTAAAATAAACTTTTTGTTTAGGATGTTACCAGTAAAGCTTACAGAAAAGAAATTAAAGATTGGCAATCAATTATTAATGAATATTGTAATGGAAGGAAAAGATCAAGCATTAATAAATACAGTTGGTATAAAGCGCAAAAAATAGGTGGTTTAGGTCTTCCTAATATAAAGTGGTATTATTTAGCCAACCAAGTAAGACATATTTTGGATATTATAGCAGGGAAAGACAAAATGTGGTTGGAATTAGAATCACGAGAATTAGGAAACATGATGGTGAATATATTATTTAAGAAAAATATAAATAGTATTATAAAAGGATTAGAAAATCCTTTTTTGAGGAGTATGTTAGAGAGTTGGAATAGCACGAGGAAAATCTTTACACCAGAGGTATCCCCGTTAACTCCGGTAGTGGTCATGGAGGACTTTCCAGAAAACGTAAGACATATAGAAGCTATACTAAGGAGAAAAAAGGTGATTAAATTAATGGATTGGGTGGAAAAATTGAAGACTAGAGAACATATAATAGAAATAGTAGGAAGAGGGAGAATTTCATGGTTAAATTCAATGCAATTGGAACTGTGGTTAAAGAAGTGGAGGACAAGAATGGACAGCGAAAGAGAACTAACCAATTTTGAAAAGACAGTTTTGACTAGAGAAGCTATAGAAGGTAATGTTTCAACAAGAGGTACAACAAAGGTTTTATATACGATGTTACAAAAAGAAGAAGAGCATAAAGATTCTCTTAAACTGTTATAGGATAATGAATTTGATGAGGAAATATCGAAACAAAGTTGGAAAAATATTTGGGATAGGCATATTGTAAGAGTTATGTCAACTAGGATAAAAGAGAACTTTTATAAAGTGGTATGGAGATGGTATTTAACTCCAGTAAGATTAAATCGGATAGATAACAATTGCTCCGCATTGTGTTGGAGAGGATGTAATGTAAAAGGTACATATGCCCACATGTGGTGGAGCTGTAAAAATGTTCTGGAATTTTGGCAGAAAGTATTTGCAGAAATATCAGAAATAATGGAAATGGAATTAGAAGTCTGCCCAAAATTAGCATTGTTAACAATTACAGAAAAGTTAGTTGTTTAAAAAATACAAAAGAATTGATTGTGAATTTGTTAACAGCAGCAAAATTAATGATAGCTAGGAAGTGGAAGGTTCAACATATCTTTTCAATTACTGAATGGTATAAAGAAGTATGGGATATCGCGCTAAATGATAAATTAACTTGTAATATTAAGTGTCAAAAAGGACAATTGGAGAAAGACACTTTTGTGAACATATGGGGTAAATTTTTGGATTATGTGTTGGTGAAGGGGAAGGGGAACAAACCTTGTCAAGATTTGTTATATTTTTGGAATATAGAATAATATCATATTGGTCCCAAGAGGTGGGGGGGTGCACAATGTTTATGTTGTACTTTTGTTGTATTCATTAGTAGATGTAAGATTTGAAAAATAAAAATAAAACATATTTTTTTAAAAAAAGGATACACAACAATGCAGGGAGAGGGGCTTACACATACAGGGCCAGCCCTACCATTGGGCAGACTGGGGTGGCCTCAGGCAGTAGATTTTGGGTGTCACAAAAGGGCAGCAAAATCTTAGTTATTTTGGTCGCAATCCTGTGCATGCTGGGGAATGCTGGGAGTTGTAGGACTTTTATCTTTCTAAATGTGCATAGGATTGTGCCTTTAATTTGTTGTTATTGTATTTTTATTGGCAAGGGGTGCTTGTGGGATTTTCTGCATCAGGTGCCAAAATAACTTGGCTAGCTTTAGATTCTATGCACCTTGATTAGATGGGTCTGTGGCACCATTCTTTGCTCTGCTCTGCTTAAGGCTGCAAAATGTCCTGGGCCAGGAAAATAGCTGAACTAAGAATTTACTTATAAAGAAAAATATATAATAAAAAAACCCAAAAGATTTTTTGAAAGCATTCTGTAATATTTTTAAAAAGCATTCGGCTTTTTTTTATACCCAGTTAATATTGAAAGAGAAAAAGAGAGAATTCACAAGACAATTATTGCCTGTAGTTAGTTTTCATTTGTTTACAGCGACATGAAAGATTGAATTCATATGCAGCCTGAGAAGATTAAAGAGCTTTTCATTTTGCTTTTCAGTGTGCAGTGACCTGGAGTTCAGAGAGGTTGCGAACAGATTGCGAGATTGGTTCAAGGCTCTTCATGAAAGTGGAATTCAAAAGAGGACTAGAATTGTACAAAGACCTGAAAGAAGCAGTAAGCATTTACAACTTTTGATATCTCTTTGAGAGAATATGTGTGAAGTTGTCTATTTTTTTACATGAATTTTATTTTTCCTGTGAGTCTCAAACTGAGCTTCTTAGCCACTTCCTACAGGAACATCAATATGCCTTCCAGAAGTTAATTTGCTGACTGTGGTGCTCCCCAAGAAATAAAACCATGCTTTTTGTATCAACATGCAACAATCCCTTAAGGCTTTTTCAAATGTTCAGTTAGTACAGTACACTCTAGTGAGAATTTTGTATGGGCTGTCACTGACGAGCCTATTGTTCAGCCGGGTTTTAGCTCTAATACAGAAGAAATGGTTCAATACAGCCTGATGATTAGTTACCCTGTAAAGGGAGTATAAAAAATGAAGGATTACATCTGACATTGCACAAGTGGACTTCTGCTCATGCAGCAGAACTTTCCCTTTCCCTCCTACCTGCAACCCCCATGCTCCCCCCAAATCTTCTCTGGAGGGTCTGCCAACTTAAGCAGCTTTTGGTGGGGCATGGGGGAGTATCAGGGAGCAGGGAAATCTGTTCCACATTCAGTGGAGTTGAATGGCAAGTATATGTCACTTCTGCATGTTGCCCTCTAACCATTAGTAAATGCTTGTACAATAACAAAGGAACACACAGGAAAAACACCTTGTATGAATTGAGGACCATATGAACAATCCAGCCTCATAGAAAAAATAATTAGGTGAAAATGATCATCTGTAAACTCTTAACAAGGTAAATCTTATACACTTGAAACTTTAAAGATTTTGCTGTTGCAACAAAAGTAAGCAGAATATCAGGTTATGTGATTACTGGTAGGCTTTGTTTAAAACAGCATTTATTATGTGCGGTGATACATTTGAGAGTGGTTTCCCACTGAGGAGTCAAGACAAATTACATTTTCTAAGCATTGAACTTGGACCCTTCATTAACACAACAAGCCAACTCTGAATTTCTCCTGTGTGTTGCTTAATAGAGCTTGCCCGCTGCTGACTGCCTACCTTGATTACTTCACTATTAACATTTTTTAGATGTTCTGAATATTTTTTTAATACATCTGTTTTATTATAGTTCCCTCTTTTTGCAAATCTGCATTACTAAGAAATCCTATTATTTCATTGAAAATGTTATTTTTCTGTGTGGTTACTTGAGCTAAACACAATAATAATAATGAGCTAAAGTGAAATAGATGAATCTGTCTTTACGTGGATTTGTTTTTCTTATGATTTCAGAATGTTCCCCAACCTGGTACCCTCCAGATGTGTCAGACTACAACTCCCATCATCCTGAGCCAACGTATTTGATGGTCATGTTGCAGTATATGTTGGGAGTTGTAGTCTAACAAATCTGGAGTGCACCTGGTAGGGGAAGGCTAAGGGGTACATGGATACAAAAGCTGAGCTGCTACTTCTGCTGGTACCCTCCAGATGTTTTGAACTACAACTCCCAGCATTCCTGGCCATGCTAACTGGGGCTGATGGGAGTTGAAGGTCAAAACATCTGAAAGGCAGCAGTTTGCCGAAGCCTGATTTACACTATCGCTGGTGCACCATTCCTTTGTGATCACGGCATCTTAAACAAGATAAGCATAAATACCAGCTGTAACTGTGAAAACTGGGACTGGTGCACACAAAATCCTGGCTTATACTCTTCTGTAGGCAACAGAGGGCCTACAGGCCATTTTAATAGCACCCCTGGTGAAGCAAACTATTTTTAACTTCTTTTTTTTAACCTCCAGATTAACTTATTATGGCTAAAAGGTGAGGTATATTGATGAAATAGCCAGGGCCCAATCAATCAACATACCTTATAATATTGAATGGTTTTTGATGCATTGGGTCAGATCCAGATGTTAGTCATAGACCAATTGAGTAAATCAACTGAAACCAATAGAACTTAAGCTAGAAGAATCCCATTGATTTTAATGGATCTGTTCTAAGTATGACTGAGTCTCTTATCCAACCCATTAAATGTAAAATAACCTAGACGTTCTTGCATTTCAAAACACTGTTGTGGCTCATGTAGGCTTACAAACAATAATTTTGCAATTCATTTCTAGAATTGTAAATGAAGTGCTGAACACTCATACTTAAAAAGGATTTTAGATGAAATTATGAAAAACTTACTTACCGGTAAATAGAGTGAAAAGAAAATGTAGGGAAATACAAACTCTTGTAATAGAGTGAAAAGAAAACGTAGGGAAATACAAACTCTTGTAATATCTAACACAATGTTTGTAAGAAATGACTTCCAACACAGTTCTAGTGATTTGTACCATGTCATCGCAACCCCTCTTTTAATGTGATTTGTGATTGTATATGGTGAAAATTATAGCAATACAAATATGGAGCAAGCCAAGCAACTTGGTACTTGCAGTAGCCTCAATATGGTTGCGTTTCCAAGTAGCTACCACTCTGCATATTTAATGTGTGACCCAAGTGTTATTTTCTACAGTTCCAGTTTCCCTATAGTTAGTAGGCAACGGTCCTTTTCAATTGTGTAGATGACTAGATTCCTTTTTATATCCTTACTAGCATTCGTGATGTTGGATTTAGGAAAGGGCATTGTGGGGCTGGAGATCCCATATCTGTTGCAGGTGGACACCATTATTCTCATCTTCCCCTGCCTCTGCTTTTGCCACTGCCTGCCAACTACTGCTTCCAGCATGTTCTAAATGTGCATGCCTACACCATTTTAAGATTGGATCCTGGATATAAGCAAGCATGCACATCTACATTGGTAATGGAGGAGGAGCTGCTAACAACAACAGTGCTGATAGCAGCAAAGGAAAGTAGAAGGAAGGGTGGCGCGCGGGCAGCTGCTGCTACCTGTCCTTTGTTCAGGTCTTCAATCCCTAATTCTAAATCTGTCTTGAGAGACAGAAAAAATCTGAGGCCCAAAACATCTCAATATGAGGTGCTTCAAAATGTCTGTTAAGCAGCATGCACATTCCACATTCTTGCTTTCTGACCAGCTTGAACCTGTCAATGCCCCAAACCCATGCTGCCTAGATGACATTATTCCCTGCAGTGATTTAGCAGTTTACAGTTGAACTAAGAACTCATTTGGGTTCCTGTCATTTGGAAAGCACCATTACTTGATCTGGAACCCTGTTGAGGTGCTGAAAAGCTGTCTTGCCCAAGTCAAAACAAGGAATATCCAAATATGACGACTCTTTTGTATAGCTAAATTTCAAATGGAAGCAAATTACTTCTGATTTTTTTAAAAAATGAGATTTCCAAATAGTTACTTTGATCATTTTTTTTTTTGTATTTATACAGTATTTTTTCTTAGTTGGTTACGTGGTTTTTATTGCTGAGCTGTGAGCTGAACTGGGGCCTTTGTGGCTCATGCCCTTAACGACTATGCTACATGCTGTGTCTCCAACTGTGATCAGGACTTCACACTTCTATCTTGCATTTAATTTTTCTGTCTCAGTTCATCAACTACTTAATCCTCTGCTTCTCTCATTTTATCTCTGTAGCATTGCAAAGATTGAATTGCTTATGTATCAATAGAGTTTTTCATAAATCTGGAAAAGATGCATGATTTCAAATTGAGACTGAAAATAAGTCCTGATCTAGTATGCATGCTTGCCTCTAGAAAAACAAAGAAACCATTATTTAAAGCTGTTTTTGTAAGGTAACTTCATAGTTTTGCTCTGCTGTGTTTTAAAATGAGTTAGTTCAAAAATACTAAATAGTAAATGAATTATTTTGACCCTCTCCTTATTCAGGTGCCAAAGGGAAGGGACAAAGGGATAGGCACAGCTGCATCTGTCATACTTGCGTTTGGAAACTTTTAGGGTTCAACATTTATCCCCAGAGATAAAACAGAAATATTTGTACATTATTTGTCTTGCAAGGCTTTACTGGTGAATTCCTAATGGAGGAAGTGCCAAGCACCGTGAAGTGCAAAGGCATTTATGGCAATCTGTGGAATTCAGTACTTCCTTTGGAATTCAGCCCAGTGGCAGGTTTCCTGGAAGGAAGAAAAGTTTTTAATGACCTTGTACATGTGCCAAATTGGTAAATGGCCAAGTGTTGCAACCTAAGCCAAATGAAAGTATATACTTATGTGCAGGAGGGGGGGGATCCCCAAACTAGCAATCTAACAATTGACAAAAACATTATTAGTTTAAATCTGGTTAGTCTAGATTCTTTCCAGAGGCTGAGGCAGAACTCTAAAGATGTTCATAATTTCACTGTTCTTCTCCATCAGCTAGTTGCTAGTTTGTTTTAATGAAATATGTGAAAGCCTCTATTTTCTAAACCTTCTAAGGGGAAACCTTTTTTTCCAAATTGTCATTTATGTAGTCCTTTTCCTAATGAAGAAAATCTCCTGTCCTGTACAACCTAGTGCAAACACAATGTAAGGTGAGTTTGGGAGAGGATGAGGAGAATGTAGTTGTGGCCAAAATATTACACTTTTTAGTATAAATTCTGCAGGATTTATCTTATTATGAATTTGGTACCTTTTTGTCCGTCCTGTTTGAAAGCATCATTTGTAGGAACATGGCATAGATGGAGCTATCAGAAAGCAAGTGAGTGAGTTGAGAGATGGTTTGATTTATAAATATGTAACAGTTATTTTGGAAGCATGTCTAAACAGCCGCTTCTGTTTTGAAGAAAAAACAACCGTTGAACCCTTGATCTGGAATGTGCTCCTGATCTGGTTCAGGCCCTGTTCCAGTTTCCTACTGAAAATCTCCCCCAAAGGTGGTGCTTGCAGGAAACAGCACTTTAGGAGGCAAATAGAAGCCAGGAGGGAGTGATTTCCAGCAGGGAAATGGTATGGTCCTCCAGTCTAGATCAAGAGCATGTCTCAGACCTGGGCCCAATGGCTGGGGGAAGGGCAATTCAAAATAAAAGTGGCTGATTTAAGCATGCCTTTTTTTTTTTAAAGTGTGAATAATGTGTAGTTTGACCCTAAGTGTTTTCTCAGTCAGAGGTTCATCGACAGGATAGGTAGTCATATTAATTAAATTATCATACTTGGTTAAATTCTTCTACATGTACTTGCAACTGTGCTCACATACAGATCCATTACTGAGATTTTAATATCCGGCAATTCTTTGGGAGAAAGATGGCATCTGTTTGGGGGTTTTAAATGGATTATTACACTAATAAATAAGATAGCATTGCATTAATCACTTTATTAACTTGTATAGATAAATAGAATCACTTTTTTTCTAAGCTAACATGAACCAAAATACTGTAATTCTTCATTTAGTATAAAAATATCACATTTGTATCACGTAACATGAATCGGAATAGCAGCACATGCTGTTTCCTACCTAGAAATAAGCCTTTAAAAGTCTATCATTTACATATGCTTCATTTTAAACCCCTGACGTGTAATTTCTCTATGCAACATGCTTTCCTCTTAGAAGAAACTGCCTGCTATTCGAAAAACATTTTTACTGGTCTCACTAGACATAGTGAACTTGAATTATATAACCCAAGGGTGAGATGTAGGTTTAAGAATAATTTTCTCATACTGATTTATTTTTGCCTAATGTAAAAGAGTTTGTGCTGAATATGTTAAAAAGTTATGATTTATGTCAAATGTTACTGTTAACCATGCATAAACAATAATTTTTTTCTGACTTATAAAATCTTCTGTGATGTTTGGGTTCCAGTTATCATATTTAGAATGGGCAGCAGTAACTGTACAAAGCCTGTTTCTTTCATTCATTAAATATATGTACATAGATTGCAGATGGTCACTAAAAGCTGCAAGGTAAACTGTTGCTTGCTTCTTTATCCTGTAAAGTCCCTCTCTCCTGCACCATGCCATTGGCCCCTGTTTCCTATTCCTCTTTGCTGCCAACTTTAATTGTATCTTAGTTTGCAAATACAGTCTCAATTCTTTGAAAAGACAAAAAAGATTTGTGTTGTCATAAATGGGTCAGCTGATCCTTTCCATAGTTCTCCATAGTACCATACACCATAATTTAAAAGCCATCGCTGTTCCCTATACCAGTAAAAGGTCAGGATAATTGTGTCCTTATTTATTTATTTATTTATTTATTCAATATATTTATTTACCGCCCATCAGCCCAAAGGGTCCCTGGGTGGTTTACAAGAAAAACAGGATAAAAACAATCTTAAAACCAAAAATATCATTAAAATAGAAATACAAATACAATATAACACAAAACAATAAAACAAAGCAGCCAGATGAATCATACCGGAGGTACAGCAGTGAGCATAAAAATGGGAATAAAAATCTAACCATTAAAATATTGGGTAAATAAAAAGGTCTTCACCTGGCGCCTGAAGGAATAAAGAGTAGGTGCCAGGCGCACCTCCTTGGGGAGTTGATTCCAGAGATGGGGTGCCACAACTGAGAAGGCTATAAACTATAATTTATATGTATACGGTAGATGCAAATTTAGAAACTATTACTATAATTTAAATAGAAATTCAGTACATCTCACCATAGTGTGGGAGACGGTGCAGCTGAAGGGCTACTTCAGGGCCCAGCTCTTCCTTCTTAAACCAGACTTGGACTGGACAGCCCTTCAAATAGAGTATGCCTTCAAAATAGAGGGCAGTCTTCTGGGAGCCCTTCAAGTACAGGACTGTCATCTGTAAAAGATGACTCCTGGCCATCCTACTTCAGGTATAGGCTCGAAAAACTGACAAAAAAGAAAAAGAGAGACAATTCCAGTACAACCCTCAGCACTTTATGTAGACTACCTTTATATATATATATTTTCCTATAACAAGCAGCATTGTTTGTAAGGTGCAATCCTATACCCATTTACCTGAGAGTAAGTTCCATTGAACTCAATGAGACTGAGTTCTGAGTAGACATGCATAGAATTGCACTGTTACATTGTAATCAGAAATGATGGGGGATTTACTGGACCCTGCTATCAATTTTGATTCAACACATATAGGGTGCAATCTGGATCTCGCTTTCAGTCGCTATGCCCCATTGAAGTTAGAGGACTTAAGCAAGTGTAATTGGGTGTGCATTCAATGATAATCAGTCCAGTGTTCCAGGCTCATGGAGACTATTGCTTTTTGTCCCCAACTAACCACATTTGCTAAACATCTTGCTTCGGTAGTCTCATTTATTTTTTAAAAAATACAGGAACAGTGCTTTGTAAGGATATTTGAAAGTGAATCACTTTGCATCAAAACAATATTTTATAAGGACTTGGTACTGCTAGATTTATAAAGACTTGATACTGCTATAATTATATGCATTGTGACACGTAAGTAAAGTGCAAGATAAAACATATGTAGCACTAAATATAAAATGGGGGAGGTGGCTTTTAGTAAAGAAGGTGATTGGATATACAGTCATGCCTTGGATTGAGAGCATAATTCGTTCCGGAAACGTGCTTGTAATCCAAAATACTTGTATATCAAAACGAAATTTCCCAAAAAAAATTTGTACAGAGATTTTTAATTTAGGCCGTACTACAGTACTTGTATTGCAAGACGTCGCTTGTATATCAAGTCAAAAAATTTTTAATAAATATTTTAAAATGTGCTTGTCTTGCAAAACGCTCTCAAACCAAGTTACTTGCAATCCAAGGTATTACTGTAATGTGCAGAAATAACTGAGACCCCAATATCCAGTGACAGAGTGAAACTTTGCTTAAAATTAAAACACTTCTGTATTTTAGTACCTAAACCGTTTTCATAGATACTTTTTATTATATACTGTATCTGAACACTCTACTGCTGTGTATTATACCGTGTCAACTTTTTACCTCCTGTGGAAAGACAACATGGGCAAGGAAGTCAATAAAACTGAAGGTGAAATTCCATAAGAACGTAAGAATCGTGCTGAATCAGACCCAAGGTCTCTCTAGTCCATCATTCTATTCACACAGTGGCCAACTAGCTGCCTGTGGGAAACTTACAAGTAGGGTGCAAGAGCACCCTCCCACTCGTGTTTCCCAGTAACTGATTTACATAGGCATACCGCCTCTGATAATGGAGGTGTCATGTAGCTATCATGACTAGCAGGCATTGATAACCTTATCCTCCATGAATGTGTTTAATCCCCTTTTAAAGCTATCCAAATTGGTGGCCATTACTAAATCGTGTGGAAGCGAATTCCATAGTTTAACTATGTGCTGCATGAAGCAGTACTTCCTTTTATCTATCCTGACTCTCTCACCAACCAGCTTCATGGGATGACCCCAGGTTTGAGTATTGTGAGAGAGGGAGAAAAACGTCTCTCCTATCCACTTTCTCCACACCATGCAAAATGTTGTACACTTCTATTAGGTCTTTCCTTACCTTCCCCTCCCCCCCAGCTAAGCTTTTTTCTAAGCTCTCCTTGTCTTAAAAGGAGGTTTGAGGACATTAGTGCTTCTTCTGGATTTTCTTCAGAGTTTTTGCAATTTCTGTTCCAAGTTCCCAACAACTGCAGGATTTTTGTTCTCCTCATCCTACTGTTTTCAGCAATAGGTCCTTTGGGATTTTGTCATGGAATACTGCTGCCACACTACAAACTGTGCTGGTGACCCATTCAGGGAATGCATTAGAGTGGCTACTTACACATCACCAAAAAGGAGGACAAATAAAGATACAGATTTGCATAAAATTTACATGTGCTAATTCATATGCAGTTTTTTAAAAAAGAAAATTGCTATAATATAAATTGAAAAACAGTATATCTTACCATAATGGGAATGATTGTGACCAGGGGACTTGTGTGCTTGCTCAGTCTATTTGCTGAGGGGCAACTTCAAAGCCTGTTCTCTCCCTCCTTATGGTTCTTAGTCTTGAAACCAGACTTGAACTGGACAGCCCTTCAAATAGAGGATGCCCTCAAATAGAGGACTGCCTTCTGTAAAGTAGGACACATGGCCATCCTATTGTGCATGCCAACACCACCCACTAAAATTTGACATTCAGCATGGTCAGGTACCAGCATATGTGATTTGCTCAGCTTGTGACAACACAGCTTGATGTCCACATGGCCTGAAACAAATTTGGGGATTGGCCCTCAATGTTTGTTCTTTGTAAACTTGCAGTTTCTCAATATTATATAAAGATAGTTAAAACATAACCTGGAATATTTTCCTGCTGGTATGGCTAAAACAGGACATTTCCAAAATCTATAAGTCTTGTATGGCAGTTTATTAATAATCTCTAGTTCTCAGTCAATGACAGAAGCTGGGGATCCAGGAGGCACTTTGTGTTCCAAGTAGACAATTATGTTTGGGCAAACTAGGTGAGATGCAGGAGATGCATGGACAGTGTATTTTATTGTATTTTATTGTAAAATGTTATAATTGCTGTAAACCGCCTGGAGAGCTTTGGCTATTGGGCAGTATAGAAATGAAATAAATAATGAGGAGGAGGAAGAGGAGGAGGAGAGTTTTTGGTTTATTACTGAAAGGCAGCTGCAAGGGCTGCAGTTTTGATTGGATAGCAGTGCAGGGAGGATATGTTTATCCCTTTCCCTGTGGACCATTTTCCCCAAACAAAATCCACCTGTCTGCTTTCTTCCGTACCAGCACAGGAAAAGGTATGGGGGGACTATATATTTTCCCCCTACAAAAGAAAAGCAGCCAGGGCTTTTTACAAATATCACTGGGTGACTTTGGGCCAGTCACTGCCTCTCAGCCTAACCTACCTCACAGGGTTGTTGTGAGGATAAAATGGAGAGGACGACTATGTAAGCCGCCTTGGGTTCCTTGCAGGAAAAAAGGTGGGGTATAAATATAATAAATAAATAAATAAATCCGATAACTTGCAAACTAAGCCTCATTTCTCAATCTTAAAATGGACAACGGAGAAATGTGACCCTCTCTTCTGTGCTACCCCTGCAAGAGGCTTGTCCTCCATTCTACCCCCTTCACTCTTCTCAGAGTTAGCCATTTCCCTGACCTCCTCCCTTTTCTCTGGGCCTATTTGCACAATCACGGAGGGGGAAATAAGCCACGATGGCTTGTTTTCCCTGCCGTTCATGCCAGTCACATGCCTGAGGGATTTGCATAATTACCCTCGCCGGCACAGCTTGCCATGCCATGTGAACCTGGCAAGGGTGGTTTGTTGCCATGGGTAACAAGCCACCCCAGAACCGTAAAACAGCCCATGGGTTCTGGGTGGCTTGTTAACCATGGCAACAAGCCACTCCCTCCAGGTTCACATGACAGAGCAAGCTGCAAACGAGGGTAATTATGCAAAACCACCCCCCAGCACAAGGGCAGGAGAGATAAGCCACCATCACTTATTTCCCCCTCCGTGATTTTGCAAACCTTGTCTCCCTCTGTCCCCTGCCCAGCAAGCCCAGCTTTGGACGCTTCAGCCCTCTTTGGTTTGACTTGCCTGAGAGAGCTAATTAGCAAGAGAGAAGCCAGGCATACCTTTCTGAGCATGCAGCCGAAGTGACAGCAGCACACTACTTTTCCCTAGGCGACTTTTTCTTTATCTGGCCTTCAGCCTTCCCTTCTCACCAATTTCATGTAATCATATCTGTCATCTAGGGTTGTTATTCTCTGTGGCCTTACTCAGCTGTTTCTTGTTTTCTGGATGTTAACATTACCAAAGTCAGGGTGCAGGAATTCTTTCCCACTGTTGCACGTATGTAATTTGAAAAGAAGCATATTTTTATTTATTTATTTTATTTATTTTATTATATTTAAACCCTGCCTTTTTTCCTGAAAGGAACTCAAGGCGGCTTACATAGTCCTCCTCCTCCTCCTCCTCTCCGTTTTATCCTCACAACAACCCTGTGAAGTAGGTTAGGCTGAGAGTCAGCGACTGGCCCAAAGTCACCCAGTGAGTTTCATGGCCGATAGGGGACTAGAGAACCCAGATCTCCCGAGTCCCAGTCCAACACTCTCACCACTAAACCACACTGGCCTTCAGATTAAATGGTGTATCAAGTAACTGATTTTTTTACTCTTGTTTTTATGCCATTAGTATGTTACTTTTACACACTGATCAGCGACATAAACTGTTTACATATTTGACTGGTATCTTGTAAAGCTGTTTCCATGATAAAGGAGGTTCCTTGGCTTGGCCGAGCTGAGTGCCAGCTGTACCTTTCTTTTTTATCTGATTACTTTGTGTTTCTGCCTCTTAGGATTTGATACCAGTATTTTGCCAATTTGCAAGGACTCCCTTGGCTGGATGTTTAACAGGCTTGATACGAACTATGATCTGCTATTGGACCAGTCAGAGCTTGGAAGCATTTACCTTGACAAGAACGAGCAGTGCACCAAGGCGTTCTTCAATTCTTGTGACACTTACAAGGACAGTTTGATATCTAACAATGAGTGGTGCTACTGCTTCCAGAGGCAGCAAGGTAGAAGGCTGTAATAGCATGAGAAAAATTAAGATTGATATTTAACCCATTATTTGTTTTTGTTTTTTCAAAGGTTTTTTTTGTGTGGAGGGGGGAAATACAAGTAGGATTTAATTTTTTTCAGGGACTGTGAAAAATGCAGCCAACGGATCCAGAGAACTACAAAAGAAATCATGGTTCTGCAATAGGGCTTCTCCTGCTTCCCACTGCACCCCCTGAAAAGTCAATTGCTGATGGGCAGCAGACAAGAGGGTGGGATACAGCATGGGCGGCTGCAGCTGGAAAGAAAGCTGAGATTCCCCCCCCCCCATGTGCAAGTGGAAATATTTTATGCTTGTGCAAGGGGTTCTTTTGATCCCACCCACAGGGCCGGCCCTCCCATGAAGCAGAGTGAAGCCCCTACCTCAGGCGCTGGAGCAGGAGGGATGGTGAATTGCATGCTCCCCTACACACACACACACACACACACACACACACCAGGAGGACCTGTTGCCACCACACTCCTTCCCTTTGTTGCTGCTGCCACCACCACCACTACTTTGTCTCCCACCCTGTCTCCTATTAACAGTGGAGAAAATAATAATGTACAAGTGAAGTATGTGTATTTGTCGAGGACAATCCAGCAAAATGTAAGCACTTTTAAATCTCACTGATATCAATGCAAGAGATGTAAGTGTGTGCTTAACTCTTCCATTGAAATCAGTGGGACTTAAAGATGTTTATCATGCCCAAGGGATGCAGATTTGTGACGTTTTACTTTACTGAAGTTAATGGGAATTTTTCCCCAGCAGAATGGTTATGTGCATCCTTAGTAACTATGGGTTCTGTACACTATATACAACATGTTGACCCAGTTTGCACTTTCACCGCAACCCAGCATGGGTTGTGGTGCATGCCAGTGGCCATTTTGAATATTCAAGCCTCAGTGAGCAGGCACCATGGCTTATCGTATCATCCAAACCTGGCAAGGATGGGTTGTTGACATGGTTAACAAACTACCCACAACCCTAAAACAGTCCATGGGTTGTGTGTGGTTTGTTAACCATGCCAACAACCCACGCTCACTTGGTTCAGATGACACGATAAACCACGGCGACTGCATGTCACAGTTTGTATATTCCAAATGGACACTGGCACATGCTGCAAACCACCATAGCTTAAATAAGCCATGGCAGGCTGCAGCAATCATGTGAACCGGCCCACAGAATTATTGCTTGTGGAGATGGTAAAAATGTAATTTGCCAAACATTTAAACCAGCTTGGTACTAGTTACTAGATCCTGTACATTTTTCTCAGAACACTGTAGAATTACTTAGAGGTGAATTACCTGTATTTTGAAAGTTTTCTGTTGCTTGCGAAACAGGTAATAGTTTGGTTAAGCCATTGGATGTACGCGCGCACAGACACAGCTATAAATATATTTTACCCAATTCAGTAATTAATGTATGAGTTTCATTACCACAAGATGTGTTGATGCTCACTAACGTAGATAGTTTAAGCCATACTAAACAAGTTCAAGTAGGGTATGTATACCAGATGGTGATTATCCATCATACCTAAATTAAAGGACATACATCTTCGATTACCAGATGATAGGAGTGAACAATGAAGGCTGGCTGTCACCATCATGATTTGCTTCTGACCTTCCCAGAGATATTTGGATGACCATTGATGGAATCAAAATACTGCCTAGAGACACCTTTGGCCTAATGCAGAAAAATAACATTTACATTCTTATTGTAATGACTGGCTTACAGATCACAGCCATGAATAACTATGATATCAGTGAAAGCAAGCCTTTTTTTAAATCATATACTTGAAATTAAATTGTAGACTGAGCAGTCCATTCCTAAGTTCTCAAGCATAGCTAAAGTTTAACATGTCTGATATAATTCTAGACCCACCTTGCCAGACAGAGCTCAGCAACATACAGAAACAGCAAGGGGGAAAGAAGCTCCTAGGTAAGTCATAGATCATTCTTTTGAAGCTTTTTATTGGTTACATAAATAACTCTATTGAAACTGCAACACAAAATCAATATGAATCCTAAAATGATAGACCAAACTAAATTTCAGTAACAGAATTTATAAAGTCTTTGAAAGCTATTAAACTTAGTTTTATTACCTTATCAGATCCAAGATATTATATCTGTCTTATTACACTACTAGAATGTCCATTTTTACAGTTTAAAAAAGACACTGCAAAAAGAAGGGCTAGATAATACAGTAATACAATAACATCTGCCTTTAAATTTTATCTCAATTTCTTTCTGCAAATCTCTTAATTCTTTATTGAATCTAAATGTTTGCATAACAACAACAGTATAATTTGGTTCTGACATAACTACCTTACATTGAAAACTGTAACATGTGTTATGGTACTTGAAATAAATTGAGTTCTTATTCTGATATACTTAATACATTTCAAGAGAAGTTCTGGTGGACAGTTAATAATTTGATACACCACTCTTAGAAGGAACATGCAGGGCTATTGCCACTGTAAGTCAATGAAATAATGAAAACAAGATATTTTTATATTTTAAACTCTTACATTTTATAATTGATATATTATAGAATTGTCACCCAGTTAAAAAAAAATCTTAGTTGATTAATTTGCATATCAGTGAAAGCAATATTCTAAAACAAAGTTAATCTAGCAAAGTAATTGACTAAATTTTGCAGTCCTACTATAGTATCTATTAGCAATTCTAGTAATCCTTTTAAGTTTAAAAATTAAGGAGATATATACAGGTTTGCTTATGATTTCAGAACTACTTCTCCAGGTTATACATACATGTACATATATAAAAAACAACAATGTATTACATCTGAACTTAGTAGTTATTAAATGAGGGTGAGGGTGAGGAGGACCCAGGTTCAAGTCCCCAGTTGGCCATGCAGACTGGGGATGAAATGAGGGGTGCGGGATTATGTTTTCTGCCTTGAGCTCCTTGCAGGAAAGGTGGGATATAAATTTAATAAATAATAAATAAATCGAATAGGCCATTGAAATCAGTGGAATAGGCCCATTGAAACCATTTAATTATGGCTAATGTCCCATTGATTTAGCATGACTAAGTCTGGATTCAATCCATAGTATGTGTGTGGTGTGTGTGTGTGTGTGTGTGTGTGTTTGAGCCTGATGATGAGATCAAAAAATGACGTCCTTGTGTCACAAAAGGCCTGTTGAGATATCACTTATCAGAGAAAAATCACAAATATCATCTGATCCAAGCTATACCATATTTATTTGGATATGGTATTTCCCTGACACTGTAAAATAACCCCCTCTTTTTTCTGCAGAGTGGTAGGGCATCACAGAAATACAACATTTAAATAAATATTACCGTATTCAGCATGTATCAGAGCTTACTTTCTCCCAGTGGTGAAGGGGACTGTCAAGGGAACGTGAAAGACTGAGCCTTCTAACAGGTTGGCAGAACTCAAAGATAACTAAAGTCTGAACAGGCAAATTAAATGATGCAAACACCGTTGAGGAGAGAACTGGGTTCTTCACAATTTGTCGTCTCTGTCCACATTCCGTTGGAGTTGATTTTTTTTCTTGTACCCATTACCTATGCCACTGTTACTCTTGTATGGTAACCAATATAAATTCTTCCTCTTCCAGAGAGTCCTCTCTTTATTTTAATCTGTGTTAACACAATCAAAAGTACAATATGGATTAAGTGTCCATAGATCAACCAAAAAGAGGGTATGGACTGTTCCTTATCTGTTGCAGCAGAAACCTTAATGATCAGTCATAGGAAATTTTGGTTTGATATTTATTGCAACTTTAGGAGTAAGAGTGCTTGCCTGAGGATGAAAGAGTAGGTACATCTGAACAATTGTAAGTTTATTCATAAGTTGCTTGGCTGAGGTCAGAGCAGTTATGCTGCACAATTGGCTGCTTGTTCTCGTTAATGTTTTTATATATCGCACAGGGCATTATATCCCTTTATGTGATGAAGATGGGTACTATAAACCAACTCAGTGCCATGGAAGTGCAGGGCAATGCTGGTGCGTTGACAGATACGGCAATGAGGTAACAGGATCCAGAACACACGGTGCTGCAGACTGTGGTAAGTCACAAAAATCTTCCTGTTGTTTGGATTAGAAATAAGAAAGTTCACCCCCTTCCCTGAATCTAATAATCTTTAAAGTAAGAATCTATAACCAGAGTGTATCTTCTTGGCTAATCTACTGAACACAAGAAGAGTCATGCTAGATCAGACCAAAGGCCTTTCTAAGCCTACATTCTGTTCACACAGTGGCCAACCAGATGCCCATGGGAAGGCCGCAAGCAGGACAGGAGTGCAGTTGCACTCTTCTTCTCATTTTCTCCAGGAACTGGAATTCAGACACATCTGCTTCTGATACTGGAAGTAGTATATAGCCATCATGACTAATAGCTATTGATAGCCTTATCCTCCATGATTTGTGTGGCCACCTACATTCCCTCAGTTACCTCATAAATAACACTGGCATTCAAAACATGCATATTAGAACCAATCCATAACTTCTCCTCACCCCAAACTTTCCATTGGTTAGGTTTTTCATCTCAGTGGAGGCTAGGACCTCAACCTATATACTATGTAGCTTCTAAAAGCCCTACCACAATATTATTTACCTTATCTGTAGAAAGATTAAATTAAATAATACTGTAAGCAAATCTTTGACACACAGTAACATAACTATATTTTTTTCTTAGCTATTGATTTGGAGACATCAGGTGACTTTGCCAGTGGTGATTTCCATGAATGGACGGATGATGAGGATGATGATATGATGAATGATGAAGATGAAATTGAAGATGATGATGAAGATGAAGATGATGACGATGATGATGACCATGAAGGATATATTTGATACTTTTAGCTGTGACTAAATTGTCTCTTTCTAAAATTTACAAGATGATACCCCAGAAAATTCGTATACCTTCAAAGGTCAAAAGGATTCTAAACAACCTGTATATTTTGTATGATTATTTGAAATATTGCAGCTGGAGTCATAGACTTTCTTTGTTTAAATGAAAATCATTATATTATGTGTTGTTTTTATATGCCGTTGAGCAGAAGAGAACACAATGGAGTATAGCCTGAAGAAAGAAACGTGTGTGTGTGCTACTAAAAAAACCCCTTAAATGTGCAGATAATCATAAGGACAACCAAACTTAAAACTTTCCATGAAAAAGTCGTCTTCTGTTTGGGAATGTGTGTGTATGGCTGCTTCCAGATGGTGCTCTGTTATGAGCAAAGCAACTTAAACTTTAGCAGTGATTTAGACCATGTGGACTTTTTTTCAAAATGTGCATGGGCAGGATAAGGAAAGTTTGATTAAGGATATAACATGTCGCCAGCTTATTATTTACCAGAGGAGTGGAGAAGCTGTGATTGTAGAAGATGTGTCAGATCCTCCTTTGCGTTTGCAACTGTTTTCATTTTTGACTTTGAAATTACTAGGATCCCAAAATGATGTTTTAAATGCAGTAAACCCGGACAAGTATAGATTCTGCAAATCTGAAGTTTTGTTGTCCTTTTGTTCCCATTTCTTTTATCTTCATGTAAAATCACACAAGCTTTTTATGTGTGCAGGCGGCCTGATTATTTTGGAGGAGGAGGAGGGCCTGATTATTTTACCTTTATTTCTATAGCATTCTAACCACAACATTAGTTTAACATATTTTAATGGGGAAACTTTGCATTAAGAGTGTGTTTATATATTACCGTACTTGAGAATAATGACATTTCCCCCAAGAAATGCTTTTGAACCCCTAACTATGGCTTTTTAGTTTTCCAGCTTAAACTAATTTTGCATCCCTTCTAATTCATGCTCTTTTCTGTTACTAATTCAGAACTTTAGAGGAGTTACTGTAAGGTGCCTTGCAAAATAGAAATAGAAAGATTTATAGCATGGATACCAACATAAGATTATTAGGTAATAGCCGAGCATTACCAAATCAAAAATTAATATCAATATAGGTACTGCTGCTGGAATGGAGAAATAGGTTATTTTCTCCCCCACCCCCATTGCTATGTAATTACCATATAGAAAGCATTATAATTCTTAAGTAGAGTTGCATTCAAAATTTGACTGTAGAGAAAATTATTTTAATCACTGTATTTATGTTAGCATGTTAATTAATTGTGTAGACGTTTTGAAACTCCACTACCTTCATTCATATCAGACCTGTGGCTGCGTGCCCTAATAAAACTGAAAGAACATGTGTAGTATTATGCAAGCAGTTGTTTAATTTCAACTGGGCATTACATTTTCCCCTGATCTTTATCTGCAGTTAATTGAAAGAAAAATTGGTTTTTTCTTTGCATTTGATTTCAGTAGGTTTGATACTAAATTTAATGATTATCTTCTGTAACATTAAAGTATACTGCAGTTTTCCTTTTTTCCTTTTTTATGTTTATGTATAGTTTGCAAAATAAAGACTCTCGTAACCAACTTTTACCCAGAATGCTGTAATGATTCTTATGGGTACAGATGACTGAAATCCTTCACCATATTTTTCTGTTGAGAAGTGTAGAAGACCTCAGCTAGATGAGGAGTGCAGTCCACCAACCAGGAATTTTGTGCAACACCCCATATATTTTACTGTGATTTCAAGAAGGGCGTTATTGTACAGAATGATTTCAAGCTACAGTCAGTTCTTTCCCTAGGGAAAATCTCCCTGTGTCAGACTCTCATCGAGAGGACTTGTGATTGAAAGATCTGGAGAGACCGGATGATATAGACTGTGCAAGATCCTCCATTTGTTTGTTCTAAAATCTGTATATGGGGGTTGTGTGAAAGGAGTCACAGACTGTATTCAACCTATAATTCTCCCTCTGCTTCTCCCCATCCTTTCCATCTGTGTCTGCAACCATACCACTTTAACTTTATGCAGTGTGTGTGTGTGTGTGTGTGTGGTGTAGGGATGTCAGAGAAATCCACAACAGACTCAAATGAATTCGAATTTCTAAGAATCCAACCCACGGATTCCGCAGCAGATCAGCTTTTCCCGAGCCGCATGCACATGTGGACTGGTTTTTTTACTTTCTGTAATTCACACAAATTTACTCATAGAAAAATATGGAAAATAAAAAAACCGCTGATCAAAAATGTGCTCTTCCCCCATAGGCTAAAGCATGAAAGTATGTATTTTTGAGGGATTTGTGTATGTTGGGGGGATTTGCACATTTTTGGGAGTGCAAATTTGCACAAATGTATACGAATGCATTTGCACAAAATCCTGTTCTGTCAGTGGGTGGACGACGGAATGAAAGGTGCCTGACAATCCATGAAATTGTAGACAGAACAGATTTTACAACGTCCATACATCCCTAGGGTGTGTGTTGACCTGCATGCGCATATATGGTGCAGCAAAAATGAGCATTCCCTACTTGTGCCAACCTGGCCAATTTGGAGGACAAATGTCCTGCAGTGAACTTACATGTGGAGGAGGGAGCGTACCATTTTTTTTTTCTTTTTTATGACATGTAAGAAAAAATAAGCCTGAGAAAATGTATAAATAAATTTAACATGCCTTTGCATTCAATCTGGAGGGTCATGTTGGCTTATCAAAAAAGATCCATAATGCAATATTTACCTGCCAAAATCTATTTTATCCTGTTGATAATCCTATGTAGTAAATTAGAAATAGTTATTGGCCCAAACCCATTCAGTGAGCTTGATAGATGACCAGATTCAAATCCTAGTCTCCCTATTCCAAGTCAAATGTTCTCACCACTCCACCTCACTGATGCACCTGATAAAGGAGAGAAGGATTCATTCTGGACAAGAGACATGCTACATGGAAAGAGAACTCTTTTTCTTATTATTATTGTGCCAGAGAGTATCACTCCACAGCCTCTGAAGAATGTTTTTTTGAAGATGTGTCATATAGCAAGACATTCAGGATGCATGGGTAGGCAGGAACAGACATTTGATTTAACTTTACAGTTGAGACCATCTGGCAGAGATCCCTGGACTATAGCATAACTACCACCACCTCAGCAAAGGAGGTTCAACAGGTAAATAAGCTAGGGCAAGCATCAGTTCAGTTGACAAGCTTATTTGGGCTTGCAATGTGTATGCTAGTGAAATGTTTTCCCCCCCCGCACTGGGAACAGTTGCTGAGCCATCACAGTTTTGGCTGCACAGTCCACCTAATAGTGACACTTGAGAAATGCCTTGAGAAATAGCAATGCAGGTGTGGGCAACTTTTGGCCTTCCAGATGTTTTGGCCTACAGCTCCCACCATTGGCTATGCTGGCTAGAGCTGATGGGAGTTGTAGGCCAAAACATCTGGAGGGACACAAGTTGCCCACCCCTGCAATAAGACACCAAGCATAGGTAAGTGGGGAAGTTTGATCATGGTGTTATAATAAAGCCAGTCAATTGAAAGTTGTGAGGGAGAAGATCAAAGTAGTTGGCTTCCTCTACTTGTAACTGGTGTGTAAAGCATAAGATCAGCGTAATTTTTAACCAAGGTTGATAACTGGCATAATATATTCATTTGAACAGTGTGTGCCAAATGTTGTCTTTATAATGTCACTTAAGTATTCATCCTTGTTTCCTTAGCTACAGATGTGTACATGTTTAGCCTATTGGGTTTTTCCCTTTGGATTTTGCATTTTATTTATAAGGATATTTTTCCCTTGCATTTATTCATAGGAAATTAAATTAGCTGCTTTCACTCGCCAGGACTGATAAGTCGCTCTGCCAGTATTTGCTAGTAAGAATTATGTTCTTGTACCAATTTTTAAAAAGTTGATAATGAGGTCATGATTAAAGAGGCAATATGTTTAGGATTGTGATATATGCTTAACAAGGCCACCTCAAACCAGTAAACTCAATTTATGCTACTGCATCAAAATTTTACCATATACAGTACCAGCCTTCCCCAACCTGTTTCCCTATGGATGTGTTTCCTGCCAAGGAAAGTATTCACGTTGTTTGAAATTGCATATTGTCCATTTACTGTGCTTTACGCTACAATCCTAAGCACCCTTACTAGAGTGTAAGCTCCATTTAATTCAATTTGACTTCAGCGAGTAAACATACTTATGGTTGCACTCAACAGTTTTTTTAGCTTTAAGTTTGGGCATACCTTTTGTCAAATGAAAAGTGACAGTTGTACCCTGAGCAGTACATAATAGCTGCTCTGTGAAAGCCTGCAAGACCATGGCCCGCCTGCACCTTGTAGTATGCCCTGTAAGCATTAAGGTCCCCATAATCTTTTAACACATCCATTTTTACTTTTATGACCAACTCCTTCTGGGGCGAACGTGCAACCTCACAACCTACCTTGCCTAGACAGAATGGCATGTACGGAGTTTGATCCATCCTTATTTCCACAGTGATCGTTTCAATATGGTGCTTACTGACAAGCATGTAGTGGGGCTTATCATATATAATAGTGATTCATGGTTCTTCCCATGCACTGGTACGCATCATAGCAGGGGCACAGAGTCTCTCACTATCTGGTGCTCCATGATATCCATGTACAAGTACAATGCATTGAAGCCCCCCATGATGTCTGCAGAGTAGGGCATTTTTCTGATGAGCTCTTTTGGAGGTGCTCCTAATATGCAAGCTTGCAAGATTTTATAGAATAACTTTTGGGGGCCTTCAGTTTAACTTTCGCAACCACCTGATCATAGAACAGGCATATTTCTGTAGATGTGTGCCTCCTTCTATAGCTGTGTTCATGTTTTTCAACACTTCCTCAAAGTCTTTGCAGTAGCCATTGCGCAGCTCAGAGTACCATCTGGTTCTCCCTTCAACCAATTCAAACCACACTTGTTCAGTGAATGTGTACCAGGTATGGGGGTACTGTATCTCAGCCAAACCTACTTCCCAATCCCCTCTCAAATCCAAATACCTGGCTAGCTGTGTTGTAAATGCTGCATTTGTATTTTAAGGGAAGGTTTCCACACATGCGTGGCTAGGGAGTGTAATGTAAAAACTGTGGTCACCGATACTGCGCTTTCGTTTTCCGTTCAGGTTTGCAAATGTCCACGGCTGCCATCCAGCTGCTGAATTTATTAGGCCATCCTAGCCATTTCACCATGTGATATTTTTTCTTTCTCCGGGTTTGTGTGACTACAATTTTTTCAATGTGATGCATTTCCTCCTGCAGTGCATTCACCTTTTGTAATTCCTTGGGGAAGAACTCCCCCCCCCCTCCAGCACTATTTTGCCATCATGGTCTTTTAGCTGAAACATGAGCCTCTCTTCTCTTCTAAGGACTTAATCAACTATGAAAATTTCATGCAAATATGTCCCCTTCATAACTTTTTTCAAAAATTCCTTTACTTTTCGATACCCTCACAGGATTGTCTTTTCTAACCATTTTCCCCTGCTCTTATATTTTAAAATATGGTCCATAAACTCTTCCCCAGATCCTAAGAGAATTAGCAGGATTAACATCTGAGGGTCTGGCCTGTATGATCCTATGAAAACTATGATTATAACTTTTTATGAGTTCTAGCAGCATATTCTGAGTTACCTATAGGTATCGTTGGCTGTAAAGTATCTCCACATCCATGGCTTTAATGTTCTGTTAAACCTCTCAACTATCGCATCCTTGACTTCATTATGAGTAACAAAATGGTGAATCCCATGTTGTTTTAACAAGCAACTCATTTATTTACAAATTCTCTCCCTTGATCTGTCTGTAATGTGTGTGGCATCCTGCCCCCCTTGAAAATAATCTTGAAGGCCCTGAACACCTCGGTTCCCATCTTATCTTTCAAAGCTACAGCCCATGCATATTTAGACAAGGTGTCCACCACCATTAAAATATATTTATAGCCACTGTTGTATTTCAATAAATGTTGCCTATCTGCTAAATCTGCCTGCCGTTGCACATCCACATCTGAAACAATTGTTTTGCTTCTTTTAAAGTGGATCTGTGCCACTTTACAGCATGTAAGCATCCTGGTCTATGAGCCATGGTTTAACATGGTTTCTAGTTAAAGTTCTGTGGTACTTAGAAGCTTCTCGAAAGAGGGATTCCACCCCTTCAAAACTCCTTCAAAAGGTGTTGGTTATTACCTTTAAAGCCCTACATGGTTTGGGTCCAGGCTACCTACAGGATCGCCTTCTCCCGTACAATCCGCCCCGCACACTTAGGTCCTCTGGGAAGAATCTACTTCAGTCAGTCAAAACTAGGCTGACAGGTATTACCCAGAGGACCTTCTCTTCTGCTGCTCCCATATTATGGAATGGCCTGCCGGAGGAGATTCGTCAACTTGCCAGTCTTTTGGAATTTAAAAAAGCTGTAAAGACTGATCTCTTCCGGCAGGCCTATCCGGCGGAATTTTAGGATGCCTAGATGTTTTAAGATGTTTTTAGGATGTTTTAAGATGTTTTAATAGTATGTATTGTGTTGTTTAGTTTATGTATTTTATATTTTCTGCTGTTCCCCGCCTCGATCTAGATGGTGAGGCGGGTAATAATTAAATTATTATTATTATTATTATTATTATTATTATTATTATTATTATTATTATATGGCCAAACTATGGGGGAATACACAAAATGGCTGCTCTCTCAGTGGGATTTAAAACCCAATCCTCCTGTTCAGGGGCACCAGGCCAAGCAAGAGGGGTCACAACCCAACAGATGGAAAAGGACCACTCACACCCTTAAAATGGCTGCTCTGGAAAAATACATAACATGTCCACTCTCTCAGGGAAATATGCAAAATGGGGCAGGGGGGTCTGGGGAGAGAGGACCCAGGAGGGCCCCAGGGATTCTGGGGCCTGGGTGCCCAGGAAGGGACCCTGGAGCCTGGGGGTCAGGGAGAGGCCACAGGGGCCCAGGGGGTGGAACTTGGGGCCCCTAGGAGGCAGGACAACTGTTTTCATTTGACAAAAGGTATGCCCCCTATTCTTCTTCTGGACTACTTCTAACACCTTTGTACTTTTATTAGGATATTGGCTTCTCTGCAGAAGCCAGCAAATCAATGTAAAAAGGCTGGTCATGCACTTTCACAGGGAGGTGTGCAACCCTCAATCAAGCTGTGCAATGACTAACAGTATGAAGCAGGATTCTACAAGAGGAAACATGCCATGGCTTTGTTTTCCTTGCCCAGATTTTTTTGTACAAAGAACATGGCTGCTCCACATGTGGGTACAGATGTTCGGATTTTGTTAGATCCATTCCATCTGCGTTTTGTGGATCGTCAGGCATCTTTTATTCCATCATCTGTTCAGCGACGGAATTGTGTTTTTTTTAATGGATGTATGAGAATTTCATTCCACTTGCAGAAGTGTGCATTAGCACAAGTGCGAATTTGCAGAAATCCACCCCAAAGTAAAAAAACGGTCTGTGGAATCTGCACGACTCAGAAAAAGCCAGTCCACTGTGGAATCCACAGAAATCAGAATTCATTTGAATCCGTTGCGGATCTCTATGACATCCCTTCATGCAGGGCATATTTTCATATGTGGGAAAGTATTTCCCCTCAAAAAAATCATTCTTATATTTGAATCTCACCTTTTCTCCAAGGTGCCTAGGGTAATATGGCCCTCACCTCATAGCCCTACAACCCTGTTGGGGATTCATAAATGACTCTGATTAGCAGCAGTGGCATTGTAGCACATGATTGCATGTTATTAACATAATGTTAAACAACTTGTGTGATAGTTTTAGCATTCCCCCCCAAAAAAAAACTGCTGTGGTTTTTTTTAGACAAGATGGTCTCTTACAAAGCATCATTGTGCATATGATGTTAAGTACACTTTGTTAAGCTGAGAGGCAGTAACTAACCAAAGGCTTCCAAGTAATTTTCACCTGGAAGTTGGGGATTTGAGCCCACGTCTTCCCAATCCAAGTCTATCTCCTGTTCTCCAGTGTTACACTATTTGCAGCAATATATTTTTGACGCAGCTGTTGTCTCACTAAATGTGGTTTGGGGGCTGGGCTGGGGAATTAGATAAAGATCAAATGATAAGTAAACATGAGGTAGGATTTTTTTGGAAGCCAAATCATGGTTTGGCTTGTATGACTATTGTTTATCTTCTTTTGGAAAGAAAGGGAAATGTTCAGATAAATGAAAAGGAAATGTTCAGTGGATTAGAAAAAACCAGTCATCAAATACCTGACGACTATGTCAGACAGTGGAGGTAAGATATAGATAGGCATGACTGCAGCCTTCCTTCCCATTCTTATTTTTCTTATTCCAGAAAAATAAAGCAACCTCTTTTGGGCTACTAGGAAGCCTTAATGGCCATTGTCCTTCAGTGTATGTGGTCATAAGAATTTGTAAAGGCTCAGATTAGCTGCAGTAGTGTGGGAACACACAATTGCGTATGTTCAAGCACCTTGTGTGGTGGGATTAAGTTTTGTTGTTTTGTTTTTAAACTGCTGTGGTTATTGATACAACATGCTCTTTTATTAAAAAATAATAATTGCATAACCAGTTACTTTTTGTATGGGTACCAATTAACTGTATTATTGCCAGCAGTCCTCCATGGTGCTATTCTCATTTTATTACTGTGTTTCTGCACTATCCAGCAACGAATGGGTAAGTCTCAGGGTAACAGCGCCATCAGGCTTCCATCCTCCCTGCAGTTCAATAAGTAGGCAAATCAACTGAAGTGGTAACACGGAGGTGATGAATGCTCCGTATTAGACACACAAGTACAAAGACTCTTATCACAAAGGGGCTCATGGGTTTTAGTCAGTCATATTCCCAGTTTCATATATCTTGTTGCAGAAACTCCCAATTGTAGGATCCTTCAAATGCTCTCACAAATAATGTTGTGAGAGCATCCTCACAACAATATATCCCTCCACAAACCTCAGAAGTTGTTGCCTCTGGTACAGTTCCTTAAAGAAAACCTCTCGAAAAACAAGTGTGTGTGTGTGTGTGTGTGTGTGTGAAGTAGCTCCCAATGTGGTTATAGCTAGTGCAAGCCTGCTTTTTTGAAGGCTTGTGGGGTTGTGGCTGATATGGTTGAAATGGCCAGAACAGCACAGGGAGCTGTTGATAAAAGCTCTCTCATGCACAGCACTTGCATAGATGGTTGTTGCTGCTTTTCCATTCCCCTGTCACTGTGGAAAACAGACTCTCCCTCCGAGAGATACTGAGTGTTGGATGTTACATTTGTCCAACATTTAGAATGCCTCAAATACACACCGATATGACATGCAAACGAAGGCTTAGATAAGAATACATAGCACTATTTGGGATTCATCCAGGTATGTGCAACTTTGATTCATTTCAGATTAGTGCCCCTTCATGTGCAAAAAGCTGACTTTTTAAAATCTATCGTTTGAGAATGTGTGTTAAGAATGTGCACGATTTTGTGTAACTGTAATATATCTTTTTACATACAGCACATGTGAAGCCACCACTATTTGAAATCACTCTAGCTCTGTGTATGAAAAGATATGTGCAATGTTCTGGAAGGAATGGCATATTGTGGAGGTTGAATAACTGAAATAGGTAAGTTATGACCTTACTTTAAAAAAATAAATTTAAAAAGTTGATTTTGTGGCAGCTTATGCAGCTGGCATGTGAATTGCATCTGAAGCACCAGCTGCTGAGGTAGATTTTTTTGTTTGGTGTTTATTTTTAGACAGACTATGCCTGAGAGTCATGGGAGAAAGCAATTAATTTTCTTTTAACTGAAGTTGGGCTAGGTACATTTCACATTAAGAGATATGGTACCCCTAAATTTTATCCCCAGGTTCTTGCCCTCAAACTTGGGAACAGTTTGGAATACATTGGAATATGTTTCTGTTCTATACATTTGTAACCCCTCACAACTATTCTCTCCACTGTCTTCACGTCAATTGACCAACTGTGCTTTAATCCCATGGCAAATGAATGCTGATTAAGGGTCACTCTTCTAAAGATAGGACTATGTGTCATAATAAACCCCACTTTTCTAAGAGATTATTCAGCTATAAATATATGGCTGCTGAATATTTGAGGTCAGAAAGTTTGTGTAGATTTTCTGAAACTGATGCATATGCTGTAAGTTTTTATTGCCTAATGGGTCCTTCTAGATTTCCCATAGTTCAGTGGTAGAGCACATGCTTTACATGCAGAATGCCTCAAGCTCAATCTGTGGCATCTCCACTTAAAAGAATCAGGTTGCAGGTGATGGGAAAGGCATCTGCCTAAAACTCAGAAGGGTCACTGCCGAAACGGACAGCGGCCTTCTCTACATGAGGCTTTTAATCTTGGCCTTAAGGTGTACATTCAAATACGTTAATACCAGGCATTTATAGAGTTAAAAATCATTCAGACGACATTAGTGTGGTGGTGGTGTAACTCCTTAGAATTTGGGGGGGGGAGAAGCAAGCCCCGCGAGTCTCGCGGGGGCGAGCGGGGCTGATTTCGGCCTCATTTCAGCCCCCCAAGACTCGCGGATTCATCCCTAGTTTTATGTCCCAGGCATGTTTGGTTTATAGAAAGAGAACTGTAAAAGGCTGGTGGCTGAAATTTGGGAATACTTTTTACTACCCTGTTTTAGGCAAAGTCCTAAAAGGACAGGATTGTAGGTCTACTTATGTGTGAATTACACTACAGAATGTGAGCCTGTGGTAAGGAAGCACCCCAAGATTCAGGATGAAGGTTTAAGCTACATAAGCTTCATAGATTTGAGAAGCTGCATAAATAATCACCCCAAACACATATCCTTCAACAAGCATGCATTTCTTACCCTTCTCTTCTTCTCCTTACCAAACAATGAGTCTGTCCAGACACGTTATATACACAGCAGAACAGAGAGAAGCTGCTGCTTCTGCTCCTGTTCTCTGTGTCTGTGATCTCCCTGCCTCCTTGCATTGCAGAGGCTCCAGTCATGTGGTAAGGTGTAAGTGAGGTGGGGTGATTTTGCAGATGCCTGATTGGCTGAAGGTTGACTCCCCTTTGCCCCTATAGCCATGAGATAGATGAAGAGAGGGAGGGAGAACAACCAATCCGTTCTCGCTCCCCAGCTCACAGCCAGAGGGCACCCTTAAGTAATCCAGGCTTTTGGCCCGTGAAGGAACAGGCAGCCCTTATAGCCATGAGATAGATGATGAGGGAGGGAGAACAACCAATCAGTTTTTGCTCTCCAGCTCACAGCCAGAGGGCTCTCTTGAGTAATCCAGGCTTTTGGCTGGCAAACAGGCAGCTCTGGCCCCTCCCTGAAAGGCCTACTCTTCCCCTACAGGCATTTGCACAGAAAAAAAGTAGTACCTCAGGGAATGTTCTGAGCATGTACAACTTATCGCACATGCCCAGTGTTCCCCCTAGCCAAAGCAGGAAGTAAAGAAGAACAATTACTGTTGCACTGCTGCCGCCGGCCACTTTACATTGCATCCTATGGAGGTAAACAAGGTCTGGGACACAAGCAATGAGAAGCAGGTTAGTCAGGACAGGTTAGATGGCTCTGCCCCATTTGCCCTGTATGACAAACCTCCACTGTGTAGTGATAAATTTTGAAGTGCAGGCGCTCATCATGACAGTCTCCATAGCCACACCCCCAAGGAGAGTCCAAAATTGCAGGTAGCTGTGTTGAACCATATCAACAAACAAGTTCTAGCAGTTTTATCTCCATCAGGAGCAGGTCATTGGTCAAGACCAAGCCCCCCCAAAATCCTTTACAAGGAATAATATATTGTTGCTGGGGACATTTATTTCCACCTATCTACTGTGAGGACTGTAGCTAAGCTCCAAGGGAACAGGGAAGTCTGAGGTGGGTGGCAGATGACATCTGTGTCCATGCCAATAAAAAAGGTGCCCGTGCTGCATCCCTGTGAGCCCTGGCTCCACTCCGCCATTGATGGTGTGGCATGGAAATACCCCTCCCCATTAAGTAATGATGGTATGTTGTATGAACAGTGTCATTTATACAAGGCAACTAATATTTTTGTCTATCTGTTGCTGTGCCTGTATCATGATTAATAGATCGATGTACTGTATCTCTTATTTGTTGCTCAGGTCTGGGAAGAGCTAGAGTAGAGGACTGGCCTCAGTTGAATTCAGTTGTGAATGGTTGGTTGCTGTTCTGGCGGGTCTCTCTCCCTCTCCTGGAGCCATGTGCCAGCTTTCCCTTTTTCACGTCATCCGTTTGAATCCTTTAATAGTCTGAGTTATCTTAAAGCCTGTATCACACCTTACAAGAATTCTTTTCAAGTTAGGATTTACTGCATTGTTCTGCAGAATAAAGTTTTCTTCAAAAGTTATAACCCAAAGCCTATCTGGGATGAATTTCAACTGAGAGCATTTAACTGTCTGTATAGTCCCGCTCTGAAATGTGGGATGAGGAAAGAATAGATGGAGATCACCCTTCTCTCGGGCCTAGCGAAAAGAGGGGCTGCAGCTGCTTCAAGATAATTTCCTAGTATTGTGAGACTTGACAAAATATCCTGTCCCTAGAGAACAGGCAGAAAAGTGCTATTGAAGAAAGATACCTACACTTGATCCTGGTGAAAAGCCTTGAATGTAGGGAAATAAGAATTCTACAGTGCCAGTTCTGACATGGTGAGTCATGCATCATCATGGCACATAGAGAGCCTATCGAGGTTTAATTAAGAAGTGCCGTGCATGTTAAAGATGAGAGGAAAAGGAGAATGACATGAAAATAATGAAAGTAAAGAAAAAGAAAATAATATACTTCTAATTGCTATAGATATCTGCAAAAGGTGTTTGCAGATGGCTTTGTCTGATAGATTTGAACACAGACAATACACTGTACAAAATAATCTTTAACATCTATGGAATCTGTTCTCTAGGATTATCTTGAAGTGTAATGAAACATGATGATCGCTAATAATGTAAGTTTGGTGACCACAGCCATAACTTTTATTCCCTTTACTGCAGTGCCGTATCACTTTTATATATACAAATTGTGGAGTAAGTGAGATGGCATAGGAGAAAGTGAAAGGAGGTGATGAAAGGTAGAGGCCCAGGGTTCGAGTTCAGGGGTAGGCAGCATGGTGCCTTTCTTGGCGCCTGCCCCTCCCACTTCTTTTGAAAAATAGCAAAATTTCTTACTGGCAGCTTGGGTGGCTTCAAAGCAAAGTGAAGGCCTCTAGCAGCTCCCATCTCCCCCCCGCCCCATGAATGCCTCTGGGTCACATGTGGGGCTCAGATACTTTCTTATGACATGAAGCTTGCAGATAGCTGAAGGCCAGTGCTTTTGTCTGCAGCTGGTGTGCCGGTTTTGTGGCAGATTTCTCAGATTGCCAAATGTGCCCACACAGGCCCCAAAATGTTCTAGTTACTGCTGGGCAAGGTCCCTGTGGCTCAGTTTGGAATTGGCTTGATATTCATGAGCTTTCTTGAAAAATAGTTGGCAAAATCTTGTCTGTGAGCTCCCTTCCAGTTCATAATATCGGGGTGCCTATGTTGATAGAACTGTGTACATGCATCTTATCTCGTTACCTTCTGGGAACTGAGGTTTGGTTTTGTAGTGCATGCATGACTGAAGATGCAGTGAACATGGATGATGTACCATGAAGACACAGACATTTTCTTTAGCTTAGGAGTGCACAACCATTTTGGCCCCATGTGATGGTGGCTCGGGGATTGATGACCACACACACACACACTCATGTGTGTGCACACACACACACATATACACACACATCCCAGTGATCCTGATACAGTTTGCTCTTTCCTGGTAGCAGAAGCAGCCGGGGAAGAGGATCTGTATGCTGGTCAGGAGCGAGGAGAAGGCTACCAACTGGCAGTGACAGAAGCGGTGGCAGTGGCCACAGCTACAGTGGTACAATCAGCGGTAAATCGTCACGGGACAAATTCAGTGGTGGGGGGTCAGGACACTGGTGGGGGTGCACATACGACCCCCAGGTTTCGGGTTGTGCACTCTTGCCTTAGCTCATTTGTTCATGCAACGTGGTATGTTTTGTGAATTACATATCAATGTTAAAAGCTCACATAGTTTCCCAGCAATCACTCATTTTCATTGAGTGTGTGTGTGTGTGTGTGTACGCATGGGAGGGGGAAGTAACATTAAATAACTTCTATGCATCCACTTGCAAAGCAGCTGACTGTGCATATCAATGAACATTTTTGAGCTGGAGAAGGATTCTAAAGGAAATGGCACTTGATCTGTCATACAGCCGAGTATTACAAGCTGGGCGAATTCATATAATGCACCGACCGTGCAGTTACAAACTTTGGAACCATCACCAATCTTAGGCCTTAATGAGTGAATGGGATGCGGTGCTGTGGAGTGGGGGCAAAGCACGCAACTCCGAGAATCACTCCCAAGGGCTCCCAGCCAGTTTATTCTTCTTTTTGTTTTTTTAGAGGCTTCCATTTGTTGGGACTCCTGGATCCATTTTATACGATATTAATTTGACTGCTGCCTTTCCAGCTGCAATTAACTGACAGCTGAGAGGGAAGATAGCTGTGGGTGAGTATGCAGGAGATAGCAGCCTGAAACACAGCTGATGTTCTTAGTCTTTAAAAAAAAAAAAATCAGATGAAAGGAAGACTGCGATTGGCAAGAAAATAATATTTAAAAAATGCAGAGCTATGTTGCCTCCACAGTGTGGCATTAGGCTATTGGCTCTAATGGAGGTGCTCATTCAAAGCAAATGAGCTGCTCCCCAGTGCCAGTTCCAGGTTTTGGAGGGCCCTTGGCCAAGACACCCTCAATGGGGCCCCTCCCTCAGTGGATCTACCTTCTCACCACCATTATCACCAGCTGCTCTTGATCCTGCTCCTCTTTCACATCATTGCTTCCACTTGCTTGCTCAATAAGCAGAGAGCCGGTGAGCAAGTAGGCAGTGGCATCTACTGCTCCTTCTCCTCAGCACCACTGTGGTCTGGGTCAGAGCGAGAGGCGGCTGCAATGGTGAGGAGGAGCGACTCCAGGAGGCTCTTGTCAGTTGGCCGTGCTGAGGTGTAGGCCCTCAGCAGGTGCTCAACCATACCTACTCTTGATGCCAGCCCTGCTGTTCTCCTTCACTGCTAAAAAAGCAGTGTTCTGGCTCACGCTGACTCAGCTTGTCTGAGCGTGGAAAGCTAAGCAGGGTCAGGCCTGGTTATTACTTGGATGGGAGACCCCTCCTCTAGTTTCCTGCATTGAGCAGGCGGTTGGACTCGATAGCCTTGTAGGCTCCTTCCAACTCTATGATTTATGAAATCTACGGTAAATCAAATACAGAAGCCGGCCTGGGGTGGAGCACGTCACACAAGGTCAGATTTCTTACATAGAATTCACTTTCTTATAGGAGGTTTTGTGAATCCCATGTGTAGTTGATCAGACATGAGGAATGTATGCACATCCATTGCACCACATGTATTCTCAGCAAGCAGCTGCTGTCCATCATGGTTTTTTCACATATGCCTTTGGCAGAGTAGATACGTGACCTTGCATGAATATTGTCTGTGGTGTGTTACATGTGACAATTTCCTGTACATCCATGAATTTATTAAAGGGATAATTTATTAAATATGGGATTTTCAAAAGACTGCTTAGTGACCATTCTTTAGGACTCAAGAGACACTGTTGCTATTACAAACCTCTAAACACTTCTTTTACCTCAGGCCAAGTTCCTTAAAGTTAAATCTCTACCCCAGCTAAATACTCTTACAACCAGGTCCAGCTTCTGGGTAGTCTTCCTGTGACAGTCTTCCTCTGACTTCCTCCCATTGTATTTCTGGCTGCTTGGACAGTTTCTTTGGGTTTTTACTGCCTGCTTGTGTAACCTTCTTCTGGCAGGATCTTAGGGAAGCCTTTTGGCATACCACAGCCACCTGCTCCCTACTCTTGATCTTCACCAGTCACATAAGGTTATCCCACAGAAAAAGAATAGTGTAATATTCAAGCCTTAGCTTTTCACTTTCTCCTCAGCTTTCTCCAAGTCCTTTTAAAACACCATACACCAGCTAGCAGACCTTCTCCCTCTCAGATTAACACAGACTAACTCTCTCAACTGTCAACTGTCATACCTTAACTGTCATTTCCCAACCACTCTTTTCCACCCAGCTATAATCCCCAGCCAATCAGAATTGAATTTACCTAATCCAGGCCCCATCTAACAATATTGAAAGTGATTGTCTCTCTCTCCCCTTTCAGAACGTCACTAAGCAACTACTACACAGGCCTTTGACAGCAACAAAGCAAGGCCTCAAGCCTACCCAGATACGCCTCACAGAGGCCACACAAAGTAAATATTACATAACAATAACTGTTATATACAGGACATTTCACAAATATTTTAAAAAATTAATACTTTGAAAAACATTTTAAAAACTGGGGATTAAAAAAAAATATCTTTGCCTAGCACCAAAAAGATAACAATGTTCATGCCAGGCGAGCCTCTCAGGAGAGGGAATTACACAAACATGGTGTCACCACTGAGAAGACTTTCTCTCGTCACCTGCCGCCTTTCCTCAGATGGCAGGAGGACCTGGAGGAGGGCTGCTGAAGATGATCTCAATACATGGACAGGTTGGTGTGAAAGCAGTCATTCCTTCAGGTACCTGAGTCCTAAGCTATTTTATGGTTTGTGGAGTTCCATTTTCCTTTCGACCAAGAGCCAATCAACATGATCAAACTGGCATGCTGAAACAAGTAGGAATGTACAGGCTTGGCATGGAGGTTTTCTGCACAATTGGGATTGATGTACATGGTAATAACTTGCAAACATTATTACCCCAGTATGGAGCCACTGCCACATTTCCAGTGGACCCCCAAATGGGAGCCATGACATGAGAAGCAGTATTTAAATTCTTCAAAATAAGCCTGCTTCTTCATCTTTAGACTGGCTGATTAAAACTGGAGAAGTGTCAATCAAATGGAGGGCCAAGTTACCCATGTGCAAGTAATTTAAGTAGAAAAACTTCTGTAGAAGTTTTGAGTACAAACTGAGATGCCCTCCTAGAGTGTATATGTCCATCTTCCTACGCAGTACACAAAATGGCAATGAATAAATAACCTTTCTTCTTTGCCTGCTTGGAGGGTAGGAAAGTATAGCAATTTCTGTTGACATTGAACTCCTGCTCCTTTGATAAAATTCTTAAACCTGATCTCTCCTTCATAGCAGCTCAGCAAATTGTCATAACATCAGTAGGGGAGCTAATTTCTTAATTCTTTTACAGTACTAAGAAAAAGCTCCTGCTGCATCTTAGGGACTTTTGCATGCCCCACAGTCACAAAAATGACAAATTAATGACAGCACACACAGGAGAATCTTATCAGTAAACTCTTTCTAGCCTAGGCAAGCTGATTTGCCTGTCAACAGAAAGAAAAGAAAGTCTAGCTAATCCTCTTGACACATAAGAAATTACCATTCACAGTTTCACACTTGGAATTTTGTAAAAATAAAAGAAGGAAACGGATTAAAAGATTCTTAATAAAATAAGGCCTAAAAAGCAAGAAGAGGCAAAATACAAGTAATTTGTGGCACAGTCACAGAATCTATCTATCTATCTATCTATCTATCTATAATCTATCTATAATCTATCTCATCATCAGGCGATCACTCGTGACCGAGTAAGATTGTCTTCCGGGATAAAAGGAGGAGATTCTAAAGAAGATTGTGTAGACTCTAGCGATGGGTCCGTAAGTGACTGTGGAGGCCAATTCTAGATCCACACAGCTTCCCACAGTGAGGACACAGGTTACCAGATAGAAGATGGTCCTGTAAAGGATTCATTTGACGTGCTTTTCGTTTAGCACGTTTCTCCCTTTCACCTTGCACTCGGGCTTCTTCAAAGTCCATGGAACCTTTGTGAAAGGCCAACCTCCATTTAGATCGTTCATGGGCCAGAGCTTCCCAGTTTTCGATGTTTATATTGCATTTTTTTAGATTAGCCTTATGAACATCTTTAAACCTCTTATATTGACCACCGATATTCCGCTTTCCATCCTTGAGTTGGGAGTAAAGTAACTGCTTTGGGAGACGGCAGTCAGGCATTCGAACAACATGACCGGTCCACTGAAGTTGGCGTTGAAGGATCATTTTTTCAATGCTAGTAGTCTTTGCTTCTTCCAGTACACTGACATTTGTTCGCCTATCTTCCCAAGTAATTTGCAGGATTTTCCGGAGGCAACGTTGATGAAACCTTTCAAGGAGGTGGAAGTGACGTTTATAGATAGTCCATGTTTCGCAGGCATACAATAAAGTTGGTAATACAATGGCTTCATAAACCAGTGTTTTGGTCTTCTTACAAATATCCCGATCCTCGAACACTCTATGTTTCATTCGAGAAAATGCGGCACTTGCGGAGCTCAGACGATGCTGGATTTCACTGTCGATGTTAGCTGTAACAGAAAGATAGCTGCCAAGATAGAGAAAATGATCGACATTTTCCAGTATTGTCCCGCCAAGCTGGATAGATGGCATCACCAAAGGATTGGCTTGCACTTGCTGATGAAGCACTTTGGTTTTTTTGATGTTAAGTGAGAGACCAAGTTTTTCGTATGCTTCTGCAAAAGCATTTAGGATAGTTTGGAGATCATCCTCTGAATGTGCGGAGACCACATTATCATCAGCATACTGAAGTTCCACAACGGAGGTTGTAATTACCTTACTTTTTGCTTTCAGCCTGCTGAGATTAAAAAGCTTTCCATCTGTTCGATATATAATTCCCACACCGGTGGGAAGTTTCCCCTCGACAAGATGTAAAACCATGGCGATGAAAATGGCAAATAATGTTGGGGCGATAACACATCCCTGTTTAACACCTGATCCCACTTTAAATGGAGCACCATGAGAGCCGTTGTTGTCCAAAACCGTTGCCGTCATGTTGTCATGGAGAAGTCGCAAGATATTCACAAATTTATTGGGGCATCCAATTTTCATAAGGATAGTCCAGAGAGCTGTACGGTCTACAGTATCAAAGGCCTTAGCCAAATCGATAAATGCCATATAAAGGGGTTGATTTTGCTCCCGGCATTTTTCTTGGAGCTGACGTGCAGTAAAAATCATGTCTACTGTCCCTCTAGAGGGGCGGAAACCATATTGAGTTTCAGGGAGGATCTCTTCTGAAATAGATAGAAGACGGTTTGCGAGAATCCTAGCAAATATTTTACCTGCGGTTGCTAAGAGAGAAATGCCCCGATAGTTTCCACAGTCTGTTCTATCACCCTTCTTAAAGAGGGTGATAATTATGGCATCCCTGAAGCCTTCTGGGATCTCTTCTCTTATCCAGATTTTTTCGATGAGTTTATGAAGATGTTGTACAAGTTCGGGCCCCCCTTCTTTAAAGATTTCAGCAGGAATCCCATCTGGTCCACTAGCTTTGTTGTTCTTCATTTGATTAATGGCTTTTTTTACTTCATCCAAAGTGGGGAGTATTGCAAGTTCCTCTTTAATTTGTTTTTGCGGGATTTGCGAAAAAATCTCATTATCCACCTTAGACTTACGATTTAAAAGGTCATAATAATGCTCTTTCCAACGCAGTGCAATAGACTCTTTGTCTTTTAAGAGTTTGGTGCCATCTTTTGATTGTAAAGGGTTTGTACCATAGGTTTTTGGTCCATAAATGGCCCTTGTGGCCTTAAAAAAGCCCCGTGCATCATGAGATTCTGCAAGTTGTTGAATTTCTTCAGCTTTCTTTTTCCACCAAGCGTTCTTAAGTTCTCTTGTTCTTCTTTGGACCTCAGCCTTTGCGCTAGCGTAGGTTTTTTTCTTGGCAGCGCAGTTAATATCATTTTGCCATATTTGGAAGGCTTTCCTTTTTTGGTCAATTATATATTTAATCTCATTGTCATTTTCATCAAACCAATCCTGATGTTTCTTAGTTTCATATCCAATAGTTTGTTCACAAGCTGCAGTAATGGAGGTTTTCAGCTTAGACCAATGGTCCTCAATGTTGTCAGGAGGTTCCGTAGGTAGATGTTCCTTAAGAAGTGATTGAAGGTGAGTTTGCTTAATAGGATCTTGAAGGACTTGGATGTTCATTTTACGCCTTAATCAATTACAGGTACCGGAGGGGGATTCTATCTATCTATCTATCTATCTATCCATATCTAAGATACTTCGGGTGCAATCCTATGGACTGTGCCTTTGCTGCTTGGAAGCCCCTGAACTTGGCAGCTTCCGAGATTCCTATGCACTGCCAAGTTGAAGCCAGCAGGGTGGGAGGAGCATTGGAGGCGATCTTTGCATCCCTGTCCTCCGATCTCTTATATTTTCACTAGATGGGATTTTCAGCTCATCTAGAGAGGGCGCTTTGGAGGGGGATGAAAGGAGGCTGGAGGAGGCTCAGGATAAATTGTATCCTGGCCTCTCTGGTCTCCTCCCCTCCCCAACCACCAGAATGCCCCCTTTCCCTACTCTCTGAGGTCAATTTTCCAGCCTCAGAGAGGTAGCCAGCATGGTTCTCTCCTCACCAGCTGTGAGGAGGTGGGGTGGGGTTGGGTCTCTGACTCCCCCTTCTAAGGTTGGAGCATGGTCTCTGACCTCAGAAGGGGTTTTCTGAGCCATCCTATGGTCCCTGGGATGCTCGCCCAGGGACCATAGGATGGCTCTCTTAGCCTAAAACTTAGATACTTAGATTTTGTAGCTGAGGCCATGATGAAATTGTGCAGGAGGGAATAGGCACCAAGTACCAGCAGAATATTTCCTCCACATCCATGACTGAATTTAGCCTCAGCTATATACAAGTGGGACCTACAACAAGATATTACACTGAATTTGTAGTCCCCAAGAAGACTGCTCTTGTTCAGGGCTTCAGCCAGCCTGGAATAGGAGCCTTGCAGTGCTGTACAACCCTCTTGAGGGGAGGGGTTAGGAATGGTAAAAGGAAAGAGAACAACATTTTTTCTCTCTGCTCACTCCAACACTTTCCTTGCAGTGCTGTATAATGTAGAGGGTGCAGGTATTTTATATATATATATATATATATACAGGGCTTTTTTTCTGGTGGAACTCACCGGAACTGAGTTCCAGCACCTTTTCTTCTATTAATTGCATTACAATTTAATCGCCATCTACTCCCGAGGAAATGTAATCCAAGAGTTCCGGTACCTTTTTCTCCAGAAAAAAAGCACTGTATATATATATATATATATGGGTGTTTTTGTTTTGTTTTGTTTTGTTTTACCTCATGGCATGCGCCCTCCCTAACCCTACCCCCTTCAGAATACTTACTATATGCTATTAGGGGCTTGAGCATGTTAAATCCCTCTCTCCTCCTGCCCTCCTCCATTTTCCTTTCCCCAGCACATATCCAACTGACACCCTAACTCAACTGCTCTCAACCATAGACTTAACTGACAGAAGTCAGGCACACTCTCACGTGCTGAATCCATCATAAGAATCCCCCTCCGGTACCTGTAATTGAAGTCTTCCTGACTTCTGATCCTTTAGCCTGTCTTTTTATATATTTATTTATTTATTTATTTTATTCCTCCCCTGAGGAGACAATGCAGAAATCCAGGATTCTAACATAGTTGTGAATGGGTAACAGTGTGTCTCTTTCCCCCGCCCCCTTTCCCCAAATAAATGGTATTTCTTTTTAATGAAAAAAAAAGTGAAATGTGATTGTGCTATTCTTGTTGTATTGTCTAGTTTGGCCTTAGCACAACAAGAAAGCACTGTGTGACATAAAGGAGGGGTGACTAAGGGCCAAACTCCATCTTAAACTTATTGCATACCATGTTGCTGCAACTTCTTTGTTTTTAGTTAATAAATCAATTACAGGTACCGGAGGGGGATTCTTATGATGGATTCAGCACGTGATGAGTGGAGATGTATCACTTCACTCCCTTGTGGCATACTGACTGAACATCACTCCAAGCAGGGCCAGCTCTACCATTAGGCAGAGTGAGTCAATTGTCTCAGGAAGCAGATCCTGAAAGGTGGCCATGCAGCCTACTCTGCACCCCTTAAAGTAACCTGAAGCCTTCAGGTGCAGTGGAGGATGCTGTAATCAGTCAGCTTTTGTACATGGAATGGGGGGGGGGGGTCATGTCTTGGACCGGCCCTGGCTCCAAGCCACATGTGAGCAGGCGGGTGGGGCGGTGGGGGTGGAGGAGGAATTTTCAGTTGGAGCACAACTGGGGAGTGAAGAGAGAAGCCTTCTGCGACAAACCCCCTACTTCTAATATAGATCCACACAGTGCCTCCCTAGAGCAACTGGTCAGTTGGCACCCTGCTGAACAACATGAATAGTCTATCTAGCCTTATCTCAATTCCCCCCCCCCCCCATCAAAATGCAAACAAAACCTTAATCCCTTTTTTTGAATAGGCTGACTGGTTCCATCCACTTTGGGCTTTTGAGCTGTACGTTACACAGCCATTAAGAAGGTGGGTCCAGTAACTAAGTAATTTTCTGATTTCTGGGCTAGACCACTGACATCAGAACTGGAAGCTATTGCAGTATTGGACAGACAAACCATCAGTCTCTGCAAAAGGGCTGGCTTTTATTGAGCAGAAATCCCCATTAAAAAGATCCCCTTAGTCCTTCTAGTCTAGAGCAGTGTTCTCCAACCTTGGGTCCCCAGATGTTTTTTGTCTACAACTCCCAGCATGCCCCAGCCAGCTGATTATGGAACAGCATCCTCCACTGCACCTGAAGGCTGCAGGTTACTTACTGAGTATAAGAGAACAGTTCCCTGTGCCAAAGAGCTTACAATCTAAAGTGTAATATAGAAGTGACAACAAATGGTAGGAAGGGGTAAACCGGGGAAGAATATGCCATTATTGAGCATTCCCATCTCCATGTTCAGTTTGTTGATTATGTTTCTAACCACAAAATACAGCAACATGATAAAATATAATATACTTTTTTAAAAAGTTTAAAACTACAGTATGCAAGTTGCCTGTTAGTCCAGAGCTTGGTGGAAATGAGGACTAGTTGAGGCATGCAGAGGGCAGTAAGCGTGGTATAGGGATTAGGCCCATCACCTCTGTAGATGTGCCTCATGAAGACCTGGGAACTGATTCTGAGTCCGACTGGGAGGGGGACAGGGAGGTGCTGCTGAGGCGTCAAGGGCGCAGGAGATAGGGGAGAATAACTGGAATAGAAAGGAGATCAGCCAGCTGGGGCCTAATCTGCTGGAGGGCAGCCAAAGAGGTCCCTCTGAAACCATGGGAAAGCGGGCTCCTACCGAAAAGGAGTAGGAGTACATGGGAATCAGAGAGCCAAGGGTTAGGTGCCAGAAGAAAAGGGAGGTGCAATGCAATGTAACCAGATGCTCAAAGAGACTGGCAGGCAGGAAGGCCACCCAGTGGAAAGACCCACCTTGAGGGTAGCCCACTTGGCTTGAACTGGGGTCTGGTGGGGTCGTAGCCACCCGTAACAGTTTCCTATCAACTCTCTTTCAGGCCACTGTAACTTAGGGAACTGATCTTGTACTATGTAAAGTCTGCTTGAGTCTTTTGTTTCCATTGACTGCAAGAAGACCTGCTCTGAAGCCTGAAGCGATGCTGCCTTGTCTGTAACTTTTGCATAATAAAAGCTAATTGACTGAAACTACAAGTTACTGGCTTGTCTTACAGAGGGAGGCGGAGGCGGCACCGGACAGGTGGGAGGACTTCACTAGAAATTCATGGCAATGTTGTAGCCAAGGCCACTTGGTTGTTGGTAGGTAAATTGTTTCATTCCCACTACTCAGCTGTTTCAGCTTTCTTTCCTTTCTTCTCTTCACATCTTTTCCATACTTAACTTTGGGGTTGCTTTCTCTTTTCCATCAGAGCTATTTATTAATTTGCCTTTCAAATGAGCAATAATGCTCTGCTTAGCAGAGATTCATGCTGACGGACTATCAGATCTGGTGGTGTGAAAAAAAAATGGATTCAGTTTTTAAAAATCAAACAACCAGCAACATCTGACTCAGAGGTGAGCTCAGCAAGTACAAAATTAGTTCTGCCAAATATGACTTCATCAGCAATTTCTGGAATTCTTGGCACTACACTCAACTTCTCCCAATTTATTTTTTATTTTATTTTTGCAGACTCTTTGTCTTTGATGACCATTTTTGTTCAACAGACTTTGAACAGAGATGCATCTGAGATAATGCTGAGGTAGTCAAATATATTGCAGTACTATCAAGTCTACCTGGCTGGAATGCATGATGGCCATTTCAAAATGCCAGCATTCTTTTACCATCTAGTATATGTTTAGACCACAATTTAATAGGACATGGATGTGATACGTTCTTCATATTGTTCTTTATCCGCTGTGCAATCCTATCTATGCCTATTCAGAAGTAAGCCTTAAGCCCTGTTGAATTCAATGGAACTCACACCCAGATAAGTGTGTATAGGATTGTGTCTGTTTTAGGTTTCTAATATATATTCAAACTAATTTGAATTTTTATGTTTTAATAGAATATCACATATTCTTATTGCTTCTATAAATGGGAAAAAAACATTGTCTACTTCAGGGGAAAGTAACCTGGTGCCCTGCAACCTGTTTTAGACTACAACTCCCATAAGCCCCATCCAGCATGACCAATGGTCAGGGATGATGGGAGTTGTAGTCCAAAACATCTGGAGAGCGCCAGGTTGCCTGCCCCTGGCCTACTTTAAGATTCAAGTGTAATTCTCCTTACAAAATGCAATAAAAGCTGGCCAATTTCTATAAAAGGATTCTCTCTTCTGTCTTCCATCCTTTACCCAACATAATTAGTTTTAGACGTTACAACATAGTCCCATAACTTATTTAACTTCTCCTTTGTTACAGGAACTTTTTCCAGTTCCCGTGTTTTGCCTAGAGAACTCGTACTGCTGCTGCCATATGAAACAACCAAATACTCTGTTTTTGTAAACTAATAACATTCAGTTATCAAGCTTAGTAGGGTATCCTGCTATAAATTGTATCTAAATACCTTATTCAGAATAAAACTGCCAGTATTATAATGCCTTTATATAAATCTATGGTGTGACCACATTTGGAATACTCTATTCAGTTCTTCTTGCCCCGTCTCCAGGAGAGGCAGGAGTAGAATGATAAATTTGGAACTTGGATCACCCAGAATAAGGAGTCCTACTCTGTCGAGGCCTCTGGAGAACTAGCAGACAATCAGTAGATGATAAAAAGGAAAGAGGAAGGAGCAGCAGAGAACAGGAGATGTCCAGTAGCCGAGGGAACTTTAGGATAGTCACCTGTTTTGCCTTGGAAGATACAGAAGACCCTGGAACAGGGCTGGCTCTGTCATGAGACACTGAGCCTCTTATCTCAGGTGGCAGATTGAGATGGGGGGGGCAAAACAAGTACATATACACAGGACCGGTGCAGGGCAGTTTGGCGCCCTAGGCAAAGTTATATTTAGCAGGGGGGCCTCTCATGCCGGGGGGCACTCCGGAGCAAAGCAGCCAGGAAATGCTTGTTTGCCCAGTGCCCACCCGCCCACCCGCCGGCCTCTGGCCGCCTCCGGCAGCCACTTTCCCCACTGCCAAGCTGGCCTTGCCCACCGCGCAGCATCTTTGGACCAGTCGCCGCCGCCACGCGCGCTCCTGATCCGGCCTAGCTCCGGGCGCTGAGGAAAGCCAAGAACGACCCCGAGTCCGCCCGGCGCCCGCAATCCCCCCCACACTGACCTGGTGGTGCCTTTGTCGGCCAGGCGGCCAGGCGGGGCAGGAGCATGCCAGCGGCGAGGAAGAGTCGGCCGGAAGGAGCGCAGCGTTTCTGTTTGCCTAGCGGTAGCGCCGGCCCTGCATATACACCCTGCTACTGCCTGGCTGAGCTCCCCCAATACCACCTCCATTTGACTTCATATCAGCAACAGACAACGACCATTTAAGATACCCACTTGGCTCCTATTTTAAAATGCCACCATCAGGATCAGGTAAGTTGCTCAGGCAGGGGGAGGTTGTGAATGACCAGTGGTGGTGGTGGTGGAGACAGGTAGGCAATGGGTGACCCCAGGCAATAGCTCCAGTTCTGTGTGTGTGTGTGTGTGTGTTCCCCGGACTAAAACCTTGGGGAGAGTCCAGAAGAGGATCTGAAGGAATCAGAGTCAAAAGGAAGTTAGAAATATAGATGAGAAAATAATCCTGTCTTGAAGGCTAGGGTTAAAGTACTCTTCTGCAGCTCAAGAGCCAAACCTGATAGCTGATTTATTTATTTACAAGATTTATATACCACCCTACATCCAATAAAATTCCTGAGTGCTGAACAATCAAAAGGAAGGGGGGAAAGATTCAAAATACAGAGTTAAAATCTTTAAAATCAAATTATGCTAATAAAACGATGGCTAGTTAGTCAGAGAAGGCTAGTTTATATAAAACGTCTTCAGCAGATGCCAAAACCAAAACAAAGTTGGTGCCTGCCTTAGTGACATCAGTGAGCAGGGAGTTCTATATAGAGGGAGCCAATACACTGTAAACTCTACCTTGTGCTGAGCTTTCGTCTCTGCTGAGCTTCCGTCGCTTATTAAAAACCTGGTTATTCAGGTGGGAATATGGGGTGGGTTAAGATTTTAAAATTTTTAAATGTATTTTATTGTTTTTATTCTATGTACATCGCCCAGGGTGGCCGGTTGCTGGCCAGATGGGCGATAAATAAATATAAATAAATTTTTTTAAAAAATTGTGTGGATTAGAATGCTCTAGTAATGTAACCCTCACCTAATCGTTGATAGAGGAATTTCTTCTGGCTCGTATAAGTGTGCATGTGTGCTGGCTAAGTAATATTTTTAATTATAGGTATATATTCCTCTTCTCAAGTGTTGTAGAGCACCCTGCTTTGCATGGAGAAGGGGGATTATCCCATTCATGTACTGACTAGACCAGTGATGGCGAACCTATGGCACGGGTGCCACAGCTGGCATGCAGGGACCTCTCTGTGGGCACTCGACCCATTGGTCACCAGATCGCGAAAAGACTGTCCCCTTCTGCAAAACACTAATGATTTTGTTCTTTCTCACAGTGTGGAACAGAATGATTTTATTCTAGAATTCCTGTTACAGAATTCTTTTCTACATTGTTATCACATTTAAAAGATTTTGAAGAATGATGGACAGAGCATGGCTTGGATGTAAAGCCCTAACAGTTGACCTGAGTGCTGCATGTGTTGCTCTCAAACTAACGGAGTATGAGCCAAGGTTTGACCGGCCAGATGGGCGATTAATAAATATAAGAAATAAATAAAATTATCAGCATGCATGCAATAGCAAAAATCACATTAATTGTGCAAAAGCATGCCCAATGCAAACTTTTAGCTAATGCAGTGTTTGCAGTCCAAGACATAAAGTGTTTAAAATGTGTTAAGCACGTTTAGTTTTCTTGTTTATCTTGCTCATGCTCATCCTAGTACAGGTTGACTTTTACTTTTACTAATCCGACACCTGTAGAAGCAGGGAAAGGACCCGGGGTAAAGCTTGCCCCATACAATTTCAGTCTGGCATATAATCATATTACAAGTTGAGAATCCCTTATCCAAAAATACATGTGCCTAATTATTTAAAAGGTTTGTATAAATTCCCTTCAGGCTATGTGTACAATGTAAGTACTATAATAATTTTTTGAGTTGATTTTTTTCCCAACAAAAGACTGTTTGTATCATTGAAAGCTCTGTTATTGTGTTTTTCTGTTAAGACAAAAGATGTTAATTAGTTCGGACAACTGTATGAGTTGTTTTTCTAAAACTAAAACCTCGGTATTCAGGTTTAATTCTTAATTGCAGTGTTGGCACTTTGAAATAAATAAGTTGGTTTTGTGTTGCAGTTTGGGCACTCGGGCCCAAAAAGGTTCGCCATCACTGGACTAGGCTGTGATCACCTTTGTACATGCACTCACACCCAAGCCAATTCAGGCCATGGGCAGGAATGTAGGAAGTACATTACCTCTTTCATTTCATTTCCTTTATTTAGGAACCATTTGGAGAGAAAAGCATCGCCAATGCATTGCCTCTTCTCTTGCTTCCAGCCAGTTCCCAACGTTCTGTGGTCACATTCAGGATGACACAATTAGGGTACGATCCAGTTGGGATGCCCATAGCCCTCTGAATTTGGAGGATTATGGGCATCCTATGCAGGGAGGGAGGAGCACAAAGGCGAAAGTCACCTCTGCACTCCGCCTGCCCTGCAACTCAGCTAGATGGCTGATTTTGACTGTCTAAGTAAGGCCCCTCGGAGCGGGAGGGTGGCGCCTGTCTCCTCCCCTCCCCACACCTCCAGAACGTCCCCTAAGCCCCTCCTCCAAGGTCACATTTGTGACCTTGGAGCCACACCCGGTGCGGTTCTTTCCATGCCAACTGCTGGAGCAGGGGGAGGGTGCTCTGAGCTTGGAGTCCCAGCTCTGAGCTCGGAGAGATTTTCCAAGGTTGGAGCTTGGACTCCGAAAAACACTATAAAAAAAAAAAAAGTCACAATGATAAATAACAATCCAAGTATTTAAGGTGGAATGATGACACGAGCAACAATTTATCGATATTACAAATGTTAAATATACATAATTGATGTAATCATTAGTGAAAAGGGGTTTACCTAATGAATATGGTTTAAAATATTGGAAACTGGTGCACAGATGCACACACCTCCTAAATGGTCATATATTTCCCATTAACAAAAACAGTCCATGCCAAATTGAACTAGAAGAAGTGAGGTGTCCATTACTAATAGGGTCTATTTTGTGGCTGAAAGGCGGGGATTAATGCCTGAGAGAAATCAGGAATGGAAACCTCATATAGGAATATCATCTCTAGTTTTTTTTTCTACAACACAGGAAAATCCTTGCTATAGAGAACTAAGTGCACTACTTTACAGTTGCTATTTTGAGATTTCAGGGCTCCCCTAACATAAGAGTCTTAAACACACATGCCCAAAAGAGCCCATTCCCTTTCCAAATTGAATGCAGTATCTGCTGACATCTTAGAAGATAGGTAGTTTATTTTCATGTGGTTCTGAAGACATAGATTTCATAGATCATAGAGTTGGAAGGAGCCTACAAGGCTATCGAGTCCAACCCCCTGCTCAATGCAGGAAACTAGAGGAGGGGTCTCCCATCCAAGTAATAACCAGGCCTGACCCTGCTTAGCTTTCCACGCTCAGACAAGCTGAGCCAGCATGAGCCACAGGCCTGAGAACCCGCTTTATCAGCATCTGTGTACAAAAGAGCCATACTTTGCCAAGGCATTGTTCTTTCTTCAAACCAATATATGTTGCAACCTTTTGTTGCAGGAATACCCTTGTCTAATCATCCAACCCCCCCCCCCACCTTAAAACAATGAGCTACAAAAGAAAAGTGGGGGAGGCGCCTTCTCCATGTGCATATATACAGCACATGTGTATGTAGGAAAAGAAAGCTCCCTTTCCCCCTTGATGCAGGTGGTTCTTTGAAATGTGTGTCACAGTGTGTGCTCCCTTTCTAGGATGTGAGAAAAGCGGGAAGAATCCATCACGAGCCATAAAAAGAGCTTGCCTACACTTAGGTGAATTGCTTTTATTCTCACAAACAGACTGGGTTGAGAGATTTAACACTCGGTAAAGGACTTTCTCAGGGCCAAACGACACAGATCACGCATAGCAAAGCTATGTTTGTTTGGATTAATTACCTCAGTGTAAGCATGTGTGGCCCTGATTGGGACTGGGACCGTGGTGTTCCAGGAGTGGGGATTTAAGCTTTTCTCTCTCCCATTTTCATCCTAAAATTCCACATCCCCTGCAACCAGGTTAAAAAAAAACCAAGAAAAAACATCTGCATTGATTCCAGTGTCTATACCCAGACTTTGGAATTGCTTACGGAGGGAGTCTCATCGAGCCTCCCCCCCACCCTCATGGTGGCCTTTTGCCTGACAGGCAAAACCTATTTTATTTAAACAGGAGTTTGACCTACTGGGCTGATTTGTTTTTCTCCACTGCTCTGTGTTTTAATCTGTATTTTTATTTTAAATGTATTTTAACTGGTTGCCATTTTTATCTGCTTTTTTATTTTATTATGATATTGTTTATTTGGTTTATTGTAGGTGCCTTGGGCATTTTTTATGGAAAGGTGTGGTATATAACAAATACATTAAATGACATGAAACATTGTTTGGCTTAAACCATGGTTTGTTTAATGTCTGAACCCAAGCATGCCCATACATGATGGTTTGTTTGGGCCCAACAAACCAGGATCTGAAACTAAGGTTTGAAGCTGGTCTGAAAACCAGTTTGTGCTAACCATCTTCAGACAATTATAGTGTGGGTTCTTCATGATGGATAGCTCAAACTATGGTTTCTTGATATGTCCAGCCAAAGAGTTGTGTGGCATCTACAGTCTGATACGTATTGTGGCATGAACTTTCTAGGGAATAGCCTATTTCATCAGGTGCAAGATAGTCTTTAAGGAATCCTTGTTCCTTTGCAAATATAGACTAACAAGTTTATCTTTAGGGCTTTTTTTCCTGCACAGTCTCACTTGTTCACCATCCTGTTCCGATGAGTCTCTGGTTTGGTTCATACACAGATATCCATCACTTAATAACTACATTATCACACAGTACCTTGTATGTGTGAATGAGTTAACACAGATAGAACTTCCATATTACCTTACATCTCCTGACACACAATGCTTTTTGGTGGAGTCAGTTCATACATTCAGCTGCCAGTCATTGTATACATAAGTCAAGTGATGGACATGCATGTCTGAACCAGTCATTTGTTAGAACAGTTTGGCCTCAAGAAAAATAAATGTGGCAGAAGGCTGTTTTTGTTTTCAATTCACACCTCATTCATGGACGAGTTCCCTCCATCACTGTTTAATAAAGCCATCAGTAAGTATCTTTCTTCCCGAACAGTTCTGTAATGACAGTGAAAAGTGGGTGGTAGATAAAGATAATAGAAGCAGTTATTTTCTTGTGTCGTGACATGAAGGTATTTGTATTTTAAAGAAATAAGTAAAAGGAGAATCTGTTTGCTCCAAACCATGATAGGAATAATTTCCTTAAATTATAGATAGGGCATTCTGTTGAAATTCGTCGCTTTTATAAAATATTTACTATTCCCCGTAAACCATGCAATTCATATTCAGCTCATGCTTTCCAAAGAGAACTGATTACGCTGATAAAGAGGAAGATATAAAAAATTAGGAAAATAAGAAGGAAATGAAGAATGACGAGAGGGTGATGAACATGTGGAAAAAGCGATTAGAAAAGGCAATTAGCCCCCCCCCCCCCATTTAAATGAATGCACGAGATGCATGGATTGTCTTACGGAAAAATGGAATAGCTGAAGAGGTGGTTAAAGCATGAGAGGGTGGGAATACAGCTAAACTGAAAAAAGAGCAAATATTATATATTCTGCCAGATGGCCTTTCCCTAATATATTATACAATGTTTGTTTCCACCTAAGATGCCTGTAAGTACATTGCCATAACAAGTAAGAGGAGGGAGAATGAAAGTATTTGGATAATAGACTTTTCCCCCCCATGCAGCCAGCAAACACCCGTTTGCTTACATGGGGATATAACGCACTGCTGACATTTCTATGAAGGCAGCCCCCCCCCTTTTATTTCAGTATCAAAGCTATATGAGGCATACAATTGCTTGTGAATTTTTATCCGCACCTTTATGTATTTAGAACTAAACTCTGGATTCTGCCTGAACTGCAAATAAAATAAAGGCAGTGAAGCTGCAATCCTATAACACAACTGCCTGGGACTAAGTCCTATTGAACTCACTGAGACTTATTTCTAAAGAGGATTACACTGTGAATCACTAAGTAGCTAATTTTGCCAGGGTGACCCTGTGGATGAAGAGCTGAACTTGGAGCTCTAGGAATCCTGGGGGTCATCATAGACTCCATGGCCATAATCCAGCATCAGGTCTGGTAAATCAAAGGCCATTGCAATTAATGAGTTTAGCCATCCCCATTGATTTCAATGGACTCAAGTGTACCCAACTTTTTGCTCGATTATGGCCACTGTGCAGTCTTGAGCAAGTCCATTTCTCTTAGCCTCAGTACGTATCTATGAATGGAAAAATAGTGACCTCCCATATAGGGTTAAATGGAAGAGTCAACAAAATTATTTGAGCAATTTGCAAATGAAGTGTGGTGTAAATGGTCAATAAGTTTTGGAGTGGTGGAATCTGCATTAATAAAGGCTAAAATGCTGACTCTCTCCACCAAGAAGAAGGGTCTGGTGTCAGGATCTTCCCCTCAGCATTCATAACAATGTAAACAAGAGGGTGAAGATGGGTAATTTGGACAAGACAATTCTTTCACCTTATGGAAGACACATCATTTGCAGTGCAGCTAGGGATGGGGCCAAGACCACCATTCTCAATGCATTGTCTTGCGTTGTGATGTAATCATACAGTGATGTCAAAATGAATTTTAAAAACACACACTTGATAGCGTACCACTTTATTGTGATACAAGCAAACTGGTAGAGTCTGCAGCTTAAATGAGCTGCCTTGGGCATGATTCATGGAAAGGCAGGCTATAAATATTCATAATCATAAATTAATTAATGATAGCTGCCACTGTTTAGAAAACAAGAAGCACCCTGGAACCTGGGAGAAATCCAACAAGTATGAGGAGGAGGGAGGAGAGATAGAAATGAATTCCCAGCAACATTCAGTGACATGTATTTAGAGAGGAACACTTTAAGTGGATCCAAGTATATAAAAACATTCTGCTGCTTTATTTGGTGGATAAACATGTTACTGGCTGCTGTTGAATCGAAGGAAGGATCTACTCCCTCTATGGGCTACGTGTCTTTTTGTTGGTGGGAAGCTCAGTTATTCGAGGAATCTTGATTTAAAAAGTATAGTAGGATAAACAGTCCTGTATATGCATTTTGATACTAACAATAAAGCAAAGCAGATTGGTAGGCATCGTATATCGAAATGGAATCATACTTAGGCATGGCACCATTTTCTTTGATACTTTAAAAATGTTTTTGGAATATTAAATATAGTTATTTTGGTTTGTGTACGTGAAGTGCAATTGCCTCTGTTCACAAAAGAAAGAAAATACAGGTTGATAATTTGTATATGCCAATCTTTTATATGTATGCAAGTTTTAAAATGCCCATCTACTGAAGGCAAACTTCTGCAAAGAGCTCCTTTGGCACTTCAGCTTGGGCACAGACAATACTTTTTTTCAAATAAATGAAGGGTATTATGACAGCAGCAGCATGCGATACACCTTCATTTCTTTTGTCCCACGATTGTCTCTGGACAAACAGTTTCTGCAGGTTTGTACAACATTACAAATAACTGCCAAATCTGTAATCAGAGACAGTGCTGGGTGGGATGAGTGTGCACTGGGTGCCTCTTTTGTGCCATGTTCAGCTTCCTGAAAAACCATAGTCTCTCTCCAGCACAATACTCAGTACTGTCTGTAGCACATATATTTCAACAACAAATGGAGTTTTGCCTCAAGAGGTAAGATGTCACTGACACAATCACAGGAAAATATTGCCCTTGTAATAACTAGCACCAACGGAGCTCATTGTCAGAGTGGCTTCCAGGCCTGCTCTACAGGGATTATACACAGTTTATAGCTATTAAGCCAAGTACAGTATCTGTTGCTGAATTCAAGATTCTTTTTTTTCCTATAGTGTTTTCTCATTTTTCTCTAGTTCTGCTGCCCCAGGTAATCAAGTTTCGATGGCTTCCCTTGGGGAAATTGTAGATCACCTAATTTAGTTTCCTTTTTACCTTCCTTTTTACCTCATTACTCTTAATTATACCTTTTTGCCAGGGCTGAAATAATTCATCCTCCTCCGTGGTGTTTTTTATTTTTCCGATATCTGTAACATATTATTACCGTCCTTCCCTTCTTACTTAGCCAAGCCAATACTTCTTTCTTTTAGCCGCTCTTTCCGAAGCATTCTCTCCAGATTAGTCAATATGGTGGATATTTGCTGCCTCCAGAACCTAATCTAGTTTCTTCATATTTTTCTAGGTGGATCAATATCCTCAGTAACAAGTGCAACATTCCTGCTGTGGTCTCTCCTTTAATTATTTATTTCATTTTTGAATCGCCCATCTGGCCGGTCACTCCTACCTAGTTTTTATATCAAATGGTGTTTCATTCCTTCTCTGAAGTGTAGGGCTTTTGTAAGCTTGGCAAAAGCCTTCTTGCTGCCATCGTGGAATGAAGCTTTATAGCATGCTTTAATCATATCTATCTGGCCTTACTGGTTTGGAAGTGTCACAGAATAAGCGACAGCTCACAAGATCATTGGTCATATGACCAACTCACATCTGGCAGGTTTGTTACAATTAAAGCTGTGTGCAAATGGACTCTCAAAATTCTCCACCCACCCTATTTGTGGGCAGAGAAATCAGGGGAACAGTTTTAGCTAATTCCTCCAGGGGGAGGAAAAATTCTCAACCATTTCTCACAAGTAGGACTCACCATTGGCAGGGGCTGTAGCACAGCTTCATAAAGGTTTGTTTGCACTGCCACTGCAAGTTGCATTAGCATCAACTCTGTTGGCAGCCAAGTCCCAATTTTGCATCCTCCACAATGCAGGTGTGAGGGTGGCAGTATTGTGTCTAGCTCTAGGGAACAGGTGGAACTAGTGCAGTGCCAAAATCTTTCCTCCAGTTTCCTCCGCCAAGTTTTCTTACATCATGAAAGAGGCTTCCATTTTTCTGCCTCATTCTCCGGACATTTTATAATGTATTTTGAATTTATTTGGTCATGTCTTTGAGCATACCTAATCACTGCGAGGTGACCAAGGGTGCTGCTGTGTGTGTGTGTTGTCCTTGTGTTATACATCTCTCCATTGCTCTGCAGCCTCCCAAGCTGCCTGCACTTCCTGAGAAGGCCCTACGGAAGGAATCGCCTCATGATGTCTTTCCCCTGGGCTTTAATTGAAGTGTGGGAAGCCAAGGAGACTACAGGCTGCCAGAGATATGATTGTACAATGAAAGACTGGTCATCACACATGCCCCTTAGCCACCTTGTAAGTAGCGTAAACTAACACAAGAACCCTGAACCCAATCCATGAGAATTTTCCTAGAATTTTCTTCTCATTTGAATTTCTTGTTTAAAACAATTTTTTTCTATCAAATTGAATGGGAACAGTTGAAAAAAAATGTGGGAGAAAATTTCAGCACAGCACTTGTTACAATAGCACACATTAATTAGAAAATATGCTCTGCATGCAGAAGGTCCTGGATTCAAGGCCCAGCATCTCCTCCAATCATCTCTGGTAGCAGGCTGGGCTGGAGAAAACATCTGCCTGGGACCTTGGAGAGCTGCTGCCCCTCAGAATAAATACTGAGGTAGATGGACCAATGGCCTCCCTTGACTCATTATAATTGAGTTTTGTATGTCCATATGATCTGTAGGGGGACCCTCATTCAACTGTCTCTAGCAAGCCTAATATCAGGCTGGAAAATAAGCTCAGTGGCCATGTGAATTAAACCTATATTTTTAATACAGTAATATGCTTTGGGGTGTGTGTGTGCATATTTCCCTCTCTATCCTGTTTCTGTTCTCGAGAGCAAGAGTGGGAAACTTCTGATCCTCCTGATGTTTTGGCCTACAACTCCCATCATCCCTCACCATTGGCTAGCGCTGATGGGAGTTGTAGGCCAAAACATCTGGAGGGCCACACGTTTGCCCACCCCCGCACCATAGGATCTTAATTCCTTTCTATTTACCTCCAGTTTAATATAAACTCCTCATTGTTCATCACCATTTGCTGTCTCTCAGGGTAGCCTACAGCTTCCCATGGAACAGTACAAGTTACAGATCAGCCTCTTTTTCCTCCTGCCTAATTTAAATCTTTCTTGCTGATACGTTCCTGCAAACTGTTTGCAATTGTTGACGTTGAAAGGGATTAAAATGTTGACATGGAAAATAATTCCCTTAAATGTGCTCTCTCTTCAAAGTAGCAAATTGCTTTGCTCTCTTGTTCACCGTAGCTGCAGATGACCCATACTTTACCAGGGTGAGCACTGCTTCAGCCTCTAAAAGATGCTTGTACTAAGACTGAAGAAAGCAGACCTGGCTTCAGCTATGTGTGCACAATGGATTATAGCTGTGCTCTCTGTGTGGGGCTGTCCTTAAAGACAACCGAGAAGCTTCAGCTGGTTCAAAATGCAGCTGCCAGGATGCTGATAGGGCCAAGGTGATGGGATCATATAACAAGGAGTGGCGAACCGCAGCCCTGGGAGCCAAATCTGGCCTTCTGAGGGTCCCCACAGAACCACGCCCCTTTCCCCTGGCCCCTCCCCCTTTCCTCCAACCACCAGTTCTGTGCTGGCTTCCCAGCTTTTGTGCGGTTCCCTCCCTGCCCCCATTCTGAAAGGTTGAAATGCTTCTTCTAAGGCTCAGTTACTGGCAATAAGAGATTTAATCTAAAATATGCTGGAGGGGTGTTGTATTTTGGGCTCCACCCTTTTTGCCTTTGCTCCTGCCCACCACCCCTAATATAACACCTATCCTACTTCAGTTACTGATTTGTTTCTGGGCTCAATTTAAGGTGGTGTTTTTCACCTTTAATGCCCTACACAGCCTGGGACCCAGTTATCTAAAGGACTGTCCATATGAATCTGCTTAGCTTTTAAGATCTTCATCCCAATTTCTGCTCTCTGGTCTCCTGCTGAATCAGACCTGTTTGGTCAGTACCAGAGACAGGGTCTTTTCTGCAGCAGCACCCAATCTATGGAACTGCCTTCCTGACTGGTAACCCCCCCCCCCAACACATTTAAGCATGCTTTCAAAAAGCTTTTGTTTCAGCAGGCATTTTTTGATTAATTTTAAACTAGATGTGCTCCAGGACTTTTTAGCTGAGCCATTTATGTTATCTTATTATACTGTGATGTTATTGTCTTTGTAGTTAATGCTTTTTAACCATTTTAGATTTTGGCAAGTCACCTTGTAAGACATTATCCTACAAGGCAGGGTATATATATAAATAATATGTATATATAAATATATACAAATAAATAATAAATATACAGACTGAGTAGATGCAAATGCAGGCAATGCTGGTCCTGAAGTAGCAACCATCCTACAAAAGCAGCTGCAGCACTCATGCAAATCCCAAGACTGCTTCCTGTCAGCCAGCTCCAAAAGTTTTAAATGAATTCCCCTCACCCTGCTGCCCAGATTGAAATTGTTCCTTTAACTGTTACCCTGCAGGACAAAGTGGTTTTAGGTACCTTACCAAGTGGGATTTCGAGATAAAGGCAGACATGATGGACCATTAGTAGTGGCCATTAAGGAAGCACCTACTGTTCACCACCCTACTAGCATACTATACAAAAACCTAGTGAAGGGTATCTTTTTGTTTTGCACAGCAGAATGGCATGATCCATAACAATAGGATTTCCCTCCTCCTGTTGGGCAACTTATGGTCCTCCAGTGGTTTTGGCCTACAACTCCCATCAGCCCTAGTTAGCATAGTCAATGGTGAGGGATGATGGGAGTTGCAGGTTAAAACATCTGGAGGGCCACAAGTTGCTCACCTCTGTATTAAACCCTTCATTTGCTCATTATAAACTATTGATGATGAAGGAGACAAACCTGAACTCAGATATTGTTTAAATCTTTACCAATTAAAGGTGTTTTAATTGTCATCAAGATTCTTGGATCTTGTTTTATAGCTCCTGTATGAGAAATTTGTTTTAGTTCACTTTTGATCAAGATTTACCCAGTTCGCACCTCCTGGAGAGAACACAGACTTGAACGCACCCTGTGGTCCAAGTCCGTACATTTCCAAGCTTGCAATGTGATTCATGGACCCCCAAAAATGTGTTTGACAGCTTGTGTACATTTGAAAAATTTGCATGAAAAAAGTGCATACTTTTGAAAAATGTACATAGATGCACTTTAATCAATGGGAGAAGAATGTGTACATTTCAAAGATGTGCAGAATTGATCTGTACATTTAGAAAAATATGCATGAATTTTTATGCAAAAAGAAAACAACAATACACACAAGACACGAGATAGAACAAGCTTTGAGGGGGAATTTCCACGAGCTCGAGTTTTGCTTGTATGCACAACCCTACGATTCGTTAAATCTGTACCCCACAAATGCTTGCTCTGCTTTCATGTTTTTATCTGGTTGGTACCAATCATACAAGGAGGCTAAATATTTATGCTTTCTCTTCCAATTTCCTCCCTACAGTCGCTGCCTTTGCACACCTAACAGCTGGCATCTGAAAGAGGTGAATGGCTCATGCTCAGGTAGGCTGACGTTTCAAGCAAGCAAAGCAGATGGAGAATTTAAGATAGCTCTTTTTTCATGTACACATCTCAAACTGTTGTGGGTTACCTCAATAAAAAGTATACATGCAAATTAAAAAAAGTGTGGTAAAGTTAAGTTTCAGAACTATCAATAATTGTACTGTAGTTTCTAAATTTGATTTTCTGTTGATATTTTGCCTTTTTTGGTAGCTCTTCCTTATTTCCCACAGGGGTGTTTTGTGTTTGTTTTATCTGTGGAGCATGTACAAGGCTGCCCTGAAACCCTACAAGATTTTTTTTTCTAAGAAAAAATGATATTGAGCCCTGAAGGCATCTCTCAGTAACCTGTATGTGTGAGTGAGGCAACCGCAATGCCATCTGTTCCATTTTCTGTGAGATGGCGGTTGCCCTGAGTGTCGGTTATTTCAGGTCCCAAAAGGCCAGGCTCATTCTGCCTTTGAGCCTTTCTTCAACCACAACAAATGCCTTGTTTTTTTCCTCCTGTTGCTGGCCAAGCTATACGGCAAAGATTGCTTCAATTATAAGATAACTTGCACTGTTCTTAAGGAGCGTTTATTTCATTTTCGTGTTGCTGAGATGAATGCCAGCTCTGTAAAAGAGGCTTTTAGAGCACTGGCTTGTATTTCCACGACTGCCTCTCATCATTTTGATTTTGCATAATGATAATGACATTTATTTACTATTTATTTTGGGTATTTAGACAGAAAAGTCTTCTGAGATGCCATCCGCCATCTGTGTACTACAAAGGGAATCCATTCCTTAGCACTAAATATTACAATTTTTTTAAAAAAATATACAGAGGCATTCCCCCCCCCCATCTAAAATTTGCATGGCTCTGTGACAGAAGCCCTCTTCAGATGTTTCCCTCATGCATTGGCCCAACATGTGAGGTGGGAGTGGGGCTTCACCAGCTAGTCCTTCCTCTGATGCCATGGTCTTGAGTAGTCCCTCCCACTGACATCCGTGCATACAGCATGAAGGTCTGTAGAGAGGGAGCCTTCACATATAGAGCTGTACGCACAAAGGCTTCCATGTAGCCTTGAACTGTATGCAATTGGGATTTCATGTTGCAGGACTGGTATCAAGGGTAGGTATGGTTGGGCACCTGCCAAGGGCCTGCACCCCAGCAGGGGACCACTGACAACAGTCCCCTGGACTTGTTTGCCCTCTTCCCCATTGCAACCTGCTTGTTCATCTGCCTCTCGTTCTGGCCCAGGCGAAGATAGTGGTGGTGAAGAGGAGCAGTAGCTGTCATTGCCTACTTGCTCACTGGCTCTTTGATTGTCAAGCAGGCAAGTGGTAGCCGTAGCAGTGATGAGAAAGAGGACGAGCAGCAACATGCAACAAGATGTTGAGTAGGGAGACTCACTGAAGGAGGGGGCCCATGGAGGATGTCATGCCCAAGGGCCCTCCAAAACCTGGATCCAGCACTGCCAGGTTGTGTCGAAGCCATTGTGCCTGCAGCTGTACACATGGAGCATGCACGCTCTACTAGAGAAGGAAGTAACCACATTGTGGCCCCTCTCTGCAACAGGCTCATCCTGGCTTCCCACGGGATCTGAGGCTCACTGACTCTCTTCCACCTCTTCAGTTATCTCTGGTTCAACTGTCCTTGGCATTTCAGCTGTGAATTCCACCACCTCCTCCTCTGAATCAGAATCTATTCCCATACCCCTTGAAGGCTCCTTTGCAGCAGCAATGGGCCCAGTCCCTATAATATCTATGTGTGGCTTCAAATGTGGAAGTTTGGACTTGCTTTTCTCTGTGTGATGCAACCCAATGTGCAGAAGACAAGAAACTTGCCTAGCAGAAGGGTTTAAGAAGCTAGCTGTGAAGCAGGAAGTCCTCACTTTGAATCTTGCTTCTGCCATTAACATACCAGGTAGCCTAAGGCAAGCCACTTCCTCTCATATTTGCAATAGGGAGATAATCATTACCTACCTTACAAGGTTGTTGTAAGGATTACAAGATAATGTATGTAACAACTGCTTCAGCCAAAACAACTTCTCATAACATGTCAACCAAAACTGTCTAGCTAGTTTCTTTTATGACAGACTGAGAAAAACAAGTCCCCAAACCTGCATCATAAACGTGTTTGGGAGTTGCATTTACAAGCAAAAAGCTGAATGAGAAGCTTGTATTTTTTAAAAAGTAAAACGAAATATTGGGAAGGGAGCATGCTTGCCTTTTAGGAAGACTGATATAATCACCATTTTGCCAACTATTAAATTATACTGGCCAGTCAAGAAATGTACTTTACAGATTGGTGTGCAGTAAAAGATACCTATAAATTTTCAGAGAAATCTTGTTAGCCATACAAGTTGTTACTCTGGGTAGATTTCTGAGTGAAGATATAGGCCTCTGAAAGGTAGAGACTGGTGGCCAATTAAGGGTGAGTTTATCATTGGTTGGGATGTAATCCGTGTCCATCAAGCGTATTCTTGAAAGTGGAGGAAGATAAACTTGCTCCCCAGGGGCAGATTATCTCAAGGATATATTCTTGTTTGGTCAGCTGAAAAATATTAAAGGATGTGTACAGAAAAATGGACTGGGAAATGATATGGCCACTTGCAGACCAATCCACCTGCATCCCATTTAAGAAATAAACCAAAGGCTTTGGTAAGCAAAAAGATACTGTGATTATTGAAATACACACACACACACACGTGCCACTGGCAGCCACTGCAGAACGCTGGCTCAGCTTGTCTAAGTGTGGAAAGCTAAGCAGGGTCAAGCCTGGTTATTTATTACTTGGATGGGAGACCCCTCCTCTAGTTTCCTGCATTGAGCAGGGGGTTGGACTCGATAGCCTTGTAGGCTCCTTCCAACTCTATGATCTATGAAATCTATGAAACAATAGAGCGGGATTAGGCAATGTGGTGCCTTTGGACACCAGTGTGCCCCAGACACCTTTCTTGGTGCCCACCAAGCTGCCCTACCCCTCACAGTTTTTTGGTGTGTGTGTGTGTGTGTGTGTGTGTGTGTTTAATTCACACATGTTCCTATTAACACACATGTTAATTGATTCTAAACGCTGAAAACTCTCCTCTCCTCTCTCTCCCTCTCTCCCTCCCTCTCTCTCTCTCTCTCTCTCAGACTTCTCAACCCTCTCCAATTCTCCCAGACAAGACTCCCCTCAGACTTCTCAACCCTCTCTCCTCTCTCTCCTCAGACTCCCCTCCTGAACAGCGCTGCCCACTGCTTATATATCACAGGCTTCACCCCCATTTCTCACTCTCTCAGCCAATCAGCAGACATCTCAACATTCCACTTTCCTCTCCCACTCCCTCCTCCCCTCACATACTTACAGCTATAACGCTGTATATTCCATGGGCAGGTGCATGACACCCTGAAACAGAAGGAGAAGAGAAATTCCTTACCTTTCCTTAAGGTGCCACTAAAGAAGATAGTAGCTGGAGGCAAGGCCTGGGGGATGACAGCAGCATGGGTGGCTATCTACTCAGCAACCGTGCATTTGCATGCTGCTGTGGCATCCCCCCCCTCCACCACTGCCTCCTGGATCCTAAAAACAAGGGCTTTGATTCTACTTTCCAAGACAGAAGCCATCATGAACTAGAAACTGAACATAATGAAGGCTCTCCTCAAGGAGACTCTATCCATTTTGATCAAGCATACTTCCAGTTCATGTTTATATATTTTTTATCATGCTGTATCAAGAACCCATCTTGATTTTATTCCAGGAATGTCAAGTCTCATGTGGTGTAAACATTTTTTGCACCTGTATCTATGTTCACCTGTCCTTTTGGTTATATTCTAATAATCAAAAACTGGGATTTGGTAAAAGAGATATGTAGTTAATGAAGTTTCTGATTTACATATTTAAAAGTGAGGAAAGTGTATGGTTAATGAGGAGGTATATTTGCAAATGGGGGAAAGAATCACCCTTTTATTTAGACTCTGTTTTGTTTCTAGGTTCTAAGATTTCAGTGGTTAAATGTAAAATCATTTTATTTCAAGTATATTTCTTCCAGTGCTGCTTGAATCCTTCCCTGCCAAGTGCCTTCCCTCCTCTTCTTTCAACTTGACAGGAGCAAGAGAGCATGTCCAAAGTATATTTTGAAATCTAGCTTTGCTGAGCTCCCTGTGGATTAGCTGCATGCATGTGTTCATGGATCTGGGGTCCTAGGTGGCTGCCTCTCACCTTCAAAATCATTTGAATGCTGTTTCCTATTCTAGATGCTGAAAATAAAATGCCAAAGTGCCATTGCCCACAACCCTCAAGCAAATTTAAATGCTGAACTCTGCTTAATATTTGAGGCATGTGACACCTGAATTAGCAGGGACTATTTACAAACCATGCTTTTGAAAATGAAGTTAAAGAAACTAGACTGGACATATCGGTTTAAGAATATTTCTAGGCTGCTCCTGCTTTGATGCTGATTGGCTTAAGGGATATGACATGTTCTAAAAAGAGAGACAATAAACATTCTCCTCAGCCTGTAATATCATCCAGGCAAAAGCATATATCTGGCACTTAATGCAAGTAGGATGATTTACACGGTTTTATCTGCTCCCAGCAATTCCTCCTGTCAGCCAGCACGAATCCTTTAGTAACCAGAGGGCCAATTAAAAAAAAACAAAAACACCTTAATTGGTGTCTTGCAAATGTATGCTTTGTGTATCCAAGTGGAATCTGGCATGCCGTAAAGCAGTAGTAGGGTGGCCACTTAAGAATTGTCAAAAAAGTTGATGTGCATCAGCAAAAAAGGGGACGCACCGGTGCATAAAATTAGCATATGCTAATTTATATATGTATATGCAAATTTAGAAATAATTATTGTAATTTAAATAGAACTACAGTACATCACACCATAGTGTGGATGGCTGTGGCCAAGTGACCTATGTGCCTGCCTGTTCAGCCTGCTGTCCAGGTGCTAATTTATTTATTTTTATTATTTATTATATTTATACCCCGCCTTTTTTCCTGCAAGGAACCCAAGGCGGCTTACATAATCCTCCTCCTCCTCTCCATTTTATCCTCACAACAACCCTGTGAGGTAGGTTAGGCTGAGAGGCAGTGACTGGCCCAAAGTCACCTAGTGAGTTTCATGGCCGAGCGGGGACTCGAACCCGGATCTCCCAAGTCCCAGTCCAACACTCTAACCACTATGCCACACTGGTTGATGATCAACTTTTCTTGTGGTTCTTTATGTTGAAACTGGAATTAGATTGCACAGACCTTCAAATAGAGTACTGTCCTATGTAAAAGAGACACACAGCCACACTAGGCAGTGGTGTGATTGCTTCAATGTGCAACTAGCTCACCGCTCAGTTCATACTGAGCATGTGCAATGTAGAACTTTTCTACATGAGGCTGTTAAACTGCTGTAACTATTTTTGGTTTTGTCGCAGAATTGAGATCCTGAGCAGGACACAAAGTGTGTTTTCTTTCTTGCTTTTGCACTAATAACTTCTAGGTGGCAGTGTGCTATAGCAGAATAGCACAATTATACAAGTGGAAAAAGCATTTTCTGTTGCTTTCGCAAATAATAGTGCATTTCCCCTGCTCTTAAAAAAACAAACAAACAAACAAAAGTGCTATTCTAAACCAGAAGCAAAACTGGAGCATCACAATGTTGTCTAAAGAACCCATAAACAACTGTGAGCAGGGAATGACAAGTGCACAATAAATGCCTAATTGTCTAAAGAACCTGTAAACAACCGTGAGTACGGAATGACAAGTTCACAATAAATGCCTTGTGTAGAAAAGCTCTTGGCCCATTCCAAAGTCTGACAGGGGGAGGGGTGTTTTGCCTCACACAACCCTCACCCACTGGTACAGCTAGGCAATTTTAGACCCTGGACCTAATGATCTTATAGGCAGGCAAAATGAGGTATCTGCCTCAGGCTGCAAATGCTGAGGGGAGGGAGGTGTTGGACATCAGAGCTTGTGTGCCATGCAGCCTGCCCTGCACTCCCTAACCCAGCCAGCTGCCCTCAGGTGCAGTGGACGATGTGGCCCCATCATCACTGTTGAAGGAAGATTCAACTGGCAGTCTGGTCAGTTACTGTACAGGGAATGGGGATGAGTGTGCCACCTTGTCCTTTGCCTCAGGCAGCAAAGTGTCTTGGGCTGGCCCTGCTTATAAGGGGCTCCTTTAGACAGCCTTATGTATTGCTTCAGTTGTGAAGCACACAACTAACATTTCTTTTTGCCCCTCAGCTACCATTCCAACTTCTTATACATTCCTGTTATAGGGTCATAGGATCATAGAGTTGGAAGGGGCCTACAAGGCCGTTGAGTCCAACTCTCTGCTCAATGCAGGAAACTAGAGGAGGGGTGGGGTCTCCCATCCAAGTAATAACCAGGCCTGATCCTGCTTAGCTTTCCACACTTAAGACAAGCTGAGCCAGCGTGAGCTTATGTTACCACCACAACCCTAATTTTTTAAAAAATATTCTGAGCATGTGCAGTTTTGCATTTTAAACTCACTTAAATCCTGGCATTATCATGACTACAGGAATAAAATGGAGTTTGCTTCTGCTGCCTGGATGCTAAACACAGTGGTCTGGTTTGCAGCCACAGTTTATTTAAACCATGGTTTGTTTTCCAACCCAGGGTTTGTCTGGCAGATAGTTGACTCCATGGGAGGCCCCATATAATTTATTCTTGAGTGAATCCCTCATTATTTATTTATTATTTGCATTTATTTATCGCCCATCTGGCCGGCAAATCTGGCTGGCATTATCTGCCCTGGGTGGTCATTTGGGGGCCCTCAGGGACTTTGGCTCCAAGGTCCAGCCCTAATTGCTTCACTGCCCTCACCTTCATTGTGGGAGCACATTGCAGAAAAGCAGCATCCACGTGACTGTGTGTGAAGGTCACCTAATAAAACTGGTGCAAAGGAATGCTATGACAAAAGTATTGATGCACCTTTTTCTAAAGGTGACCTAAGCTGACAATGTGCAGCATGTGTGGTCACTAAGAATGGGAGGTTTCACCAGTCACAATGAGATTTACATAGCCAAACATCTGTCACTGAAAGATAAATGTGAAGGTTTAATTCAGGGGAAACCTGGAGCCTTCTTAATCAACAACATGGCTTGATTACTTGAACTCATATTGTCCAACACAAACACCTATCAAGCAAATTATCTGGCATCTCAATGTATTGCACAGCAGTGTGTGTATGTGTATGTGTGTGTGTTTGAAAAACACTGGAGCAAATTATAAGCTGCTGTAAATCTTGAAGACAAAAATAAGTCTAAAAATAAAGCATTTTTATTTTTAGAGGCCCCATATAATTTATTCTTGTTTTAGACTTCATTTAAGAGAGAGAGAAGATGTTCAGATCATTTGAGGATGTGATATCTGGTTGGAACTAGGGATACATGAGAAATGCAGAATTTACCCAGTTCGCACTTCCCAGAACTGAACATAGACCCAAACACAATCCGTGGCGAAAGCCTGTACATTTCCGAGCTTGCGATGCGATCCATGGAACAACAACGAAAAAGTGTTTGAAAAATGCACATGGAAAAATGCAAACTTTTGACAAATGCATACAAGCATACAAGCATGCTTTAATAAATGGGAGGGAAATGTGCACAAAAATATGCATGAGTTTCTATGTGAAGGGGGGAAAAAGGGCTTACAACCTGATACAGATACAAGACATAATGAGTTTCAAGGTGGAATTGGGAGAACTTTGATGAGTTCAGATTTTGCTGGTTCGCACATCGCTAGGAGCATACAAGCTTTTTTTATACCTGATCAAACTACTTGTCTGTCTAACCCAGCTTTGTCTCCTCTGACTGGAAGAGGTTCTTCAGAGTCTCAGGCACAGGTCCTTCTTTTTCTTTGCTACTTGATCCTTTTGACTGGAGATGCCAGGGACTGAACCTGGGACTTCCACATGCACAGCATGTGCTTTATCACTGAGCTGTCATTACTCCCCTGAAAATTAACTTGAAATCCATAAACTAGCATCTCAAAGAACTTCATTGTTAGCAGCACAAGGATGGAAAGGGGTGGATTCAGTGGTGCTTACACAAGGGAGATTTCCAGGGGCAAATTGGGTGGAAACACATAAGGAAGCTCAACTGACCTGCCTCCTTCCAGAAACAAGCATTTCCTCTCATTTGGGGGCTTCCTCTGGGAAGCGCTAAATCTCCCTTGTGTAAGCAGCGGGTCCCTTTTGTGCTACGGAATTTGTGGGATCCACCGCTTGCAGAAGGGAATTGACAGGGCGGAAGGGAATTGGCAGGGGCATAAGAATCCCATTGGATAGAATCCCAATCCTGATGATAATGGAATATCTTATACAGTAATACCTTGGATTGCAAGTAACTTGGTTTGAGAGCGTTTTGCAAGACAAGCAAATTTTTAAATATTTATTTAATTTTTTTGGACTTGATATACAAGCGACGTCTTGCAATACAAGTAGTGTAGTACGGCTTAAATTAAAAATCTCTGTACAAATTTTTTTGGGGGAATTTCGTTTTGATATAAGAGTGTTTTGGATTACAAGCACGTTTCCGGAACGAATTATGCTCTCAATCCAAGGCATGACTGTAGAAATTTTATAAGCAAACAAACGAACAGTTCCTTTTAGAAATTCTGTTCCCATGTGCAATGTCAAAATTTACCAGGCATTGATACAAATCATGTAACTATTGTTAATAAGCATCTCTCCTCTGGGTCTTGTTAAGCACTAAATTTCACCTCTCTCCCATATGGAATTGGGAACTGGCTTTAACTTTTAGCTGCAACCTTGTAATGGAAAAGGGAAATGCATCTGTTGCTGAATGTAACTTTTACCTCTTTCCACCTCACATGTCTGTATATTTATCCCTCTTTGCATTCAGAACCATAAGCTGACCTTGTAGATTTCTTTCTATAACCCCCCCCCCCAAAAAAAAACCCAGGTTGTGGAGGCTGCCTCTGTATGTAGCTCAGTATGAACATCATTAATTTCAGCAAATCAAGCTTTCCTGGCTGTGGACTACAAATGCTTTTCTTCCTTCTGCTCTTGAATGCTCTGTGGGATTTGCAGTGATTGTGCCCTGCTTGATAGTGTTATATCGTGTCATGCTGACTTTGGAGGAACCAGTGCTTTTTTTCTGGAGAAAAAGGTACCGGAACTCTTGGATTACATTTCCTCGGGAGTAGATGGCGATTAAATTGTAATGCAATTAATAGAAGAAAAGGTGCTGGAACTCAGTTCCGGTGAGTTCCACCAGAAAAAAAGCCCTGGGAGGAACTATAGTGTAGAAGACCAATAAAGATACAGGCTGCAGCATTCAGGATAGGAATTGGCATGCAGGGAATGTAATGTTATCTCTCTATTTTCAGATTTTTCCATAGCACCTGTCATCAGAGCAGCTAAGACAACAGGGTCTCAAACTTATCTGAAGTGTGGAAACAAGTGAAGAGAGATTTAAATAATAATAATAATAATAATAATAATAATAATAATAATAATAATAATAATAATTTGCGCTCTACACCAGAGTGCAATACAATATACAAAATAAATCAAGCAATAATAATTACAATTTAACTAAAACTACATTAAAATACTTAAAATGTGCTACAATCCAAGTAAATTTAAATAAAGAACAACAATTAATTAAAACCATCAAGCAATAAAACTAAAATCACTGCAATTACCCAGTTCACACTAAGTGTAACACCTATGTCTCCAAGTTGAACAGATAGGTTTTCAGGTCACACTTGAATTTACTCAACTCCGATTCCATCCAAAGATGTAAAGGGAGAGAGTTCCACAATCATGGAGCCAAATGAGAAAATGCTCGGAGCCTAGAATTTGCCACCTTCGTCCAAGGCACTTCCAAAAACCCTGAGTCTGCAGATCGGGTTCTCCTAAGAGGTGTGTCCCATGTGACCAACTCAGCCAAATAAAGATGTTTTGAAAATTTCAGTCTCATGATGTTATGCATAATTATTAAAGCTTTGTGACCACTTTTGCTTAGAGGTTCTTATACTGATGGTTGTACTGACCAGGACATTAACTCGTTTTACAGGTTTTCTATAACCGAGAACTATAGCAATGTTAGCAACCGTTCTAAACACTATGGTGCAAGGTACTAGATGTTCTCACATTTTCCTGATGATAACGGAATAGCACCATATACACAAGTTACACACAGCGGTGCAGCTGGGTAATTTTAGACCCTGAACTTAATGGTCTTATGGGGGGGCGGTGTTAGATGGCCATGTGCATCAGGGCTGGCGCTACCGCTAGGCAAACTAGGCGGTTGCCTAGGGCGCGTGGCTGAAGAGGGCACAGAAACGCTGCGCTCCTCTTCGCTGCCGCTGCTGCCAACGGGCCGCCCCCTTGCCGCCGCCGGGCTGCCCCCCCTTGCCGCGCCACCCCCCTTGCTGCCCCCCGCCCCTACCTTCTCCGCGCCACTTCCGGAGCCCCGCCCACGCTGTTTTGGCGGGAGGAACCAGGGCAACAGGGCTTAAACAGCCCTGTTGCCCTGGTTTCTCTGGACAAAAACAGAGCGCGGGGGTCCCGTCATGTCACTTCCTCCTCGGAACAATGTTTGCTCCCCGGTGACTCTGTTGCGAAGTATTTCTGTTTCGTTCAGCAGTGCTCCTGAAGAAGATCCTTTCCAAAACATATTGGACAAAATAACGTACATTTCCATGCACCTACAGATTTCCTCCTCCTACGTTTCCTGCTGGTGTGCCTTTCTCCCCTTTCTTTTCTTCACCCTCAGAAACCAGAGCGGCGGCAAGGGCGGGGGAAGGTAGGTAGGCGGGGGTCCGGTGGCGGCGGGGGTCCAGGTGGCAGGGGGGTTGCAGAGCAGGGCTGCTTTGCTCCGGAAGCCCCCCTGGCATGAGAGGGGGGGGCGCTAAATATAATATCGCCTAGGGCGCCAAACTGCCCTGCACCGGTCCTGATGTGCATTACTTTAGTTTTGAAGCACAGTACTAAAATTTCTCTTTTCCCCTCCCTGCCATCCCATGCTTCACAAATGGCTAAAAAAACCAAAGCAAAAACCTATTTGCCATCCCTGATTTAAAAAATAAATAAATACTGCTGAGCATGTGCAGTTTTGCATTTTAAACTTACTTAGATTGTAGCACTTTTATGACTACAAGAATAAAATTGAGTTTGCTTCTTCTTCTCTGATGCTAAACACATTGGCCTTGTTTGCACCCACAATTTATTTAAACCACAGTTTGTTGTCCTACCCAGGGTTTGTCTGGCATACAATCAAGCAAACCATGGCTGGTTTTCCCAGTCTGGGGTTGTTTGTTTCCCTCCTCCATTGCCTGCTCCTTCCCTGTATCCCAGCTACCTTTGCAGCACTGCAGTACTGACATGTACAGAGCCTGGCTTTTTTTTTTTTTTTTTACTACTCTTGGTCCACTGCCTCTGTAGTCTAGGTGAAACAACCAATTAACAACCCAGGGTTCTGGGTTCACATGTAATGAGAACCAATGTTTTAGACAACCCATAGTTCACAGTCCAACAACAAAACATGGGTTCTCTTCATGGGTTTTTCATGGTTTGCAATCCATAGTTAACCCATAGTTCTGGGTTTGCATGTAACAATAACCCACAGTTCAACAAACCATGGTTAATTAAACCATGGTTTGTCATTATGTGTGAACCAGGCCATTAACTTGGAAATAAGCACCATTTTATTGTAGAAAGGGATAAGGAAGAAAAATGAAATGAGCATTTGTAACCATATACATGTCAGTTGGCTGCCCTTAACTTTAAAATGTTTTTTTAAAAAAAATTAAGAAGAAAGGATGCTGTGTTGAACAGTGTCAGCCCTCAGTGGGCCCTGGCATGCCCATGCTGGTCCAAGTGTTGAGGTAGGGCCCTTTGCCAATGCCCCATCACCTGTCACTCACTGGAGCCTCCTGGGCTGTGGGAGTCCTGGACTTCAACCCCCCTGAAGTCCAGCCCTAACTGCACCACTGGTTACACAGATTCCAAACATCTGAAAAGGGATGAAGCTGACTTCTGACCAGTGGTCATTTCCTGACTAACCTTACCTCAGTACTGAGTGGTAAAAACTACAACACCTTAGCCCTGTGGCCTACATTGTAGTTGTATATTAGACTGTAAGGTTGACAGCTCTGTGGACTATTACTTTTCACAGAACCAATTGCATTACAGTGGTGCTTTTTCTGTTTTGTTTTTAACCACACATCGCTCAAGATCATGTAATTGTTTGGGCAGATAATTTCTCATTACTAAGCATTAGGAGCTCTTTTAAAGAGCAAAACTAGCACTAGCAAGATTGGCCTTGAATGCTGTGGCAAATGATAAAAGTTTAGAACTACAGCTTGAGTGTATCTTTGAAAAAGTACTGTCAAAACACTGTTCCTTTCAACTTGCTTCTGTCACAGAGTTTTAGAATCCTAATACATAAGTAAGTAAGTAAGTAAATAAATAAGCCTTGAAACAGTTTAAAGTACAAAATGAAAACAGGGTTGACTCAAGTATCACGTGAATAAATCTTGAACTCTGTTTCACCTGAGATGGAGCCATGGATGCTCACTGGATGTGATGGCTTGAAACGGCAGAGAAGTGGCTCTCAACCTTGGGTCCCCGGATGTTGCTGGACTGCAGCACCCAGCATCCCTTGCCATTAGCCATGCTGGCTAGGTATGCTGGGAGCTGTAGGCCAGCAACATCCGGGGACCCGAGGTTGGGGACCACTACTGCGCCAGAGGGTTCCATTGGCACAAGGCCGATGGATGTGTATTAAATTTGCACAGCTGTAATGTGACCCGAGAATCTCCTGTGCTAAATTGGATATGTCAGAAAAGGAATCTCATGGCCAGATAACACATTTATCCACACCACTTGTTTTATTACCACTTTTAAATCATGTCCTGGGATTTCTTATTGTTGATTGTTAAAATTTATTTATTTATTTATTTATTTATTTATTTTATTTATGAATCGCCCATCTGGCCAGACATCCGGCCACTCTGAGCGATGTACAGTCCAATAAAACACAAGAAGGGGGGGAACACACACACACACACACACACAGTATAAAACACAATTAAAGACAGTACAAAACTTAAAAATCCTAACCCACCCCATATTCCTGCCTGATTGTTAAAATTGTGTGTGTGTGTGTGTGTGTGTTGTCTGTTTAAATGCTTATATGCAAATGGTTTTTATATTATGTACAGTAATGTATTTTTAAGGGTTTTAATCTTTGTAAACTGCCCAGGGAGCTTTGGAACGTAGGCACAAAGAAAGCTGCCTTATACTGTCAGACCCTTGGTACATCTAGCCCAGTATCGTCAACACTGACTGGCAGCAGCCAGCTGTCCAGATTTTCAGGATTCTTTCCTAGCCTTACTTGGAGATGTTGGGGATCAAACCTGGGACCTTCTGCATGCAAAGCAGGGGCTCTACCACTGAACTACAGTCCCTCCTGCACAGCTTTGGCTGTTGGTGGTATATAAATGTAATAAATGGAATGGAATGAGGACTTACAGCTGATTGTGTGAACTGGCTGCACTGAAAAGCATTGTGTCTGAGGTGGCAGCAGCTGACATGATAGTTCTGTTTGTGGCATTTAGACCTTTGATGGCTCATTTATACATGCAAGTCACCACTTGATGCCTTTGCTATCAAATGATGGTCATACAATGGCAAACCAGGCTTCAAAAAAGGAAGTATGATGTGTCCCAAAAGAATGATCTAAGAGCAGAAACACTGGTGCAGGCCCTTCCGAGGTGTCTGTCTACAAATGTGTGGATGCCTTGAATGAGCTTCATCCCATGAATAAACCCCATGCAGATGCACATTTAGTTCAAATCTTGCAATTAGACATATAGTAGTGTGGGCATTAGACAAATGTGACTGTAGCCCTATCCAGGCATTCAGCCTGCACATGTGAGGACTAAAAAGGTGGCAGAGGTGGGGACACATGTGCAAGACCTGCCCCAACATATCCCCCCCCCCCAAAGGTGGCTTTTACTTGTGTTTGCTTGAACATTCAGTAGAACCTTCTGTGTGATCAGGAACCACAGTTCATCAGGGTTCTCAAATGCATGGCGGGTTCTACTCAAGTTCACATGGACACCACTAGGAGTCCTCTACAGATCTTGCTGCCCAATGCAGCAAAGTTAGGAACAGGGAGAGCCGTGCCAGTGTGCACTGGACTGTGGGGGTGGGTGGGACTTGTAGGCCCTTGCAGGCCGCGCACCTGCGTAGGGCTTGTATGAGGATTAATTCAGTCTGTTGCTTTCATAAAACCTGTCAACTTTCACAGCAGCAGATGCACTTTAAAAAATGTGTTCTGGGGCATAGGGTGGGGGGTATTCTTGCAGATTTCACTCCACATTGAAAGTATGGGCATCATGCCCATCCCATAAAATGCCCAGCTAATGTGGCACTTGTCTACACTGTAACATGGCAGCAAGGTTTTCATGAACCCTTGCTTGGGACCAGCCCGCCATTTTGGAAATCTCTGCTGTAACTCAGAAGCTAAAAACACCACAAAACTAGTAAAAATGGACTCTGGATAGGATTGGGGGTATTTTCATGTTTAAAATGCTCAAGGATATGTTAGAAGTGGAATGGATTCCTTCAAAAGAAAGCTAAAGAGTAAGCTAAAGAAAGAGAACATTAAAGCAAAATAATATTATATTGAGCCTTAAATAGGTCTTTGACACCTGTCATGATAACCATTTGTTGCATTTTTTGGCAACTGCATGATGACTTTGATGTAAATTAATCAAGGGAGAGAAGCACTCTTCTTTCTAATAACTGAATAGTTTCCTCCTGTGGGGATAGTACTCATCAGTAGAATTTCTAGACCACATGCTACAGGGTTAACCAAACTTATCAAAAGTTAACAAATGAAGATGAAGAAGAAAACCCCCACCTCTCCAGGTTCCTCATATTATAACTTTCCTATTCTGTGCCCATGAGTAGCATAAGAAATCAAAAAACTTGGGAGCAAAATTAGTCATATAACAGAGACTCTCAGACATTAGTGCCAAATGCAGATTGCTCAGTCACATGAATTTACTTCATCAGTCAGAATGAGTGGTTGGTTCAATCGTTAATGGCATTATAATGAGGCAATGCTTACAGTTAAACTGACTCCGGCAAGTGGTAATGCCTTCAGAGGATTTTTTTAATGCATTGCAAAATGCTCCATGCTGAAAATGCATATGGCCAAAATTACTGGCATTTGCTTGTCTTGTGTAACAGATGTTTATCGATATATTTTTGATAGAGTTAGGGAATTAGAGCTGTGTACAAAAGGCCTCTTGAAATTCTCCACCTTATTTGTGGGCAGAGAAATTGGGACGATAATTTCACCACATTTCTCCGGGGGGGGGGGAGAAATTCTTCAGCAGTTTCTCACAGGTAGGGCTCACCATTGTCAGGGGTTTTAGCACAGCCTTTCTTTTTTTCTTAAGGGTTTTGGGGGTTCTTTGCACTGCCACTGCAAGTGGAATGTGGAACAACATCAACTGTGTTGGTAGCCTAGCCTCCATCTTGCATCCTCCACAATGCAGGTGAGGGGGGGCAGTCTTGTGTTCAGCTCCAGGGAAGAGGTGGAACAAGTCCTATGCCAACATGTGCCCTCCAATTTTCTGAAAGGCACCCCCCCCCCATGAAAGAGCCTTCCATTTTTCCACCTCAGTAGGAACATAGGAAGTTGCCTTATACCAAGTCAGACCTTTGGTCCATCTAGCCCAGTATCGTCAACACTGACTGGCAGTGGGTCTCCAGGGTTTCAGGCAGGAAGTTTTCCAGCCCTGTCTGAAGATGCTGGCTGGGGATTGAGCCTGGGACCTTCTATATGCAAAGCAGGGGCTCTACCACTGAGTCATGGCTCTTCTCTTCTCTTCTCTTCTCTTCGCAGGGCATTTTATAATTAATTTTGAATTTATTTTGGTGGTGGTTTTTGAGCTTATCTAATTACTGCAAGGTGGCCAAGGCAGCTGGGTGTTTACATTTTTCTTTCTATTATATATCTCTCCATTGCTTTGCAGCCTCACAGGCTGATCCTGATCTGAAAAAAGCCCTATTTAGGAATCACCTCATGATGTCTTTCCCCTGGGCTTTAATTAAAGTGTGAGAAGCTGAGGAGGCTACAGGCTGCCAGTCAGATGATTGTACAATGAAATACAGGACAAATTTGGATGGCTTCAGATGGCTTTAAAAGAGGATTGGACAAATTCATAGAAGAGAAAGCTCTCATTGGCTAATGGCTACTCATCCTGATTGACTATATACTACTGTCATAGAATTACTTGATTTGCTAAAGGCAGAGTGGTTTTCTATTTTCAGTGGACCTTCAGACCAAATAGGAAAAATTCCACAACACTACCTCCAGGATCAGAGGCAGTATGCCTATGTACACCAGTTGCCGGAGAACATGGGCAGGAGGGCGCTGTTGCACTCATGTCCTGCTTATGGGTTTCCTGTGGGCAGTTGGTTGACCACTGTGTGTGAACAGAATGCTGGACTAGTCTGATCCATCAGGGCTCTTCTTATGACATTTGCACACAGTCCTTGGCCACCTCCTAAATAGGGTAAGCACAAGAAACTGAAACCCAACCCATGAGAATTTCTCCCAAAAAATTTTTCCTTTGAATTTATTTTTGAAAGCAATTTCTTTTTTATCCAATTGAATGAGAATGGTCAAAAAAATGTGGAAGAAATTTTCAGCACAGCACTAGAAGACCACAAAAAGAATGTTCACCAAAACCTCTAAATCCAACTTAACGAACAATATATATAGTCTTTTGTCATGGGAGCTGTTGCCTTTTGGTAAAGCAATGTAATCAGTGTTGTGATGGTTAAAAACAATAAAAACATGTAAAGGAAAATGTACTAGATTGTTCTTTCCTCACTACTTTCTTTACCAGTAGTACCTGATGTGTTGCACGGAGAGGCAGTAACCATTAGCTATTTAGGTAGATATAGCACTAGAAAAAAAAATAGAATGCTACTCTTATTTCATTTGTAATAAATGAAAGTATTGTGCATGCAAACACACACTGTTTAGTTCAGACCACTGTTCAGCCATTTTTCTGGGACTATAGGACAGAAACTGCCCGATTACTGGGTCAGTCTGTTAACCAAACTAATCCAGTACTGTCTACTCTGACTGGCAGGATCTCTCCAGGATCTCAGGCAGCAGCATAACCCAACTCCAGAAGGTGTCTGTTGTGCCTCCCATTATCAGTCAAAAACTACATCTGACTTATTTCTTTTACAGTACAATCTTCTATATGTCTACTCCTAAGTAAGTCTCATTGACTTCAATGGGACTTATTCCCAGGTAAGCATGTTTAGCACTGCAGATTAATTTTCTTATCTGCTGCACTGTAGGAATTCTCCTCCACTATCGTATCCTACAACCTTCCTGGCAGGACAACCTTGGAACTGGGGGAGACCTTGGAGGAGGAGGAAGATCCTGTTTCTGGCCCTAGTGGTTGTAAGAGTCAGGGGCAGTTGGAGGATGCAGATAACCCTGCTGGACCACCCCCAGGAATGATGCCCCATGAGGCTGTGGCATTCAAAGAAGCAAAGCAGCTGGACTAATCCCATCCCTGTGCTCCAGGCTGACCAAGATAATCCACAGGATCCCAGGAATAAAGGTGGCAGCATGTCTAGACAGAAGCCCAGAGCTGGAGGCACGGGGCCCATCTGTCAGTGCATCAAATCTCCTTGAGCCCTCCCTACTCATGAAGAGGAAGCATGCTTTTGATCGGGGCACTAATGACAAGACAGGAAAGTACAGGGCAACACAACATCCCCTATAAAGCTGCTCAGTTGGATGATGCAACATCTCTTACTGTGCTGTCTGCTGGACAGCTCCCTGCTTACTGAACCTTCCTGACCCTTAAACCACAAGACTGCTGCTGGTAAGGCAGGGACTGACCTCCACAGCAGGGACAGCATGAATGGGACATCCACATACAGGGCTAAATGTGTGAGGGGAAGCGGGTCTGTGCTTCCTGGCCCTGCCCCCTAGCATCATGAGCTCTGCCCCTGACATCCATCCATCAATCATGGATGTCTACACAGTGTTCATCGAGGTGTCCCATTGCAGAGGTCTGTGCTCAACACGTGGGTGTCAGGGATGGTGGTGGTGCAGCATATGATGTTGGGCAGGGCCAGGAGATGTAGTTCTGCTTCCTCTCCACCCGTTTAGCCCTATGCATGCAGAATTTCTCAATAGGACTTTTTTCTCCTTTATTTCTATTACTGTTGGGGATAATGGAAAATCTTAACAAATGACAGTAATACCTTGGATTGCAAGCATAATTCGTTCCAGAAACGTGCTTGTAATCTAAAACACTCTTATATCAAAGCGAGTCTCTGGCGGGCATGAGCGGGGCCGATTTCGGCCCGCTACGCCCGCTCGAGGCGAGCGGTTACATCCCTACGACTTGTCTTGCAAGACCTTGCTTGTTTATCAAGTCAAAAATTTAATTTTTTTTTGCTTGTCTTGCAAAACGCTCTCAGACCAAGTTACTTGCAATCCAAGGTATTACTGTACTGGCATTAAAAACACACACACCCAGTCCTGTGTAAGTCACTAGTACAAGACCTTAGTCCTGTCAGATCTGTTATCCTGTGTGCCTTAAATTGTTTAAGGCATGCAGGCAAAGATATGTATTCACTCAGCCAGTTTGATCAAAACCCACTGTAGGATGAGACAAAATAATTCAAATCTCTCTGAAATGACAATAGAGAGCTACCTACTATGGTTTCAGACTATTTGAGGTACCGGTATTTTTGTGTCGTATGCATTTTGAATTGCAGGGGAAAGGACCAAAAACTTCATAGCATGCAATCTTCAATTGAATTACAACAGCAGCTTTGCAGAGAGCTGTCTTCTCTCAGTACGTTTTGCTTCCTTATAGACTCCTGGGGCCATAAGTAAGTTTGCATGTTTAATACCTATAGGAGAAGTAAGGAAGACTGAATTTAATGCTGACTTGGCAATGGAATTGTAGTTTAGATGATTTACTGATGGAAGAAGTATTCCTCCTCATATGAATAAAATATTCCCAGGCAAGGCACTTGGTCAAATTTTATTACTGCACTTTAAATGCAGATAATGCATGGTTACATTAACGGGTATTTCTGAATAACTGCATTATAGATGGCAGGTATGTAATTTTTTCCTTTGGTAAACAGCATAATAATGTGAGAGTGATTCAGTACAATTTCTCAGTAAACATCAAGCAACAGTGACCATATAGTACTGACAAACGTGGTACTCGCCCATTAGAGAGAGATGATTTGTCTTAATATGCAGCATTGCCTACAGTATTTAAAAGCTGCAATCCTATGGTCTCTCAGGTGTCATAGAGGCAGATCTCTCCCTCCAAGACTGGAGAGAGAGGTCCTCCCATGAAGGGGGAGATCCAACCTCCAATGCCTCTCTCTGCTCCTGTGGAAAGTTCTGGGGCTCTTGCATGGTTCCAATGGGAGGGAAATCATAAAAAATGAGGAGGAACAGGAAAAGAAAGGACAAACACCTGGCAGGGCTTTGGAGAATGTGTTTGCTCCATCTTTAGATCTCCCTGTCTCCACCAGTAGGATTGTTCTGTACTGAAGTGATCCTATGGCCCCTAGACAGCATCTAGAGCAGGGCTCTCCAACCTTGGGTCCCCAGATGTTGCTGGCCTACAGCTCCCAACATACCCAGCCAGCATGGCTAATGGCAAGGGATTCTGGGAGCTGTAGTCCAGCAACACCTGGGGACCCAAGGTTGGAGAGCCCTGATCTAGAGGGCCATAGGTTTCTTTGGATTCCCAGATCTGAGGTTAGAAAAGAACTCTGACCTTGGAGCTGGGCATCTGTGCTTGGAGCACCCTGCTGCCCTTGCAGCCAACACAGAAAGAACCATGTTGGCTGAGTCTCCAAGGTTTTAACAGCAACCTCTGAAAAGGGTAGTAGAGGGCGTTCCAGGGGGCTGGGTGGGAAGGAGACCATGTCCACCAGGATACGACATATCCTGGTGGTGCTCCAGCCTCCTTCCCTCCCCATTTGAAGCAGCTCAGCTAGATGGCCAAAATCAGCTGTCTAGCTGATTTACAGGGTGGGAGGAGCGCGGAGGCTAAGATTGCCTCCACACTCTTCTTGCCCTGCATAGGATGCCCATTATCCTCCAAGTTTGGGGGCTTATGGTTATCCCCATCAGATTGCACCCTAAGTATATTAAGTGTTTGCCTCCTTCCAGAGAGAGAAACATAGCCAAACAATTATATTTTCATGTATTGTGGATACTCACTTAAACATACACACCTCAGTCCACCAGTGAAGACCCATGTGCAGAAGCCCGTTTCCCCACATCCAGCCAGACCTGCCACATGTATCAAGATGGGTAGACATTGTGATGCTCATCAAGGTCCTAATGAACTGTTTGGGAATGTACATCCACATCTGAAGCTACTAGTTGTGTACAATGAATTATGCATGACTAGAGCTGGATTGTGGCCATGATTTGTTTTCATGAATGTAGGAAGTCATTTAACTGCATTTGTAAAATATCTGAGGAAGGGTGGGTTGTTCAGTTTTTACTCTGTGAGCTGAGTGTCAAGTTAATTTTGGACAGCCTTCATCTCCAATGATTACACTAGTAGAGCAAACTGCAGTGTTGTAGTGGGTGATGTCTGCATGCCTATTTATTTATTTATTTATTTAAAATATTTATAGGCCCCCTTTTAAGGGAAAACCTCCCAAGTTGGTGTATATGATTAAAACCATGAAGCACAATAAAACAATAATAAAATATCAAAAAGTTAACAGCATGATCTACGCAATGGCACCCAATAAACTAGCTTGGAATCAGCATTATTGCAAGTAGTTACTGGGACCTGTATACAGGGATGTCGAAGAGTCCTTGGTTTCGAGTCACGAGTCTTTGGACCCGAGTCTCGAGTCCGAGTCCGAGTCCTTGGTCCAAAATGGTGACTCACGAGTCACTCCCAAAGCTGACTCCACGAGTCCCTATTAAAATCAATGGGGGTTTTTCCCCAACAAAATAAGGCTATTTTGTTGGGAAAACCCCAAAATAACCAGACAGGCAGAGGAGGCAGGGAACCCCAAAACAGGCAGGCAGAGGCCTTTGTCTTGGACAATTCAAACTGTGGAACTGGTTAAGAAGAGACCAGGCAGGCAGAGGAGGCTGAGAACCCCAAACAGGCAGGCAGAGGCAGCCAAACCCAAAATGTCTGAAAGGCTGCATTTTAGGAAAATGATTTTTAAAAATAAACTTGCTGTACTTCCTAAAACCTATCCATGTTGCATTTGAGGAACACAATTTTGGAACACAAGTCCTTGGTCTCGAGTCCTGAGTCGAGTCTCGAGTCCCATTAAAAATATTGGGACTCAAGTCTGACTCGAGTCACAGGGGGGACTCAGTCCGACTCACGAGTCGAGTCCTCGAGTCCGAGTCCCCATCCCTGCCTGTATAACATACATAGTATTCACTCTACTATTTTCCAAGGAACTTGTTACAAAACAATCATAGGTATCCCCAACTATCTTCTCCTTTTAAAACTTTGAGACTTGGTCTATGGAACTCCCTGCCCCAGTTTTTAATAAAGTTCCCAAACAGGCTCTCACAGTTAGTGATTGTTGTCTCAGCTATACAACCTTTAACAGCTACTACCAAAATAAACACCCTGTGACTTATAGTACGTGGATTAAATATGTTTGGTTATTATCCCTAGTATGTAAGTGAGTGTTCCCCAGCCAAAGAAGCTCTCAATGGCTTTTCCTTCAAACCACATTTTCCTAAACTCCACCCCAGCCAGTCACATGTAACCAGGAACAGATGCTGTACAGCAATCTTCCTCTGCTTCCAACTCTTCCTGTTGCCATTATCTTCTAGAATGATTCTGTGGAAGTGACCACTGCTCAGACCTCTTCTTAAAACCTTCTGGTCCTGGGCTCTGCTGCCTGCTGGAAGCCTCACCAGAACGTCACAGCACAGCTTTCTGTTCCCCTCAGCAACCAATTTCCCTATTCAGATGTTCTTCTTCTTCCAGTAGTGTTCTCTCAGACTGGAAGGCTTTCTTCTTCATCAGCTCTGTTCTTCCCAGCCACCAGCTTTTTCCTAAGCAACTGCCAACCTCCAACCAACTTTTCCAACTGACTTTTTTAAAAAAAACAATATCCTGGCTAGAATCTTTGATCAATCATGTTCTTTATGAGCCCTACAAATCCAATTTGTTGAACTTCCCCTCCACCCCCACCCAATCCAAATTGTTCTTTACTATCTACCTGGTAGCTATATAAACAAAGGCAGTTCCTCCCCATAGATATTTTCAAACTGTCAACTTGAAGCCTTCCTTCCATAGCAACCGTTACCAAGGCAGCCACTACTGTCTTATGCATGATATTCAATTCACAGTAGCAAAGCCAGGCTTTTGGCCTATTCAGTTACATTGTAAACTCAGAGGTCACTTAAAGAACACAAACACTACAAAACAGGTAAAAATATAGTGTTTCTTCACAGAGAAGTACAGGTGAAAGATAGAAAAATACAGGTTTTAACAAGACATGGCAGTTTAATGTTGACTTAATTATGATTAATGTATTCAGAAAGCAATACAACTTGGGGTGTGGGTAAAATGCTGAATTTTACTTGTTTTCCTGTTTTAAAGCTCTGCTCCCAAGCTCTCCTCTTGGCTTAGTGAAGCAGGGTGGTTTTTGTATTGCGACTTCCACTTAAGACTAATCAGAATTTTACAGCTAATTAATTCCCCCCACATTTATTTGAAAACAAACATATCCACAATGACATCTAAATATGGATGTACAGCTTAAGTGTATTCCCCCCAAACCAAGCATTGCATAGGTCTACATTATTGAAAAAGAAAATTAAGGCATGCACAAGAAGGAATAATATGCAGCTGAGCCAAAATTTCTCAGGAAATAATTTTCTGAGAATTTTCCTTTTTGGGCTCCCCCAGGAGAATATTTGACAAAAGCCCCCTCCCACTTCTCTGCCTGTGAACAAGGTGGAGAATTTAAGGCATAACTGTGGATCCAGTTTTAATTAAATTTTAAAAAGTGCTATTAAGTGAAAGGGGGTTACTCCCAGGTAAGTGTGTATAGGATTGCAGCCTTCAATTCTATACACACCTACCTGGGAGTAAGCCCCATTGAACACAGTGGGACTCACTTCTGAGTAGAAATATAGGATTGTGCTGTAAGACTCTTAGTCCATTTATTTATTTATTATATTTATGAATCAGCCCATCTGGCCAGACATCAGGCCACTCTGAGCGATGTACATGTCCAATAAAACACAAGAGGGGGGTGGACACACGACACACACACACACACAGTATAAAACACAATTAAAAACAGTACAAAACTTAAAAATCCTAACCCACCCCATATTCCCGCCTGAAAAGCCACGTTTTTAATGCCCGGTGGAAAGCTAATCAAGGAAGGAGCATGGCGGAGGTCACTGGAGAGAGAGAGTTCCATAAATTGGGTGCTGCCACAGAAAAGGCCCTCCTTCTAGTCCCCACCAGCCTGGTTTCTCTGGCTGATGGGACAGGGAGAAGGCCATCCAGTGGCAGATCTTGTTGAGCGGCCTACTTGATGTTGCTGGAGGCGCTCCTTGAGATATACTGGACCGGAGCCATAAAGGGTTTTAAAGGTCAACACCAACACCTTGAATTCAGCTCGGCAAACAACTGGTAGCCAGTGCAACTCTTTGATCACTGGAGTGATGTGATCACACCGGCGGCAGCCTTTAACCAGGCGAGCTGCTGCATTCTGTACCAGCTGCAACTTCCGAACCATCTTCCAGGGTAACCCCACGTAGAGCGCATTACAGTAGTCTAGGCGAGAGGAGACCAAGGCATGAACCACTGATAGGAGCAGATGATTAGGAAGTATAGGGGCGTAACTGTCGCATCAGATGGAGCTGATACAGCGCCACCCGGCTCACAGCTGACACCTGAGCCTCCATGGACAGCTGGGAGTCTAGAATGACTCCCAAGCTGCAGACCTGATCCTTCAGGGGTAGATGTACCCCATTCAGCACCAGGTCAACATCCCCTAACCTTCCCTTGTCTCCCACCAGAAGTACCTCGGTCTTGTCGGGGTTCAGTTTCAGCATGTTCCTTCCCATCCAGCCACCTACTGCTTCCAGGCAGTTGGACAGGGTTTCAACAGCCAACCTTGGTGAGGACTTGAAGGAGAGGGAGAGCTGTGTGTCATCCGCATATTGATGACAGCGCACCCCAAACCTCCTGATGATAGCTCCCAGTGGCTTTAGGTAGATGTTAAATAACATCGGGGAGAGGATGGAACCCTGCGGCACCCCACAAGTGAGTAGCCGAGGGTCCCAAGCCTCCTCCCCAAGAACTACCCCCTGGTACCTTCCAGAGAAGAAGGATCAGAACCACTGCAATACGGTGCCTCCCATGCCCAACCCCTCCAGGCGGTCCAGGAGGATACCATGGTCAATAGCGATGCATCCAAGGCCGGGTGGCGCCCCCGACCCGATTTTCCACGGGGGCGCCGACCCGACTCGATTTTCTGAGCAGCGCGGAGAGGTTCTCCACGCCGCTCGATTGGGCTTCTCCGGCCCCGTCCATCACTTCCGAGACCGGAAATGACGCGACGGGACCTTGCGCATGCGCAGAATGCACCACAGGGGTCCAGCACACCTGCGCAGGGTTCCGTCACGTCATTTCCGGTCCCGGAAATGACACGACGGAATGGAATGGGCCACACAGGACGGCTCTCCGCAGAGAGGCGAGCCGCCCCGAAGAAAAAGGTAAGGCCTCGCCGGGCGTGCGTGGGGCCAATTTCGGCCTCGTTTTGCCCGGCGAGGCTCAATTTTACAAGCCTAGTGGTTAATGGTATCAAAAGCCACTGAGAGATCGAGGAGGACTAGAAAAGAGCATTCGCCCCTATCCAAAGCCCTCCTCATATCATCCACCAAGGCAACCAAGGCCATTTCCGTCCCATGTCCAGGCCTGAAGCCCGACTGGCACAGATCTAAATAATCGGTTTCATCCAAATGTGCCTTCAACTGAGCCCTCACCTAGCGGTGCATCTAATCCGGGTCGGCGCCTCCGAGTCGATTTTCAGGCTCGGCGCCGACCCGACTCCATTTTCTGAGTGGTGCGCTGTGCCGCTCGATCGGGCTGCTCCAGCCCGTTCGCCGCTGTCGAGACGCGACGGGACCCTGCGCAGGCGCAGAACGCGCCACAGGGGTCCAGCGTGCCTGCGCAGGGTTCCGTCGTGTCATTTCCGGTCCTGGAAGTGACGCGACGGGACGGAATGGGCTGCGCGGGTGGCTCGCCGCGGAGTGGGCGAGCCGCCCCGAAGAAAAGGTAAGGCCTCGCCAGGTGTGAGCGGGGCCAATTTCGGTCTCGTTCTGCCCCGGCGAGGCTCGATCATACAACTCTACCCCCACCACTCGCTCATCCACCAGTATGATGTAACAACATCGCTTCATTTAGTATTAACTGAGCTGAAAATTCTCAGATGAGAGAGATTTCTTTTTAACCTCTGTTGGAACTGTTAGAGAATTCTACCTCCCCTCAAGAAAATATTTGGTGGAAACACCCCTGCCCAATTTTGCCACTCACAAATATAGTAAGTTGCAACCAGACCATTAGTTAATTCAAACCAGAGTTAGCACAAACACAAACATGTTGTTAAAAAAAAGGCAATTTTATTTTAATTTTATTTGAGTTCCTTTGGTTTATTCTTTTCTTTGTTTTTGTGAAAATAGCTCAATCTTTTTTCTTGTTCACTATAGGGATTTTTCTGAAATCCCTTGTCCCACCTTACTTTAAAACTTTATGGGCAGCTTATCTTATTACCAATAAAATGATCTCTGCAAACCTCAAACTTGACATGGACTTAATATTGGGTTTAAGAATTTCGAAAAGGAAACTAAGGCAGTGCCTTAAAAGTAAATTTGATTTTGGATCCTTGGAGATCAACAAAATATCTTCAACAAGTATCAGTTCACGAAAGTCAAGCTGTTGTAAGTGATATAATTGTGCTATATTGTTTCCACAAAAAGCTTCAGTTTCATACCCTATACAATCCATTTATATGTTGACTTTCATGCCTGTGGCAGCTACATTGGGGAAAAGGGTGGGAGGCAATTCTATCCATGTTTACTCAGAAGTAAGTCCCATTGTGTTCAATATGGCTTACTCCTAGAGTAAGTGTGTTTATGACTGCATTTTGTCACCATTGAAATTATGATTCAGTAGATTGTCAAACACTTAAGAATACCCTTGTTTGGCCTATATCAGTGCTGACATATATAGGATGAATGAGGTGGAAGTTAGCTCTGCATCCCATTTTTGAACTAGGAACCACTGAAATTATACATCCCAAATCCAATGGTACTCTGCATACCAATGGATCATCATATTTGCCAGAAACTATCATCTTTTTCTATATATGTTCACATACTGTATCTTCTGCATTATACATCTTCCACATATTATAATTAATTTAACATGACACCTTAATTGCATATTATCAGTCAAAATTAAAAACACATATTTTAGCTTTAAGACCCAAGCATATAGATTTGATAGTGGAACTTTTGCTCTTACCTTACATCATCATGCATTCGTTACTGTGTACATTTTACAGGACCATCCTCCATCTGGTAACCTGTGTCCTCACTGTGGGAAGCTGTGTGGATCAAGAATTGGCCTCCACAGTCACTTACGGACCCATCGCTAGAGTCTACACAATTTTCTTTAGAATTTCCTCCTTTTAAAATCTCCTGTTTGTAAATTTTGATCCTGGAAGACAATCTTACTCGGTCACGAGTGATCGCCTGATGATGATGATGACATTTTATATATCTGCAGCTTTATCTAGTAAGGACAGAATTCAAATCCTGGCACCAAATTTTGCATCCTGACACTCTCAGATTTTCTTTTTTAAATACACTTTTCTAGCTCTCCATTTCTGTACATTGACCCAGTTCACACATCATGGTGGCAATTCCTGGGTTGCTTATCCTAGAATTTCCAGGTTGATATGTCACAAAACAAGCTAGGAATTGTGGGGTCAAGCAGCGCACGTGAGCCTTATGCTCATCATTTCTGCTTTTAATTAAATTAAACCCTATTCCTGGGTTGTTTCATGACATTTGAACCTGGAAACTGTAGGTTGTTTATGGGTTACACAACCCAGAGTTTAATCCAACAATAAACCATGGGCAATTGTTGGGTTAAGTCTGGGCTGTTTAATTCATAAACAACCTAGAGTTTCTGGGTTTGCATGTCACAAAACAACCCAGGAATGGAGCATTCCTGGTTGTTAATTAAAAGCAGAAATGATGAGTATGCAGCTCACGTGCTCTCCTCATCCCCCAATTCCTGGTTTTAAAAAGCCCAGGAATTGCCACTGTGACTCGCAAACTAGGTCATTGTAATTCAAATCAGGCTGGTTGTCAGCACCCAGCCTGGTAGGCCAAATGCTGGGTCCCACGCACTCAGGCAGAGACAATTTGGGCTGAAACCTTGTGAGTGTGTTTTGCTTTCTACCTTTGACTGGAGAAGCACTGAACTGGATGGCTGCAGCTGCCACAATCCTTATTTCCCCCAGTGCCACTATGTCAGGGCTCAGAGGCACTGTGGGGTAATAAAGATCGCAGTGGCTGCAGCCCCCTGGTTTGGCACATCCATCAATGCTAAGCAGTAAAAAGAAGTTAGAAGAATGTAGGGGGGAAATGCTACCACCTGTCACTGCAGGCGCCCTCTGCTGCCAGCTAAGCTTGTAGAGGGAGGGGCATCAACCACTTGGGGTAACAGTGAGAAGGGTCCACCAGGGCACCTTGCCCAGGGCCCTCTCAAACTTGGCACCGGTTTCATTTCAACTTGTACTGGAGCAAAGCAATATATATATATATATATATATAGAGAGAGAGAGAGAGAGAGAGAGAGAGAGAATGAACATCTTTACCAGAAGTAGCCTAACCAATGTGAACTCCGTCACTGCTTCCCACCACCTTGAGTCCATCCCATGAGATCATTCTGAATTTCCACTTTTAGGTTCCAATGCAATGAGCCTGTGAGTGGAGACTGCAGCAAAACACTAGCCCTATTCATGTGTGTAGGCTGAAATTGGAGGGAGGGCAGGGGCACACACAAGCCCCACCTCCAATGTACACACACACACACACACACACCCATTTTACTTCTGACCATCTTTTGACTTTTGCATGTTGAGTGTAAAGGTTTGAAAGAGGATTCTAAGCCTGTTCCGCTGAACAGGTTTAGAATCCCTCCCTGCAACCAGGAATCTTGATAAATGCAGCGTTCCAATCTGTACATTTGAATATGCTTAGAATACCACTTCAAAACTTTGTGCTGAATGCGTGACAATCAGAAGTGGAACAGGTATGAGCAGGGACAGTGAGTCTAGGGATGGGGCTTGCTTGCACCAAGGGTTTGCAACCCAAACTGTGGCAGCTAGATGCCCTGTAGCCGGGACCATCCTAGATATCACTGCATACATACAGGATGGCCATGATCACATGTCACAACAAGCTATCTGTTTAAAAACTGATGAGTTATCATGCACGTGCCACTGAGTTGTTCAGAGACTAAACAGCCTAACTGTTAATCCAACAACAAACCATAGGATAGCCGCTGGGTTGTTTAGCCCCGTAGCAACCCAGTGGTCTGGGTTCACACTGTCACACTCCACGACCTACAAAGGAGCTGATTGTGGATTGTGCAGTAAAAGTGGAAGAGGCAGGCATGCTGCAGGCAGTGCACCCACTCGTGCATGACAGCCCTGCATTTTTTAAATTGATAGCTTGTCGTTACATGCAAACCCACTCACTATGTTATTATATACTACAATCTTGGCTATGATATCACATGGTATCATTGCTTTGTAGGCCCAGGATTGATCACGATGACAGCAGACTGGCTCTTGACATTTCCTGAGACCAATGAACACAAAAGAAATATCAGGATGAGCTGGCTGGGTTAAAATGACCCATTAACAGTCCACAGGAGTATGTCTTCATTCACATTCACAGGGTACATCTGTAGAAAGTTTGGTGCACTAAGCCCCACTGAAAGCAATAGGACACCGTAAAGTGTGGAACTCTAATTGATTTCAGTTGGTACTTAGTCATTCCTTACTTCCTATAGATTATCCTGAGAATTTTCATATTCCATTTTATTGGATTTTAAAAACTTATTTTAAAATAAAAATAAGCCAGTGTGAGCCAGTGTGGCGTAGTGGTTAGAGTGTTGGACTGGGACTTGAGAGATCCAGGTTCTAGTCCCCGCTCGGCCATGAAACTCACTGGGTGACTTTGGACCAGTCACTAACTCTCAGCCTAACCTACCTCACAGGGTTGTTGTGAGGATAAAGAGGAGGAGGATTCTGTAAGCCGCCTTGGGTTCCTTTCAGGAAAAAAGGCAGGGTATAAATGTAATAAATAATAATAATAATTGACAAAACAAAAGAAAGAAAAAAAGTGGCTACATAGATTTGAATACGGTATATCAATATATTGGTGAATAAGATGCAACCTGAGATCCATTGATGCATCAGATACAGATGCCAAAGCAGAGAGCCATTGATTAGGCAAAATGGGATAATCCAGTTCCCTATTCCATTTCTGCTTAAGGCCCTGTATATCATATTTATTCACCAATAATAAGTATTTTAGACCTGGATCATAGGTTGATTTGCCTGATTGGTCTCAATAAGTGCTTCCAATAGCAAGGGAGATGCTGAAACTGTAAAAGCAGCAGGGCCAAACCGAGATACTAACAAATGTTGTAATTGCAAGTATTGCCATTCAGCCATAGCTGGCAAAACATACGTATCATGTAAAATAGAGAACAATAAAAACTCATCATTGGCACCCCCCAGTTGCTCCAAGGTAAAAATCACCTTATCCGTCTATGTCTCCCACAAAAACATTTTCTCACCAATTTTTAGATCTGGATTGCCTCATAAAGTCAATTTAGCATGAGAAAATGGAATGGATCAAAGTGTAATTGACGTGACATTACATGCAACACATCTCTAAAAGTAGCAACTGTGGGAGAAACCTTACCCACTGTGGTATGCCTAGAACCTAATGCCATAGATTTAGAGAGCAGAACCAGACAAGAAGATTCCAAAATTGACCAAGGTGGAAGATGCGATGTATAATGGGAGAGACCAAAATTCAGTACAAGTCAACAGATAAGCCCAATGAGATAGAGCAAGATATGGAAAATGAAATTCACCTCCTTTAACTGGACGTTGCATTCTTTTGAAAAGGCAGCAAACATTCATAAAACAACAGACACCAGCAATAAAACTACCTACAGCATAATTGCAGCTACAGAGCAAACCAGTCCAGTAAAACATAGTCAAGGGAAGGCAGAGTAAACAAGTAGGTCTTCAGGGCCTTCCTAAAAGCCTGTGGTGATGGGGCCTGACAATGGCAGGTGTGGGGCCACTGCGGAAAAGGCCTTCTCTCATTACTTGCCCACCTAACTGACCTCAAAAGTGGGCAGGTGAGAAGGTTGTCTGTTACTGATCTTAAAGTGCAGCCACTTAAAGTGGGTGAAGCACTTTAACCTGGGCTGTCAGAAACAGACTGTTAACCAGTGCAGCTGGTTATTTGATCTGACTGCCTTGCCATTCCATTTTATTGTTAATAAACTTTATACATTTAAAGATCCATCATTATTTCTAATTCATCTCTAACCTCTTCGATGCTATTATGCCAAATACAAAAGAAACTTCAATCAAGATTATTTCTGAGGTTTTCCTAAAACAAATAATCTCCTCATGGATATTTTATAACTGAGAGCACAAGTGAAAAAGAGTATACCATTAATTCCAGAGACTTAGCTGGGATAGCAGCTAGTGCTTAACATGAAAAATATTCACATTCTCCTTTTGTATTATCATTTCAATGTATTCATGCTGCCATCTCATCACACAGTAGTTGTTATTCATCTGAATGACATCACCATGAACTACGTTTGTTTTAAGCTGGCTTTCTTCAAGCAAGATTTATTTTTTTTTAAATCTGCTTTCATTTTCATTTTGGGCTCTACTCTAGAAACGTAAGCAGTTTTGTTCTGCTACATATTATATATGTATAAAAAGCATTTTTATGCTGCTCTTCAGCCCAAAAGGCATCTGGAGTGGCTTACATACAGTCAATAAAAACAAGACAGTCCCTGCCCGCAGGCTTGCCATCTTAAAATGCATGACACAAAAGGAAAAAGAGATGAGGAGGGAAGAGGAAAAATGCAACTGGTCTATCAGCAGAGATGGTGAATGGCCCTGCTTCCCATCTCATTTCCCTCTGATGAAGCCTGATGGAATGGCTGCTGCAGGTGACCATTGAGGAAGGAGCCTGATGGAGGTGGCCGTTCAGCAGGGCTTCTTCTGATAGCTGCTGAACTAGATTTATTCTTCTAATCTGAATTATTGTTTAGGCTGGTCTAGTCTGATACAGTTCTTCTGGAAAGTCACCCAACTTCTACATTCACCCTAGTCCACCCAAAACTCAGGGTGGATATTGGTTTTTGCTCCTTGTCCATGAAATTTTATTTTGAAATAAAGTTTTTTTTAAAAAGGCAACAAAAAAGAACATACATATTAATATAACTAGATCACTAAAGAAATAAATAACTAATTATAATTCTTATTCTATCACTGATATGCTTGTGGAACAGAAAACAACCTAAGTAGAATCCCACTATCTAATGAAAGAATGAAAATACAAATTATATAGAATATTTAATGGATGTGTATGTATTATTATTTTTGTGTGTGTGTAGCTGGCTGGGGCATGCTGGGTGTTGTAGGCCTTTTTTCTGTCTAAACTTGCATAGTATTGTGCCTTTAGTCAGAAAAAATATAGGCGACTTTACTTGGTTGGCATTTGACCAAACGTTTGAAGGGCATCCACACAGGAAATGAATGGAAACCATGGTGCCATGATACCTTGCTTAAAATCAGGATTCCTTGCTTGCTAAACTAGCTGAATAAGTTTATACATAATCATAGTCTCCCAAATTTTATCAAAACTATTGCTGCTCTTGTCAATACTGATAGGAGAACCTATGCTCAGATTATTTGTGACCTATGGCCTTGTGCTGGTACAACAGTCATTAAACCCAATCTTGGACATTAGATGCAAAAAAAACCCCAGACAGGACACAGAGTTCTATGCCTCTTTCCCCTCACTTTTCAAAACTGAAAATGAATACTCTATCCTCTTCTCCCCCACTTCTTTCTGCATCCATTTCCCCCCCTTTCCTTGCTTCTGGTCTCTTTTTCCTTCTTCTATTTCTGCTCTGTTTCTTCTATTTCCCCTGTGCCTTGCTGAGATAGAGGGGGAGCAAAGTAAGCAATTGCACTTCATTTCAGGACTTTATTTACTTTGTTTAAAAAAATTAAATCCCAGAAGCATACAACAGATATTTCACTGTTCAAATTTACTCATTCGGCAAGAATCCAGACTGGCTATGACCTTCCTACATACCAGCTTCCTGGTTTCCCCTTAGCAGCAGAACATCCCAGAAAAGAAGGAATTATGTGACATGAACAATCCCCCATGGATTCCCCGGGTATCCTAGCACACATTCATTCCTTTCCCAACTGGCATGAGAGTGGATGTTGTGGGCTCAAAAGATGCTGTTTGATCTGGGTTGGGTGATGCTTCTGCTTTAGTGCTAACATGTCAAGCCAGGGCCTCAAGAAGTAGCCATATCATAACATACACATATTTCAACCATTCTATTTCTGATATGGTCCAGTTCTTTCATGGGCTTGTATCACATAAGACTATTTTTGGGATTGATTTGTTTGGAAGTGCCCCCATGCCCAGTTCTCCATGCAAGTGGAAAATGTACACATCAAGAAGGTTTTTTTAGCCTTTCTTAGTGATGGCACTTTTGAAGAAGTGATCCCATGAGTGCATTCTTAAGTGTTACAGGCCCATGAGATAACAGTGCCATACATCTGTCTAAAGCAGGGATGCGCAACTTCCAGGGGTTGGGGGGGCAATTGTCCCCCTGCAGCTCCACTGCCATGGGAACACCACCAAATTTGAAACAGAAGTTCACTGGCAAAAAAATCCCCTGCAATTTTGTTTTAAACAATTATCACAGGGAGCACACTCCTTTTTCCCCAAAACAAAATCGCTGTTTTGGGTTGTGTGTGTTTTTTACTGCTGCTGCTGCTGCATTGTTAAATTTTGGCAGCAAATTTGGTGGCACAGCAGTGAGGGAGAGCAGGAGTCACAAGTGGGGGCCACATGTGGCCTGCAGGCCATGAGTTGCCCACCTTCGGTCTAAAGGTTTGAATCAACTCTTATGGGCAATAATTGTACATGAGGTAAATACGGGCAGTCCTGCTACTCCCAGTATTCCCCAGCCAGCCATGCTAGCTCAGGAATGCTGGGAGTGATAGGGCTTTTTTCCCCGGTCTAAACATGCATAAGATTACACCTTTAGGCTTCCTATACCTAGTGTCCTGGGAGTAAGCCCCATTTAACTCAATGGAACATGCATTTGAGTTGACATGCATAAGATTGCACTGTTGAGGAGGACGGGTTTCTATTGCCCTATTTCACCTTTGACCCTAACTATGGGCCAGAATGAAAGTGAGTCATACATATAATAGTTGTTTTGTTTTGCTTTTTGCTTTCAGACCAGTTGATATCTGTTCCAGAGAACATTCAGAAAGGAAATCCCTTCGTTTCCTTTGTGGCTCTAAACCAAACTGTCCATTCCAAATGATAATTTGTGCTGCTGAGTTTCTTTTCAAACCATAATGAAAACACATCATATGAACAAATGAATGAACCACACAGAAATCAAGAGCAATAAACTCTGATCTACACAATTTCCTATATATGGGTAGAAGGATTTAAAAAATAATAATACTCCTGACTAGCTCAGGGAATAATTAACAATTAACTCACCAGGGAAATTTAAACTGAAAAAAAGTGCCAGAAAATATTGTATTTCTTCCCCCCCCCCCAGGCAATTTCAAATATGAATAATTGGAGTGCCATCTGCTAGTGGGACATAAACTTACATTTGAGTTCTGTCACTTAGCATGGATTAAGATAAGAGTAATAATGTATGCTAATGGAAGAAGATGAGACTGATTTTTCTGGCAGAGCATTGACTGAAATGTATATATATTTTTCCTAGCTGAAGTTACAAGATGGAGATTACAAGATTAATCAAAGTTAGTTTGCCTGCCTGCCTCTGGTCTTTGGGGTTGCTTCCAACCTAAAAAGAAAGCAGGTTGCAGAATGCAGTGTGTGGTGGTGGTGTGATTGTGTCTTATTTTGTTTGTTTATTGGTAGGAAGACTTGCACCACCACCCCTTGCCTCTTCCAGAATGAAAGCACTCAAGGCAATTTACATGCAACCAATAACATTATGGAGAGATGCCCTCTTGTTTTCCCATAAAGCAGGGGTGGGCACCATGCAACCTGTGGGCCTCAAGCACCCCCATTTGCCTTGCCACGGACAGCACTAAAATTCTACTCTAAGTATGACTAGATCTGAATCCAACCCATATTGTTTTTATTTATACTTTTTTGTCTTAAATTAATACTTAAATAATCTTACTGTTAAAATGTATGCTATCATTGTATAAAATGATGATGACACCATATGAGGTCAGTCATTTCCCCTTCAAACCATGTTTCCCAACAAGGTTTTATATGTTTCCAATTAATTTCTGTTAGTTTATTTTCATTTTTTATTTATACATTTATTTTTATTTATAACTGTAAATATACGGCGTTTCAGTTTAGTTTAGTCTATTTCCTTCACTACAAAGACCATCCCCATAGAGTTGCCAGTCTACTCCTTGCCAATCTACTCCAAATTATCTAGCAATCTACCAGTAGATCCCAATCTAACTTTTGACTACCTCTGCTATGTGTTATGAAAAAGATGTCCAAAACATAGAGATGCCAGGAAATTTACATGAGGCAGTGGAGGGATTACTGTCTCATTAGCTTTTCATAATCACGAGGGCTACAAACTTTAATTGATTTAGGGTACAATCCTATCCATTGCGCCCTTGATATTAGTAAACTCCCAAACTTGGAGGTTTATGAGCAGCCAAAGCAGAGTGGGAGGAGCAGTGGAGGAGATCTCCACCTCCGTGCACTCCCCACACTGCATTTCAGCTAGTGGCCATTTTCAACTATCTAGCTGAGGCACTTTGGAGGGGGAGGGAAGGAGGCTGGAGCGCCATCAGGATATTTCATATTCTGGTGGCTCCAGTATCCTCCCCTCCCTGCCCTCTCCAGAATGCCCCCTTTACCCCCCTCTCTGAGTTTGCTTTCCCAGCCTCAGAGGAGCAGCTGTCATGGTCCTTTCTACACTGGCTGCGAGGAGGGGAAAAGGGTATTGGAGCGTGGATTCCCAGCTCCGAGGTTGGAGCTCTGTTTCTGAGCTCGGAATCTGAATTATCCTATGCCCCCCTCCCCCAAACAATGTCTAGGGGCCAGAGGATCACTTTCTTATTGATTTTTTGTGGCTAAGGCTTTAATCTCATATTAACATTTAAAATCCTCCAAATACTTGCTGGGGCTCATAAGAAGACAGCTCTTCTTCCTTCTTACTGTGGTGATAATTTTTGCTTATCAAATTTGTAAGCTCTGATGTTTCATCAAAGCTGATCTATTCCTTTGGGATCCTCGAAAGGTTACCTTCACTGAAGTGTTGCAATATGTACATTCATTTAATTTAAATCAATCAGTTGATCAATTGTTAAAGGGTCAGACATGGATAACTGATTTTTTAAATCTTTAATTGGCTAACAGCCTTTAATGTTTATGTGTTCTCTGTGGTATATTGGCAATTCAGCTGATATTTAGAAAACCAAATCTGTACTCAATTTTCTGCTTGATTATGCAAGTTTTCTTAACATTCTTTATGAGGATTCACAAAGTCACTTTTTTGACTCCCTTCAAATTTTTTTTTAAAAACTGTCTCTAGTCTGGGCGAGCCTGAACTTACAAGCTAGACCTGCTTTTTTCTTTTCTTCCCCTATCACAGCTTGCTATGAGTATATACCAGCCTTCTCCAACTGGACACCCCAAAGTGTTGGACTACAACCCCAACATCCCCAGCTAGCATAAGCCATTGGCTGTGCTGGCTGGGGATGTTGGGGGTTGTAGTCCAACACACCTGGAGGGTGCCATATAGTGTGCATTGTCTCTTCAGCAAGGAATTAATACGAGAGCACCTCCACACATTGCCCATGTGAATGGGCATCACACACGGTTACTTGGAAGGGGGCCACGCTACTGGCCCCAGCTCAATGTCAGACACATTGCCTGGCCCTTCCTCCAGATGTTGAGGCATTAGCATGGCCATTTGCAGTGGAGGCCTACATGCAAGCAGCTGCTTGGGTATAGGGCTTCCTCGCAGTTGGGGCATTCGGTTGTGTCATTGTCCCAATCGCTTGGAAACCTGCATGCGAGCAGCTATTCGCACATAGGCTTCTTCACTGCAGACGTGATCATACTAACATGTGAATGTCTGGAGGCATAGCCAGCTGGCCACATGATGCCAGTACAGGGCCAGGAAGGCAGCCCCACTCCCCAGTAATTGTTTAATGCCCCCTTCACCCAAATGATGCATGAAAGGGGACTAAGGATGTGTGAAACTCTAGGAGGAAACCCTTCTTGAAATCAGGATCAATTCCAGATTTGACCCTCCCTGCCCCACTGGCAAAGTACCCTCTGGTGGCCTCCCCTCCTACATAAGTGGGCCTGCCTGGCAACAGCTGTGGGCACAAGCAGCAGCTGTGCTCTGATGAAAACCAGGCAGATGGGTCTGGGAATTGCTGCCATTTTAATTTCCAAGAATGCACAGTGTCAGACACTGTGTTGGAGGCATTGACTGGGTTTGGTCATCACACTGCAGCTCATTGTGGGTTATTTAAAACTGCATATTTTGAATATGCAATACCTGCTTGGGGGTTCTTGCATTGTGTGAACTCAGCAAGCATGGGTTTTGCAAGGTTTAAACAACACTTGCATAACCCTAAAACAGACCATGAGTTATGCAAGGGTTCTTTAAACCTCATAACACATGCTTGCTGGGTTCGCACTACGCGACAACCCCCGAGCAGGTATTGCATATTCAAAATGGTGACCACATGTGCCCCACATGTGCCAGAGCTTCACCCCATGGTGGGTTGTTGTGTCATGCAAACAGTCCTGTTGTGGGGTATTTAAATTGTAGCTCCTACACCCAACCACCCAATGCTCACTGGAGTACTAAGCGGGGGGGACGACCCACACTATTTGAAAGGGGGCATTTAAAAGGGCTTGCTTGAAACCAGTCCAGCCCAGAGCAATGCATTTGTGTAGGACAGCCATCCGCAATGTGGTGCCCTCCAGATGTGTTGGGTTTCAACTCCCACTATTCTGGGAGTTGTAATCCAACACATCTGGAGGGCACAACATTGGGGAAGGCTGGTGTGGAAGTTACACAATGAAAGAGGAATGAGGGGAATAGTCTTCATAGGCACAGAAAATAATGGGCATATACAATAGTCTTCATAGGCATATACAAAAATAATGCAGAAAAGAGCAACTGAAATTGGAGCAACTCCTCTATGAGGAAAGGTAACTACATCTGGGGCTGTTTAGCTTAGAAAAAAGGTGAGTGAGGGGAGACATGATAGAGGTGTACAAAATTATGCACGGTGTGGAGAAAGTGGATAGGGAAACATTTTTCTTCCTCTCCCGTATACTGGAACCTGGGGTCATCTCGTGAAGCTGATTGGTGGGAAATTCAGGACAGATAAAAGGAAGTACTTTTTCACACAGTGCATAGTTAAACTATGGAATTTGCTACCACAAGATGTAGTGATGGCCATCAAGTTGGATGGCTTTAAAGGGGGCTTGCACAAATTCATGAAGGAGAAGGTTATCAATGGCTACTACTCATGATGGCTGTATATTACCTCCAGTTTCAGAGGCAGCATGCCTCTGTATACAGGTTGCTGGGGAGCACAAGTGGGCAGGTGCTATTGCACTCATGTCCTACTTGCGAGTTTTCCACAGGCAGCTAGTTGGCCACAGAATGTTGGACTAGATGGACCATGGTCTGATCCAGCATGGCTCTTTTTATGTTCTTATACCAGATACTTTTTTTGTTTTATTGAGATAACTGAAGTGCCAGCTGAGTACTGGATGAGGGAGAAGGGAAGAAGCAATGGAAAAAATAAATTATAGATGGAAAACCGTACAGTAACCTGCACATCAGGCAAAGCTCATAGCAACCCTCTGGATGTGCTGTACAAGTGAGGATGCAGCAAAAATGGCTGCAGTGACAAAGGAAAAAGAATTATTTTCCTTGGTAAGTACCGTATTTTTCCATCTATAAGACGCCCCCATGTATAAGACGCCCCCACTGGGCAGTTTCACAACTGCGCGGTTCTCTCCTTGGCTTACTTCTGTATATAAGACGACCCTCAATTTTTTAGTCTAACAATTTTAGGAAAAAGCATAGTCTTATACATGGAAAAATACTGTATCCATCTAGTTGAGCAAGAAGAGCAAAGGAGGATTTGGGGGTGAGTGAAAATTGGTGGGGGACCTGGCAGAATTTCTTGACACCTTCCAGCTAAACAGATATATTTATTCCCCATGGCATGGTGCAGCAATGTATTTCTTATTTTATTTATTTATTTAAATTTATTTTGAGGCTGCATTTAAAGGTAGAACCCTCTCATCTAGAATAAATTGCCATCACACCACCTTTAATGGAGACTATTTAAAAGAGGCTGCTTAAACATCTGTAAGATGTTTTTGGCTGCTTTAGGCTATTAAAATACTGACTCAGATCAGTAGATAGGTAGGGATGCATTAGGTTCTAGGTAAATATTTATATGCTTGAGGCAGTTCCTTACTGAGTGGACATGCACTTCTATCGCATGCCCTAAGCAGCAAGCACCATTTCCCTGTCTGACTGCTTCCATTGAAAGGGTTTGAATCTGCTTCACAAGTTTGTGCCCCAAAGGTGTTATTTGAAAGCCCAAGATATGTAGGCTGTGGGTAAAACTTATGCAGTTTAGTTAATGGAAGTGGCTCATGTATCTTGTTGCGAGTGTATGGGTGAGATAAAGAAGAGTCAGACACAGAGTATATGGTTTCAAATCAGGGCCACATTTATTGAATTGAAGATCTGTGAAGGGCGAAGTGCGGTACTAACCTAGCCCGGCCATTGGCCGGGAAAAAACCAATATTTGGGCAAATACATCCTAACCGCACCGGAGGCGGGTTGGTCCGCCCCCGGCCAGTTGCCCTCCATGTGGAGCTGGAGGGCTTTACCATCGTCGCCTTACTTTGACGCCTCCAGGCACCCAATGTAGGCGAGAAAGGCAAAACCCCAAAGACGTCCCAATCTCCCTCCTGGCAAGCCTCAGGGCATTAGCGAGGGCAGCCTTGGGTAAACGTCAGTCACCTTGAAAGGTGCCACTGGATGATCACCATAAGCTTAAGCCATACTGCCTAATCCCGCACTTCCCGCCACAGAGAGAGACAAGCTATCGCTTAGTCGAATCTCCCCCACCTGCCCGATAAACAAGCGAGCAGGGTCCTTCGCAGATCTCCAATATTATTCTCATTATCTACACCGGATAGGTGAACCCCATCAAGGCGAACCCCATCTGGGTGATACAGCTCCCTCCGGGCCAAGGATATTGTGGGATGGGGAATACAAAACCCAATCCCTCCTACGGCCCTACAAATCTCGCCGTTCACTTTTCTAACCGCTCTGTTCAAGGCCTTGGGCCAACTGAAACACGGTATCATGAACGACCAAGGATCAGGACTCCCAGCCATCATTGCCGTATGTATGCCATATGATATGACACCTGCAAAATCAGGGCCTTGCCTTTTGACAAGCCCAAATCATTCCCCCCCAAATGGGGACCAGGACATCTGGGGGGAAGAACACTGGTCAGTTCAGAACAAAATGTGGAGGAGGTTCTGCCATCTCATGCCGCGGCGACCCATCCATTGGACGTCCGCCAAAGGCTCAACCTCCAGGAACTCCCAGCCGTATGTATGCCATATTGCATGACACCTGTAAAATCAGGGCCTTGCCTTTCGACAAGCCCAAATCATTCCCCCCCAAATGGGGACCAGGACATCTGGGGGGAAGAACACTGGTCAGTTCAGAACAAAATGTGGAGGAGGTTCTGCCATCTCATGCCGCAGCGACCCATCCATTGGACGTCCGCCAAAGGCTCAACCTCCAGGAACTCCCAGCCGTATGTATGCCATATTGCATGACACCTGTAAAATCAGGGCCTTGCCTTTCGACAAGCCCAATACTTCCCCCAAAATGGGTACCAGGCTATCTGGGGGGAAGAACACTGGTCAGTCCAGAACAAAGTGTGGAGGAGGTCGTCCGCTGAAGGCTCAACAGCCAGGAAGCCCGACATGGCAGTTCGTCCTGCCGCCCAGTAAATCATACTGTGCCCACAGATCAACACACGGAGAGTCCTGCCTCCACCCCGGTGACCTGGAAGAGAAACACAGCCCACGGCAGTACCATCAAGGCAATTTTTTGACGTACCATTAAGGAAATTTTCGCACCTAGGACCAGTATGACTGGGACCTCCGAAAACCCCAGTTTGCCCACAGTGGATGCGACACCAATCTGTATGGAGTGGGCTCAGAAACCCAAATGTGCCAGGCCATGGAATGGGCTCAGAAACCCAAATGTGCCAGGCCCAAGTCCACGAGAGCAGACCTCGTCACTGAACAAAAGCGAATTAGTCAATGGCTAGCCATCTTGACGACAAAACAGCCTACCCTCAGCGAGTCCACGGCCAGCCACAAATGTGTGCAAAGGGGCAAGGCATCCTGCTGACAAAACAGACTGCCTTCAGCAAGTCCACATCCCACCATGAATAGGTGTAGCTCTGTTATTGATCCCGCATGTAACAGGATGATAGACCCTCCACCCAACTGGTCATGAAATAAGACCATCTGGCAAGGAGAATGGCAAACTGTAGGCCCACGGGGCAGGGCCCGACATCTCTGCCTCTGCCCCCAGGCTCTGAGCAGAATATTGTGCTTTAAAGCGTGCGACGTAAGCGCCCAGACAAGGACATAACTCTGGAGTTCTTAGAGGACATAGTGTTCAGTATCTGCACTGTAGCCTGATTGTCACACAAAATTGTACAACCGAGTCAGCCAAGAGGTCTGCCAAGAGTGCACAACCAGGGGAATAACCCTGCCAGCACAATTTGAGATGGCCAACCAGGCCTTGTAATTGGCGTAGAAATACGCCTAATTAGGTCTACTATTTTTCGCTAGAGAGGTGGGAATACTGCTGCACTGAATCCCAACTCTATATAGGAAAAACCGAGTGTAGAAACAGGCCATGGTACCAACTCTATACAGGAAAAACTGAGTGTAGAAACAGGCAATGGTACCACCAAATCAAACGCCAATTCACAAAAAGGCCTTAGGACAAATAATCTAATAGTGGACAACCTGTTCGAGGCCCGTCCCCTTCCGTCAGGCCAATTGAATGATAAATTTTCTGCCCCGGAAACAGTACCCAAGAAGGTCAAAATCCTCTGAGTGGACAGGCAGCAGCTTAAATGCTGGTTTAATATGGCATTCTTCCATCAAGACCCCAGGACCACAGGAACGGATCATGCGAAACTCACCCATGGCCTTCTTTGGGAACTATTCCCAAGGCGATATGCGCAGGGAGGGGATGGGCCATGAGGAAATGGGCCCAAACCCTTCCCGCTGCCACTTCTTTGTCAATTTCAGATTGGACTATGTACTCTGCGCCTCAATTACCCGCCTTGGCAAATTAACTGGGCTGGGGCCCTTTAGGAGGTGGGTGCTGGCCTGTATGGACACTCAGCACAAGCCACCCCTAATGGGAGATGAGAAGGAAAAGCTCAGTGTCTCGCGCACCACACACACACTGGGGGCCTGTAAATGCGAAATGTACATAACTCAGACTGCGCGGCAGAGGCTCCCCATCTTGATGTCTACGTGCCCCAGCAATTCGTATGAATTACAATGCAAATGCAAACATAGCCATGAGCCACCCCTCTCGTCTCCCTGGGCTAAGCAAAGTTAATCATGACTGGCCACTGGAGGGGGGGGGAAGAATCCACACTGCTGGTGTGGCTTCTGGTTTCTGTTGTTGTTGGGTTTTGCACGTGAAGAAGCACGGGCCAGGGCTACCTGCTGAGGCAAGCCCTGGAGAAAGCCCAGGCAAAGAGTGAGTAACTGTGTAGTCACGGGACAAGCTTTGTTATTTTGTAGCTCTACTGTGTAGGAGCCAAAGTGTCTTTTTAACTCTCAGTGGTGAGCCTGTTTGTGTGAATGGCCATGTTGGCATGCTATTGTGTGGGTAGCACTCACCACTCCCTGGGGAACCGCCCGCATTGTTGGATGTATCCGCATATGCGTAGTCACAAGGCCGAGAAATCTAAGCGTGCACTATTTCAACAAATTCTTGGTCTCAAGGCAGTGAAGGTGATTCAACTGATGGTGGCTTCTATTTCTTCTAAGCATGCTGAAAATGAATGCATAACATTATAGTATGATCTGCTACGCGTAGAGAGGCCCTGCCCTGACCGCCCCTTTTTGTCAACCCTTGAAGCGTCAAGGTCCTCTTCATCTGAAGAGGAAACACGAGTCGGTGGCGGACGCTTTGATGGTTGCCTAGGGGCCCGTCCCTTGCACTCCTTGCCACATTGATTTTTCTTGGGAGGCATCTGAACCGGGACTTCAACTGGAATATCAAGAGAAATTGATGAGAGTAACGAGCAAAATTACGGAAGTAGCACGCTGCTTAACTAGCACGCTGCTTAACTCTCACGCTCAAACAAGCTGTGCCAGAACAATAATGCACAGTAACATTAAAACGAGAGAGAAAAATAAATAAATATTTATTTTATTATTATTATTATTATTATTATTATTATTATTATTATTATTATTATTATTATTCTACAAGGAACCCAAGGCGGTTTACATAATCTTCAAGCTCTCCATTTTATCCTCACAACAACCCTGTGAGGCAGGCCAGGCCGAGAGTCAGTGACTGGCACAAAGTCAAAGTGATGATGATTCGTTTGATTTCATAGATTATAGAGTTGGAAGGAGCCTTGCTCAATGCAGGAAACTAGAGGAGGGGTCTCCCATCCAAGTAAATAACCTGGCCTGACCCTGCTTAGCTTTCTACGCTCAGACAAGCTGAGCCAGCATAAGCCACAGGCCTGTCTTCCCAGCGAGTTTCATGGCCGAGCGGGGACTAGAACCCAGTCCAACACTCTAACCACTACACCACACTTAACCACAATTGATTAAACTGATTAAAATTAAATTGATTAAAATTGATTTAAGTTAATGGAATAAATTGATTAAACTGATTAGACTTGATTTAAATTATCGAAATAAATTGATAACTTTTGACTTAAATTATCTTTCCATGCTCAGACAGCTGATCCAGCATCAGCCACAGGCCTGTTCAACCTTAATTAATTTCATTAATCAATTTAATAACATTAATTAATTCAACAGTATTAAATTTTATTTAATAATAAAACAAAATAACATCAATCAATTAATTTAATATCATTAATTAAATCAATATTAAATTTTATTTACTAATAAAATAAAATTAAATAACATTCAATTAAATGGGCGCCGGTGATGACAGCCGCTCAACGTCCTGGCTAAGGCCAGGCGGCAGTGCAATGGCCAGAGAGGCGGCCGGCCACGTGGCGCAGCGGCCAGGCCCGGTCAGACTCTAATGGCGCCACCGCACAAAACAGCTTAGCGAACGCCAACAGCTGAAAGGCGGCCGCTGAAGTTCAATTCTTCTGCGACGAAGGTAACAGCTGTTCGACACCGCCCGTGCAGCAGCCGAGGCACCCAACGCCGAACTCTGGCCCGCAAAGAATTAGCTGCTCTGCGCGGCACAAGGCGTCCGGCCACGTGGCGCCGCGGCAGCAAACCTCAGCCGATCTACGGCTAACTCAAAGACGCCGCAGCGAGCCCCGGCTGATTTCAGGCAACATAGCCCGGCCGCGCTACGGGCCTGCCGAGCAGCTCAGCGTCACGGCAACCAATCCCCGGCAATCGCGCGAGGATCAGCTGTTCGTCGCAGCCGCAGCAAGCCCCGGCCGATTTCCGGCAACATAGCCCGGCCGCGCTACGGGCCTGCCGAGCAGCTTGGCGTCACGGCAACCAATCCCTGGCAATCGCGAGAGGATCAGCTGCTCGTCGCAGCCGCAGCAAGCCCCGGCAAAAAGGACAAGCGGCCGCCAACAGCTAAAAGGTGGCCGCTGTATTAAACGCTGCTCGTCCCAGCCGCAGCAAGCCCCACTGAAGGAGGTGAGCGGACGCCAACAGCTGAGAGCCGATATCCAAACAGCTGTTCGGCGCGGGGGGAGGGATTTTCCTCAGCCCAGGTAAAACAAAGGGCAACCATCCATGTGGCGCCTCGGCAGCCAGCGCTGCTCAACCGAAGCGGCGCCTTGAAAGGGGAAACTAGAGGAGGGGTCTCCCAGGGAGAGGGGCCGCCAGCAGCTGAGGGGTGGCCGCTGTAGCGGACATTAAGCCTCCATGCGGGGGGGGGGAGAGCCAAAACTGAGCAGCCACCACCCCAGTCACCCTCAGGTAACTAAACTTTTAACAACTAAAACTTTTAAAACTAAAACTCCGGGCAATCAGATAATGGCGCCAAGTATCTGAGAAAATATCGGCTGCTTGGGGGGGGGGGAAAGAGCGAGATAGCGGTGAAAGACGCCCAGTTGAAATGGGGGCGAAAATGAAGTCCCCCGATCCTCTTAAATAACTTAAAACAGCTGAGCCCCAATCATACTTTTAAATAAATTGGAAGTAAGCACAATCACAGCACCCCCCTCTTCGATTGGAACACACGCACGCATACACAAAAGGAACGATACCACGAGGACGAGGCACCACGAGGAAGAGGGATCAGGGAGGATGATGTGTAGTCAGCCGGAAAACAGCAGCAAAAGAGACCGTGGGCGGGAACGCAGGTGCCTAATTAAGCCCTTTCCTGTGTCCCCGCCCTAGTTGAGCCATTGGCTCAGTACCTGTGACCAACCTGACCTGTTACCTAACTCCTCTCTCCTCCCCCACTCGCAAATCTTCTCCCCGGCCCCAGATGAGGGGCCCGTGGAAGTCTGAAATCTGAATTCAACGGTCTCTCAAGTCAATTCTCTGAGCTGCCTGCCTCGAGGATGCCTGGCTGAAAAATTCTTTGAAGAAGACAACATGAATGCAAGTTGATTGGATATAATGATGGCTAGTTCTTCTTTATACTGATGTATTGAGAAGCTGCCTTTGCCTCTAAGCAAATTGTACATTAATAGACTGGGAAGACCCTGTTGGTATTGGGGTGGCAGCGGGATAAGAATATCTTGGTGCTGACTGAGCTAGAAATGCATTTGCTTTGTTTAAGACAGGGATGCCCAATTAAGTCAATTGTAGAGGTCACAATGATAGGCCTGCTAATGCACAATATGTGTCTAGCACAAATGTATGTATTGGGAAAGAACAAGCCCTGCAGAAATTTTGCAGGCTGTACCAAGTGGTGTGCAACTGCTTTTTCTGTTGACAGCTTCTCCTTGACCACTGCATCTCAACTGTTCGTTCTGGTGTGTTTCAGAATTTTCTTCTCTTGGTGTTTTTAGGTAATGAAAAAACTTTAGGCCAGGAATGGAAAATGGCAACTCCCCTCACCCCTCCTCACGATTATGGAATTATATAAGAGTGCAGCTTCTATTTGAGGTGCATATTACAATTCAGGTTTGAGCTAAGTTCAATAGGAGTAGCCCCAGTGAGTTAATACAATCCCCCCCTTTTTTCTTCGCTCTTTCTCCCCACAATACAATAGTACAGTCCTGTACTTTCTCCTATTCATTTTTCAATGTATTCACACACACCCCAGCTCATTCTCAAGATTCTTTGTTTTAGCTGGAAGGAAAATAATTTGTATTCCCCAATCTGCTTGTCACACAAAAATAGCAAACATTTTGTTTGTATTTCAATGTTAGACAAAATAATGGAGAACACATCTTGCTTCTTCATAAAGTTCCCCCCCCCAAGAAAGCCACATTACAAGCCTCCTGACCCAGACTAAGATAAATTACCCCTGAACCATTTATTACCCTGAAAGGCTCTCACTGTATAGATCCTGGGAATCAGATACCGCTGAGGCATAAAATGCATGCTGGCTTGAAAGCATCCCTCTAAACAGTGCCTGTTATGCTGGGCTGTTGGAAAGGTGAACAACAACTCACCACAGAATCTTTGTACTGGGGATGAATTTGCCCCACCTCATTGAAGACAGGCAAATCCAAATGTCCTCAGCAATACATAGACTGCATTGAAGATGACAAATAAGAGGATTGCCTACTAAATTTTAGCAGACTACCAAAGAAAGAAAGGAAGAAGGGGGGGGGAGCAGATAACATGAATGAGCATAGGCCTAACTAGAGGATGTCACTTTGATTCTTCCTTGGAAATGTCCTCTACATTAGATAGAAGTCTGAAAATATGTCCTGCTTTCATTTCACGTTGTTTCTTGTTATTTCTTTCCTCCACATCCTTACCCCTAGTCTTCCGTTTTTTCTATATATCACGCTCATTTTCTTTCTCTGGGGACTTATTACATCACATATTTTTAGAAGGCTTTTTGATAGAATAGTGGGATGATGGGATTGAGCTATGTGTAATAAAAACCTACATACCTTTGAATATTTACAGCGCAATCCTGTGCATGTCAACTCAGAAGTGATGCCCATTGCTCTCAATGCAACTTACTCCTAGGAAAGGGTGCACAGAATTATAATATAAGGCCACAATTCTATGCACATTTACCTGAGAGTAAACCTCACTGAGTTCAGTGGGACAAACTTCTGAGTAAACATGCATAGGATTACAATATAAGTAAATTTTGTAAAGACATACATCTCTCCTGCTTGACCATAACACTGCCATTTTATTTAGGTATTTATTTGCTGGAAGCAGCTCATGCAGCTTCTCCATACTCTTCCTGGCCCCATTTATCTAACTTTTGTGTACTCTAGAAGGGTTTCTTCCTAACTAAATCTTTCTAAGTGTGTTTGGGTACAATCCTATAGCTTCTAGACACTGTCTAGATGGCCATAGGAATAGTTGGAATCCCAGACTGAGCCTCGGGAAAGCACTCCCAGGTCGGAGCTGGGACTCCAACTTAGGAGAGCCCTCCCTCTGCCCTCGCAGCCAGCATGGTTCTTTTCACACTAGCTGCAGCTCCGAAGTCATGAGAACGACTTTGGAGCTGGCGCTGGTCAGTGTTCCAGGGGGCTGGGAGGGGAGGAGTGAGGCACCGCCATGCTATGAAAAATCCAGACGGTGCGTCAGCCTCCTCTCCTTGTGAGCTGGGGGAAAACATTTAGATAGATAAAATCGGCTAAGTGTTTTGGAGAGCGAGGGAAGCGTGGAGGCAATCCATTGGATGCCTGCTGTAACCCTCCAAGTTCAGAGGGTTATCGGCAGCCACATTGGATGGCTCTGCCCATGTGTTAATTTTATGCTGCTGTCTTTGACACATTAATTAGCATCAGTGCAAAAATATCTTTATTACATGCCTTTTGTGCCTAATCCTGGCTTAGCTTTAGTTCATGACCTTGTATGATAACCCTGATTTTCAGCATCCTGGTCCAAGTTTATTTTAACTCTATCTTCTCTTTTACTTTCAAATGTACTTTCAACTGTTAGTGATATCCACACACACACATTAACAATCTCTGTAGCAAATTCCAGTTGTTATCTCAGTGTTAGGGTCCCTGTCCATGTTACTTCCATCATGCCACCCAATAAATGGTCTTTGCAGATGGTTTTTGATACGGTCTTTTGCAGATGTCCTGCCATATTGCCTGCCATGAAGTATAGTGCCACTTGGTGTGATTTTGATGCATTGCATAGAGTTTCTATGATGCCATGAGCTGCCACCAGTAGATGGCACAGAGCCATGCATCTGAACCAGGTTGACAGCAATGCCAGCAGCAGCTAGGATGCAGGAGAATTTCATTTCAGTACACAAATCATCTGAATTTGCCCCATTCACAAATGTGAACATGAGCACATTTTTTCAAAAAATGTCCACACATTCTTAAACTTGCAATCACATTTGAAAAATGTGTGTGTGGGTTTTTGTTTTGTTTTTTGCAATGTTTACTTTGAAATGTGTATTTAAAAAAAACATTTTCATGCTTTAGTCAATGGGGGGAAGTGCACATTTTTGAAAAATGCCCACTCCCCCCCCTTAGAACATTTCTCCTGTTCAAATGCACCAAACAAACAAACGAACAAAATAGGTCGCAAATGAAAATGTGAGTGAGCTGAACCAAGCTTCAAAGCAAAGTTCAGAGAATTTTGGTGAGCTCAAGCATCCTTGGTTCTCCCATCTCTAGCCAGTGGCATGGAGAATAACCAAGTGTAGAGCAATTCAAATGGGGTCCTGATAAAGGTACTGTGAGGACTGGCTCCGGCTTATTCTGGGTTGACTTCTGATATGCAACCACATACTTATGCAGACAGAATAGATGGCAGCTTGAGTAGATTTGAGCTTAGTGCACAGTAGACTCCTCAACAGGTTCCTGGAATGTGACTATATTGATTTGTCCCTGTGCATCTGTAAAAAGCTCCCTCATCAGACTGCACTTTTTTTTTTTTTTTTCTTTTACATCTTCTTGTATTGCTCTGGTACTGCTCAGTTTTCAATCTGTAACCAGTGTTAGAAAGCCACCTCTCAGCTTCCCATGTGTGATTATGACAACAGCCCCTCCTTTACCATTTTCTGCTTATTATGTTTGGATTGTTGTAGGTTGTGGATGGTGCTACATTCTGCTTGGGTAAATTTAAATAGGTATGGCCACCAGAGTAAATCTTAATAGGATTTGTTCACTCTAAAACACTGTTTCCACTTCCCATTGAAGTTAGTGGTAAATGTAAAACTTCAATGAACTGCAATAAAGCAGTAATGCATCCTAAATATTACAGTGTTTCAATGGATGCTTAAAATCAGTCTTTTTCTTATGGAGGGGCAGTGAAAAAATTGAAGTCTTCTGCTGAGTTCCACCTCCACCTCTACCCCTATTTCTATAATCTGGGCATCCAAATAAATGTATTTATTTTGTTATTAATCCTGTCTATTTCTGAAGGTTCAGAATGGGGAAATGGTTCTTCAAAGCAGTATAACAGAGATGGGGTTGGATCCTGCGGATTGTTCTGACTTGATTTCAGCAGAAATATCCAGGGAAAGGCAGCTGGAGTCTCAGCACCTTGGATAGCTCTGAGTGCACTTGCTGACAAAAGCTAGAGCAGGGGTCTTCAAACTTTTTAAACAGGGGGCCGGTTCATTGTCCCTCAGACTGTTGGGGGGCCGGACTATAGCCCCCCTGCCGCCAAAGCCTCCTGCCCCCCCAGGATCCCCCTCGCCGCTGCCAGACCCACCCCGCCACCACCACCCGCCGCCGTATTTGCACCCGCCGCCACCAAAGCCCCGCCGTGCCGTTGCCCCCCTGCCGCCAAAGCCCCCCCAGGACCCCCCGCTGCCACCGCCAAACCCCCCCACTGCCACCGCCAGACCCCCCGCCACCCCCGCCGTACCTGCACCCGCCGCCGCCGCTGAAGCCCCGCCGCGCTGTCGCCCCCCTGCCGCCAAAGCCCCCCCAGGACCCCCGCTGCCACCGCCAGACCCACCCCGCCACCCCCACCCCGCCACCCCCTGCCATACCTGCACTCGCCACCGCCAAAGCCCCCCCAGGACCCCCGCTGCCACTGCCAGACCCACCCTGCCACCCCCCCGCCGTACCTGCACCCGCCGCCGCCAAAGCTGCACTGTCGCCCCCCTGCTGCCAAAGCCCCCCCAGGACCCCTGCTGCCACCGCCAGACCCCCCTGCCACCCCCCGCCCGTACCTGCACCCGCCGCTGCCAAAGCCCCCCCAGGACCCCCGCTGCCACCGCCAGACCCCCCCGCCACCCCCCGCCGTACCTGCACCCACCGCTGCCAAAGCCGCACCGTGGCCCCCCTGCTGCCAAAGCTCCCCCAGGACCCCCGCTGCCACCGCCATCGCCCCCCGCCACCCCCCCGCCGTACCTGCACCAGCCGCCGCCAAAGCCCCGCCGCGCCATCGCCCCCTGACTCCAAAGCCCCCCAGGACCTCCACTGCCACTGCCAGACCCCCCCGCCACCGCCACCCCCACCGTACCTGCACCTGCCACCACCAAAGCCGCGCCGTTGCCCCCCTGCTGCCAAAGCCCCCCCAGGACCCCCGCTGCCACCGCCAGACCCCCCACCCCCGCCGTACCTGCACCCGCTGCCCCCACTGAAGCCCCGCCGCCGCCCCCACTGAAGCCCCGCCGCTGCCATTGCTGCCGCCGAAGCCCCACCCCCGCCGCCAAAGTCCCGCCACCGTCGTCGCTGCCGCTGCCGCCGCCCCTGCCCCACTGCCACCACCACCGCCAGAGCCGCGTCATTCTGCTGCGCTCCGCCGCGCTGGACTCCCGCACTCTGTTCAAAAACAGAGCGCGGGGGTCCAGCGCGACTGGAGCAGGGTCCCACGCGTCACTTCTGCCGCGCCGGAAGTGACGCGACGGGACCAGCGCGGGCAGCACAGACCGCGCAGCTGGCTGTCCGGGAAGAGCGAAGAAAATGGCAAGCCCGTTCGGGCGGCTGGAGAGCCCGGGCGGGCCCAGTTCGGGCCTACGGAGCCGGGCTGGATGGAAGGGCACGCTGGGCCGGATCCGGCCCGCGGGCCGTAGTTTGAAGACCCCTGAGCTAGAGGATGACTAGGAGCTTTCCTAGTGTAGGTTTTTTAATCCACCGCATCTGCTTCTGGATTCTTTGCAGGATTAAGATCAGATCTCTACACAAAGTTCCCCCACCTTTTCCTGCCTTTCCACTGCACAACCTCTAGGTGGCACTGTGGTTAGGGATGTCAGAGAAATCTGCAGTGGATTCAAATGAGTTTGGATTTCTATGAATCGGACCTGTGGATTCCACAGTGGACCAGCTTTTCTCAAGTTGCACAGATTCCACGGACTTGCAGGCTGCTTTTTTTTTTTTTTTTTTACTTTCCAGAATTTTACGTAAATTTAATCATAGAAAAATGCTACCCCCCAAAAAACAAAAAACCCCACTGTCCGAAAATGCTCATTTCCCCCCAATGGTTAAAGCATCAAAATACTTATTTTGGGGGGATCAGTGAGTGGACAAACAGAATGAAAGGCGACAGACAGTCCAGGACAATTTCTGTCCTGGAAAAGACGGGAGAGAAATTGGAGGATGACGACATTGTCTAAAGCTCCTGTAAACAGCCGTGAGTGTGGAATGGTGAGCATACAATAAAAGCCTTGCCTAGAATAATCCTGAGGCTTTATAACTCTCTCTGTCCAGATTACCTCTCCTAAATTCCACCAAGGAGTGCAGCTTCTTAAAGGAGCAAGTTGGCCTGAAGGCAAGCATTTCTCCTCTGTTTTTCACCTGGCATGTTCCCTGCATCATTGGACATGGGCACACATAGCAGAATGGGAGGTACTTGGCTCCTTGGTTGTATCAGGCTCAGGAGGAGCCATCTGTGAGGAACCTGGCTTGGGCTTGACAGGTTCATGATACTCTGTCCTGGATTCAGTATCAGGCAGGACTGCCCCCCCCCTTAAGCAAAGTGAGTCAATTGCATTAGGTGACAAATGCTGGTGGTAGCAGCCGCCGCCCCCCCGGCTATTCCTCTTGAGCTCCCCAGGTGTTCCCCTCTGTTGGTGGGCAGAGCAGTTCTTGCCACATGGCCTGCCCTGAACCCCCTAAACTACCCCACTGCCTCAGATGTGATGGAGGATGCCATTGCATGAACTGCCAGTCCAGTCAGCTTCTGGATGAGGAACGGGAAGGGGGTGTCATCTTGTCCTTTGCCTCAGGCAGCAAAATGTCTTGGGCCAGCCTTGATATCAGGAACCTGGCTCTTTTCTTCGGTCAGCAGTACAGTAGATCCAAACTCAACCAATTAATCCTCCTATGTCTCTGAGCCTTGGCTATCAGTCAAGGCTGGGGCCATGACAAAGAAGGGCAAAAGGCTCACAGAAGGGGATTTTACCATCTCCCCATTTCACTGCAGCTCCCTGTGCTTTCCCAGAGAGTCAGGTAACCCCTCCTAAACAGTGTGGGATAGTGTGCGATGGCTGGCTGGCTGGGGTGGCTGCAAGGGGATGATAAATTTGCCAAAATCAGGTGGAGGTACCGTGTATGCACAGAGCAGTCCCCTTAATGAGATTAATGTGTGCTTCTGTTCTTCGGATGAGACTGGGAAGTGTAGGGAGAGGAGCTACAAATCACTAATGCTTGTTGCTTCCTTGCAACATCCCACGTAGGTCTATCTTCATATATAATCAGGTTTATACTTTCATCTTTGGTGGGAAGGTTCAACAGTACAGGAGCTGTGGGACTCAAAGAGACTTACAGCCATTAAAACAACACTCACTAAAACCCAAACCAAAATCCAGAAAATATATTAAATAACCATCAAAAAATAACATTTTTTAAAAAAGCAATAGAAGCTAAAAACAGCAACACACACAAACCGCAGAAAAGCAAGATGAAGGCACAAAGGAAAACAGCATTAACATATTCATTAAAGATAAATGTTTTTCAGCAAAAGGCCTTTCTAACAGCCAAGTTTTGGCCAAACATTTATTTATTCATTCATTTTATATCCCATCTTTCTACCAAAAAATGGCACTCAAAGTGGCTAAAACTATATAGTGTCAGGGCTTGGTGAATCTCAACCAATAGGAAGCTAATTCCATTTAATAAATAAATAAATAAACTAAACAAATCCCTGTCAGGAAAATAAAATTTAAAAAGTTATTATTTTTATGTCTAAAAGGTTACAAAAATAATAAAATTAATTACTAACAAAGATAGCACCATTCAATTCCATTCAAAAACCATTTATTTGTTGTTGTTGTTGTTGTTGTTGTTGTTGTTTTTAAATGGCACTGAAAGAAAACCTATCAATGCAACTGGTCTACAAATCTCTGGATTTTGGCTTTCTGAGGTTTTTTCCTGATTTGGAATAGTTAAGACTACATACATGGGGAGATCGATCCTATGGCCCCCTAGAAATCATCTGAGGGGAAGGCATAGCACAATCTGTATTTTCAGCTCTGAGCTCAGAGACAGAGCTCTGACCTCAGAGCTAGGAATCTGTGCTCCGATCCCCCCTTCACAGCTGGCACAGAAAGAACAGCATTGGCTGCCTTTCTGAGGTCAGAAAAGCGACCTCGGGGAGGGGCTAAAGGGGGCAGGGAGGGGGGCAGGGAAGGGAGGGGAGGAAACTGTGGCTGCCAGGATATGATGTATCCTGACCGTGCTCCAACCTTCTTCCCTCCCCCTCCGAAGTACCTCAGCTAGATGGCCAAAAATGGCCAACTAGCTAAAATGCAGAGCAGGAGGTGTGGGCAGCGGAGATCACCTCCACCACTCCTCCTGCTCTGCACTGGATGCTCATAAGCCTCCGATTTCGGGGGCTTACAAGCATCGAGGGCATCACTGATAGAACTGCACCCTAAATGGTCATAATCCTCATTAATACTGAGCAGTATTTCAAAATGATGGTGCTCTTCAGCTTGTGTATCAAAATCTTGTATTCAGTTTGCTCAGTTATGTACAAGTTCTCATTATGCTTTAATTCCCAACTTTAAGTGCAACTGCTAACATTAAGATGTTTCTTCCAATAAGAGGCTTGCTTATTTTTTAAAAAAATTACACTTATACTTGTTTTGTTTTTTTTAAGCACAAAGAAAATTTAGAAATATGTATGAAGTGGCATTGAAAAAAATACTCTCTCAAAAAGATGCATTAAATTACATCAATTGAAAAATAGAGTTCACGTACATGGTGCTCCCCCCTGCCCCCCCCCCCGTTTGGTTTAATGCAAGCTGAAATTACTAAGCGTACTCTTACAATGAGCACCAAGTCTCCCTATAGGTCAGGAGCAATTTTGTTTTAAATGGAAGTAAATTGAATGGCATTTCATTTGTTCCAATCTTTTGCACAGCATCTCTCTCTCTCTCTCTCTCTCTCTCTATATATATATATATAGTGGATGTATGCTTCTGCAGCTAGCACAGTATCTGAAATCACCTCTAAAGAGTACCTATTAAGGGATTTATTTATTTGTAAGTGGTTGTTATGGTGTGGTCGTGGTCGTGGTCGTGGTCGTCGTGGTCGTGGTCGTCGTCGTCGTCGTCGTCATCATCATCATCTTTTCTTTTTTCATTTGCTAAGTAATGGGTGAGATTTTTTTTCTTTTTCTTTTTACAAATTGTCATTCATTTAAAGGACATACTCTTTTAGGCTGACAATGACACCCTGCAGATGGTTCATGTCATCCACCATGTTACAGGAAGAAGACGATCTAATGCATACTAACCTTGCTCACATTCGTGAAGACTGTATAGACTAGAGTCACTGATACCCAGTGAAAGCTAACTAAGGTCATTGCATTATATTCCATTGATTTGACACTGGCTATCTTAGAAGAACCAGGCTGTTCACCATGAACAGTTTAGATAATAAAGTTATCTTCCCCTACACCCCTATTAATTTAACAAGCTTCAATAGAAAAAGGACATCTCAAAATAAACAAGAACAATAATCTTTTTTAATGGGCCTCTCCCACCACTTTACAAAAATAATGACCCCAATTCCAGAAAACATTCATTTACAGTATCGATATGTTCAGGCTGTTTGTCTCCAGCTATCTCTTCTTTCTAGAAGAAAAGCACAATTGGCTTCACTGATGCAGAATCCCCCCCCCCCCGCATCTTGACTAAGTCACAAACACAAAAATATCTGATCTACAGCATAGAATCTGACTCCTCCTAAAGAACTTTGCAAGATCTAGTTGAATAAACTCACTTTCCTTATAGAGCATGGTTGGGCAACTTTTGGCCCTCTAGATGTTTTGGCCTACAACTCCCATTATCCTTCACCAACTAACAGAATATCTACACTGACTTTTCCCCCCACTCAGAAATAAGCTTTCAGCACATTAGCATATTTGTGTGTGGACAGAATATATTATTTGCCCCTTTCCTTGACTGTATTGACCCGTCTAATACCAAGGGAAGCAAGTGAAAGTTGCTGCAAATATGGCAGTGGAGAAAATAGGAGATTTTCAAAATCTGATCTTTATTGATTGTGCAAGATGGAATATTTCAAAAAGCCTCAGCAAGAGCATTGTGAAGCATCTGATGTTCTATCAATCTTGTCTAGGCACTTTGGGTACATGAGTTTCCACAGCTAGCCACCTGGGACCTTATATTCTGCTAAATACTAGGACATATTCCTTAAATTCAACAGTGTTTCAGCAAAGGCAGCTGCTACTCTTGGACACAATCCAGCCAAAGCTAAACATGGTATTTTGGGTGCATAATACTTATTTTTCCTTTCACTCTCTCAGACATTCTTTCATCCACACACATTCACACTATTCATGTGCAATAGTCATAAACACACACCACACACCCATTCACATACCACTCCCACAAAGACCAGTAGATGGCTATAGTTCTGATAGTGCTGCAACTTTCTATTCAACCCTCTCTACTAGCAACCCCATCTGCCCCAGATCTCATGTGCTGTCAGTCTTTAAACTCCTAGCAGTTGGAATGTCCATTAACATTCCATAACAACCACCCAGCAGCTGAGCCAATGGCTAGGGAGGGCTCATCTCATCAGTACATTGAAGCCAGAGCTCTTACAGCAATTAGCTATGAAGTTTCAAAGACTACAGTCTAAATTTACCTCAGTTTCAGGGAGGGGGTGGCTGGATCACAGCATGGCTGGCTGGGGAATGCTGGGAGTTGTAGGACTTTTTCCTGTCTAAACATGCATTGGATTGCATCCTTAGAATCTGTTCAGATCAACATGTAGATGTTGGGGGCAGGGCCAAAGGGCATGATCCCAATCTCTCCCCTACCCCATGCATTTATTCTTCCTGAATTTAGAACATCTTAGTGTAAAGGGGAAAGAGAAGTTACATTGCTGCCAATTGCGGGGAGGACTAAGGAGCTAAGTATTCCCCTTAGCCAACCCTATTGCCTTAGTCCGTCCGAAACAACATGGTATCAAAGAATTAAAACTACCTTGTTAGCTGAGAGGCAGAAAACAGGAAGTCATGTTATATCATCTGGGGGATTCCTTCCTTCTCTCAGACTAACACATGTGTACCTTTGAAGCTTAGGTAGAGAAGCAAAGGAAGTATGTTGACTCTTCCCCCACCCCTAACTTGCTGATTTATAATGTTCCCAGCCAAAAAGACAATATATATGATGGATGTGCTCTTTAATTAGACTGTTGTAAAAGCTGTAATTACAGCTACTAAGTGCACTTTTATGTCCTGCATACATAAGCAATTTCAAAATTGTCACTCCAACTCTGCAAGGAAATGACTTTGTTACCAAAACCTGTTTTGTATTTGCTGGATTTAAAAAGAAAGAAAGAAGTATAACCAATAATGGCTTTGAAATCATATATTTTGTAAAGGAGCCTGCTTTTAATGAAGAACAGAGGAGCAGTCACTTTGTGTCAGTGTTTATTTTTCTTATCAATCACTTTTTTAAATATCAGATATGTTGAATCCATTCCTTTCTAGAAATATAATTATCTACGCTATTTCTTTTCTTGCATACCCATCTGAATAACAATGAGGATCTAAGAGAAATTGGCTCCTACCACCTGCAAGTAATGCAAGCAGTTCTGAAGTGTTTGCTGCCTCTTCTTGTGATCTGTTAGTAAACTGCACATGCTTATTATGTGGAATTAAATCAATTTATTCTTCCTTGGACCCATGCTGCATCTTCAGCTGTTATCTAGACTTGGTAGTGAATCAAGATGTTTTCCACATAGCGCGTTCAAGTAGGAAGATTTGCTAAGAGTCAAAGGAAAACTGACATAAAATAATAAAGGGCTAATATGTGTCAAGATGTTTTTCACCTCATGCTATATTGCATTTTGCTTATTTTCTTCCTTATATTCCCTTAAGCACAGATGTTAAAGTTAAAATAATGTGAGAAAGCAATGTGCATTTTCTTCTTTGCTCCCTTTCTTACATTTGGCTGGAAATGCTTTACACCAAATTCTTGAACTGTACAAAATAAAGTTGTCAAGGGACAGAAGCCTCTCTAGCTAGTCTCATGCACATTTTATTTGCTATATTACATGTAAAGTTCACACATGAAACTGAACAGCAACGTGCTATTTGTGTAGGATCCTTTTTGGGAAAGGAGAGCACTGTTGGATGTACTTTCTGGGACACTGATATGTTCATCATCAGATCACATCAGAGCTAAATAGCAAAGGTTTTGTGAATGTGGGTTTCAAACAGCCTTAGATTTAAGCCCATAACATCCACTAGGGAACAACTTTTGAGTTAAGACTACCAAGGTGTAGAACAGTTTGATTACATATTAGTATTCATTCTGGCCTCCTCCACCAGCCAGGAAATCAAGGGCTACTGGAAAGAACATCATGGCAAGGCTGAGATCAACCTGCCCCAATCCATCAGCAGCCAGTGAAATAGCAGCTTCTCCAATGCTTGCTTTCCTCTTCCCTCCCCATTTGTTTTTCCTTCTGTGTTGTGTCTATTAGATTGTGAGCAGGCAAAGACTGTTTTATCTTTTAATATCCATGTTACTTGATTTACAGTGCAATCCTATGCATGTCAATTCAGAAGTGAGTGCAGATCAATAGGACTTAATCCCATGCAAATGTATATAGGATTGAAGCTGTAAATGAACCGAATGTGACTGCACGGTCCTCTTTCCCTGACCACAGAATGAGCCCCGTGCAAATGCCTCTTCCTAGTCTCAAGGTCCTACACTAAGGGTGCAATCCTATGGCCAGTAGAAGCTGTCTGGCCGGCCATAGGGAAAGTCAGAGTCCCCGCTCCAACCTCGTTAAAGCCCTCCGAGATCGCAGCAGGGACTCTGACCTTGGAGGGGCCTCCCTCTGCCCTCGCAGCTGCTGTGATTCTTTCCATATTGGCAGAGGCTCCGGAGAAGGAAGGCCGTCTTTGGAGAAGGCACTGGATGGGGTGGGGAGGGGCAGGGACAGGGAGGGGAGGGGAGGGGAGGGGCAAGGCACCGCCGTCCTATCACGAATCCAGGCGGTGTGTCAGCCCCTGCTCCTTACAAGCAGGGGCAAAAGACACAGATGGCCGAAACGGGCTGCCTATGTCTTTTGCAGGGTAGGAGAAGTGCGGAGGCAATCCTTGCCTCCACACTCCTCCCATGCTCGGTTGGATGCCCTTAATCCTCCAAGTTTGGAGGGTTATGGGCAGCCACATTTGATGGCGTCGTAAGGCACAAAGATGGATGTGAAGTCAGACAAATATTTATTTATTTATTTATCTATTATATTTATACCCCGCCTTTTTTCCTGCAAGGAACCCAAGGCGGCTTACATAATCCTCCTCCTCCTCTCCATTTTATCCTCACAACAACCCTGTGAGGTAGGTTAGGCTGAGAGTCCGTGACTGGCCCAAAGTCACCCAGTGAGTTTCATGGCCGAGCGGGGACTAGAACCTGGATCTCCCGAGTCCCAGTCCAACACTCTAACCACTACGCCACACTACGGCACTAACCCCCCCATCTGTGCAAAAAGAAGCCAGTGAGAAGTAACAAAATGTGTTACTTGTTTGCACTATGAAAAGAGCTGTTTCATAGCTCTTATTACTTTGCATTTTGAACCAGCATATTATGAACACATAATGTTGTCTGATTGGTTCTAGGATTAAAGCGAAACGTTTTCTTGCCATCTAATTTCATCCCAAATGAGATTGAATTAATTCTTAGATTCTTTGGTGAAGAACCTATTAGAGGTCTCATTCTTTTAGATCAAAATTAAAATATTATTTCAATTCATTAGTGAGAGTTATGCTCAGTGACTGATTTTATCAACTGATGCTGATGATACATCTCAGAGAATCATTGAAAAACTTTGTTTTGCTTTCAAATGAAACAAAATCAGTCAGCTAGAGATGCAAGATGTTTGCAGCTGTGGTGTAAGGGGTGGGGAAAGGCAGCATATCGGATTCGCAAGGACATAAAAAGGTGGGTCTGGATTTTAGATCCAACCTGTAAGAATTGAGCTAGGGCTATGCAACTTGCCAGGCCTATAGTCAGCCTAAAGGTTCAGGGAGGGGGGGACGCCCAAAAAGTAGGGGGGGCAGTTCATCTGGTTTGCACACATTTTAAAGACAAAATTGTCTTTATTTGTTCATTAAAAAAATTAGGGAAGCAGAGAAAATTGGGGGTCAGCCCCCCCCGCCCCCGCCAACTCCTGGCTAGAGGCCCATGGCTTTCTTATAAAAACCAGTGTGTGTGTGTGGGACTAAACATAGTGAGCTGATGTAGGGCATGGGGCTTGTGGATTTCGTGAAGGATGCCCATATCTTTCCCTGCATCATTCGAACACTGAGGCACTGTTTCCAAGTTTTAAAATTCTTTGGATTGTCCTGCTAGCTTATATTTAATGTCATATAAACAAACTGTCTATAGGTCTATATGCAAAGGATTCTGTTTAGTGATGTAGTGTAAGGAAACAGCCTTCATTTTACATACTCATAAATGTTGTTAATATTAAAGCAAATCACTTGTAGGCATTGACAGAGTAATAGTTTCCTAAATGAACAGGTCTCCCTTATATACTTACTTTCAATAAATGTCTGTGTTTTGGGATCTTCTTTTATGGTCGCCTGCTTGGCAGTAAGATTTCTGGACTCACTAAATCTTTTATTATATCTTAGGTGGAAAGATTGTACTGTAGCAAATCATTCATTGTAAATTATTTACACAGAAACCAACACGGGAGTTGAATCTTCCTGCCCTTTTCAGTCTTGTAAAAAAGGCAATAAAAACATGATGCTTAGCTCAAAAATTCCGGCGGGCGGGGCAGGGAAGTTTGAGAAGGACTGGCATTATCAAATCAAATGAGCAATGTTAATTTATGAGTGGTTTGCTTCTTAAGATGGATTGGAAGTAGCGCTCCCATTGTGTCAGGGCCGATAAATCTCCTGCAGCACCACCTCCTTTCAGCAAGTGGGAGAAATCTGTGTTAGTAGCTCTGGCAGAAAAACAAACCCGTTGCCAATTATAAATAGACACACCATTCCTACCACTTTATTTTAATGACTTTGGTGTGCTGTACTAATCCTGGGCAGCCAGGCAGACAGCGCTGATGAATGGCTCACAAAGTGCCATCCCTGATAGGATGATGAAGGGATTCTTCTCCTCCCTATGGCAACAGGGTGCCTTTTCATCTCTTCTCCTATTCTCTGTTCATTGTTTACCTCTGGCATCATCAGTCACCAGGCAGTACAGTTTACAAATGCCGTTCTGGCTGGTGGGCGGGGAGGGAATAGGAGAGCCAATAACGTGAAATCTATCACGTTCCTGGCAGGCTGCAGCTTGAAACCTCTATTCAAGTACCTGACAGAGGCTGATCCACGGTTTAGATAACATTTCAGTTATAAAAGATAGATTCTTTTCTCTCGTGCTACTTACTCTGAGCAAGTCATTATTTTCATTTCTTGTCCTTTGTCTAGGCAGAGGTGGTCCAGCTTCCAAGTGCCAGTGAAGACCAAATCAATTATATCGGGCTCTTTAGGCTACGGAAGATGCATACTGAGATCGATAGTGGGATATATCATAGCCATACTTGCCGTTTGGATCAGCTCATGCTGAATAGCACCCCAATGGAAATGTAGCAGCTGAACAACAACTTTGCTTTTGAAAGGAAAATGTGACAGTTTAAGGAAGAAAAGAGACACCATTAGTTGTGTTGCTTGTCAGACACTGCACAGACACAGCTTGTTTGTTTTTGAGAAGCATCACCACTTAGCTGGGGGTTTCCAACATGGTGCCCATGGGCACCAGTATGCCCGCAGGCAGCTCTCTTGGACCCACCACATTCACTGTCTCTCCTGACTTTTAATTCATTTCTTAAGGTTTTTTAATTTTGTTTTTAACTGGGAGGCTGACACACTGCAAAATGAAGTGCAGCCCTCCAACATCATCTTTATTTGGGTTTAAAAGAGTGTTACGGAGCAGGGCCGGTGCTACCATTAGGCCAACTAGGCGGCTGCCTAGGGCGCTGGGCTAAAGGAGGCGCCAGAAATGCCTTGGGGGGAAAAAAATACATCACGTATTTTACCAAGTTTGTTTTACCAATCATGTCCTGTGGCGGGGAAGGGAAGGCGAAAGAAGCGCACCCCTCCCTCTCTCTCCTCCAGCTCGTTACCAGGAACAGCAGCAGGCAGGCTCCTCCTCACAACCAGCATCAAAAGAGGCAGAGAAGGCTACAGACTGGAGGCGGGGAGGCGGGCAGGGGCCAATGATGGGAGGCTGGTGGGCGGCTGGAAGGATGCACCTCCTTCGCCTTCCCTCTCAAGGATGCACCTGCAAACACCTCCTTCGCCTTCCCTCTCAAGGATGCACCTGCAAACACCTCCTTCGCCTTCCCTCCCTCGCGTGAGCCTCAGGTTCCTCAGCTCAAGGTCCCCTGAAAGCAGTTATTTCCAGCAACCAGGGAGGGAGGGAAAGGTATTTTAAGCTAGCTGGGGCTCCAATGTTTTAATTATTTACCATGCTGTTTCTGTGTTTTGGTTTTAAATGGTTTTAGGATGCAATCCTATGCGTGTTTGGAGGGGGGGGAATCCTACAACTCCCAGCATTCCCCAGCCAGCCATGCGCAATCCTATGCACGTTGAGGTAGAAAAAAGCCCCACAACTCCCAGCGTTCCAACAGCCAGCCATGCTGGCTGGTGAATGCTGGGAGTTGCAGGGCTTTTTTCTGCCTCAACGTGTTTAGGATTGTGCCCTGAGCTGTTGATGTTTTCTTTACTGTACTTTGAATATTGTTGTCTGCCTTGAGCACTAGGCTGGTAAAGGGAAAGACAGGATAATATACATTATTCTGATAAAGAAATATTGCAACAAAGTGATAGAGGAGGGGAAGTAGCAAGTTTCGTAAATCCCCTCCTAAATTTGAACCAGATGATCCACGGGCTCTCTCTTTGCTATGTTTCTACTACATGCATCCCCCCCCCTGCAACCCAGAAGGTGTACGAGTCAAACCGGTGTCTCTGCACCTCCACCCTGCGAGGTAGGACAGGCTGCAAGACGCCCTTTTGTCTCTATTCCTCACAGGTAGCGCCACCACACCTCTCTCACATCCTTTTTTCATATCCCTTGTGCTGCCTGCAGGAGGAGACAGGCTTTTACATATATATGGAGTAGGAGAAGGCCCTTGGGAGTTCCTGGCATAGCTGGGCTGATGTTGCCTCTTTGCTTTCCTCGTGAACACAAAGGAAAAGTCTCAAAGTCCACAAAGTTTTTCTATGGGGCTCGGCAGTTCCCAGGGAGGGAAATTTATTTCATAATGGGCATAGGGCTGGAGGGAGGGAGGGCTCAAGTGGGAAGGGGGGGGCGCTAAATATCTGATCTTGCCTAGGGCACCAAATTGCCTTGCACCGGGCCTGTTACGGAGCTTAGACCCCCACCTTTGCCTTGTACTTAGGTTAGTTACTTTTCTTTTAGCCTCACCAGTTTGCCTTCCAGGAAAAGTGTTTTGTCACTGGCTATGCCCACCATTGGAGCTATTTAATGAATGGGAACCTCCCCCCATGCCATTTTGTGAGAGCACCCACAACACTCTCAGAATTCCAAATGTGCTCACCAACCTAAAAAAGCTGGGGACCCCTGCAATGAAACTGGGCTACTAAGGCTGTTATAAGGACAAGCCATTTATACGTATAATATTTGTTACACGCCCATAAAAATGTATTATAGGATTTAATGTGTAACTATTGATTACTAAATTGTTCAGGGTGCACAACATGATTAAGATGCTATATAAGATTTCTGCAGTGTTTGTTCAAGGTAGAACTACATATTGTGTTTCATTTTCTCTTTCTTTCTTTCTTTCTTTCTTTCTTTCAAGTATTTTTAGCCTGCTCCTCAGCCAAAAAGGCTCCCAAAGCAGCTTACAAACAATCACTTAAACAAGAGCTTTCCTGCTTGCAGGCTTACAGTCTAGAAAGGCACAACCCACAAGGAAAAGGGGATGGGGAGGGAAGAGGGAAACATGAAGTAGTCTTTCCTCAGGGCTGGTGGAATGGCCCTGGTTCCCCTCTCATCTCCCTCTGTACAGTCTGCTGGAATGGCTGCTGAAGCCAGGTGACAGTTGAGGGAGGAGGAGCCTTCATGGGGGGTGGTCTTCAGCAGGGTTGCTGGAATAGCCCTGCTTCCCTTCTCATCTCCCTCTGTAGAAACAAGGAACTACAACAACAAAAAATACTTCCCCATATCAAGTTTCCCCTCCGTTGCTCCCTTGTAATGTCATGACTTCCCCATGTCATGAAGTAGTAACTCTGTGCATTTCCCTGCCTGAAGTCATGAGTGACATGAGTGACACAGGATGACTGATCCTACAAGTTACAGGGGAGAAGAAAAGAACTCAAGTTTAATATGGAGATGTTATTTTCAGCAGCAGCCCACTGTTGGCATAAGGTGTAGTTCCACTTTTGAGTTGACCTGTGGGCTGAAGAGACCCATAGCACAAGTTATTTTAAGCTTGAGGACCACATTACACTTTATGCACTAATTGTGGTTGCCTCACCTACAGTATACTGGTGTTCTCTGCAGCAAACATATAAAGAACAGTTGCTTCTTCCTAAATAGGCAGTGGAATCTTGTGGCATTCCATAAACTACCATTGCAACAAATTTAAATATTCACCAGTAACCTTTCACGGATATTCTTTGATTTAGTTATATCCCATTAATCTAAAATGTAGATATATTTAACATCCATTTAGATTCTAAATGGGTGTTAAATATATCTACAAATTGCCAAAGCGATGCTTTTCAAAGAGCTGCTAGACCCTTACTAAGGCTTCCCTTAAACAGATTCAGACTCTGAGGATACAGTATTTTCCCCCCAGGGTTTCACCTAGCTGTCCCCTGACATTAAACTGCAGTGGCAGTAACAGAGGCATACACAGATGCGTGCACTTGCCTGATATGAATTACTGTACCACCTTCTAGCTATTCGTCTCTTCCTGCATTTTCTTCTCTGAAAGCCAAGCTTCACAATGAAAATTAGCAATTGTACACTTTTGCGAAGCAGCTATTTTGGAACTGCATCCTGTTATGTGGAAAGGACAGCTAATTGCTTTGCAAGGGCTTTTATAAATAGCGTCTCCATCAAAATCGTTCACAAAAACACCCTGTTTGCATATGCAGATAACAAACTTGGTGCTTCCTGGAACCATTCCTCTAGGATTTAAATATGCCTTCCCACCCCATTCTTGCTTTAGCTAAAGCTGTCTGATCCACAGAGAGGTTTTTAACCAGGGTAATATAGTAATACCTTGGATTGCAAGTAACTTGGTCTGAGAGCATTTTGCAAGACAAGCAAATTTTTAAATATTTATTTATTTTTTTTTTTTACTTGATATACAAGCGACGTCTTGCAATACAAGTACTGTAGTACAGCTTAAATTAAAAACTTCTGTACAATTTTTTTGGGGGGAATTTCATTTTGATATACAAGTGTTTTGGATTACAAGCATGTTTCCAGAACGAATTATGCTCTCAATCCAAGGCATGACTGTATTCCAAGCCGATATTCGGTTTTGGGCAGGTTTGCTTGCAGGAGGGACTAAGGGTGAGAGGGATATGAATTGTGATCATTGCTGGCAACTATGTCTGGAGATTACTGAGCAAAGGGGGAGACTTTCTCTTGCTGTACCTGAGAATGATTGATTTTCATGAACTTAAATTCACTAATGTTTCCTGAACCAGCCACATGCCTTGATCTAGTGAGATATCTGTGAGCAGAAATAAATTCCTGCACATGAACCTTCTCTATCGCATGCAGAAAAGGGTCTTGGGGGTCAGGGCAAAAGGAAAGGATGAGCATGGTACAGGAGGACACTTCTTGAAATATTATCATCAGTTCTGTTCATTCTGAGTGTGCCAAGCCCCTCTTCAGTGAGGGGGAGGGGAAGCACACACTGGCTTCCACCCCAATTTCCTTCCACTTCCCAGTTCATGGGAGAGATCAGGGATGCAGAACCAGAGGCCAAGGGGCTAAACCCAGCCCTGTGAGGCTTCTCAGATGGCCACACCCCCTTTCTTCTGGCCCCACTCTTTTTTGCCCGACCACCAATCATTTGTTATTTTCCTGGCTTTTGTGCAGCTTCCCCCCCCCCATTCTAAAATGTTGGAATGCCTCTCCTAAGGCTTAGTTACTGGCAGTAACAGCTTTAAACTAAAATATGCTGGTCTTCCTGCCCCTTCCCCTTTGCCTCCAGCCTTACTCACCACTGGAATTTGACCCCCAAAAGGTTCTCCAAAATGGAATTTGGTCCTCGGTCTGAAAGAGGTTCAACATGCCCAGTACAGATGATAAGTGTTTGCAGTGGAGCCTGGCGGCTCCGATGTCAGTGGGGCTGTGTATCCACTCTGTATTTCACTCCACACCTTTAAGGAGCTATCCATGGTGCTGAACCCTAGTCCCAAACTAGGCTCAGCACCATGGGTAGCTCCATAAAGGTTGAGAGTGAAATTTGGAGCAGATACACAGTCCCGCTGACATTGGAGCCGCCAGACCCCATGGAGTGTTGGGTCGGCTCACCATCTGTAATGATGGGAAGAAAGGGGGTATTCTGCAAGCTCAGCCATGCTGGGGAGGGGATTCTCCCTGTTACACACTCACTTCCTTAGATCAGGATGCTAATAGTTAAAATGTACAGGGTTTAAAGCATGACTGGTACCACAGCCACTGATGCCCACTAATTTTATAGCCATCATCCCTCTCCCTTTCCTGCCTTATATTATCAGGAAAGGCAGAGGGACATATTTTCATCTGACTTCAATGCTATGCATTTTTACTCTCTCTCTCTCTCTCTCTCTCTATATATATATATATATATATATGTATGTATGTATAGTCATACTGGTTCATTTTGTGTGTGTTTTCTGATTTTAATAGTCCATGTGGACTTTTGTTGACCTACTGATGATGCATCTGATAAAAAAGTGAACAGCTATTTCTGCACTCAATGCCATATATTATCTGAGCATATATATAGGACTTATCTTAAAATTAAGGAAATAATAGCTTCTTATTTTGTGTGCTATCTTTGCTGCAAAAGCTCTTAGGCATTTAACAATAAAAAAGCAGTAAACTGCAGAGATAAACACTTCTGTGGGGGTGCTTTTTCATTATCCTTTCGGCACAAGAAAATGAGCTTGATAATGTCATTACTGAATGTACTAAGTATTTGGCTGATTATTTCCTCCATGCTTGATCTTTTTCTCATTAACAGTTCTTGTAGCCATATGGTGAAATCCAGCTGAGGTCACTCGCAAATAGACGGAGCTCCCTTATTGAATAGATGGTGACTCTGTTAATGCTGTGAAGTGAATTTGGCTGCAGAGAAAGAGGCCGTTTACTTGAGCATGAAGCACACAGATCCTTCAACTGTTCGTTCTGAGTGGCCAGGTCATACGTCATTTGAAATCCATTAGAGGATATCCCTTATGAAATTACTACCAGACTCGATCAGGAGGATTTCCCCAGTGGTCTCCCATAGCAAAACTGTTGTTTTTAATATTTCCTGTGGCTTGCAAAACTCACCCTCCCATCTGTCATCATGCTTGCTGCTGGAATTTTGAAGGTGTCCTAATTTGAAGGGCTGTCCTGTCCAATCCTAGTTTAAAGGTAAAGAACCACCAGGAGGAAGAGCAGTAGGGGCCTTGAAGCTGCCCGTCAACAGGTAGCACTTGGGCAGCAGGCCAGGCACACAGGTTGCCTGGCCACAGTCTTCTGCATTTCTACTTAACTTATAATCATTCCTTCTAAATTTGCATCTATACTTATCAATCAGCCTATGCAAATCTCACACAAATTGCAGTCCTTTTTTGTCCTCTCTTTTTGCTGTGCTGTGTTTCCTCTTTTTTGGCAATTCATAAGTGGCCACCCAACCTCTTGAGAACAGACCCCTCCTGAGGCCTAAAACCAAGAAGCGCAGCTCTGCTAACTCATCAATGTAATGCAGGTGGCTGTGTGGTGGACTGGGTTCCCCTCTATTTGTTCAGTTGATTGACAGTTCAATCAGCTGAACTGAACCTGTTATATTTCCACGTACTGCTTCCATCAGTTGGCAGAAGACTGCAGCTTGGGGCACCACCCAGAAGTGGGGGCACAGGGCTTTCTGGGTAGCATCTGTAGTGGGAACTGTGGTGAGACGGTTGAGCACATCATCATTATGCATGTGGATGCCCCAAACTCAGTGAACACCCATGTTCACATGTGAATTTCTGACAATCTTGAGTGAATTGCATGACTGCCCCCAGATAGGTATCTATTTCAGCACTTTTTGGACATGTACAAATAAACATACGCTATCAAGTCTAGGTGAGTATCAGGATTCGCTGACATCTCTCGGAGTTCTGCAAAATTTGTCTGGGACTGTCAATATTCACATGTGATGGTCAGCATCTACTAAATTTTGGGCAATCAGTATCCTGTATACTACGTAATACCAAAATAATTATCTAAGTGTGGATCCTTATGTAGCTACAATGGCACCACCCACACATTATCCACCAGGGAAGGTGTCAGCATCCACCAAAGTTTACTGAACCCCAAATGTTTGCATAAGTACAAAAAATATTTACAAAGAACTAATCATGGGGAATAAAATTGCTCACTGAGAACTGAGCATGCTCGGTAGGCGCAGAATGCTGACTGACTCTTGCGGTGGAGGGGAAATGGGATGGGGGGTATAGTGGGAAAGGGTATGGTTGGTTGTCTGGAAACCCTGAATAGTGCAACATTTTGGTCCCACTTGTAACATATATAACTGAACACAGTGCAAAGTCAGTTGAATATTCTAAAGAATAAGTATACCAGAAAAACTGAAAGCGTATGGCTCATCTTCACCCATGGGAACATTATCATACTCTGCTTCCCTTCACATGCTGATACTTCATTATGTGTGCCCTATTTGATTGCCTTCCCTGCTGCCACCACCTGTGGAGAAAATAGAAAGGAACATATACTTCCATCCATATATATGCTGCATTTTTTCAGAAATCCAATCCCGCATGTGTGCAGAAAATTGATTCTTCTTGTTTTCCAACTTTTCCTCATCTATATATTAGTGAAACTCATGAGGAGCATAGTTTTAGGTTTTTCAAGCAACAACATTTTTGTTCAAATGCTTTGCTCCTTTGCAATGACAGATATGTAGCAGCATTGCCTGCTGTGCTGGGGCATTCTTCTGATCATCTTGAGCTAACATTACAAAATCATATTTTTGCAAGATGACTCCCCAAAATGAAAGTATTTCAAGCTAATCTGATAATTCTGGCCTCTTTCCAGTATCTGTGCATCAGGTGAAAGAATCACTAAAAAAAATATCGAACTGCTAGGAGGGTCTTTGCTTTTGGACATCCATCTGGGTAGCCTGTTAAACTTTATGTTTCCAAAAATGGAGTCAGCTATTGTTTCTTTGCCCAAATCCTAGGTGTAACCACAAGGGGTGGGCAGAAAGTAGATCTCCAGATGTTTTGGACTTCAATTCCCAGCATTCCTGACTACTGGTCATGCTGGCAGAGGCTTCTTTGAGTTGAAGTCTAAACATCTGGAGATCTACTTTCTTCCCACCCTTGGACTAGATCATCTCCATCTTGAGACTGAGGGTGCTTCTAGAAGGAGGGCTTCTAGTACTAGCGACCAGAAGATATTGTGCAGCTGTTCCATCTTTTCTTCCTTAATGGATTTTCTGCGTTAAGGGAAAAGATGGAAGAAGTGGTGGAAAAATATGGGTTGCAAATAGAAGATGATGTCTGAAATTACATCATCTGTGAATGAGGCAGGGCAATGGCACTATAAATGTCTCATCTGGAACCACTCTGAGTTTAGCTGCAATCTCCATCTGGAGACTGAGTCTATACAAACCTTATGGTGACAACATCAAACTACTTTTGTTTGGTCTTGTTTGCTTGTGTTTTCCTCTTTCCCCTACCCCGTATAAATTGTGTAACGTTTATATATTTAATAAATTTATATACTGCTTAACAAACAAATTTACCAAAGCAGTTTACAATAGTGCTTTCAGTATTTTATTCTGCTGGCTGGTTTTAATCTGGCTTTATGTGCTGCAATGGTTTTATTCTTTGCTGCTAGTTTTGTCTTGGTTTTATTCTGGGCGTCTTATTTTCTATTTTTGTTTGTTTGTTTTGATGTTTATATTTTATGTTTTTTATGTATTGTACACCACCCAGAGAACTTAGGTTAGCTGTACCAGCTTAAAAGTGCAGTAAATAAATAAATAAATATGCAAACCCACAACACAGTAGAAATGGTGGATATAAATGGTTTTAGCACACACCTAAAGCTCACTATAGTTGGTGCATGCATTAATTCCAGAGGCAGAGTATTCCAGGGGGCAAGGGCAACTACACAGGCAGAGTGATCCTATAGCTTCTAGACAGCGTCTAGAGGGCCATAGGATCATTCAGATTCCTAGCTATGAGGTTGGAAAACAGCTCCGACCTCGGAGCTGGGGAACTGTGCTCGGAGTGTCCTCCCCCCTTGCAGCCATTGTGGAAAGAACTGCACCGGCTGCATCTCCGAGGTCAGAACAGCAACTTCGGAGAAGCGGTTTAGGGGGTGTTCTGCAGGGTGGGTGGGGGAGGAGGCCACCACCACCAGAATATAAAATAACCTGGTGTAGCCTCAACCTCTTTCCCTCCTGATCTGAAACTTCATTTTAGACGACTGAAATTGGCCATTTAGCTGCTTGTAGAGCAGGAGGAACATGGAGGCAACCTTCACCTCTGTGCTCCTCCCACTCTGCATAGGATGACTGTAATCCTCTGAGTACAGAGGGTCACAGGCAGCCTTATTGGATTGCATCCTAAGGGTGCATTCCCGTGCATGTTTAGACAGAAAAAGTCCTATAACTTCCAGCATTGCCCAGCCAGCCATGGACCACTGTGGCAAGGTTATTCTATCCAGGAGTAGCTGTAGCTGGTGTACCAGCCAAAGTTAGTAAAAGGTACTCCTAGTCACTAAGATTACCTGGTCCTCAAGTATGAATCCAGGAGCACCCTCAAGCTATGAACTTGTTCTTTCAGAGGGAGTGCAACCATGTCCAGAATAGGTTGTTGACCAATCTCCCAGACTTGAGAATGACTCACCTATGAGGACTCCATCTTGCCAGGATTCAACCTCAGTTTATTGGCCCTCATCCAGCCCATTAGTGTATGCAGGCACTGACTAAGGACTTTTACAGCTACACCTGATTCAGATATCACAGAGAAATAGAGCTAGGCATCTGTGCTCCAAATCTCCCTATGACCATTCCCAATGGCTTATTGTAGATGTTAAATATTATTATATTTATTACAATTATTTATATGCTGCCTTTCAGGATACGAATTCTACCAAGGCAGTTTACAAACAACATAAAGATAATAAAATCACAATAAACAATATTAACATTTTTTTTAAAAAAATAAATCATCAGGAACCTTCCCACAGGACAGGTGGTGGAAGTTGGCCTCGGTCAGGGAGAGTCCAGCTAGAACAGGAGCAGGTATCTGCTATTATCCTAATCTATCTCCCTCTCTCCTGGAATCCTTCCCACAGGGCAGTCAATGGTCCAGCTAGAACAGACCCTGAGATCTTCTTTGACTGCCTCTTTCCTGGAATAGCACAGCGGACAAGATTCATAGATCATTGAGTTGGAAGGAGCCTACAAGGCTATCGAGTCCAACCCCCTGCTCAATGCAGGAAACTAGAGGAGGGGTCTCCCATCCAAGTAATAACCAGGCTTGACCCTGCTTAGCTTTCCATGCTCAGACAAGCTGAGCCAGCATAAGCCACAGGCTGAAGATGGTGCCCTGCATCACCCCACAGTTCATTGCCACAGTGCTGAAAAACAGTCACCCAGTGCCACTCTCCGTAATGAACCTTGCAGGTAGGAGCAGAACCACTGAAGTTCAATGCCTCAACCTCCGGCCCACAGAGTCGATCTAGGAGGAGACCATGGTTAATGGTATCAAAAGCCAATGAGAGATTGAGCAAGAGTAACAGGGTTACACACTTCTCCTGTTAATAACCAGCCTGATGAAGAATTCTGCCTATTTAGGGACATTTTGGTTGGTCCAAATTAGGGGTGAACGAATCTCTGTTTCAGTCTCTTTCTGTTTCTCATTTTCCCCACCTCCCGTTCATCCCATCCCATTTCCACATCAGTTTGCGACTTTAAACAAAGTCAGCACCAAAATTTGTATCCATTTTTGTGCCCATTTTTCCTAATGACCACATTCTTGTATGCAACTTTGCACACGTTTTGCAAGTGGTTTCTCTAACATAATGCTGTTTTGTGTGTGGGGGTTTTCAAGTAATGTACACATTTCTGTATGCACCTTCTCCTAATATATGCATTTTTGTATACCTTTCCACGTAATATACACATTTTTGTATGCATTTTGTTGTTGTTGTTGTTCAGTGAACTGCATTGCAAATTTCTGAGAAGTGCGAATGCTGAAGGATAACTGCCTTCCAGTGCATAGATTGTTCCAGGGAGTGCATAGTTGCTAAGTTCTTACTGAAATACAAAGTGAATGAAATTCTCCCTCATCCTTAGCCCTAATAAATGTATTGCCCAACTCTGGATTTTGGCATTTTTAAGGCTGCAGGCCTATACAGACTTACCTAGGAGTAAATCGCATTGAATTTAGTGGGGCTTACTTCAGACTGAGTAAACACATATGGAATTGCACTATAGATTGCTTTTGTTAATTCTTCTCCTAACATAAAGACATTTCATTTTTGGAAAACCTTTTATCATTCTAAACTCTTTAGTAAAAGGGAAGGGTGGGATGGGGGAGTGAACACTTTCCCCCTCTGTGTGTTAGGGCTGCAATTCATAATAAAGATGGAAAGAACTACTGCAAAAATATTAAAAGCTTATGTCAGCAGGAGAATTTGCCCAAACTGCCGAGAGCATAGCCAGAGGTGTTTCAGACAAGCAGGTAAAGAGGTGGGGAAAACCTAAGATCTCACTGCTGAAGTGAATGTTTTCTCTCTTCTTACAACTTCCCCCCCCCTGCGTGTTGAATCATTCCATACTTAATGCACAAATATGTTTAATTTTTAAATATGCTTCTATATTAATGTTTAATAAGGCCATGCTCACCAGTGAGTGAGAAATGTTCTTTCCAGTGAAATCAAAGAGCATTTGAATGTGAGTCAGGTGCACGGGGAAGCAAATAGATGAAAGACAGGGCTCTAAACATCCGGAGATTATTATGTTTTTCACAAAGTAAATTTGTCATCAACTGGACACGGATTGCGTGAATTCCTTTTACATTCTGGTTAAAAGCATATCAAGTTGTTTTATAGTGCTCTGGCCTTTTAAAACTTACAATAAAAAAAAACACTTTTCATATGAATGGAATTAAGAGTATGTGTGAAAATGAAAAGATCTTGATGTTGCAGGTGGTTGGGTTGGGTTGGGTTGGACTGCCCACCCTGGTAGATGTATATAAATCTCTTCAAACTTCTCATGCATTCAGGACTTCTATAGAAAGAAAGAGCTGCGGGCTATTACAGGAAAACCTTATAAGCTATACGCCCTACAGTGGCTGCAAAGCACTCCCGAACAAATCAAAAGGAGTTCCATAGTGTTCAACGATTCCTCAGTGAGATTGCTTATAAGATGCATGGGACATTTATCCACTTCTAGAGACAGCCAGCACTGCTTCTTTTTCCAGTGTCACCATTTTGCACTAACTACAGTAAGAAACTGGCTTTGCAGATGGCATATAGGCCATTTAATGATGAATTGATGTTTTTTTTTATTATGACCAAATGACTTGTTCAGTTTGAAATACATAACAAATAAGCTAACAAAAATCCCATATAATGTATCCAAATTGACTAGTATAATCAACCAATCGAGTTCTTATACACATAGCACTTTTTAAAAAACCCACTGTGTAGCTTATATCACTGTGATTCCTAAGGAATTTTTCCCATGGAATTTTTAAATCCTCCTCCTATAAAGAGTGCTTACAGATGAGACTTTTATTGTACAATCGCCCTGCCTTATTCAAGGAAATTTTGGGGGCTCCAGATGACATCATCTTCCATTTGTAACCCTCCTGTGTTCTCCAACAGTTTCTTGTTCTCATCCCCTTGCCCCCCAGAGAGATCCTCTTCAGGGGATGATGTGGAGCCTCCTGAGCTGGATGTCCCTGGGGATCAAGCTGTTTCAGGGGGCCCTGGGGCTGACCACGAAGCTCCTGAATGCTCAGGAAATATGGGTTCAGAGTCTTCAGACCTTCCCTCTTGAAAGGTGGAAAGCTCTGCTCCTGAGTCAGAGGAGGATGCTGAGCCACCACCCAGCCTCTGAGAATGCTGGTACCTGAAATTACAGGCTAAGACTGTGGCCAAGCAAAGGAGTTCCTGCTTGCAGAAAAAGATTCCTCAAGAATAAAGGCCTCCTCATGGGCAAGGCCCTGCTCATGAGCAGAACCTTTGCTAGAGGGCCTGTGATGAGCTACAGCTGAGTCCTGGGTGGGGCTTTGGGAGCTTAGGCTACCTAAGTCTTCAGTTGCAGTCAAACCACTACTGGAACAATGTCTTACTACCAATTCTGGTGCCTTGAACCAGTCTTTCTCTGACTTTGCTCTTTGAGTGAACCTCTGTGTTACTGACCTTTGGACTCCTGCTTGACTCTGCTTCCGGGATTGTGTTTATATTTGACTGTTTACCTGTGTTTGGACCTTGGCCATGCCTCTGACTTTTCTCTTGGAACTCTCCTGCTTGCCTGGTAATACTGGAACCTTTGACCATTAGCTGTTTATTGACTCCTCCTCCTTTGAACTGCCTTCTTGTTGAACGGATACCATTATGCTTGACCTTTTGCCTGTTTACTGACTTGCCATTCAATTGGCCCTTAATTTGCCCTAATGCTGAGTCTGACCCAGACATAGCAGAACACTTGTGTCTTTTTTCTTACCAGAAAAAAGAAAAGAAAAAAAAATGAAGGGGGAAAAGACAGAATAGCTGCACAATGCCTTCTGATTGAAAGCACTAGGAACTGTCCACCTGGAAGCACCCATAGAATAAATAATGAAGATTATGTAGTTCCTACTCTTTGATGGTATGGTAATAAGTCAGCCTCCCCCTTTAAAATACTTGTATATGAGTCAAAGGCAATGGGAGAGCCATACAGGTCTAACATGGGCAGCACCTATTAAATGGTTATATTTGTGGCAGATGGTTCTGAAAGTTATTGCGTTCTGTCCCCTGTCCCTGTCCCCCCATTATTACCAATGCGGTTACAGAAACCACCAACAAGTGATGAGCTTCATTATGTGACTGAACTCAGTGACTAGAGTGGTGAGGGAAAGGGAAAGAGATACCGTGTGAGTCATACTGAGGGGCGTTAGGAACTTAAAAATAGCCGGAGTGGAAGATTATGACAGAGTTTTCATTTTGTCCCCTTCACCTTAAAAACTGCTGTTGAAGTCTGTGTGATTTTCTGTCTATCAGTCCCAGGCTCTTTCCCGTACTGCAGGAGTAACATGTTAGCTAGAAGAATAATCATGTTCTCTCACTGTGTTCAGCTAGTTCAATTGGAATTAAACTCTCATTGGCCAGCCTAGGCATGGGTTTTTAAAAATATGAGTCAAGCTATATACATTGCACTTCCAAAACAGTGCAATTAACAACCAAGTTTTATGGAGTAAACATGGCTTCTAATGAAAATGGTTATCCATAATAGATGAGCCCTTCCAGCAATTGTTTAAATGTAGTTATGGTTTCTGATGTTTTGATCTACCCTGAACATGACCATATTAGAGATGGCAAGGATTTGTGTGCGAGAGAATTTTCGCTGCCTGTATTCAGATGGTTTGCCTCATTTCTCTTATGGAGTCCTTGTTCATCTTTGGATCAAACTGAACAGTTCAAAAGGATATTTTGATACAGTAAACAAATACACATACACACCCTGCCTCTCTTTGCAATGGCTGAATCTACAAATCAGTAATGAATTTGACATTAGTGGAGCCACAGTAGTAATACAGCACCGATTTGGGCAGTTTCCCCCCCCTAATTAAAACAGAACCCAGCATGCTTTATTATGGTCTTGTGTGTGTGTGTGTGTGTGTGTGTGTGTGTGTGTGTGTGGAAGAATTGCCTTTCACTCAATGCCAAACAAAGCATTTTATGCTGCCCAGAACTCCAGGCCTTGGTATGCAAAGGTCATTTGATCAAAGTCAGTGAGGTTGAAGATTTCCAGGAGTTGAATGTATGGTTGAAGGATATTTTTCCTCTAAACTATTGGGGCAGGGGGGATGGATTGACCCAGAGGCTCAAATACTGAAGATGATCTGAAAGCTGGGTCATACTGGTCAGAAATGGTGCCAGGCCAAATATATCAGATAAAGACAGGTGACTAGCGTTGCATCAGTGCTGAGCCCACAGCAGAGTTTTTAGTGATACATGTGTGGCATTCACATTAATGTGAAGTCACTTATCAAGATAATGAGGGTACTGTCACAGTGCACTAGGCTGTTTTCCATCATTGTCTGCAGCATAAGGGAACATGGACTCACACTCTGGTGGACAAGGCCACTGATATCCTTATGTTCAGTCCTTGTTCTGCACTCCTGGCAATATAGTATTGGTCTTCCATCTGCTAAAACTGCAGAAAAAGCTCACTTTAACCATGAGACACTCTGCTTCTGGAAATATCTTAAAAATAAGTGACTTGTTTTCCTTCAGTTCTGTATTTAACAGCACAATCCTATTCATGTTACTCAGTATGTCCTATTGAGTACAATGGAACTTACTCTCAGGTGTTTATGTATATAGGATTGTAGCCGGAGTCCCTATGTCATTTCCCCCCCCCAGTTTTTTTTTATTTCTATATGAAACAAACACATAATATCAAACATATAACAATTAACAAAACAAAATAGACCTCCGATTTTCTTCTACAGCAAATACAGGTAACAATTTTTCTTACTCGATAATCCAAATGAGAAATCTCTTTCTTCCCGTTGTCCCAAATTCACTTATTATTCCATAAATCCACAAACAAACTAAATCATTATTTTCCAGTCTCTGCAAAAAGTCAATTAGAGGTTTCCACTCAATAATAAACGCAGATGTTGTCCTTTCTCTAATTAGTGATGTAAGTTTGGCCATCTCTGCCAGCTCCAGCATCTTGACCAACCATTCTTCTATCGTAGGCACTGCTGGACCTTTCCATTTCTGTGCATATAGTAGTGTCGCTGCCGTTGTCATGTATAAAAATAAAGTTCCATATCTTCCTTCTAGATGACTGTCCATTATTCCCAATAGAAAAGCCTCTGGTTTCAATTAAAAAGTAATCCTTAAAATCTTTTGCATTAATAAATGAATTTCAACCCAAAATCTTTTAGCTTTCTTACATGTCCATCACATATGATAAAAGGTTCCTTCCTGTTGTTCACATTTCCAACATATCTGATGCACCGCTATACATTCTAGCCAGTTTCTCCGGCGACAAGTACCAACGATACATCATCTTATAAAAATTCTCTTTAAGACTAGAGCATAAAGTAAATTTCAAACCTTTTAACCACATATTTTCCCATTGTGTCATTAATATATTATAGCCAAAATTTTGAGCCCATTTTATCATACATTCCTTCACTTGCTCTTCCTCAGTTTCAAATTTCAACAAAAGCTTATACATTCTTGAAATAAGATGTTCATCATTTAGACATAATTCCCTTTCAAAGTCAGATACCCTCTGTTCAAAATCATACAACCTTTTATCAACTTTAAACCTTTCTACCATCTGTAAATAGGAGAACCATTGACATGTATGACCTTCTTTTATCAGTTCTTCTCTTGATTTTATTTTACATTCATCTTGTGAAAAATTCAGCAAATCACGATATGTCAACCAACTGTATTTACTTAACATTTCTCTTCTATGATGGGCTTCTTGTGCTGATAGCCACAATGGTACTCTCTGACAAAACCTAGGTTTATATTTATTCCAAATTTTCAAAATGGCACTTCTAACACAGTGATTATTAAATTCTACATTCACTTTAACTTTATCATACCACATGTACCCATGCCATCCAAATCTCAAATCATATCCCTCTAAATCTAATAATCGACTATTTTTCAACAAAACCCATTCTTTGATCCATACTAAACAACAAGCAGCAAAATATAACTTCAGGTCAGGTAGACCCAACCCCCCTCTTTCTTTTGCATCCTGTAAAATCTTAAACTTAACCCGTGGTTTTTTCCCTTGCCATACAAATCTGGATATATCCTTCTGCCATTGTTTAAATGATATTTGCGATGTCACAATAGGAATAGTCTGAAACAAAAACAACATTCTAGGTAATACATTCATCTTAATTGTGGCTATTCTCCCCAAAAGTGACAATTGAGCTTTATCCCATCTTTCTAAATCTTTTTTCATTTCATTCCAAGACTTTACATAATTATTTTGAAACAACATACAATTCTTATTTGTTAAAGTGATACCCAAATATTTTACTTTCTTTTCAACCTTAAAACCTGATTTATTTGACAATTTTATTTGGTCTTGAATTTTCATATTTTTTGTTAATATCTTTGTCTTTAGTTTATTAACCTTAAAACCAGCTACAACACCAAACTCCTTCAATTTAACCATTAATGTTTCTATTCCTTTCAGAGGATCTTCCAAAGTTAACACCGAATCATCTGCGAAAGCTTTCAGCTTATAAGACTCTTTTTTAATTTTTATGCCTCCAATTCTATCATCTTGTCTTATATCTCTGGTCAGTATTTCAAGCACAAGAATAAACTACAAAGGTGATAATGGGCAACCCTGTCTTGTTCCTCTATGTATTCCACACGGTTTCGTCGGAGTCCCTATGTCATGATGTAAATCCAATCAATCATCCACTAGGTACACAGCTAAGATGATGGGCTTTTTCATCTTTTCAGGGGAGGCTTGCAATTTGCAACAGAACAGGTTGTCTGAAGACTCCACCATGGACCCACATAATGAATGGCTTTACCATTGCACCCATCACAACAATTATCTGGGCTAGTGATGGAACAGTCTACAAGTTGTTTGCCACAAGGAAGCTGCAGCCTGGGCTAAGGAAAGTGGCCAACCATAGACTCGGTGGTTGTGGGAAATAATCCTTAGCTAGGTTGTGGGTGCCACTGTAAAAATATAGTTGTGTGGTGAATGAGCCTCAGGCCAAAATAGGTTCCCATCCACTGCTATAGATATTGGGGGACTGGTGGGGTTGCCATGTTTTCTCTTAAGTGCAATCATTTTCTTAACTTTGTTGCTCAGAGAATATAGGAACCCAGATAGAGTATGCCAACATTACCCTGACATTAATGGACTCCTGGCATGTGAGACTATTGAATTGCTCAATAAGTAACTCTATATGGTTACTTAAAATATATCATTTAGTGAATGAATCATCCCTAGCCTCCCATTCATAATTCTTATAATTTCCAAGGAATTCAGCTGCCATCTTCCTTGAATTTTTCATTTCTAGATTGTACAGAACCTTGTCAGCTTAATATACTGGACTAGTATTCATCAAACTTTGAGTAACTAAATACACGAGTCCTGTAAGACCTGTCACTGAATTCGATCTGTGTTGCCTTCTCCCTTCTTGCTTGACCTTAGACAAAGGTTCTTGTTCATGGATCTCAGCAACATTTATTGATTTCTTGCATCTCTTCCTTAAAGGTCTTTGGGTTTTTTGATTTATTCAAATAAATGATGCAATTAGCCTTGAATTCACCTTTACAATATCATAAATCACATAGGGTGAGTGACATATTTTCCCTGCTAGTATTAGATGATATGATGCAGAGTGATCTTGTACTAGAAAAGGGATCATAATCAATCAAAATATAGGTCAATGAAAACCAATACAAAAGAGGATTAGTTACTTACCGTACCAGGAAAAATAAAATCCTTTTCTACAATTGTTGAGCTAACGAATGGTTGCCTGAAATCCCTCTTTGTTCACTTTCTCCTTTTCACGAAGGTCATTTTTCATTACCTAAGGGCCCTTCAGTGTTTATTTTGGTCCCATTGGATTGTCAGCTGCACAAAAGCAGCTTCTAATTGACATTGATTGCAGGGAAGAGACCTGTCTGCTCAATCATGACGTGTAGATCAAGTCAAGTTTAGTAAGAAGCACATGGTAGGAGCCAGAGGGTGTTCACCTCTCAGCCTCCTGATTGCAATATAATTGACTATTGTGAATGTGATTTATAAGCAGAATATATAGGGTAGCTTTGGACTGTTTATTTTGTATTTTTCAAACAACACAAATTGGTTTTCTGAAAGCAAGTTTGTTTGTAAGGATAAGGACCATTTGGAGACAGGGCTTCACATAACAATTACAGCTGAATTGCCTGGGAAAGTGATGGGATCAGCATCATTAGAGGTTTTTAAAAGTAGCCTAGGTAAGTAGCATTTGACTTGCTAATAATATTTTACTTATAGAGGTCAGTATGGTGCCAGTGGGGAAGTTCCTCCTAATGCAAATAACAGGTTCAAATGAGTGGTTTTAATCAGAAATGCAGCAGGGGAGGAAGGGGTTACATTTCTCCTCCCCACCTGCTGTGATCCCAATAATTTTCAACCCCACCACCCAAAGGGGCTGCTATTTGAATTTTCTTTTTCATGTGCTTGTTAAATGCAAATACACATTTAACATCTAGTTTGGCCCTAAATGGTGTTCCATAGAAGGAACCATAGAGGACCCAAGGATAAAATAACCTATATATACTCGATAATATTTACTCTGATCAAGATTCCCATGTGTAAGTATGTGTTTCCACTTATAGCATTTCAGAATTCCTGCATTGTGCAAGCACTAGACAGGCAAATGGGTTTACTTAGAATAGAAACCAAAGTACTAATTTGTTTGGAATAGGCATGTATATATGAAATGGAATGTCAACTTGTAGAGATGGATATTTATTTAGCAAAATATAGTGGTGGTGGTCTAATCGGAAGTCTTACGAAGGAACAAAAGTTTCAACTTCACTTCTTGCCCTTGCTTTCTGTAAGTTACAGCAGGGCCAGCTGCAGCTTTGAGGAGGGCCCTGGACAAAGTTCTCTCTGATGGACTCGTCCTATATTGGTGGGCTTCCTGTCAGTGGTGGCAGTAGTGGTCTGAGCAGTGCCAAGTGACTGGGGTGTGTGTGGCACCATTTTGATTTCCCATCATGCCCCAGAGTGATGCTATGACAGGGGCATGATTAAATTAAAATGGCAGTTAGAACTGGCTTCCAGGTGCTGCTTCGAGTGCCAGAGAGCACAGTGCAAGCACTGTAGGGTAAGGGATAGGAGATGGGAGATAAGGAAGGGGTAGGCACTGCCATCATGGTGTCAGATGTAGGGGGGGTCTGGCAGGTTGCCTGAAATGGCTTGATGGGTTGCATGCCCACCTGCCTTAGGTGCGCGGGCATGGGCAAAGGAGGTTGGGAGGAAGAAATCAATAAATACCAACCTAAATAGAGAAGCAAGGAGATAATGAAGTTGTTACAGTTGTCTCCTGATCCCACTCGAGCAAAACTTCAAGAAGCCAAATTCTCCCTCCTTAGTTCCCCAAACACTTTTGTACCGCAGAAGCCTTCAAGCTTATTTTAGCAGCTGAAGCAGCTTATGCTCAGCACTGCAATTTTGATATTAGACTAACCTTTCTCATGATGAATTGCAAAAAGAGCTTTTGGGCTTACTGAAAGACGGACGTCACCCATTGTCCGTGGCAAGCTCCATTTACTGTGTAATCAACTTATTCACAGGTTGTCTGTGCAAAAGCTGATAACACACGTGCGCGCGCGCACACACACATCCAGGGAGGTGGTTTCAAACCTTTCTGGATAATGTAAATCAATGGCAAAATGACAGGTTATATTGCAGTAACTGATGGCCGGCCTTGCCCACTGTTTCTTGCTGTTGCTCTGATGGTCATCTATAGCTCCGCATTCTTTATTTGGGCCAAGTAGATCTTGCTAGTGAAAGAACGACCCCCCTCCTTTCTCTTGGCTTGATACTATTGACAGATCTGCGGAGTGGTATTTCCATTTTGTCATATGGCTGCAACTAAGAAAGTATCAATTTTCTTTTGCCTTGGGAAAATCACAATGATATCATTAACAGCGAGATAAGCTCAGGAAAATTTAGGAAAGAAAACAAGAGGAGAAAAGAGAAAGTGTGTGGGTTTGAACTTATATCCTAACCAGGAAAGAGAGAATTTCTGTGAAATATCTATTTTACCAGCTCCTTTCCTAATCGAAATCCATTGGAAATGCATTATCTTAAGAAATTCTCATTGTTTTTATCATTTATCTGGATGAGTTTAAAATAGAATTTAGTTTTAAAATTGCTCGCATTTTTATCAAAGTTGAAACACTTGTTCTAGCAAAGGTAGCGCTGTTTAAGGTAAAAAATTTTACAAAAGTATTTCAGAGCTACTATGGACATAGGAAGCTGCCTTATACGGAGTTGGACCATTGGTCTGTTGAGCTCAGTATTGTCTCTTCTGACTGGCAGTAATTCTCCAAGGTATCTGGCAGAGTCTCTTCAATCACCTGCGCTGCTATCTAATTTGGGGGTGAGCATTTTTTTTCCTGTAGAGGGCCACATTCCCTTGTGGGTAATATCTGATGGGGGGCTGTATGTCAGAGGTAAGTGGAGCCAAAGCCAGCAGTGGGTAGGGCAAGAGCCAAAAGTTGGTGGGTTGCCTTTCTTTCTTTCTTTCTTTCTTTCTGCCTGCCACCCCCTTTCTCTCTCTCCCTCTTCCTTCCCATACAGCAGGCTGCTGGGAAAGGGACTGATCACTCTTGCCAGAGGCCTGAACTGATCATATGCAGAGAGCTTTTTTAAATTAGGCTGAGAGCTGCATAAAATTGGGCCCTGTTGACCATAGGTTGTCCACCCCTGATATAACTGGAGATGTTGGGCATTGAATTTGGGACCTTCTGCATGCAAAGCATGTGGTCTGCCGTCTGCCATTGAACTATAGCCCTTCTCCTGATGTTGTTTCCTTTCTAACCTTGCTTTTCTATATTTCTGTTTTTTAAAGTCTAGAGAAGAAACCTGGAAATGGCTAAAGACAAGTCTTCATAATGCTGAAATTGTCAGAGCAGAATCAGATAATTTTGGGTGATGTGGAGCTGCCACTGACAATAGTCTCTAACATCTACGGAAACATACAGCATGATTTGCCACCTTCATGCTGACGAGTTTCCCCCATCCCTGCCAGCAGCAACACATGATGTGGAGTGGGGGTTGGGAAACCCACAGCATGTTATGTCACATTGTGGAAGGCAGTGGGAGGACTGGGCACAGGGTTGTGGGAGAACTGGACACAGGATGCTGTTTTCAGCAGTAGCCCCATGTCTTCTGTGACATCTAGTTCTACCCTTTAGAGAGACAAGCATTTATGATGAACTGACTGGCAATTTCCTTGTGTATGTTTTCAAAATGCAACTAGGAAAATGTAATATCTGAAAAAGGTATTTGGTCTCATGTTTTAATGATTTCCCCACCTCCCCCCGAACCCTGAATCTCACTGCTTATTATGATTATTTTATCATGTAGTACTTGAACAACATTATGAATCTGGATAAAATCCAGGAACATATGAATTATTGATCCTAATACAGTTTGTATAAGTAGAGTGACAATGATTTCATTTCAATGAGGTTTTGCTAGCATGAAAGTATTTAGACATCTACATCCTTAGTCACTGGGGAAATGTTGAAAATTTAGCTTAAAATTGCTCATCTTTTCCTGGGCCAGCTGTTTGCCAATGTTGTCTGACTTCAGCAAGCCTTCAGCCATTTGGTCTGTGCATGGCTTGCTTCATTGCTCTTACTTTCCCTTCAACTCTCCAGCCTTTTATCCTTCTCCTTTGTGGCGATTTTCATCCCTTGACCTCTAAATCTATTAGTGTATCTGTCTTTCTCTTAGTAGCTGTGTTTGAGACTTCAAGCCTTTAACTGTGTTATTAGTGTATCTGTCTCCATCCTGAATATCTGTATTCAGGCCATAATCTCTCCTTAGTAGTATGTCTCTTCTCTTTATAAATACACAGCAATATCTCTTCAGTCTTCACTAACATTTTAACATTAAATTTATATTTTGATGCAAAATCTCCACTTCAACCAGGTTGACATTCATGATATAGTATATTTAATTGCTAGCCTAGAATTCATCAGCAGGCTTGATTCTATTCCTTTAGGACTTGATCCTATTTAGATTTCCTCTTCCAGCAAAAGTGTTAGAGTAGCACAACAAAGGTAGGAAAACTCTGGGATTGTACCAATTACTGTTGTTGCGACTGGTCAATATACATTTGAGCTTTATCTAGAAATGTAACCTGGTGTTCTATTCATGGAAAGAGTGGATGCATGCTGGATAGCTCCAGCCCTCCACGCATTTATTTTATTTATCACATTTATAGTCCTCTTTTCCTCCGAGGAGCCAAGGTGGTGTACATGATCCCCTTCTCCATGTTATCCTCCCAACGACCCTGTGAGGTACGTTAGGTTGAGAGTTAGTGACTGGTCCAAATTCACCTAGTGAGCTTCATGGCTGAGTGGGGACTGGGGACTAGAGCCCGGATCTCCCAAGTCCTAGTCCAGCACCGCATGGGCACTCCCACTCCCACTCCATTGGAGGGCAAACATCTGCATTGGGGAGCCTGCTGTACTTGTGTACGTTCCCCGCAGGATTTAGAACCCTGGTCATGCAGAGCAGGGCCAGCACAAGCTCTCTTGCCACCTGAAGCAAGAAACAACTTGTGCTGCCATGCCACCACATGCCCTCCCTCTTGCCGCTGTGCACCCAACCCCTTACCTTTGTTGCTGAGCTGTGCGGATGTAGGAAGTGGCCTCCAGGGTCTCATGAGACCCGGCCGAGCTCCCGCAGGAGCTTGCAACCTAGCCAAGCTCCCACGGGAACTCCTCCTGAGGCCACTTCTTCCAGCTGCATGGCTCTTGCTAAGAGCAACGGACAGCTGGTGGCTGCGCCGGACTGCCCTACCCACTGTTCTCTTGCTGTGGCAAATGATGGGATAGCGACTGGCAGGCCCCTCTGGGGCACCCGCTGGTGGTGTCGGCAGTGGGTCCTCCTGGATGGTGGTGGTGGGGGGAAAGCAACCCAATTTGCCACTGCTCTGGCTCTGCTGCCTGACACGGGTGTATGAGCCCATGTAATGATAGGGCCGGCCCTGATGCAGAGTTCTAAACTGTGTGGGAGCTTCCATGTGCACAGCGGGCTCTCCACTGCAGAAGTTTGCTCTCCACTGTGTGGAGGCGCTGGTTACAGGGATGGGATGGAGGGACAGAGCTAGCTAGCATGTACCCCACTCTCCTCTCACGAAATTCTAATCATGCACGGAGAATCCCCGCATAGGACATGTACCTTTTGTATTTTATGACTTGGCCCTACTATTTGAAATGTATTTCTCTCTACTTGTGTGTGTGTGTGTATGTGTGTATCTATATGCCACATGAAGATAACACTTCATGCATCTGATTAAGGTTGTAATCCTATGCATGTTTAGACAGAAAAAAGTCCTACAACTCCCAGCTTTCGCCAGCCAGCCATGCTGGGAGTTGGACTTTTTTCTGTCTAAACATGTATAGGACTGAACCCTCAGTGGCTCCAGTCCAGAAAAGGTATGCCACAACAAGGTGCCACAAGACTGTCTTCTGTTTTTAAGTAGGATCCTATTTTTTTTTTACACTTCTTAAAAAAGCAAAACAGCTTGTTTATTGGTAACAGTGATCAAATGCCTTTCTGCAGAAAGGCAGTGTGCAATTTCTTTAGTTTGAAATTGTGCTTTGCTCAGTTATGATGAAGGATGACTGGCTGAACATTAAAAGTTGTTTTCCCAGGAAAAATATATTGTGGTGTTATGCCTATTTGTCTGAATCTCTTTTGATCTGGCAGAAAGAATTGTGTCTCAGACATTCAAGCATGTGCATGTTAGTGGCTTTCTTCCTCGTCTTAGTCTTGCCTTTTTAAAGAGCCTCATGTAGAAAGATTATCTTCAGTACCAAAACTTGATTATTACTGGCTTAAGGCCAGTTCACATTGCTGGGATTCATTGCACAGGTAGGCATCTTCCATCCATCGAAGTGCTCTGGTGTGAACAGTCCTCTATGTAGTCACTGCATCTAGGACTGTGGTCTATTTCTGGAACTCTGACAGTCCTTGAAAATGGTAAGTCATAGAACAGGTTGCTTCTTCCCATAAGATCTTCAGAAAATCAGTCTTGTAACTGAAATTATAGGACATCAAAGGCCGTGTTTGGAATCCCAAGTGCCTTAATGTTGCCTTAATAGCCTTAGCAATGAGATGTAGGATTTTAAAAAATATGTATCCATGCTCTTAAGATTGCTTGTGTTAGATTAAGCACTGTGCAAATGTAATCAGCTAATAGCAGATACATCTTATCAAATTGTGTGGGGAAGGACTTGTAAAGTACTTAGGCCAAGAGTCTTGGGAGACTCTTCACCAGGGGGCATGATAGTTCATTTACATAATTCCTCAGAGAAGGAGCATGGCATGAGGAATCTCAAACAGAGAGAAGCTCCAGGGAAATCAGACATGCCCATTCTTTGATTGCTTGGCGAATACTTTACTAAATCACAAAAGGAATGTCAAAATGTTATATCTTTTCCATAAAGATCTAATAGGATAGGTAAGTGTGGACTTCCCTCTATCTTTCTGTTGGTCATATAATCAGTATTAATCAGTATTATTTAATTCTAAGTACAGAGTCAGGATATTGATTTAAATACAGGCACTCCTCTGAACTGCAAATAACCTGCAGGTGTTCTGTTCAGTTGTTGACTAGTGGTGTTCTGCCTACTCTGCTACCCAATGGCCTCTCTGACCAAGCTGGCTGAGGTCGTCTCAAATGTGGTGTTGAATTCCTCTGGGACCTGGGCCTAGGGTTCTCCAACATCCATGCAGACTTCATGTCAGGACTTCATGTCTTCCATGGCAACCATGTGGCTGTCTCAATTTGCCATTGGCCCAACACATAGGTCAGAGCACACCTTTTATTTGGCATTTGTCTCAGGACATGAGGGGTGTGTGGAAATCAGCCCATTGTCATGATCAGATCACTTTCTGGTGAAGTTTGGTTTCACGATGCCAGTCCCTCCCTGCGGGGATGGCCCCCCCCATTAAGATGGTCTGCCCTTGGAGACTTATTGATTCCTGAATGCTCTGGGGGATTTTCCAGTAGCCAGAGCCAATGGTTCTGTCAAGGCCTTTGTCGCACTGTGGAATGGTGAAGTGCAACGGGCCATTGACATGATTGCTCCTGAGCATCCTCTTAGGCACTGTGGAGTTTTTGAGACAGATTGGAAGATGGCTGGAGCATAAGTGGCGTAAAACTCATCATGAAAGTGATCAAGCATGCATAAGAGTATATAAGCAGGGCAGTGAAGGCAGTAAAGAAGGCTGACTTTGCAACCTCCATTGCATCTGCAAGTAGCCAGCTGAGCTCTTCTGAGTAGTTAGAGAGTTATTGTCATTTACCCCAGTGAGTCCAATATTAGACCCTTGGAGACCTGCTGTGATGAGTCTGCAAGACACTTTAAGGATAAAATTGCTCATTGTCATGCTGACTTGAGTGCCACTATTAATGCAGTGTCTGTTGAGGTCTCCAGTGCATCATCTTACCCTGTTTTGTAGGATCAGTTTCTGTTTCTGGAGCCTGAAGATGTGGACAAGACACTTGTGTCTGTATGACCCACTACATGCTCTCTCGAAACATGCCCTTCATGGCTTCTTTGAACTAGTCATGGGGGGCTGACTGGATGTCTCAGGGGAGTGGTGAAAGCATCACTGTGTGATGGTGTAGTCCCTACTGCCTTGAAGGAGGACAGTGGTGCAACCACTCCTGAGAACACCCTCCCTTGACCTAGAGATATATGTCAACTATCATCCAGTCACAAATACCCCTTCCTAGGTAAGGTACTTGAGACAGTGGTGGTGTCTCAGCTGCAGGTGCTCTTGGATGAAACTGATTATCTGTATCCACTCCAGTCTGGGTTCAGGCCTGGTTTGGGGACAGAATCGGCCTTTGTCAGCCTGATGGATGACCTTCAGGGGAGGGACAGTGGGAGTGTGTCTCTGTTACTAGTTCTTGATCTCTCAGCAGTTTTTGATACCATTGACCACAGTATCCTCCTGGGACCTGGACCATCTCCGTGAGTTGGGAGTTGGAGGCAGTGTCTTACAGTGGTTCAGCACTTACCTGCATGGTCAGTTCCAGAGAATAACATTAGGCTACTGTCTGTGCCTCAGCACCTTGGCAGTTGAACTGTGAGGTGACACAGGGCACTATCTAGTCCCCAATGTTATTTAATATCTATATGAAGCCATTGGGAGCAGTCATTAGGAGATGTGGGGCAAAGTCTCATCAGCTCTTTCTCGACATCTGAATTGGGAGAGGCTGTGCATGTTCTGAACTGCTGCCTGGATGCAATTATGGCTTGGATGAGGGCTAATATAGTACTGAAGCTGAATCCTGATAAGACAGACCATATAGATGGGTGGTTCCCGTGTCCAGGAATTGGGCGGTTTGCCTTTTCTGGATGGGGTTGCACTCCCTCTGAAAGAGCAGATACATAGTTTGGGGGTGCTCCTGGATCCATCTTTGTCAGTGGAGGCCCAGGTAGCCTCAGTGGCCCAGAGTGCCCATTGCCAACTGCAGTTGTTGTGCCAACTATGCCTGTTCCTGGATAGGGACAGCCTAGCCACAGTGATCCATGCACTGGTAACATCACAATTAGACTGCTGCAATGTGCTCCATGTGGGGCTGCCCTTTTATTTGATTTGGCAGCTGCAGCTATGTGGCAGCTAGGGTGACCAGTGGGACATGCAGCTATGTTCACATAACACCTGTGTTAAAGGAATTGCACTAGCTGCCTATTAGCTACCAAGCCATGTTCAAGATTAGGGTATGTTGTTAACATACAAAGCCCTAAACAACTTGGGAGCAGGATGCCTCGCAGACCGCCTTCCCCTATATATTCCAAGCCAACTGTTAAGATCTTCATGGAATGACCAGCAAGGCCTCCTCTCCTCTGAACAACAGAATGTTGCTATGTAATATCTCAATGGCGGGCCTTCTCGGTGATGGCACCCACTCTCTAGAAAACCCTCCCCAGTGCAGTTTCAGGAGGCAGAAAATGTGGTATTTTCAAACGCCTCCTGCAAACACACTTGTTCGCTCAGGCCTTCTCTGGCTTGTAAATAATCACAACTGATGATATGCTGCTCCATTTTTCTGCTTTTTGTTTTGCTTTTGTATTGTTGTTGTAGCAGTTATCAATGGTGTATTTTAAATGCATTTGTTTTGTTGTAGTTGAATTTTTTAAATAGTGTTTTAATATTGTATTTAAATATGGTTTTAAATATTTGTATGTGAACCTCTTCAAGATCTTTTAATATTAATCGATATAAGAGTATTATTATTAAATAAGTCATGACAAACCAGGATGCTATAGTTAATAAATGGGTCCAAAATTACAGAAATATACCGTCAGACTCCTGTATAGTACAGTGGGGGGTTTGATTACCCCCCACATGCCCCTCAGAACAATGGTATGCCATGACTTAGCATTGTTCCAGGGGCATTATGAGGAATAAAATATGGTGTCTGGCAGCATGTTGCTGCTGGGAAGAGAAGAGCAAGCTGCCCCCCCCCGAACAACAAAAAGAGAAAACTTGCCACCACGAGTAAACTTCCTCCTCTTACGCTTACCTCTTTTTGCCCCCCAAAACCAGCCCACAAGTTGAGCCTGCTTTTTTTTACAGCCTGCCCTGAATTTTGACAGACGTCTGCAATTGCAAACTTTCAGTTCAGCCGTTGGCTCTAAAGAAAATGTCAGTACTGGGGGGTGGAGGGACCCCACATAAAAAGCGGTCACTTTGGCTCTATTTCAGATGACAATTTGGGCACAGTCAACATATGGATGGAGGGGGTGGGATTGTGTCCACTGGCCCTGACCTTTTTATTCATTCACTAGGGGTGTGTGGATGTTGTAAAATCCATTCTGTCTACATTTCATGGGTTGTGTCGCGTGCCTTTCATTCCACTGTCCGCTCATTGATGGAACTGGATTTTGCAAACACGTGTTCATATGCGTGTGCACAAATTTGCACTCCCCAAAATGCACAAGTCCCCCCCCCCCAGCATATGCAAATCCCCCCCAAATGCATATTTTCACACTTTAGCCTGTGGGGGAAATGCACATTTTTGGTCAGTGTTCTTTTATTTTCCATATTTTTCTGACTTAATTTGTGAAAAATTATGGAAAGTAAAAAAAGAGGTCCACAAGTCCATGCGACTCAGGAAAAGCCAATCAGCTGCAAAATCTGAGTCAGATGTTTAGAAATTCGAACTCATTTGAGTCCATTGCATATTTCTCTGATGACATCCCTAACAACTTAATTTGTACATAAGGATGGATTAATTAGTTTGTATCCAGTCCTTGTCAGTTTCACGTGTATTCCATCATATGTCTGTGCCATCCAATTTCTGCATCAGTATGATGACCATTTTTTTAAACCACAGGAAGATTTGCATTTATCTTGTATGTAATTTCCCCTAACATATACATCCCGTATGCAATTGTTCCTAATATACACATTTTTGTATGTAAATTCCCCTAATATATGCAGCTTTGGACGCAATCTTTGAGCCATGGACTGCATGTGCACAAATTTTGTGCATAATCCAAAAATAATTGTGTTCTGATCCACATACTTGTCCAGGAAGTATATATTGGGTCAGTTTGCTTAAAAATATGGATCAAACAAAATTAGCTCCCATCCCTACCTGTACCCAGAGTCTGTGTATGTCAGCTGTGTGCACAGATTAGCATGAAGTGTTGGAGGTCAGGACCAAGGTCAGCAGGCATGATTCCTCCCCATCCACACATTGCACCCAAATTGTCATCTGACTATAGTCTTACTGGTTAAGCACTCCACCATTCTCAAAACATGTTCATAACCCCAGTGTGAGGCCAATCTACTGGCTTGTTTTGGATTGCTGCCTCTTAAAGACTCTGCACTCAAAATATGACTGAATAATAAAAGAGATGTTGTCCCTTGAGTAGTTGTGTCTAGTTAAACACAGCTACCGCCTCCATATTTAGGAAGAAATTTGATTGAACAATACACAGATGAGTAAACTTCCAGGTTATCTCCGTGGTTTATAGAACATACCTTCAAGTTAGCCTTTCATCACAAAGTGGCTGCTTTTTATGTGTTTCTCCTATACTCCTTTAAAAGCCCAATTCTCAGTTCCAACTCACAGGCACACAACTGGAGGGGCAGGTGAGGGATTACTCCAGTGCTATGAATAATCTGCTGTTGAGCCAACTTTGTACAACCATCCACAGAAGTGTATAAGATCTGTTCGTTTCTACAGATCTTAGTAATATCTAAATCCCATTCTAATCTTTTGGAGCTAACTTCCTCATTTTTTTCCCTTTCTTTTTACACTTGTGAGTCACCTCTGCCCAAGCACGGCACTCAAGACATTTTCTGTGGCTGCCCCAGAACTGGGGAACTCCCAGTTCCTGGAGATTTACCAAAGTTTTAGCCTGAGCAATGTAGAGCTTTATTTGGGCTCACTTAGATGGCTGGAGTTAAGCTGGTGTGGGGAACGGTTAACTGGATATAGTATCTCATATTTACTGAGTATTTGAGTCAACTCCTTGTATGCTTGTTTTTAAAGATGTCGCTACCTCCACAAGCTGTTAAGATGAGGCAGGCTAGAAATGAAGTAGATAAAATAGCCAAGCTATTTGTTGGCTGTTCGGATCAAGGAGGAGGAACAGCTTTAAGTTTAAATAAGTTCTATAAGCTGTGAGGGGATGGAAGTCAACTCTACCTTTTTACTGTAGTGGTTCTCTCTCTCTGATCCTACAGTCAGTTTCACCTGTTTCAAGGCAAGCACTATCCTATGAATGACAGGTGCTCTTTCCATTGTCTTGTCCCGCTCATGCTGTTTTTTTGTTTTTTTTTGGGGGGGGGGCTTTGCAACAAGTCAAGGGAAATGAGCAGAACAAGGTACCAGGCACTCAAGTGGGACTGATCTTTCCTGAGACAATTTTGGCCAATTTGTGTTCCTATCAAGGTTCATCAGAAAATGGTTGTGCTGAATCCACAGATTGGAGCATATCTGCTGGGGCGGGTATGTACAGTATGTGTGAAGTGACAAAAGCATTTTCTGGGAGCCACAAAGATTACAGGAAAAGTCACAAAATCCTTTTAGCTTCTGGAAAGCCGAGCGTGGTCTGAAGAGTGAATGCCCCGATTTTCTTTTTGCTCCCTGCACTGTGTATCTGGTGATAGAACTATCTGCCTGTTTAATTCCTGTTGTCAAAATAACAGCAGTCAATTGTAGAGACTTTTGCTGACATGTTGCAGATTTACTGGGGGATGCATCATACTTCGGGATGAGAATGTTACAGGTGCATCTTTTTGTCATAAAACGATAATATGTCTCTCTCACAAAGGGGCATAGTTCATTGGTACTTGATGGACACTGTCTCCTGTACCAGCCAGCCTGCATTCTGATGTCATCAGCAGATATCTTTCTCATCTGCATGCCACCAAGGGTGGCTAAACTGGTGAGTACAAAGGTCTCCCAGATTCAATCCCTGGCATCTCCAGGTACAGCTGGGAAAGACCCTTGTCTGAAGTCCTGGAGAGCTGCTACCAGTTGGTATAGACCAGCTTTCCTCAACCTGGTGCCTTCTAGATGCTTTGGACTTCAATCCCCATCAGCTCCAGCCAGCATGGCCAATGGTCAGGAATCCTGGGAGTTGTAGCGCAAAACATCTGGAGGGCTCTAGGTTGGGGAAGGCTGGTATTGGCTCATGGGCGATTCTTGGCAAAAGTCATAGTTGCTGCATCACCCCACTTTGAACATTTTCAAGAACAAGATTATGTCATCATACTCAGAACTCATGCTAGTGTGGATTTAATATTTATTCATTTTATAGATTTCTATCCTGCCTTTTAGGTTGCTCACACTTGTCAGGCAGCTTACAACCCAATTGGGAAATCAATATTAATAAAAGGACAAGCTTTTAAAACAATAAAAGCAAAACAATAACAATAATGCAATCCTGTACATGCCTACTCAGTAATAAGCCCCATTGAGTTCAGTGGAACTTACTCCTTGGAAAGTGTACATAGGATTGCAGTCATAGGGCACAATCCTATATATCTAGACAGAAAAAGTCCTATAATTTAGGGAAATGCTGGGAGTTGTAGGACTTTTTTTTTTTTTTTGGTCTAAACTTGCATAGGATTGTGCCCTGAGTAACATTAAAGTAACTTAGAGTTCAACCTTGGTTGGGTAAGTTCATGGGCCTGCTACCAGTAGGAATGTAGGAAAAGGGGAAAGGAGGAGACCGTCTGTAGTGAGAAGAAATGTAGGACACCTACTCTTTGGCTCTGCAATGTTGTCAGGAAACAGCAAGGTCAGTGCTTAAAAACCGCAGTGTTTCTATGGTAGTGTATCTTGATTTATCTTAAAAGAGAAAAATGTGATAATTATGTGTGTAATTTTTTCAAGGTCACTTACTCTCCCCCCCCCCTTCTCATTTTGTTATATAAGATAACAGGATGTGCATCATGAACTTAATTGCCTTGGTGATTGGCCTCAGTTAAAGCAGTTGCTGCAGAGCATCCATTAAAACTGTGCTTATTTAGGCCACATGAACCATCTGGAAAGTGCTGTGTGCCCAGTGGGGCTTCAGTTCTCCTTGCAGCATCTTTTCTTCAGTTCTCCTGCAAGATTCCTTGCAGCATCTTTTCCCCCTTGTTCCTGAATCACATCACAACAAGCTGCTTTTAAAACTAAGGTGTATGTGTGTGTTCAAAAGCAGTTGGACAGGAGGCAAGGAGGCAGGGGCAGCTGCTAAGGGAGAGGGGGAAGGAAAAACAAGGAGTACGTATTTCAAGTTCAGTTTTTGGAGCTAGTAAAGAAATGATGCGGGGAGGGGAGAGAAGGGGGAATAGATCAAACAATCCTCAGTGCTCCAAAATCATAGGACCTGGGCCACCAGCAAGGATCTGTACAAGAAAAGAAAAGTTGGGCATAGCCAGTGCTTTTTTTCTGGAGAAAAAGGTACCGGAACTCTTGGATTACATTTCCTCGGGAGTAGATGGCGATTAAATTGTAATGCAATTAATAGAAGAAAAGGTGCTGGAACTCAGTTCCTGTGAGTTCCACCAGAAAAAAAGCCCTGGGCATAGCACATGAAGAAAATGCCCCAGAGGCCTCTGTGACGACATTGTGACTGTGCTCTTATTCACGTAAGGCAGGGGTGTTGAACCTCTTTAAGCCCAAGGGCTAAATTTCATTTTGGATACATTCTTGGGGCCCAAGTTCCAGTGGTGGTTAGGGCTAAAGACAAAAAAAGGGGTGGTCCCCAAATACCAGCAATTTGTAGCTTACATCTTTTGCTGCCAGTAACTAAGCCCTACGGGAGACATTCAACCTTTAGAAGGGGGGAGGGGGGACTGCACAAAAGCCAGAAACCCACCAAATAATAGGTGGTTGGGGGAAGGGGGTGGGGCCACCTGGGGAACCTCAGCAGGCTGGATTGGGACACCAAGAGGGCCAAATGTGCCCGCAGGCCTCAGGTTCTGCACCTCTGACGTAGCCTGGCCAATTTTTTATCCAGATTCTGGTACCATCCGACTGGATTACTGCAGTGTATTGTACATGGGACTGCCTTTGAAGACTGCTCAGAAACAGTAGGTCGCGTAAAACAGCAGGTGAGTTGCTTACTAGGACCAGGCATATGGAACATGCCTTAACCAGTTTTAAATCAACCACATCTGGCTCAGCTTGTTTGAGCGTGGAAAGCTAAGCAGGGTCAGGCCTGGCTATTACTTGGATGGGAGACCCCTCCTCTAGTTTCCTGCATTGAGCAGGGGGTTGGACCCAATAGCCTTGTAGGCTCCTTCCAACTCTATAATCTATGAAATCTATATACTAATAGCAATCTCATTATCTGAGTGTGGATGCTTATATAGCCGCAACAGCATCATCTACCAGGGAGGTATCATTTGTTTTGGGGGAAGGCTTGCAGCAGTCAAGGCTTACAGAAGTACAAAGTATCTTTACCGAAGAAAAACCTAAGAGGAGAAGAATTCCCTGCTCCCACCTTAAAACAGCTGAATGAGGACTGAGCATACTCAGTGGGCACAGATTGCTGACCGTTGTGGGGAGGGGAATGGAAGACTGAGGGAATGGAGTGAAGCATGCTGGGAAGAGGCATGGCAGGTTGGCTTGGGGCTAGGCAGAATTGCGTGTGCGTGCGCGCACACGCATGGCTGTGTGCGTGTGAGAGAGAGAATATGATATGAGTGACTTTGTGTACGAGCAGCTGAGGACATATATTTTTAAAAACTGAACGCAGCTGCCATTCCATTTGTAAAATGCAGCCTGAATGCCCCTTGGGAATGACACTGCATGATGCAGCATTGTTTCCAGGGGCCGTCTTAGGGATAAAAGATGGCTGCCCCCATGGGACCATTGATGGAGTGTGGTCAACAAGTGCAGCCAACCCCACTGCTTTCCATGGAATTTACTCCACAGTAAGTTGAACTGAATTACAGCCTTAACCATCCAGTGCCCATATTAACATTCTCAGTAATACCTTACATCTAGCTATTCTGAATACTTTCCTGAATATTCCTGCCACAAAAAGATAAATTTACCCAAAGAGGAGGCAAAACCTATTATGTTTTTAAGGGTGTGGTAAGAAAACATTTGTCTTAAATGGTAATAAAAATGGTGAACTCTTGCCTTGTTTTCTTCACTGACAGGCAGGAGCTATTCCTTAATGAGAATGGGCCCAGTGCTCTTCAACATTTTTATTAATGACTTGGATGAGGAGGTTCAGGGAATGATTATCAAATTTGCAGATGACACAAAGTTGGGTGGAACAGCTAATACTCTAGAAGACAGAAACAAATTCAAAGCTACCTCAATAGGCTGGAGCACTGGGCCAAAAACAACAGAATGAAATTTAATAGGGATAAATGCTGCACCTAGGGAGAGGAAACCAAATGCACAGTTACAGAATGGGGGACACTTGGCTCAACAATACTACGAGTGAGAAGTATCTTGGAATTGTGGTAGATCACAAACTGAATATGAGCCAGCAATGCGATGTGGCTGCAAAGAAGGCAAATGCTATTTTGGGCTGCATTAATAGAAGTATAGCTTCCAAATCACGTGAAGTGATAATTTCCCTTTACTCAGCACTGGTTAGGCCCCATCTTGAGTACTGTGTCCAGTTCTGGGCACCACACTTTAAGAAGGATGTAGACAAACTGGAGAGGGTTCAGAGGAGGGCAACAAGGATGATAAAGGGACTGGAAACAAGGCCCTATGAGGAGAGACTGAAAGAATTGGGCATGTTTAGCCTTCAGAAGAGACTGAGGGGAGATATGATTGCACTCTTCCAGTACTTGAAGGGATGTCACACAGAGGAGGGCCAGGATCTCTTCTCGATCATCCCAGTTTGCAGGACACGGAATAATGGGCTCAAGTTACAGGAACCTAGATTCCACCTAAACATCAGGAAAAATTTCCTGACTGTCAGAGCAATAAGACAATGGAATCAACTACCTAGGGAGGTGGTGGGCTCTCCCAATCTGGAGGCATTCAAAGTGCAGCTAGACAGCCATCTGTCAGGGATGCTTTGACCTGGATTCCTGCATTGAGTAGGGGGTTGGACTTGATGGCCTTGTAGGCCCCTTCCAACTCTACTTTTCTATGATTCTATGATGATTTACCAAACTGAATCTCAAGCATAATTTCCCCTGAGCTATTCTTCTCCACAGAGGAAGGACATGTTCCCATATTTAGAAGCTTTAGATTCAGGTAGGATATTTTCAGTGTATCTGCTTTTTTGTATACACTTTTTGTGTGCGCGCCAGTATCAGTAATGCCCAACATGAATTCTAACATTTCAAGTCACCACAACCTCATCATCTAGAGCAGGAGGGGAAATATTGCAATTTAAATTGAAATATATGCTGGCAGCAATAATTCAGTTTATTTTGGCTTCTTATTTTATTACAGCATCCCTGATTCATCCGAGATGGCATAGAGGCAGGTGGCATTTCATACTAATTGTAATTCTTATTTTCATGCCCTTTCTGCTGTTTTAGATTTACTAGTATTTTAGGAAAAGGTCCTCCTGGAGTTGTTTTGTTTTTATGAAATACTAGACTGACACAGTCTGGAATGATTTTCCAAAATCACTGTAGCATACAAATTTGAGACTAAGTGCTTTCATTGAATGGTCCACTTGGTGCAGGATTTTCATCTTAATATACCGTAGTGACACAGAACAATGCTAATGTTTTGTCCTGCCTAGTTGAAGGGACTTAATTGATGGGGTCTTCTCTCTTGAGGGTGCATCAGCATGGCAAGTCTGAAGAGGGACCAGTATGGGTCCACTTTACATCCCACTCCTGAAGTCTACAAGTACTAATAATAACTTAGCATATCATAGCTCCTTTAAATCTTTCTGAGCGGTGCTTCAAATCACATGGAAAACCATTCTTCCAGCTATTGGTTGAGCATTACCATACTCCCACAACTGCTCAGAAATCTGGAGAAATGGAGGTGGGGGATGGATCAAGTTAGAGGATAACAATGACTGGTTTTCTATACAGTGCAGTTTTGCATTTTAGACTCATTTAAATCATTACACCATCATGATGACAGGATTAAAATGGAGTTTGCTTCTGCTGACCTCATCACCTGCTGCTCTCTGGATGGTCATCTGTAGGGACCCTGGACTTTGGCCTCAAGGTCCAGGGCTAGCCGCATCACCATTTCTATATAGTTAGAGCAGGCAACCTGGTGTCTTCTAGCTGTTTTGGACTACAACTCCCTGGCAACTGGACATGTTGACTGGGGGTGATGGGAGTTGTAATTCAAAACATATGCAGGAAGGATACTGCATTGCCTATCCCTGAGTTAGAGGCACCATTCAGAAAGTGTTAAAGTGGCCCCTGCCACTTGGTAAATAGACATGTGATTCCACCCCAGCCCAGCTTCATTTCTCCTTACCTGTCTACCTCAACACAGCCATAAACAGCAACAAACAAACAAAAAAAAGTCCCATGGCGACTGGCAAATGGCAACGGGGGCAGGACTGTGAATCTGGAAGTCCCTAGTCATGGACCAGCACATGGGCGGTGGATGCAGACTCAGTCGCCCTGTTCAAGGAACGAGGTAGTCGAGCAGCTCGGCAGCTGTATCCATGACTGAGCAGCCCTATTTAGGATCCACTCTGCTCACCCCGTATGGGGAGGGGGCTAGAAAAGGTGCCCTAAACATAGTCTACCTCTTTCTCCCCTGACTGGATTACCGCGTCCAGTGGGGTCACCATTTTAGCGGTCGAAAAAGACATTTGAATTTTGGAACATGGAATATACGGACATTGCTGGATAACATAGATAGTGAACGCCCTGAGCGTAGGACTGCTATTATTGCAAGGGAGCTGAGACGGTTTAAAATTGACATAGCAGCACTTCAAGAAACTCGAAGGGCAGGAGAGGGACAGCTGAAAGAAGAAAAAGGAGGTTATACCTTCTTCTGGAAAGGACTACCTGAGCAGGACCGACGAATACATGGTGTAGGCTTTGCCATCAAAAATGAACTAGTGAACTCTTTGTCAGAAGTTCCTACTGGCATTAACGAACGCCTGATAACTCTTCGATTAAAGCTCGCCAATAACCAACAGGTAACTATTTTGAGCGCTTATGCACCAACATTAGATGCTGATGATGACATCAAGGAAAGTTTTTACAGCCAGTTGGACACTCTCCTGTCAGAGATACCTAAGGAGGATAAAATTATCCTCCTAGGCGATTTTAACGCAAGAGTCGGGCGTGACTTTGATTTATGGCCAGAAACTATTGGAAAAGACGGAGTTGGTAATAGCAACCCGAACGGACTCTTACTTTTGTCTATATGTGCAGAGCATAATCTCGCTATCACAAACACGCTCTTTCGACAAAAGAATAAGTTTAAAACATCATGGCAGCACCCACGGTCAAAGCACTGGCATCTTCTGGATTATGTAATTGTCCGTGCTAGAGATCGCCGCGATGTACTTCTTACTAGGGCCATGGTGAGTGCCGACGACTGCTGGACAGACCACCGACTAATCCGGTCCACTATGGTTATCAACATTGCTCCCCAACGTAGGCTTCAAGGAAGGAAACCAAGGCGTAAAATGAACATCCAAGTCCTTCAAGATCCTATTAAGCAAACTCACCTTCAATCACTTCTTAAGGAACATCTACCTACGGAACCTCCTGACAACATTGAGGACCATTGGTCTAAGCTGAAAACCTCCATTACTGCAGCTTGTGAACAAACTATTGGATATGAAACTAAGAAACATCAGGATTGGTTTGATGAAAATGACAATGAGATTAAATATATAATTGACCAAAAAAGGAAAGCCTTCCAAATATGGCAAAATGATATTAACTGCGCTGCCAAGAAAAAACCTACGCTAGCGCAAAGGCTGAGGTCCAAAGAAGAACAAGAGAACTTAAGAACGCTTGGTGGAAAAAGAAAGCTGAAGAAATTCAACAACTTGCAGAATCTCATGATGCACGGGGCTTTTTTAAGGCCACAAGGGCCATTTATGGACCAAAAACCTATGGTACAAACCCTTTACAATCAAAAGATGGCACCAAACTCTTAAAAGACAAAGAGTCTATTGCACTGCGTTGGAAAGAGCATTATTATGACCTTTTAAATCGTAAGTCTAAGGTGGATAATGAGATTTTTTCGCAAATCCCGCAAAAACAAATTAAAGAGGAACTTGCAATACTCCCCACTTTGGATGAAGTAAAAAAAGCCATTAATCAAATGAAGAACAACAAAGCTAGTGGACCAGATGGGATTCCTGCTGAAATCTTTAAAGAAGGGGGGCCCGAACTTGTACAACATCTTCATAAACTCATCGAAAAAATCTGGATAAGAGAAGAGATCCCAGAAGACTTCGGGGATGCCATAATTATCACCCTCTTTAAGAAGGGTGATAGAACAGACTGTGGAAACTATCGGGGCATTTCTCTCTTAGCAACCGCAGGTAAAATATTTGCTAGGATTCTCGCAAACCGTCTTCTATCTATTTCAGAAGAGATCCTCCCTGAAACTCAATATGGTTTCCGCCCCTCTAGAGGGACAGTAGACATGATTTTTACTGCACGTCAGCTCCAAGAAAAATGCCGGGAGCAAAATCAACCCCTTTATATGGCATTTATCGATTTGGCTAAGGCCTTTGATACTGTAGACCGTACAGCTCTCTGGACTATCCTTATGAAAATTGGATGCCCCAATAAATTTGTGAATATCTTGCGACTTCTCCATGACAACATGACGGCAACGGTTTTGGACAACAACGGCTCTCATGGTGCTCCATTTAAAGTGGGATCAGGTGTTAAACAGGGATGTGTTATCGCCCCAACATTATTTGCCATTTTCATCGCCATGGTTTTACATCTTGTCGAGGGGAAACTTCCCACCGGTGTGGGAATTATATATCGAACAGATGGAAAGCTTTTTAATCTCAGCAGGCTGAAAGCAAAAAGTAAGGTAATTACAACCTCCGTTGTGGAACTTCAGTATGCTGATGATAATGTGGTCTCCGCACATTCAGAGGATGATCTCCAAACTATCCTAAATGCTTTTGCAGAAGCATACGAAAAACTTGGTCTCTCACTTAACATCAAAAAAACCAAAGTGCTTCATCAGCAAGTGCAAGCCAATCCTTTGGTGATGCCATCTATCCAGCTTGGCGGGACAATACTGGAAAATGTCGATCATTTCTCTATCTTGGCAGCTATGTTTCTGTTACAGCTAACATCGACAGTGAAATCCAGCATCGTCTGAGCTCCGCAAGTGCCGCATTTTCTCGAATGAAACATAGAGTGTTCGAGGATCGGGATATTTGTAAGAAGACCAAAACACTGGTTTATGAAGCCATTGTATTACCAACTTTATTGTATGCCTGCGAAACATGGACTATCTATAAACGTCACTTCCACCTCCTTGAAAGGTTTCATCAACGTTGCCTCCGGAAAATCCTGCAAATTACTTGGGAAGATAGGCGAACAAATGTCAGTGTACTGGAAGAAGCAAGACTACTAGCATTGAAAAAATGATCCTTCAACGCCAACTTCAGTGGACCGGTCATGTTGTTCGAATGCCTGACTGCCGTCTCCCAAAGCAGTTACTTTACTCCCAACTCAAGGATGGAAAGCGGAATATCGGTGGTCAATATAAGAGGTTTAAAGATGTTCATAAGGCTAATCTAAAAAAATGCAATATAAACATCGAAAACTGGGAAGCTCTGGCCCATGAACGATCTAAATGGAGGTTGGCCTTTCACAAAGGTTCCATGGACTTTGAAGAAGCCCGAGTGCAAGGTGAAAGGGAGAAACGTGCTAAGCGAAAAGCACGTCAAATGAATCCTTTACAGGACCATCTTCTATCTGGTAACCTGTGTCCTCACTGTGGGAAGCTGTGTGGATCTAGAATTGGCCTCCACAGTCACTTACGGACCCATCGCTAGAGTCTACACAATCTTCTTTAGAATCTCCTCCTTTTATCCCGGAAGACAATCTTACTCGGTCACGAGTGATCGCCTGATGATGATGAAACAGCAGCAGTCATGTTTATTTATTATTACATTTATTTATTTATTTATTACATTTATACCCCGCCTTTTTTCCTGCAAGGAACCCAAGGCGGCTTACATAATTCTCCTCCTCCTCTCCACTTTATCCTCACAACAACCCTGTGAGGCAGGTTAGGCTGAGAGTCACTGAGAGTCAGTGACTGGCCCAAAGTCACCCAGTGAGTTTCATGGCTGAGCGGGGACTAGAACCCGGATCTCCCGAGTCCCAGTCCAACGCTCTCACCACTACGCCACACTGGCTCTCGCCCTCAAGGAAAAATGTGCCTTAAAAAAAACCCTACCCACTCTACCACATGTTATAACTTTCTGATTTAGTCCCCAAATACCAAACCTGTGCCAAATTTAGATGTTTTTTGCTCCTGAACTGAAAACTCAGAATGATGCTCCTTTGTCTGCATTTTAATAGACATGCAGAGGATAAAGGCAGATATAAAATAAACAGCATGTTCTTCATATACAGTGCAAGACTACCTCCAAAGCAGAAGTGTCAGATGATGGTAACTATCAGGAAACTAAATGCTAGTTGAAGCCCATAAATCTTGCTTCTGCTGCCTTCCTTCCTGCCTCACCACATACCGCCCACCTCTTCAAGCTGAGGAAAGTGAGTAAACTGCCCCACAGCTAGGTGATTAAGACAGAACTTGTGCAGTCTTTCCCCATCTCAGGCACCTGCAGGGAGCTTTGTTCAGAGGAGGAGGAGGAGAAGGAAGCATTAGAGGTACAGTAATACCTTGGATTGCAAGCATAATTCGTTCCGGAACCATGCTTGTAATCCAAAACACTCTTATATCAAAAGCTGCTGCTGCTTCTGCTGAAGGTGCCTGGAGACCATCTAGCTGTGAGTCCTGCAAGACCTGGTCCCTGCTTCCCTGGCTCATTCCACCTGGCCAGGGAGGGTGGGGCCTGAATGACTCCAGCTACAAAAGCTGCTGCTGCTCTTGCCTTTCCCCCCTCTTTTTTAAATTATTGAATTGTTTATGGTTATCTGTAATTATTTCTATTGTATTTTTGAATATTATATTTAGTGTTTTTTTATATTTGTAACTTGTATTTGCTATTCTTATATTCTGTAAATTAATTTTTTTGAATACTCAGTGTTCCTTGATGTTTTGTATATTATATTTGGTGTTATTTGTTTTTATGTTGTGAGCCGCTTTGGGCACATTTTTTGTGGAAAAGCGGCATATAAATAAAAGGTGAAATGAAATGAAATGAAATATCAAAGCGAGTCTCTGGCGGGTGGGAGTGGGGCCAATTTCGGCCCGCTACGCCTGCTCTTGGCGAGTGGTTACATCCCTACGTGACTACAGTAATATCTTGGCATAGCAAGTAACTTGGTTTGAGAGCGTTTCGCAAGACAAGCAAATTTTTAAATATTTATTTTAAAAAATTTGACTTGATATACAAGCGACGTCTTGCAATGCAAGTACTGTAGTACGGCTTAAATTAAAATCTCTGTACAAATTTTTTGGGGGGAATTTCGTTTTGATATAAGAGTGTTTTGGATTACAAGCACGTTTCTGGAACGAATTATGCTCTCAATCCAAGGCATGACTGTACTTGTATTGCAAGACGTCGCTTGTTTATCAAGTCAAAATTTATTTTAAAATTTAAAAAATTTGCTTGTCTTGCAAAATGCTCTCCGACCAAGTTACTTGCAATCCAAGGTATGACTGTATTGTGTTAAGTGAGTGAAGGATCAAATGAACAAGGAGGGGTAAGAATTGCAAGCTTCAACCAGCATTCAGTTTGTTGGTATGTCTGTCTGACAGCACTGTTTTGAAGGCAGACTCAACCTACCTCTTATATTACATCTGTCTTCAACTAGATGCAGAGGTAGGGGACAGAGCAGCAAGACATTTTGCGGTCTGCAAAGGCATGATCCAAGGGGTGCATCCAAGGATCTCTAGCAATGTTGCAGAAGATCTTTGGGTGGGAGGATGCAAATCTTGGATCACTCGCTGACTCATTTGCTGCCCCTTATTTGGTTGTAGGGAAATTGAGCCCTTCCTGAAATCTGCTGCTTGAAGCATATGTTTCATATTACTTCATGACAAAACAGGTTCTGCCAAAAGCACTTTTTCAATAAGTGCTGTTTCTTCTGAGATATTCCAGACTACTCAATTATTCTGAAGTAAGTGGTGTGAGGTAAATGCAGTCTTCTTTTCCTTCTTAAAGAGCGTTGTTGTTGTAGAAGATGTGTCTTCCGATACTCAGGAGAAAGGTCATAAAATGATGATGATGAAGTGACATTTACTTGGATTAAATCTTTAATATTGGCCAGCATTCATTATTTGCTGCAGAAACATTTTGTTTCACCTTCAACAAACAACAAGCGGCATTTGTGCTGAAGACAAATCCTGACTACTCTCACCAGGTGGAGGGACAGATGGTCCCTGTGAAGGCAGAGAATGATGTGATTCTTATGGAGGTTTCCCCCCTTCCTTTTCCTCTTCATATTGAATTGTGAATTGACCCATGTACTGACAGATTTGAATCTGTATAGCAGCAAAGAGTGAAAGCAAGTTAATAACAGGAACAGAGAAAAGTTTCTGTGCCTGATTTCAAGCCCGGTATGCAGTGACAATAGGAGTTTAGAATGTTAGAGGCACTTCTCCATCATTTAGTTCAGTGTTCTCCAACCTTGGGTCCCCAGATGTTTTTGGCCTACAACTCCCAGCTGTAGGCCAAAAACATCTGGGGACCCAAGGTTGGAGAACACTGATTTGGTTCATCATACATACATATAACCTTAGCCATCCTGGCATCTACTATTCAGTGCTGCAATATAATGAATACTCAACAACACAATGCTATGCGGTGGGGGAGGATACAGCATGGTTGAACATTTGGTGCCTCACCTGCCCAGCCCCAGAAATACCAGCCATTCCTGCTTCCCCCCCCTTTTCTTCTAAGGTTCTTAGTCATACAGGTGCAGTAATTTCTGTTCCAAACACAGACAGTAGGATGGCCACATATGAATCGCCAAAAAGAAGAAATGCATCACCAAAAGAAGAGGACGAAAGAGGACACCACCCTGCATAAACTTTTGCATATGGTAGTTTATATGTATAGATGCAAATTTAGAAATAACTATTATAATTTGAATAGAAATACAGTAAATCTCACTATAGCGTGGCAGACTGTGACCAGGTGACTTGTGTGCCTTGCTCAGTCTGCTGATGGGCAACTTTAAGTCCCAGGTCTTGCTTCTGATTATTCTTTCTCTTTAAAACTGGACTTGGGCTGGGCACCCCTTGAAATAGAATTTTTAAAAGGACAGTCATAGGATAGGATCATAGAGTTGGAAGGGGCCTACAAGGCCATCGAGTCCAACCCCCTGCTCAGTGCAGGAAACTAGAAGACAGGTCTCCCATCCAAGCAATAACCAGGCCTGACCCTGCTTAGCTTTCCACGCTCAGACAAGCTGAGCCAGCGTGAGCCACAGGCCTTCAAAGAGAGGACTGTCCTCTTTAAAAGAGAACACATGGCTATCCTACTCAGGGCGGAGGGGGTGGGGGAGCCTCCCCTCGCAATCTATAAGTATTTAAGGAAAAACAAGATACATATTGCATGTTACACATTAAGCAAACATCTAATTTGACCCGGAGCATTAACATCAATCTCCATTATAGAAACAGAATTTAACATGAAAACTGCAAAACACAGATGGCATGGAAAAACTGAGATCATCCTAGCAGGTAACCAGGGTAGATGATATCCAACACTCATTAAGCCATGTTTCCCCCTTTCCCCACCTATGCATAAGCATATGAAACACTAAGGGTTACTATGGGGAGAGGGAGGTCTGTGTGTGCCCTTCCTATCTGCATTCAGATTCAGCGCTCCTCCTCTGCTTGTTGCAACATGTATTGGGAGAAGAGGAAGGGGGTCATAGGCCTCCCTACCCCGATGGCTTCCAGTGCTGCCTGAAAACATGTCAGCAGGGGAAGGAGAAAATGATATATTAGGCATACAGGATTACTTTGTGAGCAGATGCTGTGCCGAATGAATGCATGCAGTTCCCCACTTCCTTTAGTGCTAGGCTAGGATGTTCTGGTAGCATTCACTACAATGCAATTCCTTGTGAGGCTCATGACCTTTTCCTGATGAGAGCCAGTGTGGCGTAGTGGTGAGAGTGTTGGACTGGGACTCGGGGGGATCCGGGTTCTAGTCCCCGATCGGCCATGAAACTCACTGGGTGACTTTGGGCCAGTCACTGACTCTCAGCCTAACCTACCTCACAGGGTTGTTGGTGAGGATAATGGAGAGGAGGAGGAGGCTTATGTAAGCCGCCTTGGGTTCCTTGCAGGAAAAAAGGTGGGGTATAAATAAAATAAATAAAAATCTGATTAATTACAAATGTACATATGAGCATAGGGGAACAGGCAGGCACCCAGAGAGCAACCATTGGTCTTCAAAGCAACATCAGAATCAGATTCTCAAAAAGCAAACAGCATCTGTTTGGAGCCCTCTAAAGATCATTCTTTCTACACAGCTGCAAAACTCAGACTGGTTTCGCCTTTCCTGGCCATGTGACAATGTCCAATTGCTTCTCTAGCCCACACACAAATATATGGGGTGCGTCCCAGCTCAGTAGTCATCAGTGTTACAATTTCCAAAAAGCAGAGAGGTCTACTATCAGCTGACTAGTGTTCATGAGAAATCATGTTTTACAAAAGACGGTTATCTGACAAACTCTATAGTATTCAAATTGCAGTGCCAAAGTCTCCTGCTTTCTCACACACACACACACTCACTCTCATTTCAGAAGTATTCATTTTTGTCCTTGATGGAATTTCATACCATACATGTTTGATTAATTCTTTTTTTTAATGGGGGTGGGGGTGGGGGTGGGGATGGCCATTAAATGTCAAGAATTCAATGAGAGAACCATATAAGTAGCATAACATGTTTCTTAACAGCATCTTGCCACTTATGATGCTGTTGTAAAAGCCAAAGTGTTTCACATCAGAGCAAGACCCAAATGCTTAACTTACACTGCAACCCACTACATGTCTATGCAGAACTAAGCTGCACTGAGTTTGATGGAATGGACTTCCCAGACAGTGTATTTAGGACTATAGCCTTAGGCTGCCATCTTATACACACTTACGTGGAATTAAGTCCCATTGGACTTAAAGGGGCTTACCACTTGGTAGACATGTAGAGAATTGCACTGTTAACTCACTATATATTTTTTATCCCATCCTTTTCTCCGGGGAGCTCAGGATAGTGTACATGGTTCTCCCCTCCCACTTGATTCTCACAACAACCCTGTGAGGTAGTTTCGGCAGAGACAGCAGCTGGTCCCAAGTCACCCTGTGAATGTCATCATGGCTGAATGGGGAGTTGAACTAACAGAACCCCAGTCTTAATCTAATACTTAGCCACTGCATCGCATTGGCTCACTGAAACCTTGCTATATTTTTGGACAGTAATAAAGACCTCAAGCTTGAAGCTACATTCATGTGTTCTTGCTGAAGTAATTCCCTTATCTCACTGTATTCCCATGAGGAGACATCAACCATGGATATCTATCCATGCTTAATGTTTTATCTTTCCACCTAACAGGTTTTTCTGATAAGGACCCTGGTTTGAAACATTGCACATTTGGAGAGAGAAAGTAACAACCCAAGGTCACTCATGATATATTCTCACCATATTTTATGCAGGGAAGAGAGCTATCCAGTTTTGTACCACCTGCCATGGAGAAATGTGGATTACCAAAAGAGGCATAGAAGTGCAACCAAAGAATATGCTGCTGGGCTGTTCAAAAGGCCACTGGATGTAAGTGTAAGTGATGTAAGTAATGTGTAAGTACCCTTGCATGACCCTCATGCATTGAGGTAGGGGTAAAGACAAGTACCCACAGAACTGATTGATACTGATGCATCTGGTCTATTAACTTGTTCTAGCACTGGTTGTATGCTGTCATGTGGGTTCTGTATCCCTCAATTCTGACCCCAATGAACTATTAGCTGACCTTAGGCAGATCAATATTTGCTTCATGGTACACAGTAGCAGAAAATTCCAGCTGAATTCTGAGGGTGAATTCACCCTCTGTAGTTCCAGTAAGATCATACGTTTATGGCTAATTCACAGATGATTATTTCATACATAGCTCCCGATGGCATTGCTCACAGGGTTCATCGGAACCCTAGAGGGACAGTAGACATGATTTTTACTGCACGTCAGCTCCAAGAAAAATGCCGGGAGCAAAAGCAACCCCTTTATATGGCATTTATTGATCTGGCTAAGGCCTTTGATACTGTAGACTGTACAGCTCTCTGGACTATCCTTACGAAATTGGATGCCCCAATAAATTGTGAATATCCTGCAACTTCTCCGTGACAACATGACAGCAACGTTTGGACAACAACAGCTCTCATGGTGCTCCATTTAAAGGGGGATCAGGTGTTAAACAGGGATGTGTTATTGCCCAACATTATTTGCTATTTTCATCGCCATGATTTACATCTTGTCGAGGGGAAACTTCCCACTGGTGTGGGAATTATATATCGAAGTGATGGAAAGCTTTTTAATCTCAGCAGGCTGAAAGCAAAAAGTAAGGTAATTACAACCTCCATTGTGAACTTCAGTATGCTGATGATAATGTGGTCTCTGCACATTCAGAGGGTGATCTCCAAACTATCCTAAATGCTTTTGCAGAATCAATACGAAAAACTTGGTCTCTCATTTAACATCAAAAACCCAAAGTGCTTCATCAGCAAGTGCAAGCTAACCCTTTGGTGATGCCATCTATCCAGCTTGGCCTTTCACAAAGGTTCCATGGACTTTGAAGAAGCCCGAGTGCAAGGTGAAAGGAGAAACGTGCTAAGCGAAAGCACGTCAAACGAATCCTTCACAGACCATCTTCCATCTGGTAACCTGTGTCCTCACTGTGGGAAGCTGTTGGATATTAGAATTGGCCTCCACAGTCACTTACGGGACCCTCGCTAGAGTCTACACCATCTTCCTTTAGAATTTCCTCCTTTTATCCTGGAAGACAATCTTACTCGTCACGAGTGATCGCCTCATGATGATGATTTCACAACAGAATATACATCAGTTAAATGCATGATGTGGCACTAATTCTAGAGGGTGTAACTAAAGAACAAGGGCTGACAAGGCCTCTACAGATTTTTGGTTATATGTTATTAGGAAAAGAGTCAGTGAAATGAGCATACGCTGACAGCCATACATTTTCCCATGGATGTTAGCAAATCAGCTGGGTAAATGCGGTGTTTAGAGTGCTCCTTTAAAGATTATCTAGGATGCCCATGATTTAAGGTATTTTTTCATCCATTGGGCTAATCCCAGCCAGCAGCATGAACTGCAGTTTGCCTTTCCCCCCCTCTGTTATGCTGTCCTGGCTTCTATGTATGCAATGAGTAAGTTCAATTCTGTGCCACATTCATTTCCCCCCTATTGGATCTATACATACACAGGGCAAGATGAATCATACAACATTTCTGGGACCAAGTATGCTACTGAATATTTATACAACTAGGATCATTTTGGCTCCAGTAATAAAACACACTTGTCTTTAGCTTCAAAAATGCTGGTGTGATAACCTTAGGGCAAGCTCAGTGTGAGAGCAAAACCAAAATGTAGCCAAATTTGATGTTTCCTTTTTGAGAAATGTATTTTCTCCCATGTTTAACAGTATTTGAGAAATGTATTTTTCTCCCATGAATTATCATTGTATTGTCTTGAAAGAAATATCTGTTGGAATTCCCTTGTGTCTCTGTTTATTTATTTACCACTTTCAAATTACAACAGAAATCAACAGAAGATTCTTTTGCCTCTCTCCTTCATAGTGTTTATTTTGTGTGGGAGGATCGGGAAGGAAGGTGGGATCACATATAACAATTCATATGGTAATTGTAGCAATAGCTTTGGTAATCCTAAGTAAGAACATAAGAAGAGCCATGCTGGAATCAGACCAAAGGTCCATCTAGTCCAACATTCTATTCACACAGTGGCCAACAACCAGCTGCCTTAATGGGAAACCCACACAAGCAGAACATGAGGGCAACAGCACCCCTCCACCATGTTCCCCGGCAACAGGTGTACATAGGCATACTGCCTGTGATACTGGAGGAAGCATATAGCTAATCCGATCTAGTAGCCATTGATAGCCTTCTCCTCCATGAATTTGTCCAATGCCCTTTTAAGCCATCTAAACTGGTGGTCATCACTACATCTTGTGGACGTGAATTCCCATAGTTTAACTATGTGCTGTGTGAAGAAGTACTTCTGCCTTGGAATCTCCCACCAATCGGCTTCATGGGATGACCCCATTGGGTTTTAATATTACAAAGAGGCATATCTGAAGGAACGCCTCGTCCCATACATGCCTACCCGAACCCTGAGATCCTCTTCAGAGGTCCTTCTCAGAGAGCCCCCTCCAAAAGAGGCTAGGAGGGTGGCTACTAGGGGAAGGGCCTTCTCAGTTGTGGCACCCCATCTATGGAATCAACTCTCCAAGGAGGTGCGTCTGGCACCTACTTTTTATTCCTTCAGGCGCCAGGTGAAGACCTATTTATTTATTTATTTATTATATTTTGGAATCGCCCATCTGGCCACTCTGAGCGATGTACAGTCTAATTAAATACAAGAAAAAACAGAGCGTCAGTTAGCCCGGGGGGGGGCAGTCCAACTGGAGCAGGCCCTGATGTTCCCTCTGCCTGCTCCTGCTGCCTTCACTCCTCCTTCTTGCCCACAGGGCCCTTGTTGTCAGTTAGCCCGGGGGGGGGGCAGTCCAACTGGAGCAGGCCCTGATGTTCCCTCTGCCAATATTTACCCAATATTTTAATGGTTAGATTGTTATTCCCATTTTTATTATCACTGCTGTACCTCCAGTCTGATCTGGCTGCTTTGTTTTATTTTTGTATTATATTGTATTTGTATTTCTATTTTAATGATATTTTTGGTTTTAAGATTGTTTTATCCTGTTTTTCTTGTAAACCGCCCAGGGAGCCTTTGGGCTAATGGGCGGTAAATAAATATATTAAATAAATAATAAGAGAGGGAGAAAAATGTCTCCTTATCCACTTCCTCCACACTATGCATAATTTTTCTAAACTAAACTAAAAACTAAAAAAACACTCACCTTTTTTCTAAACTAAACAATCCCGTCTGCTGCAACCTTTCCTCATAGGGGAGTTGCTCTACCCCCTTGATCATTTTAGTTGCCCTTTTCTGCACTGTTTCCAACTCTACAATATCCTTTTTAAAGTGTGGTGACCAGAGCTGTATAGAAGCAATCCTATTCTCCATCTGCAGAGGGCAGGGCACAGAGGCTCCACACCCAGGGGAGTAGATGGAAGTATGCTGAACCAATCTACTTTCCTTCACCCGGATTGCTGACTGGCCAAAGTCATGGCCTCTGCTTCTCCTCTTGAGAAAATGAGCAGCACAGGAACCAGTATATGTGCATGCTGTCATAGATAATGAATGTAAGCACTTTCTAAGTAACTCCAGGAGCCCATGGTAATTTTACTGAACTGAGAGTCAGTTGCTGCCCTACCCCCATAACCTAGGAGGGCCCAAGTGACTACCTAGAGAAGGGCAGGCAATGGGGGAAGCAACAAACAGGCCTAGTCAGCTCAGCACCTGTCCTGGTCTGGCATGGGCATGCTGGAGCCCACTGAGGCTTCTGTTGCTTGCCACAGCACAGCATCCTATCTTACACACACACATACACACACACACACACACTTTCATGGGGTGGCTGAATGGAAATCTACATTGTTACAGATGCTCATTTCATTATT